>CM048744.1:382891658-384091658 GCA_026315105.1 Locusta migratoria
AACGACAAGACGCAGAGACTTGATTATTTGTACAGTTACTAATTTATACCTGAGAAAGATTTTATGCACGGTTTTATAGCTATTTGATATCTAGTAATTTGAAGACTATAACGCGAAATCCGGAACAATAATTACTCTTTTAAAATTATATTTACTCTTTGAAAGTGGTTTTGGTAGCATTGTTGCTTGAGAGTTGATAATGATAAAAGGGTGAAGTATATTGGGATGGAATGTTATCGGTGTATATAAAATTCTACGTGTGTGTGTGTGTGTGTGTGTGTGTGTGTGTGTGTTAATACTGTATTTCGCTCTGCAGCGAAAACTACAGCACGCAAACGAATGGTCTGTGTGTAATTGTTGTTCGAAGTCTCCCGTTGTACACCATAGCAGTTCCATGGCGATAGCTATAAGGGGATGGAAGGTGTGGTGGTTGAAAGTCGTCAAATTATAAACAAAAATCTGACTGAAGGCCAGAGATGACGTTTGTGACTCTATAGCAAGGAGGTTACATACAGTGAAACGTGATGCCACAGACCATATCTTTGGTCTACGCGTCCTACAATGTCTTAAGCTCTTTCTCTGTAAGGATAAGCATACGAATAAGGAAATATAAGAATAAATAAACAAAGCAGTAAAAAAGAAATTGCTTTTAATACATCTCTTTAAAAAAATCGATTTGACGTTTCGTGCATTACATCAAGTGATCGATCTGTGATATTACAATCATTATTGTTGAATTTCGTGATTGGATTCATCGAAACGAGTGCATGTTTACGTGTGATTTGATCTCATAGCACACTACTGAAAAATAGCTTATCTAACATAATCAACCAACACGCGAGCGGAGCCGCGGGTATAAGCTAGCGATAATAATAATAATAATAATTTTGTGTTTCGCAGTGTCTTCTTACAAGTCTGTCAATTTGAGGCGATTTGTATAACCCGCCCCATTTATCAAACCGGGGAAAAGGGACTTACAGCTTAACATGGAACCTAAAACACTTGGCGTCCTCTCACATCGTTGAGAAGTGAAGACTAGGTTAAACCACAGAGTGAAAAATCCGTGGTTCGACCGGATATCGAACCTGCCACACGTCGGATTCCAGTTTTTTTCCTCTCCTGTACTTTCTAGTATCATTAGAAAGAACATCCAGCGGTCCCACCGACTGCGCTGAGCCACCACACTGGTGACGGAAGCTACCTGCATGAAGGGCACCTCGATCAACCGCTTTACCCCAAGACCATCAGACTTGACGGTATCTCAAATGCCCACTTCTGACATGAAATAGAGGAGACTGGATATCCATCAACAGTGTTGCCAACCCTGCTCTCTGCCTGCACGATGGGTACCTCGATCGATAGCTTTACCCTAAGACCATTCGGGTCTACAGTGGCTCCAATGCCTACTTCTGGCATTAATTCGAGGAGACTGGATATCCATCAACAATGTTGTCCACTCTGCGCCCTGTGAGATGCGTACCTCGAGCGACCAAATTATTCCAAGACCATCAGGCCCGTTGGTACCTCAAATGCCCACTTTGACATGAAGTAGAGGAGATTGGATATCCAATTACATTGTTGTCCACTATGCGCTCTGTCTGCACGATGGGTACTTTGATCGACAGCTTTACCCCAAGACCATCTCGTCTGGTGGTACCACGAAAGTCCACTTCTGACATGAAATAGAGGAGATGGAATGTCCATCAACAGTGTCGTCCACCCCGCACTCTGTCTTCTGTTGAGGTTAACAAAACTGATTCATTCACCACGAACACGATCAACCCACGTCGTGCATTACTCATGCCGACACAATCACCGCAGTACACACTTTTCATTCTTCGGTAAATTTAGGGCACGTTTTCTGCGGTTGTGCACTCAATTTTACCATCGACGAAGTCACGACACACACCTCCTTGTTACACGCTGCAATTCAGAGCTCTCTAGCGGCAGAACATTGCAACTTGCGCAATCGAAACTATAAAGTTGACCGAGTAATATGCATTATATGAAAACTCAACCGAAATTGATAACAGAACAGAAAATTAGCAGGCATTACTTTTCAGCAGACCATCGCACCACATACTGGGTTTCCTGACTTAGGTGCTTACCGAATCTGCCTCCCGCCCTGCATGATGATACAAGATCAGTACGCGTGTGGACACAAAACACCAGCCACTAGCAGGCCAGTTCGATAGGACACACGTTGGTGAACGACGAAGTACGCTCCAACAGCAACGCGTACCATAATGCTGCCACACCGCTTCACCAACGGAAACTAACTTTCATTCCGCCCGGCACTTAACAACAATTAAGTTGGACGCAAATGACTTGATTACCAAACTGTGAGAAAATGTTAAACTGACACTCTCTCCTTCCTGCATTATTCTGACGCTCTAATTATTTGCTATTGTTCTGCTCTTCATCTTTTTCGCGATCGATAATGAGGAACTACTTCACATTCACTATTAGATAAAGACACTATTTATGTGCTGAGTTCGGCCGTTTTTTCAGCACCTCTATACACATATCAAAATAATTCAAAATTTTCAGTACTTGCCAAACAACTTAGAATTAGCAATAAAATTTGGATAGAACGAAAATAAGAACTGAAGAACAATCAGATTTTTGCAAGGAAAATTTTGCAGAAAAGGAAACGGAGGGAGGCCAAGAAAAAAATCAGTTTAATTCTTTATGTAGGCATCTACAGGAGTCAACTGGGAAAAACATGTTCCGCCTGGTGAACTTGTGCAGTCCAACGGAGAGAACGTCTCTTTCTCAGCCGATTTTCAGAGCACTCAACTTGTGCGAGGCCAGAATATTGTGATCAGCGTCATTTCCAAGCAAAACGTTTCATTCCACCAAAAGTGACATTCTAACAGAGAGAATAAAGTAAAAAGATAACATTTCAATTATGGCAGATTATCATTAGATTTTTAATTAACAATGCCAAAAACCCTCTGCTTAAAGTAATTATAACAGCGCAAATCAGACACGTGCTGCAATCTTAATAGTGCAGCTGTAAGATTTCGATGCAGTGGCTAAAATAAAAGGGAAGAGGACAATAAGCATAACTCAGTAAAGTCACGTTTTTACATTCAAAATCATTTTGTATTTATGCAGTGATGGTGCAGCACTTGTGTCTTCCGTGCTTGCAGTATTAGAGTTGTGGTTGATTCCGCCTTATGCAAGACACTTTTTTTGTTTTAATACCCAACTAGTTTGGGCACTTATTGTGCCATCTTCCGTGGGTTTCTGGTGTTTATTTTATTGTGTCATTCGCAGGATTTGCGTGTGCATTAATTGTGGAATGACAAGTTTTGACAGCCTGTATGTTTGAGCTATGGTGTTGCTGCTTGTTTGTTTGTGGCGTGTTCTTATATTTTATGGTCTTCAGTGCGATTTCTGCTGTGAAACTAACAAACTAAAGACGCAGTACTCGTTACAAACGTATCGTTACTTGTTACTCTCGTCACCAGTGCCACCCAGAAATACGGTAGCCATAGGCGTAACTAGCCAATGCGATTTTAACTACTCTTAGAAATTTCGGTCTTGATGTGAAATATCTCCGGGGGCAGGGATATGATGGCTGTAATACTATGAGTGGATCGTTAAAGGTCGTTCAAGCTGTGATAAAGGAGAGTTGCCCCACAGTGGTTTACTCACGATGCTCGAGTCATATTTTGAATTTAGCTGTTAACCATGCTTCAAGTGTGCCTAACATCAGGAATACTATCGGTGACATCACCAATATTTGTGATTTCATGACCTCCTCTTCAGCCAGAGGACGTTTATTATCCGATTTCGTTGAAACAGAATGTCCTGAAGAAGCACATAGATTGAAACCACACTGAGCAACTAGATTCGTTGAGAATCATGAAGGTATATGTATTTTTCTACAACTAATTCTGCCAATCAGCTAGACCTTGGAATACCTTTCAGAAAATTCCAATGACTCTTCAGCCGCTACAGCTACATCATATTTAAGAGCCATATTGAATTGCCAGTTCTTAACGACCCTTTTTATTATGAACGAATTTGCTTCATTATTTTTACCTCTTTCTAGGCAGCTGCAGTCTCCAAAACTTGATTTGGGGAAAGCAACTGAATTTGTGGACAATATCAAATCTGTTTTAAGAAAAAAACGTTTAGAAGCGAATAAAAGTTTTGAATCTATCTTTCATCAAGCTACCACAGTTTGTGAAAACTTAGGTGTGTCTGTTGACATTCAACGAAAGGTTGGGAAACAAATTATGAGAAATAATGTTGCATCAAACAGTCATGAAGAATATTATTTACAATCTGTGTATATTCCATATAATATGGAATTCTCTTTTGAAACTCAGAATAGAGATTTTTTACTTCTTCAAAAGTTGATTCCTTCATTCATTACGGATGTTGAATTTCACGATCTGGGCTCTGCTCTGAAGTTCTATGAAGAACATTTATACGCAGAAGACATACCTTCGATAAAAAATGAATTTGAAATGGGGAAAAAATTTATGGTTGAACAGGAAGTCAAGGAGTGATGTTCCATGTGACGTAACACAAGCTCTTGCAGAGTGCTCTAAAGATTTCTGCCCAAACATTTACACACTGTTACAAATATTTGCTACTATTCCTGTTACAATGTGTTCGGCTGAACGAGCATTCAGCTGCTTAAAACGTCTTAAAACTTACCTGCGTTCAACTATGGGACAGGACCGTTTAAATGGTATTGCTCATTTGTCAATTAATAGGGAGTAGACATTGATTACGACAAGATAATTGATGGGCTTGCACAAAAACCTCGCAGACTGGATTTTGTTCTGTAATAAATTTTGTTTTATAATTATCATCGGCATTTTTTGTGTTTAGTGCAATCGATTTGTGTAATAAGGAGAACTCTGCAAAACAAAAAACTTTTTGTTTCACATTTTAAAACACTGCCATGTAGTTTTTATAATTTTTCATGTAAACTTTCATAAAAAATTAATGATGGGTAAAACTGTTTTCTGTAGGAAATTGTGAAAATATTACTTGTTTAGATAAATCTATTTTGCTATATTGTTTAAATGTATGTGCTATATATTCTGCTTATCTTCGCTTCAAAAGTTTTTATCGAATTGCTACCAAACAATAGATTACCAAAACACATAAGCAAATAGCCTTGGTTGAGTTTGAAATATAGCCTAAAAATTCTGGCGACAATATATATATATATATAAAGAAGAGAATAACTAAATAACAGCAATGTATAATCTTATACTAATCTAAGGGTTATGATATATCATTTTACATTTTTTCTCTATATTAAATAGTATTTTTTCTGTCCAATAGTTTATATTAATTTTTTGTCATTTAATATGTATTATTTTGTTTGAACTTCGTAAATTATTGCACTGTTTGTTTACCTAAGCTAACTTCGTATTTATTGTTCCTATGTTGAACCAATGGCTGGAACATTTCTTCAATAAATAAGTGAAAATTAATAAAATACAAAGGTTAAACATTTAAAATTACACATTTCTACTTCTGAAACATATATCATTTATATCCCATAAACGAATTTCACGTTGGTTAATACAACAGGCTACACAGTTAATTGTATGTGTATGTATATGTAAGTATGCATGCATGTATGTGTGTATGTATGTAATATGTGTGTGCCTCAGCACTCAATGTCAAAGCCGGCCGCGGTGGCCGAGGGGACTGAGGCGCTTCAGTCACGGTCTGCACGGCCACTACGGTCGGGGGTTGGAATCCCCCCTCGGGCACGGATATTTGTGCCGTCCTTAGTTGTAGGTAGTTCATAAGTAGTTTGTAAGTTTAGGGACTGATGACTCCGTAGTTAAGTCCCTTAAGCTTAACAAACATTTGAACATTTGAATTTCAATGTCAAAATATATCATTATATACGAATGCCCCCCCCCCCCCCCCCCAGAAAAAAAATCCTGGTTGGGCCACTGACGGTGGCGACACTGTCTTTGAAAGTGTGAACAATTTTAACTATTACTGTTAGCTGTATTTCAACATTTAAATTTGCCACGCAGATACTGTATGCCTGCTTTTTGAGGCAGTTATATTACTGAGAAAATGATCAGTACAGTTCGTTTCCTTCGTGATTGAAAGACAACTGTCATACGAATTTATCAAAACTAGCGAGACCCAGACGCGACCTCCATTTTAAGTACTGTTTCCACACATTAATTAGAGGCTTCGAATGTCAGAATCAATCGGAATATTTCGTGACGAATGCCAGTGTCACTAATCATAGTAATACCATTTTTGTACTGTAACAATTAAGCTAATGCGATCATGAATGAAAATGATGATAACTTTTGAATGGGTCTTACAAAACTTTTTTTATAGTAGACAAGATCAAAAACAAATAATTCAGCATTAAACAAACTTTTTCAGGTAAAAAATACAATAAAAGATATGTCTGCGTTAATAGCGGACGTCATATAATCGAGGATTAACCTGAAAACAAGGGCCAAGAAGTATAATCCAAAAGCTTTAAAAACAAAAATAATCATATAAAGTCGTAGAGCTATGAAATATGCACTTACAGTTCGTCACGAACCTCTATATAAATACTCATATCATAATAAATAATGTCACAGAATATATGCCTTCTCCGAATTGGTTTTCCTTACAGAGTTTGTATCGATACCGTAGATGCGAGTAACGAAATGTATTTATGAGTAACGATTCAGTACTTCGTATCAGCCAGCCGCGGTGGGATAGCCGAGCGGTCTAAGGCGCCTCCCTGCGGAGCGTGCGTTTGCTCGCCGTCGGAGGTTCGAGTCCTCCCTGGGGCGTGTGTGTGTGTGTGTGTGTGTGTGTGTGTGTGTGTGTGTGTGTGTGTGTGTGTGTGTGTGTGTGTGTGTGTGTGTGAGTGTGTGCGTGTGTTGTCCTTAGGTTAGTTTACCTTAGTTTAAGTAGTTTGTAAGCTACGAACTGATGACCACGCAGTTTGGTCCGATAGATTTACAAACATTTGAACATTTTCGTATCAGCCAAACTAATCGTTATTCAGTAACGAATACATATTGTTTGCTACAGCTACATTCGACACGGTAATAGATATCTGTATCAACACTGACGTTTGCAGAGAGATGACTGGCAAGATATGCGAAACAACATTCCCAGGCGGTTCTTTTCCAGCAAGATAATGCTCGTCCGCATACAACTAGACCTCCTACGTCATGTTTCGACTTTTCCATCGCTGTCCTACTCCCCTGAGTTGTCCCCTACAGAGTTAGTACGGGACCGGCTGAAACACCTAATGTCCCCGTATCACTTTATCTGGAAGAGGCTGTTAAAAGATATGTGGGCCAATCTCCCTCAGGGCAACGTAAGAACATGTTACGACTTGCGGCAAAACTATACACGTTGCACTTCATTTTTCAGCTTATACCCACTGTATTTCTTCACTCGTCTTAACTTTGGCATCGAGTGAATCTACTGGCGTACATAATTTATACACCTGGGGCGGGAGGATCAGTTGTCTTCTGGGCGGTAGGGAGGGGGGATTCAATTAATTCAGATCAGTATCCAAAAAATATATGTAGCTGAATAACGTTTAAAGTTGGAAGACAGATGCTTTGTCACTAAAAATAAAATAAAATGATGGTAAAAACCTATACAGTTGTGGCCCTGAGGGAATCTCTCGTATGTATTTCATTTTGATCCTATGTGTACCTCTTCGTGCGCCGTTTTCAACGTATTTATTTATTTATTCAATGCTGAGGCATTTGATGCCTAGTTATTCATCTACTAACTTCCCAAGCCAATTGACCATTTGACATCCCGTCACAACATTACAGTCTTTCGCTGGTTCTTGGATGCTCCCCGTTTATAACGGTGTTGTCTCTTTCACCCTTCAGTGAGGGGAAGATTCCAATTCTGTGCAGGTGTTCGCAAGGCAGTTATGGTCAGTAATTTTCTAAAATGCTGCCAATGTTTCCCTTCGTGGGTGTTTAGGAAGTGTTTTCTTATATCTAACAGTGTAAGGTATGTTTTTCATTTCCATTGTTTCGTGAAGTGCCCACGAAAACTTCCTGAATGTATTATTAAAGGTCGTTTTAATCGAGATATAGCATAAATTTGGGCAATTTGTTAGAAAAATCCTTGTTCCTTTTCTTGGCTAGAAACATCTTTGTTCCTTTTCTTGGATTTTTAATGGATTCAAGCATGTGATGGTATCCACTGGAAGACTATTTCACTTCCAGCTTCGGTAATTGAGAAAATGGACGTTTGTATTTCATTTATGCAAGCTCTTAGGGGTGTCTGGAAGCCGGCCGCGGAGGCCGAGGGGACTGAGGCGCTCCAGTCACGGTCTGCACGGCCACTACGGTCGGGGGTTCGAATCCCCCCTCGGGCATGGATATTTGTGCCGTCCTTAGTATTAGTTAGTTCATAAGTAGTTTGTAAGTTTAGGGACTGATGACCCCGTGGTTAAGTCCCATAAGCTATACAAACATTTTTTTTGTGTCTGGAAGGATGCTATCGCCTGTATTACAGAAACTGAATCACATATTATAAAAACTTTTATGTGATCCTTGAGCATGTTTTAGTGCTAAATTGCTTGCCTCCAACTCTCCTTTAAAATGGCAATGAATCTGTCCGACAGACTTGTCGAAGCAATATATTTTGCAATACACTATTTTCGACGTTCGTGAGTATATGTACCCACAAAAACACTGGAAGAACTACACAGACGATACGGAAGACCTCGCAGTGTCAACACCTGTTGGGTGTACTATAGTAGAACAAGACACGTATATTATTCCATGTGTTACGTCTTTTAGTCTCATTTTTTTCCACCAAGTACCTCTGCCATTTCTTTCCTCCTTAATACTGTAAAGCAGTATCAGCGACAAAAGAGAATTTATGTATAAAATTTCCGTAAACAAGTAAATCCCGTCCAATTTTTACAGGAAAGGTCACAGAAGACTCATATCGATAATGCATTATTCACCAATTGCAACGTGATAAACATGACTATCGCGAAGAAAATTTACCGCCGAGGAACGTATGACGTGATGTAAGGTATCGGTGGAACGTTTTTGTGATCAAAAAGTGTGATTTGTACTTCAAATGATATCAGACCGCAATAAAATGTGGATATCGTGGCGATTGACCAAGGCATTCGCCTTATAAGACGTGTCACTCGTCAGAGCAATGAATGTTTCATAGCTTAAAAGAACACTCTACACACTGTGAATGAACCAAGTACTGAATACGCAAGAACAGTTCTGAAGAAGGGATGACATCAACGAAACACCGAATAACGATTGAAATGCATTAGCTTTTCAGTGCAAATTCTACTGCAGGTGTGCGTGTCTGCTGCAGTGTTTTCACATTAATGAGATTTCAAGGAAAGAAACCGCATCACGCAGAGATGCTCCACGTGTTTGGCATGCGATGGGTGGACAGCTCTTCCACAACAGCTGCGCAGTAGGAATGAAATTACCCCTTGACAACGCTCCAGGAAAGGAAGAGAAACAGCGCATCATTCGCGGGGACATAATAGGTCTTCGCAGCGATTTCTCAGAACAAAACTCGCATTAAGGTAGAGAGGGGCTAAAATTCGTAACATTATTAAAATGTTTGAACAAGTGTACTTTTAAATTAAAAACACAATTTTGTGTGTGTTCTACAACACACACAAAATTGTGTTTTTAATTTATTTGGTTATGTTCTACCAAGAAGCGACGGAAGAATCAGTCCAAATATCAAAAAGTGTACTTTTGGCTATATCCCAAATATGGTCCTTTCAAGGGTTATACAGAGCAGAAACTGTGCAGGAAGGATAAAGCCACAAGGAAGGGATATTATAATCCAGGTTAGGATAACCAGTGCGACAGTCTACTGTTATCTAAGACTTTTCCGGCTGCCGTTTCCAATACGATAATTAAAACCAATCAGACATCGGCAAAAGATAAAGATGACTCACAGTGTTGAGGTGTGACTCATTACGTGTTTTATTAAAAAACATTGTACATTTTAATAGTCTAGTATTATTACTTATTTTATGTAATATAGAATCAGAAAAAACAACAACTGAAAGAAGATTCAACATCAATGGCTATTCTTTTTGGATAAACCAGTATAAATCCCCGGTCGAGGCCCGTTACGTGGTCTTCCAAGTCGTCAGAAAATAAAATTATGAAATAAATCGCAATTTGCGGTTATGTCTTCACTGTACTAGATTTAGATGGAATACCAAAGTGCAGCAAATGAAAATTTGTGCCCGGACGGGATTCGAACTCAGGATCTCCTCCTTACGAGGCAGACGCGTTGACCAGTCCGCCACCGAGGACACAGTGACCAACCCAACTGCAGAGGACTCTTCCCTGCACGTCTCCCGCTACACCCAAATCTCCATTAGCCACGCTGTCTCTTTCCTCTAACACAGCCTATTTGTTCTGTAATGCTCGCAGCCACAATACTGTATTCCATCAGGCAGAACAGACCATGAGTAGGGACAGGAAAAATTAGTATTAACGATAACGCGACGAATAACGCGAATTCGGCAATTTTTAACGAAATAGGGCGAATTCAGCGGTTTTTAAGAAAATAACGCGAAATCGGCGGTTTCCAACGCAATTACGCTGTATCTGGGTAAGAAACGTCGTAAGTTTAATGATGTCGGTGATATATTTAATGTAGGAATGTTCCATATCCAAATGTGTTTAGTACATATAAACTAGATATGTCAAATATGGCACATGATATTTTTTATTATTTTGTTATACATACTGTAATAAGACAGTGCACCACGTTAGACGCGCATATTGACAGAGGCCTAATACGATTTCTGATCGGTAATTGTCCACAAGCTTATTTCTCTCTCTACGTTATGTTATGAATATGTTACGGTAATTAATATTGATATGATTGTTTTCAATTGCAATGGATTTCTTCGCCGAATTGTTTCTAGCATTTTGAAACCGTTTGAGGTTATTTTCCGTGATCGACCGCCGACCTGGCAGTCTGTAAAGTCGACATATTGTGCATGTGCAGTTTTGGTTAACATAATTGCGTCTTTGAACAGCGTTGAAGTTAAACAGTTTTGTCGTTATGTTCTTTGACTGTGCTGTTATTGTTAGAATTAATTGTTTCGCAGTGAGGTGGATTACTAGTTTCGGACTTGATGTTGGATTTCTTTCACACTTGTAATCACTTTAACTGGAATTAAACAAACACTTTCTTCTTTGGATACTCATTTTATCAGCTTTTGGACTTTGTCCATTTTAACCTAGTCGGTAAACTTCTACTTACGAAAACACCAACGTATTGTGCTAATGTTTGCAACGATCTTCCAATGCTCTTCGAAAAGTCAATCACATAGAATGAGGGGAATAATATTTTGAATTGACTCGAAATAAATAACTGTTGTGTGTGCTGTATTCTCAACAGGTTCTTTAATGAACCCTTGTCTGGTTAGTCAATTATTCTCGAAAACGAACAACAGTATGGCAACTCCGCCGGTGCCGTACGTAAAATTTATTTTGTTTCAAGACGGATTTGTGTTTTGTCTGTTTTTACGCCACTTGTCCAGACGTTTGTAAAAATGAGACTTACTGGGGGAGGTGAGCGCCCCAAACGGACGCCGGACAGGAGGGTGGCAGAGAGGAGAAAGTTTCTGTCCCAGAGTCAAAGATCTGACACTGAAAAACACCTGAAAATGCAGTGCATAAATAAGGCCTACTACGATTTCTTCGTATATCAAAAGTCTGTACTACTGAGGGAAAACAAAATTTAAAACTTAAATTTGTACCGAAACATATCTTAGTTTCAAAACCAGATGCGACTAAACATTAAATATTATGAAAATTCAGTTTTGTCACATTTTGACCTCGAGTTAAATACCTTTTCTACTTATTTATAGATATTTTCTTCCTGAGAAATAATTTTAAAATATGTGAACCTTCAAGTTTTTTGGTGATTTACATATAAAAATTTCTCTTGTAGCAAATACTTTCTATTTATTTACAATACCACTGCAGAGGCAAAGACTTCTTCAGCGTACATTAAAATAAATTCGTCTATTTCTCAATATTGTTATTCTCTAAGAAACTGTGACAAAAAAGACAAATATTTAAGTCTGCAAGAAAAGACTTTGTGTCAAAAACAGTGTGTTGAGGTGGAAAAAAAAAAAAAAAAAAAAAAAAGGGATGACCTGCCGGATACACTCACTGGCAATTTTTTTCACAGTGTTTTAAATACTTGGTGTATAAAAAAAGAATTTTCAGATACATATTGGCATCAATATTTTTTATTAAAATTATTTTTTCAACATCTATATCAAATTTGAGCCACCCTATCTTAAGAATAGTGTAATTTCGAGCATACTATTGCAGAATTGTTAAATATGACAGAAATATAGTACCGAAAATGGAAAAAGATTACCAGAATAAAACACCGATAAATAACACCGACAAGTGCAAAAAATAACACCGATTTTGGCCATAAAATAACACCGACTTTTTCCTGTCCCTAACCATGAGATATTGAGACAACAAATTGTATAAAAGCCGAGACTGGGCTCCTGACGACAATTAGTTGTGTGTCGATACCTCATGGTCTGTTCTGCCTGATGCGGGAATACCGTATTGTGGCTGCGAGCATTACAGAACAAATAGCCTGTGGTAACAGGAAAGAGACAGCGTGGCGAATGGAGATTTGTGTGTGGCGGGAGACGTGCAGGGAAGAGTCCTCTGCAGTCGGGCTGGTCACTGTGTCCTCGGTCGCGGAGCGTCTGCCTAGTAAAACAGGAGGGATTAAAATCACGGCCGGGCACAAAATTTCATTCGCCGCACTATGGTATTCCATCTAAACCTAGTACAGTGAAGCCATAACTGATCGCAAATTGCGATTTATTTCATAAAATGAACGCTGTAACGTCGTCAAAAATATATAATTGAAAATAAATTTAGTAAAAAACCCGAGGTGGCGCGGTTTGGTCACAGTGCTCTGATTCCGTTATTCTTCGCTGTTAGAATGTAAGTGAGAAAAGGCTAATACAATTATTGAAATTATAGTTACATTTTGTTTGAATTCGCGAACCTTGCTGCGGAGAGCGCGGTTTCTCCCCATAGGAGGTTCGAGTGCTCCCTCTGGCATGTGTGTGTGTGTGTGTGTGTGTGTGTGTGTGTGTGTGTGTGTGTGTGTGTTGTTCTTAGTTTAGTTTAAGTTAAAGTAGATTGCAAGCCTAGGGACTGGTAACCACAGTCGTTAAATCCCACAGATTTACAAATATTTGATAACTTGAATTTCAATTAGTGATGTGCTCTCTTTATAAAACACTGGCCGATTACGGGATGGGGATATTGCGCTCCATGTTATGCTAAAGCACGTCTTCACGTATCTCATTGAGGTATCTCCTGATCTATTTGATGTACAGTGATTTATTTTTTTTCAGGTGATTTTATTATAATACAACAACTGCCAAAACAGTTAGGGGATCAGTTATCTAGGTTGTAAAGTACTGTCATCGGCAGAATCAACTAAAATGGTTCGACGTCTTGCTGTCAGTTCTACAGAGTAGAGACAACAACATTAACACAACCGAGACAGTGGTAATAACAGAAAGTTGTTGCAAAAAGGGTTGGTGCTGACTTCTGTATACTACACCAAACGAATTTCAGTCGCAGGTGTGTTCAGATAGTGTAGTGAACAGGTAAGACAATGCAACAAAAACGTGACTTATCCATGGCATGGAGAGCTGCACGAACGTTGGAAGCAGGACAGAGGACGGTGGCTGCAGCTATTGGAGTGTCCCAAAGTGTACTTTCCAGGACCTGAACACGATTTCAGAAAACAGGAACCGTTAAATGAAAGCATCGCCAAGGTCGTCCAAAGGGAATATAAGCGAGAGATGACCGTTATCTCCTGTTAAAAACCCGTCGAGACAGAAGGATGAATGCAACCCAGCTGCGATGCAGCTTTCAGGCAGCAATAGATCGCGCAATAACAACAGAAAGAGTCTGAAATCGTCTTCGGAGATATGGGCTCTACGGCAGAGGCCGGTGTTGTGTGTCCCATTAAAACCACGACACCGTTTAACCCGCAGAAAGAGAATCAGGATTGGAGTCGTTCTGTTCATAGATGAGTTAATATTTTATGTTCAACCAGACAATAATCGTCCCCTCCTCTGGGGAGAACGTAAAACTCGGAACAATTCTGCTTATAAGCAGGAAACATCATGGTGTAGGAAGAATGGTGTGGGCAGAAGTCATTATTGCCGAACGTACAGACCTCCATGTCGTTCAGATTGGCGTGTTGAATGCTCACTGGTATGGAGACGAGATCCTCGACCTTCGTTGGTGCCAATACGAGATGGGTGGACGATAACGTTCGTCCCCACAGAGCTGCACTGGTGGAAAACGTGCTTTGAAGCTGAGGAAATTGAATGAATCGAGTGGCCAGCTTGTTCACCGGACTGAAACCCCTATCGAGCATGTCTGGGATAAACTTGGAAAACCATTGCAGCTAGACCAGCACCTCATGGAAGAATGGCCAAATATTCCTCAACGGCTGATTGATAACCTCATACTGTCCATGCCACGCAGCTGTGCAACTGTACTGGCCCTCCGCGTGTTCATATACCTTATTAAAGGGCAACGAGTATGACTTTATCACTATTGTTGTAGCCCAATGGTGCCTCACTTTACGTAAACGCTATGTACGTAAACCTCAAGTAAAGAGTTGTGACAGCAAAATATCGTACTATATCATATACGTATTAGAATTGTAACATATAACTTAATAAAATATTGTATATGATATCTCACCTGATCCTCTATTTGTTTTGAGCAGTGTAGTTATAGGTGAGTCTAACTGTGCATCGTGTAATATTTCCTCAACTATGTCCCGTACAATGTTTTAATAATATTTTAGTGATGCCTTGCTTGATATAAGTGTCAAATAGAGTTAGTAATTAAAAAGTAATAAATTAAAACGTCATGCCAGATGCTGAAGTTTGACTGCATGAGTAGGAAAAAAAGGTATTCTTTTTTTATATATTTTTATTTTTTTATGTCGTGGGGCATTCCAGAAAGAAAAAAATTCGTAAATGTTTGAAATTATAAGTTTGTTGAAACTCCCTAAGTGTTAGCATTTTATAATAATGGATGACCGAAACTCGATTATTTGAGTGTCGTCAGCTTCAAAGCAATCCCATTATTTATTACTGTAACAATCGTCTCATCGTGTTAGACTGAATATAAGATTTTACTTGTTAATGAGCAGATTACGACAGCATTTAATTATTATTAAATTCGGCAAACAATGCGAAATAATGAAAACGAAATATTTGTTCCCCCTGTTAGCCGTCAATAGCCCATTTAACAACATAAAGACCAGGACAAAGTTCAAAGCGTTCAAATGTTTGTACAGTCTATGGGACTTAACTACGGGGTCATCAGTCCCTAAACTTACAAACTACTTATGAAATAACTAAGACTAAGGACGGCACAAATATCCATGCCTGAGGGGTGATTCAAACCCCCGACCGTAGTGGCCGATCAGACCGTGACTGGAGCGCCTCAGTCCTCTCGGCCACCGCGGCCGGCAACAGAAGGACACCGAAAATTGGATATTATAAGATAGGTCAGAATCACTTTTGTCAAGTGACTCAATTACGACAGAAATTATATATAGTTTACTCACAAGAAGAATAGCGATTTCTGAGAGGGGTTGTAGGTAACAGACGAAGCAAGGCCCGACCATCAACTACCAGTACAGAGGTTTTCGAAGGCTCAAAGACGATGAAAGGATAACAAGCATCGCTTACGTAACGCATTGCTACAAGGCTTCAAGCGGCGTTGAATGATAGTACTTGTTGCCTCTAATACCATATCAGTTCTCACAGACAGTATCAAATACAATTGCGACAGTAAAAGGAACGTGGTACAACAATCACGTTTTAATGGCTGCAATGCAGCTTTTGTTAGATGCTTGAAGCTGGGAGCACGCCATATAGAAAACATGTGGGGACCGAATGCTGTCGATTCAGAACTAGGGAGCTCTCGTTGTTTTCTTTGTGAATAAACATTAAAATAAGAAAATTTTTAATAAAACATCTTCCACTCCACGAAGCTATAGGATACAGAAACTTTAAGCAGAATATTTAGTTTGAGCATAGTCTTTGTTGCATGATATACTTTTATTAATAACGCAGAGGGCATGTTCAAATGTTTGTAATGCAATGGGGCCAGTCCGCAGTGGTCATCAGTCCCTAGACTTACAAATTACTTAAACTAACTTACGCTAAGGACCACACACTCACCCATGCCCAAGGGAGGTTTCGAATCTCCGACGGGGAGCAGCCGCGCACTCCGCAGCCAAAGCACTTTAAGCCATCACTATACGGAGCGTGTATCTGAACGTATGTGATCAACGTGACGAGTTTCTTACGTCACAACGTAGGAGCCGCACGTTGGTGAGGCTTTCCCAACGTTTGGGGCAATATCAAGCATGTCAGAAATTCTCGACGTGCGCCTAAACGTTTACCAACAACATGGTAGAACGGTGCCTACGTCACACCAGGCTATCCGCGGGAGAAGGACAGCTATTTTCGGAAGAGAGATGAAGACGTCATATTGACCGTTAGTAGAAGCTCGTATGTGATGGATTTTGTATGTATAACATAGGTCTCATGAATACATGGCATTTCAAAGCAAGTCAAAGTAAGTGAGTGAATTAAGAATCTCTCCAAGACCGGTCATTATAGGTTCTATTAGTTGTAAGAAAATGGCTGGAAACGTCTTATATGTGGTTAAAGAATTTTCGTACTATAAAAGTTTGCCCTTTCAAGGACACGGCGCACTGGCGTCAAAACGAATTGTTCTTTATATGATTTGTTCTAATTATGCGTCGGTAAAGGACGTAACTACGAGTAGTATATTCAACGCCCGCATCATGTGTGTTGGAGACTTGTAATCTGTGTCTCAGAGCAGTCAGTAGAGTTGCGGGTAGCGAAAGTGATGATGCTAGTTGTCGCTGGTTCAAGTCCCGCCGTTTATAGAGCGCACGGCATGGCTGGTATCTTCAGATACTGTCATGCTTTTCTTATTTCTCAATGCTGTATAAATTTTCAAAAGGCTCTGCGCTACAAGGAAGCACGCGTAGGATCACTCATCAACTAGATAGGCTGTCGGTGATTCAGTGTGACGTGCAGGTAAATCTCCGCGAGTATCTGGTGATTTTATCGGCAGTTCTTCCCCGCGCCTGTTTAAGGGTGGGTCACTGATGATTCATACAACGTCAACACGAATAATGTGACCACCCACACGTTCAGTTGGGTTAAGATCCAGATGCTCTGAAATATTCGTCGTACCACTTCAGACATTTGCAGGCACTTCTAACAGTGGGAAAAATGCTTTACCTCGTTGAAAGGAACAGTTATCTGCAGCAAAGATCGTCAATGAATAAGGTACGACATAATACCTAAGGATGAATTCGAATCTAAATTGGTCAGAACTGGTCAAAAAGATGCCTCGCCTTCTGGAGAGGGAGGCATACTGTTTCTTCTCCGCAGTTTCTCGTCGGACACGCCGACGTCAATCCGTGCTATGAGTCGATAAACGTGGCTTGTTAAAGAAGGCAACAAGGCCGCTTTTGGCATGAGAAACAATCTAGAAAACTGGAACCTTTCTATCCATGCAGCGTCAATGGCGCAGACGTAATTATCTTCTTCACCGTTCCACTTATCTTCTCGTCAAGCCTACACTAACAGTCCTAGTACACGTTCATCTCTGCTATTAGTTTCACGCTATATTCAGCACTGACGATTCACAGTTCACTCGCTATATAACACACATGAACTAGCTACATAACTTAAAAATAATAAGACTGATGCTCCGAAAGTCAGTCATTCTCCGATTTTGTTGTCTGGATTAATAGCTGCCGTTACATGCTAGCAGTCAGCGAAGTGCTAAGCAATAGGCTTTCAATATTTTTATGTACAGGATGAGACAAACACAACCAGCGCGAAGGAAGGTTCGGATCGCTCCATCGGTTGGAGACGAATCGATTTTAGTTTAACATCACTCTAGAAGTGACCTTGGAAATCAGATTGGCGTGTTGTCTGTAATTAGTGAACTATTGGACTGATCTTTTACCACTAAATCATAAATTCTGAAAGGAATATGAACAATAGTCTCCAACCCATGTTCAAAGTTCTAACTACTAAATAAACGACCAACCCCAAGTACACGTACGATGTACAAGATCACACATCGACAATATCTCTATCACAGTAATACGATCTGCTTTTGATCATATAACCTATCTTATCGATCGTCAGATGATGTCGATGTTACAGATGAAAATTTTCGGAACTGTGGGATCGATTGTTGTGCGAGATGACGTGCCCTTCGTAAATGCAGTAGTATGCCATCAGAAAAAAGATTCCAGAGTCAACTTTTTTCCGTGTACAGACCGTAGTAGCGATCTGCACTAAAACGTCTAGGAACGGTGATGGTATAACTGTCACTTCGAAAGGTTTCAGTTTCTGTGTGTTTACAGGTCTGTCACGTAATGCTAGTGACATCAGACTAAGTACTATTTGGTGCAATAGTTTTCGGACTTATTTCCAAATCGCTTCTAACTTGTCTAGTTCTGCTAAAACCGATACATTTGCCACGGTCCGAGAAATGAGAGGATGCGTACATAGCGACTAGAACTTCACCACTTGGTTTCTGTGCAAGGCCAGGCACACAATTTGCGTCGCAGATAAAACACCCGGTCGATACACATTACGTCACAGACACCTCACACAATACCAAGTAGATGATGACACTTTTTACGCAGAAGCAGGAAAAGGATAAATGAGTTTATTAATGACGAGAGGGTAATACATAGTTGATTTTCTCATGAAATGTCATGTTGCAAATTTTGAACACAATTGAGACCCTAATTAATAGTAAAAGTGTCATCAAAATTTTGAAAACTTACGCGTTTATTTACCGAATAAAATTTATACTGCAAACGCATGAAATAATATCGAAAATTCAGTAAAAAGCGTCTATTTACTTTAGGTTTCATATCTTTTTTCTTGCTAACGATCAAAATAACATCGAAATTAATTTTCACATCTAATAATTCTGACTCTCCTGATGAAATAATTTTCGGTAAAAGAGTTTATATATTTACGCTCGTGTGTATACATAGTGCAGGCTTTTTCCCCATAAAACGAAAGTATTCTTCTGCTTCCAGATATTCCGTCTCTCTTGCAGGAGAAAACCAGTAGAAGAAACAATGTTAGGCTCTGGTGCAACTATTTCGGTGTGATGAAAACACAAAGCAAACAACAGAATAAAATAAAGTTAAACATATATGTAATATGAATGCGCTCGACCAGAATAGGTTAACTTCCGATGTTAGCAGACACAAAAAAAAAAAAAAAAAAAAAAAAAAAAAAAAAAAAAAATGTTTGTAAATCTTATGGGACTTAACTACGGGATCATGAGTCCCTAAACTTACAAACTACTTATGAACTACTTACGAACTAGGACGGCACAAATATCCATGCCCGAGGGGGGATTCGAATCCCCGACCGTAGTGGCCGTGCAGACCGTGACTGAAGCGCCTCAGTACCCTCGGCCACCGCGGCCGGCGTTCGCAGACACCACTACTGTTACTTGCTTGTATGCATCCGCATTATGCAGCACACTCGAAAATTTAGAACTGCACACTCGTCTGGAGACGAATCTGTTGGTGGTACTTCGAACTGTTCGTCGTCGTCATCATCATCATCATCATCATAATCATTAGAGACTGATTATGCCTTTCAGCGTTCAGTCTGGAGCATAGTACCTCTAATAAAATTCCTCCATGATCCCCTATTCAATGCTAACATTGATGCCTCGTCTGATGTTATGCCTTTTACTTCAAAATCATTCTGCACCGAATCTAAGTACTTTCTTCTTGGTCTACCTCGACTCCTCTTACCCTCCGCTGCCGAGCTCATGAGTCTCTTAGGTAACGTTGCTTCTCCCATACGTGTAACATGACCCCACCATCTAAGTCTGTTCTCTCTAACTGCTTCATCTATGGTGTTCACTCCCAGTTTCTCTTTGATTTCCTCATTATGGACACCCTCCTGCCATTGTTCCCATCTATTAGTACCTGCAATCATTCTAGCTACTTTCATATCTGTAACCTCTACCTTATGAATAAGGTAACCTGTTTCCACCCAACTTCCACTCGCATAAAACAAAGTTGGTCGAAAGATAGAGCGGTGCACTGCCAACTTAGTCTTGGTACTTACTTCCTTCTTGCAGAAGAGAGTAGATCTTAGCTGAGCACTCACTGTATTAGCTTTGCTGCATCTCGATTCCAGCTCTTTCACTGTGTTGCCATCCTGTGAGAAAATACGTCCCTGGTACTTGAAACTGTCTACCTGTTCTAACTTTGTTCCTCCTATTTGGCACTCAATCTGTTTAAATTTCTTTCCCACAGATATTACTTTCGTTTTGGAGAAGCTGAGCTTCATATAATAATACTTGCACCTCTGATCGACCTCTGAAATATTTGTTTGCAACCTTTCAATCGAATCTGCCATAACAACCAAGTCATCCGCATATGTGAGGCTGCTTATTTTATTTTGACCTATTTTAATCCCGCCCTGCCAGTTTACTGTTTTCAACATATAACCCATGAATAGTATGAACAACAGTAGTGACAGGTTATAGCCTTGTCTTACCCCTGAAACTACCATCTACTCTAACTGCTGCCTGACAGTCTACGTAAAGCCCTTGTGTAATTGCCTGCAAAAGTTTGCCTCCTATAACATAATCTTGTAGAACTGACAGTAGCTTCCTCCTAGGAACACGGTCATAAGCCTTTTCTAGATCTATGAAACATAGATACAATTCCCTGTTGCACTCATAGCACTTTTCCATTACCTGCCGTAAGCTAAAGTTCTGGTCCTGACAGCCTCTAAGAGGCCTAAACCCACACTGATTTTCATCTAACTTGTCCTCAATTAATACTCGCACTCTCCTTTCAACAATACCTGAGAATATTTTGCTTACAACGCTAATTAAAGAGATACCTAGATAGTTGTTGCAATCTTTTCTGTTTCCATGTTTGAAAATTGGCGTGATTACCGTTTTCGTCCAGTCAGACGTAACCTGTCCCGATTCCCAAGCCTTCTCAATTATTCTGTGTAACCATTTGAGACCTGATATTCCACTGTATTTGACGAGTTCCGGCTTAATTTCATCCACCCAAGCCGCTTTATTGCAGTGTAATCTACTGACCATTTTCTCCACTTCCTCAAATGAGATCCTGTTTCCATCGTCGTTCCTATCCCATTCTTCCTGAAAATCTGACACATCATTGAACGTTTCATCTACATTGAGCAATTCTTCGAAATATTCCCTCCATCTGCTCAAGGCATCTACAGAATTGACTAGCAGCTTTCCTGACCTGTCCAAAACACTTGTTAATTCCTTCTTCCCTCCCTTTTGAAGGTTGCTAATTACACTCCAAAATGGTTTTCCCACGGCTTGACCCAGAGTTTCTAGATTATTTCCAAAGTCTTCTCATGATTTCTTCTTGGAATCTGCAATTATCCGTTTGGCTTTGTTTCTTTCTTCAACATAACTTTCTCTGTCTGCCTGGTTTCTAGTATGTAACCATTTTTGAAATGCCTTCTTTTTCTTTTTACAGGCTGCCTTGTCTGTGTCATTCCACCAAACTGTCTGCTTCTTCCTGCCTTTACACACTACTGTTCCGAGACATTCTCTAGCTTCTTCTAGTAGTGTGTCCCTGTACCTTGACCATTCCTCTTCCAGTGACTGTAAATCATTACATTCCACTAACTGGTACCTTTCCGAGATCATTGTT
This sequence comes from Locusta migratoria, assembly GCA_026315105.1. Taxonomy (NCBI): domain Eukaryota; kingdom Metazoa; phylum Arthropoda; class Insecta; order Orthoptera; family Acrididae; genus Locusta; species Locusta migratoria. The sequence continues at coordinate 382,913,505 of CM048744.1, forward strand.
ATCTATTTGTGCCTAATCTCCTTGTGTTGAAGCTTCTCCACTCTTATCCTTCTACATATGGACCTGACTTTCTGCTCTTTTGGCCTCATAAAACCAATTTCACTGCAGATTAAATAATGATCAGTATCATCGTCGTTCTCCTCAAATTCTTCGCAATCCTCATGAGCGTGAATTAATTCCTCTTCAGTTACGAATATTTTTCACCCAAATTCTCCAGTCAATAACATAGCATCGCGAGAGATTTCTTCCGAGGACGTCGATGCAATTAAATTATTTCCCGTCAACAGCTTTTCATAATACACCTCTGCATCCTTCAGTCGTAATTTTGTTCGATCACTATGAATGGATTCTTCAGGAATTTCTTCTCCCTTTCCAGATGAGTTAGCAACTTCTTCAGTAGACATGTTTCACCTTGGATCGGAATTACACATTGAAATTTGAAACAGGCACGTCTGTTCACGACGAAATCGAAAAACAAACTGCCGTTTACTTCTCACGGCTCGCGAACAGTCCTATGCGCAATGACCGTTATAATCCCAAGAGGACTCATACAAATCACCTTTAAACCATGAAAGCCCATAAAACGAAATAGAACTACGAGCACGAATATTTTTCAGTGATTGAAAAACTTTTTGTTCTTAAGCTAAAATAATGTTTTAAAAATAATGTAGGTTTCAGAAACTTTTTGAATAATTGGTGGAATAACAAAAGAAAATGAAACATAGAAAAGTGCCAAAGGAGGAATCGAACCCGAGACCTCTGGCGTAAGGGTCCGAGCCCTAACCATCATTTTTTAAATACATTTATTAAATATTTGAATTACATTAATCATTACAATGGTTTCATAACTTTTATGTTAACAGCTGACACACAAGAACCACGCGCTCTTCCTCACTTGTTTCCTTCTTGGTAACAAGGATTACTTTGGCTTCAGTTTGTCGCAAAGGTTGTCCATATTTGGTTTTTCTTCATGGCCCACACTTGCAGAGCACCTTCGAAAATCATTGCAACGACTTAACCACTTTTTTAAAATTTATATATATATATATATATATATATATATATATATATATATATATTATTCATACATTTCCGTATATTTCAATTTCTCTTGACCGATCTTAATTCTTATTTTCTTTGTCTCATATTAATATTATTATATCGAACACATTCATCAAAGTAGTGATGTCCGCCTAATTATAGCTTACAATGCCGTTTCATGGTTCTCCTGAGGCCTTCACGACTACCGTAGCGGCCACGGGGCAGACGAAGTCCCCACCGTACTTCACTCTTAGCAGCAATCCCCTACTTAGTCATTGAAGCCATAAACAGACTAGCCGACTTCAATTTAGGTCTTTATGTTATTTTATGTTCGAGGAGCAAAATTTTTAACATATTGCCAAATTTCTTTTTATGATCCCACCTGTATAGTTTATAGAATTCGCCCTTTATAAATTCTTCGCATTCCTGTATACCATCAAGGCCAGACGGCGGCTCGGCAGTGGACTAACATTTTGTACTCCTAAGGCACCTAACAAACTTCGTATCGATTTTTCTCGGGATTTTCCGAGTAGTGCGTCCTAATATTTTAACCACATGATGGTTTAGGGATCCTCTTTCACCACACACAATTTCGGACAAATCCTCGACCCCACGGTCGTGCCGTCTCCTTGTTAGACACGAGGGGCTCATACATGACGTCATCAAAGGGAAGATCAACAGAACTGCACGGCGAGGAAGGAGAAGAATTCAATACCTGGATGACCTGGAAGGAGCTACATCAGATTAAAGGGAGACGCTGAAGACAGAGAAAATTGATATCATGAATTGTCCGTACGAAGACACGGACCTGCCAGTAGGCAGAACACTACATAATAATAATAATAATAATAGCTCAGCGTAAAAGTATTGAAAGCGCCAAACAAGAAATACACTTGAAAGCTTCTAGTTGTAAGTTTATTCAGTGAAAGTGAAAGGATGATGAAAGTTTGTTAAGTGAAAGTATCCTATTCTTTTTAAGTCTTTCTATTTAAATCAAGAAGTTTCTCTAATCATATGTGGGCAACGGATTTAACATAAAAAATTAGGCCCTGTAAGTAAAACAATCTGTACTTCTGTGAACATTATTTCTGACAGTCAGATTCAGTGGCATGTAAGGACTGGTTACTTTACTGGTACGTTAACATTTACAGTTAAAAAAAAACCTTTTTCTCAAAAAACTCAACACATACCATACAACAAAATAAAAAATGCCACAATCAGGAAAATGAGGGACGAGGTTGAGCTGAAATAAGAAAAATTAGTAATCATTGAGTTATTTATTGAATTAAAGAAACATACCTTTGTTGAGTCTTCACTATAATACAATGGTTTTATACAATTCCGTTCCATACAAATATTAACTTCCTCTTGATACAGAATCCACTGTCCAATATAATATGTTTGTATTCATAAATATAGAGTGAAATAAATCAAACTCAATACAATCATTGCTGACCAATCCAACCTTAGTACACAACACAGTTGCCATATATCTGTCAGCTAGCCTAGCCCACAATCGACTCCTCCGCTCAACAGCTCACTCTCTACTGCTCGCCTCAGCAGTCAAAGAAGCTGCTGTAGCGCAGATGCTACATCGCAGTTGCAAAGACATTATAATGTGCAGTAGTTACAAACACGGCCTGAGATTATCGATCATGGATGACTTTCACATACAAAATAAAGCTGTAAGGCGGATACACGTTCAGATTCACAAAAATAAAGCTAAAAATCCATAAATAATGAACTTCAGTCTATGGCTGCCTACTTTCACACTGACACGGTAGGCAAGTGCTATCTCGCAAGGAGCATGTGGGCATCGCTTTTTAATTCATAATGACATGGAAGGGAGACTGCACAATTGCGCCGATAGAGGAAGAGCTGGCGGGAGACGATCTGTTTGGACGGAGAGCGCCCACTTGACAGACTAAACAGTGGAGTGTCGCAAGATGGCGCCGCCCTGCGTCAGAGGAGGTAGCGTTCGTTTCACACTGGCGTTTGTAATCGTGATGTAGCAGTGCTGAGAAGGCGACCAGAAAGTAGGCTATCGATCTGTCGATCGCTATAGCATCGAGATCGGGACTGTTTATGAGGATACGGGAACAGTCGTAACGAGAACTTTGTAAGGCCATTTCACTGTCTGTCAGAACATTCCACAATGTATTTCTAATGGCGGCATTCACACTGTCCGTCACCGGACCGTCACGTAAGCGTCACGTCAAACTTTCTCGAGAAGAATGATTTGTCGGAACAGTCGTCTGCTAACATCGGAAGTTAACCTAAATTCATCACGCGATTTTCATGTTGTAGTCGATGATTACAGGGTTTATATGCAAGTGCATCTTATTAATGTTTATTTTATTGTTTATTTTGTTTTAGCGGTAAATTCCAAATGTTTCATAACGACTTAAATATTTTTCTCATTTGAGTGTCCTAAAAGCGAGGTCGGATATCTGAAACAGAAAAATGGTTTACGTTTCGTAATATTGTAACAGAAAAGACTGAAACAAACTGTTTATTTAAATAACACTGTAATTTGATGACGTATTTGTCATTAAATAACATTTTATATGAAAAGTCAGTTGTAATGAAAGACGAAAATTCACTTGTTTACGACGGTATTAACAATGTCAGTCGGCAAAACGTAATGGATAAAGTAAACAGGCTCTATTTATTCTCTTATAAATATTGTTTGACATGTTCATATGTTTATTTCTTCGCTTGAAAATAGATATCGATGTTTTGAAATGTTGTTTCAATTCCCAGCACTTTACCGCACTAAGTTGGCGAACATACATTGTAAAGTTTTCTTTGGCAGTCAGTAACATTTAGCGTTGTTGTTCCCTCAATTCCAGATCGCAACTCCTAACTTCACTTTACCATCGCGTATTGGGATAGGCGAATTGTGACGGACAGTGTGAATACAACTTGATGTGAGGGTGCCCATAAATTAAAGGCACATTCTGTACACACATTTCTGTTAGTGCATGCTGTATATTCTTATTTTTTGTTCAGTTGCGAAAGAGGTTAAGTTCTATCACACTCTATTTAAAAGGAGGTACTTTGATTTTCTTCTCCTTAAACCTGTGAGCATTCACTACTTTAGTATCTAGTGCTATAACTGTGTACGCCATTTCTCTGCCTTCTCCTAGATTCTGTCAGTATTCCTGTAATGTTGCCTTAAATAGCTTTTTATAAGCTTTCCGCTCAGCAAACATGGTCGCACAATGGCGCGCACACACACTACAAAGAAAATGAAAAACCGAATTCGTGCGGTGCAAGCTGAGTCACTCAAACACGCTCGCAAAAGTCGATAGTCGAAAGCCCACCAGTGACAGTCCCCTTACGTTACAATGACGTCACGATTACAAACGCCAGTGTGAAACGAACGCTGCCCGCGTCATCGGCCACCTGTAGCAGCTACGGCCGCCAGCGCACGCTGCAGGGAAAGCCTCCATTCACAGAATCACATCTGTGGACTGGACGAGTGATGACGCCGCTGCAGCGTAAACAGGGACAGGGAAGTTCCCGAATTCAGTTCCAGCAACCTCACTGCCAACCGATTTCCATGTTTATCACTGCGTGATGTCCAAATAGACTCTGGTGAAATCAACAACAGTGCCTTCTGTGAATTCTCTTAACTGCTGTCGACATTTCCTAGGATGTCCATCACAACAAATCTTCCATCTAAACGCATCAAAACCAGGGGAACTAGTCCGGTTGCGTGAGTGGACGAAATCTGTTGAAACATTACAAACCGCTACGGGCGGATGTTTTCTCTCCTTTACAGCTGTCGACTGTTGAGTAAAAAAGGAACCGTAGCAGTCGATTGTTTGATGAGAGAAAGTAATTTTGTTCTTTTTCGCCGCGGCGGAGCTGTGCTACGATTCTCGAGGCCGTTCCCCGTCGGGGGTTCGAATCCCCCCTCGGGAATGGATGATTGTGACGTCTTTAGTATAAGCTAGTTCATAGTTTGTAAGTTTAGGGGCTGATGACCCCGTAGTTAAGTCCCATAAGCTCTACAAACATTTGAACATTTTGTTCTTTTTCGATTACTCTGGCTCTTGTTTCCGTCCCAGTAGGAAGGAGACGTGCGGTCCAGGACTCCATCGACTACTGGTATCATGTGAGCGCGTATGACCATTTTAAATTAAATTTAATAAAAGATTGTTTCAGAAAGTTCCGCTTCATTATTTCAAAAGTAGCCTTCCCTCAGAACTTTCAGAAATCTGATGTTTAAAGAACAGTAGTCGAGATTTGGATGCCATTTTTGCTGCAACATCATAAAAAAAATTCTTTTGGATAATCCTTATCCGCTTGGCGACTTCTTTCAGAACCTGTAGCTTCTTTATTTCGTTTCGAGGTCCTATTTCTCTCTCGTTAACCGTCATTAAGTAACGCAATCAAAATTAACATTCCTGCTTGCACGGTCTCGTGAAATAAATCATCATCATATATATTATTTCTCATCGGTGTGCCGCGGCGGATTAGCCGCGCGTACTGGAGCGCCGTGTTGCGGTGAGCGCGGCCGTCCGCCGTCGAGAGTTCGAATTCCCCCCCCCCCCCCCCCGGGCATTGATGTTTGTGTCGTCTTTAGTGTAATGTAGTTCATACGTTTAGGGATTACCCCACAGTTAAGTCCCCTAAGCTTAACACACATTTGAACAAAATCTCATGGGTGTCTTTTTGTGGGTACACCATATCTCCCATATTACTCATCCAAAATTAATGATTGAGGTATCATTTTAAAGGTTTCGTTCTCCACTAATAACGAAAAATACACAGATAGTTTGAAGTTATTGTTTTCACAAACAAACTTTTTTTAAAAATTGTACTGTTCTTACAATCTAAGTTGATACACGGCGAACAATGGAAAATGGGACGTATTTACGGTTCGTTCCCATCATCCACCACCCCGAGTATCAACTTATTATGTTAATTATAAATCTTAAAGTCAATCAGGGATTAATTAATTGGTGAAAGATTAGTGGTGACTAACTTAGACGAGTACATCATCACTGCTAAATTCATTGACTGCGATAAAACTGTGCTAATACCCCGCATTAACCTTACACCTTCTGACCCAACCATGCCTTTTCAGACGGTAAGGAAACAATTCCCAATAAAGGTAATCTTCCCTATGACCATAAATAAAGCCGCTTCAAAGGGCAGAATAATATTTACCAGAACCTGTTATTTCGAATGGGCAGTTATACATGGTTCAGTGATATTCATGTCTGAGCAAACGATTATTACTTTATAACTACTAACTTCGTTTTCAAAGAAGTTTCGTAAAATAAACAAGTTTTCGAAAAATAAAATGAACATGAAAAATTCAACATCTGATTTTTTAGTGTATTTCACAATTAATCATATTGTATTTAATTATATAAATTTTCTTACTCTGAGACTAATATTTGTTACTACTATTCAAAGTTTATTATCTTTTATACATATGTACTAGCATCTGCCTTTACTCCATTACTATCTTACCTATCCGTTAATGATCAGGATAAGTGCGAATTATTCGCACGGGTAAACTAGTCAACTTATATTCAATTTGGCTTCCGAATCATCAACAGCGGTGAGACTTTGTAATTAATTTTCAGCAGTGGAACTTTCAACTTCAACATCACGAGTAGATACAAACTAGTCGAATCATAGCAGTGCCTCCCTTAATCCCACTTCTACTGATAATTTGCAATCAAATGTTTGTTAAGCTTATGAGACTTAACTGCGGGCTCAAAAATTCAAATGTTGAAATGTTTGTAAAGCTTATGGGACTTAACTACGGGGTCATCGGTCCCTAAACTTACAAACTACTTATGAACTACCTTATACTAAGGACGGCACAAACATCCATGCCTGAGGGGTGATTCGAACCCCCGACGGGAAACGGCCTCGCGAACCGGAACAAAGCGCCTCAATGCGCTCGGCCGGTCCACCGAGGCTAATTTGCAATCCCCTTTTATTTTGGCTACTACTTGATTGATTTGTTTAGTTGGTACTCAGGACTGAAAAGATTAAGTTACGTGTAATTCCCTATTTTCCTTCATTGTTAATCAAATATTCCTACTACCCAAGTTTATTTAAGGGAGGTAACACTCTACTGTTCCGTCCACAGATTCGAACAAATCCGGGCACCATACACGGCTTGCCTAACATTTCTTATAACTTAGAGAAAAAGGGAGAAGGAAAAATGAAATGAGCGTATGGCTTTCTTGGCCGGGAGAACCCTTGCGGGTTTGTTCGGCCGCCTTAGTGTAAGTCTTTTTATTTGACGCCGCGTGGGCGACTTACGTGCCAATGATGATGAGATGATGATGATGATTAGGACAACACACAACACCCAGTCCCCTGCCGGGAATCGAACCCGAGCCTCCTGCGTGGTAGTGAGCGACGCTACCGCTGAGCTACGGAGGCGGACAGGGAGGAGGACAGGACGCGTGAGATTAAGGAAGAAGGGAAGGAAGCTTAGAGTTTAACGTTGTAAGAGTACACCTGTCGCTGTATCTTACAGTTTGATTTAACGTAATGTATATATCGTCTTAAATTTGTTTATTTCATGTATTTTTCATTTCTTGTATGCTAGATATATTCTTATGTAACGTCATTTTCTATATTGAATCATTCAGTGTAAACATGTACTATATGTGTAAACCTGCATGAATGCACGGACATTCTTATACTGTAAGTTGGCAATGCGCCAGAGAAAATGTTGAACCTGTTGTAAAGACTGTCTTTGGTACAGAAGTAGTAGCTGTGAGTGTCGCGCTGCTGAAGCAGTCGCGGTGCGGACTCGCCAAGTAAAGACATAAATGTAGTCGCGGAGCGGACTCGCTGTAGTAAACACATAAGTGTTTTGTTGATGGTGCAGAGACACGGTAGGCGCAGTGTGGCGCGAGTTTAATGCAATTACAATAAGCTTGAGAGGCGTACTGTTTAATGTATTGAAGGAAGTGTGAAATAAGTTTATTTATACTCGAAAGTGATCAGAGTAATGTTTTTTCATGTGTGCAAGAAAAGTAATTGTTTAGTATCAAGTCTGTTGTCACCGAGTGTGATTGTTGTTGTAGTAAACCTATTGTAATCATATCTGTCTTGTATGGACTTCACGACGAAGACGACGAAAGCAGATGAGTACTTTTGTAACATTTTATTTTGTATGCATGTAAATGTAGTGTCAACCCAATCACAACTTTGGTTCAATTATACATGACTTATTTTGAAACCATTCTTAATGTTGTAAGTAGTTGAAGTCACCCCATTATCACCATTATTAGATTATGTTGATTATGCAAGCCTGTACATTGACTAACAAGTTCAATCATCTTCACAGTAATTACGATCAGTTTTAAAGAAATTGCTAGACGAGTTAAAGAATTGCTAAACGTGTTACAACCACAGAGACTAGTAATTAAAGTGCAAGAGAGTTTGCAAGTAAAGTAAAGTTGGTTTCATTTGTATAGAAAGTAACCAAGCTAACAGTATTCAAAGTATTATAGTTGATTAACCAGACTTGACGGAAGTAAATTTTTTATGAAATGCGTTAAATGCCAAAATCTGCTCAGCCAGTTACACGCGTACGCTACCCAGGCCCTGGAACCAATTAAAAAATAGTTCACGTAAAGTTTTATAAGGAACTTGAATGCTTTAAACAATAATATCAAAATTATTGAGAAGTTTGACTGTAATATTTGTGAAGCTCATTGCACCACGGAGTTTCACTGTACTGAGCTATTATCATTGCAATCAGAATCTATCTGCTATTACAATTTTGATTACAACACGAAAACGCCATCACCACTACATGAATTCTGACACATTTATTAGTGAATTGTGCTGTTCGTGAAACGTAAGAGGTGCTAGTTGGAGGCTGCAGACAATGCTAAGTCAGATAGGGCCAAGCTTAATTAATTACCACAGTGACTGTTTCAAGTTAATTAATATCAATTCCTTTTTATTCAAAATTTTAACTTTCACTGCGAAAGTGTTGTTGCGACCCATTAGTTGTGATTTGCTGCAACATTCAATAACGAAATTAATATTACTAGAGTATATCATTACGCATTCTGAATTTTGAGATTTTTTGACGACCTCCAACAGGCAATTTTCTTACAACGTCCCGTCGACGGCGCGGTCATTAGAGACGGAGCTTACACTCTGATTTTCAGTGGCCCGGCGCAAACGTGATGAACACGAAACAGTCCCACTAGTCGTGACGTGTCCTGGACTTCAAGTTAGGCTCGCCATACCACCGTCTAACAGTCCAGAGACGACGCCCGTCTTCTCTAGAAAAAATTAAAATGTTTGTAAAGCTTGTGGGACTTAACTACGGGGTCATCAGTCCCTAAACTTACAAACTACTTATGAACTACCTTATACTAAAGATGGCACAAATATCCATGCCCGACCGTAGTGGCCGTGCAGACCGTGACTGAAGCTCCTCAGTCTCCTCGGCCACCGCAGCCAGACTTTCTCTAGACGTCGAGATGTTTTCTACAGTGCTATCCATCGCTCTTTCCCAAGTTATACCTATTATACTACATATTATAGGTCGGAAACCCACAGAAAACGTGAAAAGAAGAAGAAAGTGGTTAAGGCGTCTGCTGGCCCGAAGCGAGAGCCCCGGGTTTGATTCCCGGTCAAACTCCTATTTTTACTTGTCACCATTGAATAATTTCAGTCCCGAATGCTATTCACGGTGAACTGTACGGAAAAATCCCCACCTCATCGCTACCTCGGAGGTGCTTTGTCCCTTCTCTCGTGCGCTGACTGTAACACAACATACCCCCGTTTACATGAGCTCCCAAAACCGAATTTCGTAGACCTATTTGCCAATTCCGCTGCTGGTTCGTTATGTAAACACTCCAAAATCTATTCTGGAAATCCACTTCCGTAAAGCGCTTTTCCAGTTCCACAACAGATTTTCTGTGCTCGTGTAAACGTAACCATTTCTGAAGCGTTCTTGGCTTGTTAGATTGTGTTTTCTTGTTAAGAATTTTCGGCACATGTGGACAGAGTGGCCGTGAAATAAAAGTATAAATATTAGGTGAGTATGAATCCTTATATTTTTTTAAAAAAGAGGTGATTGTACTGACTTAAATCAGGATCTGAATCAGCAGTTTTTCAAAATGTTCAAATGTTTGTAGAGATTATGGGACTTAACTACTGGGTCATCAGTCCCTAAACTTACGAACTACTTATTAACTAACTTATACTAATGACGACACAAACATCCATGCCCGAGGGGGGATTCGAACTCCCGACCCCAGCGGCCGTGCAGACCGTGACCGACACGCCGCAGACCGCTCGGTCACTGCTGCCGGCCAGTAGCTTTTCAGCCGCCAAATTAAGTAGGCTATGAAATCCTCTTCATACTATAGCATGTAAACACGACAGCGAAAAACGGTTAACGAAATTCGGTTTTCGTCTTTCGGAAAATATGTTCCATGTAAACGGAGTGATTCAAAGGTCACTTACATCGTGATAACTTGTCATTATAGCAGCACTGACCGAGCAAACGTCTGTACCAGACACCTGTTGTCTTAGGCAGACGATCCTTATCGCAACGCCGTCCTCTGAGTGTTTACATTTCTGTGTGTTTCATACCATTGTCTAAAACAGTTCTTTTGTCTCTTCAGAGTAATCGCTGTCTGGTTTATGTACAAGTTGCATATAACTTTCCGTTCTCTGTATTTTACCCCAGATATCTTCAGTATCTGCAAGAGTGTATACCACACAATATTGTCAAAAGCTTTCTGCAAATCTACAAAAGCTATAAATGTAGTTTCACCTTTCTTCTTACAAGGAGACCACATGCGTATCGGGATTTAGAATTTCTTTATATTTATGGGACGTGAAGTTCAGAACTTAAATAACAATCAGCCAGTCATTCGACGCAACTCTCAAACATTCTCGACAAAATCGACTTTAAAATTTTGCAAAGTACACGTAAGTTCCAATAATAACAAAAGACGCACCATCTGACGGTGTATCTCACTTGGTAGCGTCTTGGTCTCACAACCATAGAGTCGGTGGTTCGAATCCCACTGTGATTTTTTTTCTAACTCAGTTATATGAAATATTTCTGGGTTTCTAATTCCAAGTGTTGTGTCAGTTTTTGTTTGTGTGTATGTATACGAGCTGAAAACCTAGTCGTCACATAAAATGATGGTTGAGTAGGTTATCTGCTTGCTAAACCATTAGTAGTTACGTAAATGATTTTTTGAAAACAATGTCGTAGCTTTTCACAAACTGAACAATCAAAGACTACCGTCGTCAACTAATAGTAATGCCCAAAACCGTAAAAAACAAAACAAAGAAACAAAAAATTGCCAGAACGCTACCACCGATGTGTTCGTGGCTCAACTGACCGGGGGCACTGAGCCACGATGTTCTGAGTTACGCCGACAGATACTATGCTTCCTTTAATTATTGCTACTTACCGCTTGCGTGGCTCGGTAGCGCGGTGGCAGAGCGCCAGACCGCAAATTCAAAGATCACAGGTCTGTCGCTTTCCTCTTCTTCACCTCTGGCAATGTTACTGATGTGAAAATATCAAGTAGCACCGTGGTTCGAAACCCACGTTAAGCTGTAGGTCCCCTTGAAACTGGCTGGGTAAGTCAGGTCCAAATAAGACCATGCCTTGTAAAGCACTGTGGTGTTCAAACCAGTCTTCGGATTATTGACTGTTTTTACCTTACATAACGCTTACTTGCAAAACTTCAAAGACGATTTTTTTTAGTTGCTTCGAATGGTTTTCACTGATTGTTATTGAAGTTCTGCACTTCACGTACCATAAATACGAGGGTCGTCCACAAAGTAAGTTCCGTTTCTATTTATATCGGCGGCAGCGTTACGATCGCAGTTCCGAGCATGCGGCGCATTTACACTGACTCAAGGAGAAGACATGTACGCCATTTTCAGACCGCTGCTGCCGATGTGTGTTTTGCAGTGCTCCTTTATAATATCAGTCGTAATTGAAAATGTTGTCGTGTGTGAAATCAGACCTGTGAGGCGTTTTCTAAATGCAAAGAAAGTTAAACCAAAGGAAATTCATCGACAAATCTGCGAGGTTTACGGACACAATGCTATGAGTGATTCAGTGATCAGAAGGTGGGTCAGACTACCGAACCTCGCACGCCGAATGTGACCAAGCAACTCTTATGGGAATTTCACTGGGACGTGTTTGATCATCCTCCTTACAGCCCTTAAACCCCAAGATTCCCTCCTCCTTCCACCTTCAGCGAATATCTTGTTGATCGAAGTAAACGTGCAATTGTGTACTCAGAGGAATTAAAAGCGGTGTCACTTGGATGGACAAACCTACCATTGGAACATTCCTGCGAGTCAGTCTATGCATTATACATACATCAGAGTACATCGATGGTTTGCGGCTGGAAATAGTGTAACTCAAGTATCATATTCAGAGAATATATGACTTCAACTAAGAATGGGCAAACCCGGGTCTCCTGCTTTCTAGGCAGTTGCGCTGACCCCTACACCACTGGGGACACAGTGATCACCGCACCTGCAAGGACTACCTAAGCACGCCTCCCGTCAGACACAAATTTCCTGCTTTACCCTGCCCACAGTACTCAAACTCGTAGTCACTATGTACTAATTAGGTAATCCTTGCAGCTGCGGTGATCACTGTGTGTCTAGTGGTGCAGCGGTCAGCGCAACTGCCTTGAAAGCAGGAGACCCGGGTTCGAATCCCGGCTGGGTACACAATTTCACCTTCGCCCAATCGCAGTTGAAGTCATATATTCTCACTCCTAGCGACTTTCTTCTTACATCTAAAATCTGTCCTTGGTGGCCAGCACTTCAACGATGATAACGAGCTGAAAGAGCATGTTGGTTGAATACACAGGCGGCAACCTTCTATGAAGAAGGCATACAAAAATGTGTGTCATGCTATGACAAGTGGCTAGAAAATTTCGGAAGCTACGTGGAAAAGTAGTTCAACAGTTGTAGAATTTTGTACAATAAATATTTTTTTCTGTATCTGTATACGTTTGTTTTATATAACCAAACGGAACTTACTTTGAGGACATACCTCTATCAAAAAAATTCTAAAATCAGACATCCATGTGGTCTCCTTGTGATACATGTGGTGGGGTGAGCATTGTGTAATGTTCAAATGTTTGTACAGCTTATGGGACTTAACTACGGGGTCATCAGTCCCTAAACTTACAAACTACTGCCGGCCGCGGTGGCCGAGGAGACTGAGGCGCTTCAGTCACGGTCTGCACGGCCACTACGGTCGGGGGTTCGAATCCCCCCTCGGGCATGGATATTTGTGCCGTCTTTGGTGTAAGGTAGTTCATAAGTAGTTTGTAAGTTTAGGGACTGATGACCCTGTAGTTGTCCCATAAGTTCTACAAACATTTGAACATTTTTGGTTGCTTGGTCACATTCAGCGTGCGAGGTTGGGTAGTCTGACCACTGAATCACTCATAGCATTGTGTCCCATAAGCTTAACAAACATTTGAACATTTTTACAAACTACTTATGAACTACTTACGAACTAGGACGCCACAAATATCCATGCCCGAGAGGGGATTCGAACCCCCGACCGTAGTGGCCGTGCAGACCGTGACTGAAGCGCCTCAGTCCCCTCGGCCACCTCGGCCGGCTGAGCATTGTCTCGCGCGTTCCTACGCTTCCCCGAAGTATAAACTGACCTTCCCGGAGCTCGCCTTCTACCAGTGTTTTTACGGTTTGAGGCCCGAAAACGTTTTCGTTTCCTGGTAGCTAGGTACGGCGCATTTAAAAGCACGTGGTGTGCAGGAAGACGGTTGCTTTATTCCCATGCGCAGCGCGGTCGCTCGTCAGGGGACGCGTGCGTCGCCGGAAGGATGCGCGCAGCTGGAATAACAACGCACCGCCTGTGCGTGCGTTGCCAGGCAACGGTCTCTCTCTCGAGTGCCACACCTTGTAAACCGAAACACCGTACAAACACGCACCAGCCGGCACACCTGCCTCACCTACACTCGTTGACATTTTAAGTACCACGCTATTTCTCTTTTTATGGAAGGTCTCGTGGCCCAAGCAAGGCAAGACCCTGCCTGGAGCGACAGCAGTGTGTTGTCAAACCACGTATTGCGGCCCGATGTTTTGAATCAGTGCCGCCGAGCAGGAGCTCCATAACCGCGAGATAAAAATGGCTCGGAATAACATTGCAACTGTTAATGATAACATTTGCTGCTTCTTTTTCCATTAGCACAGAGTTCCAAATTCATTCTTTCTTTGCCGCGGCGGATTAGCCGTGCGTACTGGGGTGCCGCGCTGCGATGCGCGCGGCAGTGCCAGGAATATCGAATTGAGCAGGGTAGTAAAGCATCACGTGACTCACCACAACACCGGAAGTGATCTACCGAAGCAGGTTTTATTTACCATTGAGCTCAGTGCTTTTGGCGCGTACTTGTTCCCTAACTCGGTGGCCCAGGGGACTGAGGCGCTCCAGTCACGGTCTGCACAGCCACAACGGTTCGAATCCCCCTCGGGCATGGATATTTGTGCCGTCCTTAGTAGTAGTTAGTTCATAAGTAGTTTGTAAGTTTAGGGGCTGATGACCCCGTAGTTTGAATTTTTGTTCCCTAATAAATAAACAGAAAAAGGGAAGAATGGATTCATAGAAAACACGTAAGATTAAAAAATTTTCCATGTTCAATGTGCATCAGAAACCAAAAAGATTTTTAGATGTAAGCATTCAGTAAGTACTGGACCATATGAAAGCTGTATACTGTTCCGTTTAGTGCACTAATGGGAAATGTTACTTAGCGCGAATTAATTCACTATTTGTTGCGTCGGGAAATTGTTTGCCGCTTTGTAGGGAATTCGATTTGCGTTCGAAGGTCGGAGTGACAAATTTCGTAGCCTGTAGCGAGGGACGAGAGACTTGTGCGGAAAACTGAGAGCTGTGACTGCCCCTTGCAGTTATGTTTGCAGGTGCAGGAAGAGAGCGAGAGTAACTAATTTACTGGTCGGACAAGGTTACACACAAGAACCTGTCAACCACAGAGCAGGAACAGCATTAATTATTTATTTCATGGTCAGCGCAAAAACGTATTCCCGTTCGCCGTCGGAGTTTCGAGTCCTCCCCTCGGGCATGGCTGTTTGTACTATCCTTAGGTTATTTTACCTTAGTTTAAGTAGTTTGTAAGCTATGGACTAATAGCCAAGTAGCTGAGTCCGATAGATTTACAAACATTTAAAAATTTTCATTCTTTCTTTGACACATTGGAACAAAACCTGGCCGCTGGCGTTGTGGAGTAAATACTCTAGGCGCGTCTTAACGCACTGGTAATTTGGGTATTATTAGAGGGGACCAAAAATTACACCGAGTATACGAAGCGTAGAAAGAACAAGAGACATAAAAACACAGATTGGGATCTCGAGCCTCTTACATGTGACTTTTAATCATTTCGTTCAGAAATAGTTGAGACATTACACACTCTCAGGCATCCCAAATTCAACATAGGACGACCGGAAATATAACAGCCAAATTTATGTGAAAGTTAACAGATTTAACAGATATTACATTATTGAAAGTACATCCACGTGTGCAGTGAAGAAGATGAAATCAGTATTGGTTGTTCCCGCCATTGTTGGCTATAGCAGCTGCTACACGACTCTGCATTGAATCAGAGAGTCTCTGAATGTGTTTCTGGAATACAGCTAGTATTTCCAGGTGTCCCGATTTTGGCGGAACGTTCCGATTACCAGGGGTCTGTGGACACGTCCCGATTCACCCTCGATTAGAACGGCGAGTTTCCCGATTTTTGGAAAATGATAAAAGATCCAAAGCTAAAATAATTATATGATACAACAATCTCGTTATTTTCGCTGACGCACCGCTACGGTCGTTCTACATTTTTCTCGCTCAGGTAGGCATTTGTGTTCGTTATGTACTCCCTCCAGCCTTTGTTTAAACTCAAAAACTAATGGAATTTGTACCCAGGCAATAATTTTAAATTCTTTATTCTGAATTTATGCATACATTTATATGTAATGGCAATCTGCATCATCAGAAGAGCCAAGATCGCTAGTTTCAAATTGCTTTACATAAAAACCAATTTCGGCAATTCTATGTTGCCATCTTCAAGTCTATTAACATTTAAATATCACATGGTAATATTTCGTCATTTTTCTGTTCTTGAATATGGGTAAGTCGAAAATGAAACATATTTGGTGTCTATGATAAAATATCTTGTACCCATATCTCAAGTCCCTCACTCAGAACTTTTGAGTGATGATGACAGGATAGCAGTGCCGTTGTCTTTGATTGTATACGACTGTGAGTGCCGGATACCATATTTTGGCCAAGAATATAATCGTCATCCCGATTAATTAAATTACTTGCCAACCGAATTTCAATGGCTTGGCAGACCAAGGAGAAAGTACTTGGATACAGTCAAGAATGATTTTGAAGTAACAGTCTTAACATCAGACGAGGAAACAATGTCAGCAATGAATGGGAGATCACGGAGATACGCTGAAAGGCATAATTATGATGATAATCTGTAGATTTTTGCTGTTGAACCGAAATCGATCATTTAAATAAATAATTAATGCAATCAAAACGGATATGAAATGCGAATGAAATGAAATATTGCATGAAATTTGTGATGGGACACAATGTCTGAGGTTGTTCTGTCGCCGAGAGCAAGTCTCCTTATTTGACACGACTTGCGTGTTGATAATGATGAAATGATAACACAACAGCCAGCACCCGATCGGAAAAAATCTCTGACCTGACCAGGATTTCAGCTCGCGACCCAATGAGGCAGACTGCCTCACAGACCATCCAGCAAAAGAGGCGGACAACTTTAATACGAGGTAGAAGGATTTAACTGATTCTCCAGTTAGTTTGGGGAGTCTGTGGTATGAGTGCTCTTTCAGTTATGAGTTCATAGCGTACCACGCATATACTGATCCAAAAGTACATCGCGACTACGTGCGAAATAGCTGGTATGTACACCTATGACACGGATATAACAGTAGCGACACGTTTTGGTATGGAAACATCGAGGCCTTGGTATGTCTCTGGAGGGAGCAGGCTCCACATCTGCACACATTCAATCACATCCGGTTCGGATCAGGCGAGTAGGGAATCCATCGCCGCGGTGGAGTGGCCGAGCGTTCCAAAGCGCCCAGCTGCAGAGCGCATCGCTGTTCGCCGTTGGAGGTTCGAGACCTCCCTCGGGCATGGATGTATTTTTTGTCATTAGCATAAATGTACCCGTACGGGTCCGATGCGGAGATGGGACAGGGAAAGACTCTAGTTCCAACATAAGGGACTGGACACGAGGCGATCGTGTGTCCGGAACGGGGTCGCCGTTGTTGAGAATGGACGACCATGCGAGAGAAAAGCAAACGTTGGTTCCGATGGCCTGGCGTGCTATGGACATGAGCAGCATAGGCGGCGAGCAGTTGCTGGCGGCGGATCCGCAGA
The DNA here is from genome assembly GCA_026315105.1 of Locusta migratoria. Lineage (NCBI taxonomy): Eukaryota > Metazoa > Arthropoda > Insecta > Orthoptera > Acrididae > Locusta > Locusta migratoria. The sequence continues at coordinate 382,931,005 of CM048744.1, forward strand.
GGTGGGAACCCGGCCTCTACAAGTAAACTGTTCATCGGACTGGTGCCCAAGGCACCCGTTGTGATGCGAACCTGACAGTGGTGAATGGGGTCCAGCAAGCGCAATGCTGAGGGGGATGCGGAGCCATAGGCAAGGCAGCCAAAATCGAGACGGGACTGCACCAGAGCTTGGTATATCCGCAACAGTGTGGACCGATCAGTACCCCAGATAGTATGGCCCAGATGGTGGAGAACATTCACTTGGCGCCAGCACTTCTGATTCAGCTGACGGATGTGGGGGAGCCACGTCAGCTGAGACTCAAAGACGGTCCCTAAAAGCCTGTGAGTGTCAACAACCTCTAATAGGTGGATTTTGAGATAAAGTTCGGGCTGTGGATGAACCGTCCAATGCCGACAGAAGTGCATAACACTGGTCTTCACAGGAGAGAACTGGAATAGAGGATAGAGCTCAGGATTGCGCCTGTAACCGACGTTCAGCAACTTGGGTGCTGGAAGAGCTAAAAGAGATGCAGAAGTCGTCAGCATAGAGAGAGGGGGATACTGACGACCCAACTGCTGTCGCTAAGCCGTTAATGGCCACTAAAAATAAGGGAACACTCAAAACAGAGACTTGAGGAACCCCATTTTCCTGCACACGAGCTGTGCTACGAGAAGCATCAACTAGGACAAGAAACGTACGGACAGCTAAAAAGTTTTGGATAAAAATAGGAAGCTGGCCTCGAAGACCCCATTCATGTAACGTCTGAAGGATGTGATGTCTCCATGTTGTTTCGTATGCCTTTCTCAAATCAAAAACCACCGCAACAAGATATTGACGTTGAGCAAAGGCTGTACAAATACAGAACTCCAAGTAAACGAGGTTGTCTGTAGTGGAGAGGCCTTGACGAAAACCGCCCTAGCATGGAGCCAGCAGGCCTCTACACTCTAGTACCCAGCTCAGCCGCCGGCTCACCATATGTTCCAGCAGTTTGCAAAGAACGTTGGTGAGGCTGATGGGTCGGTAGCTGTCCAAATCGCATGGGTTTTTACCTGGCTTAAGCAATGGCACGATGATACTTTTTCGCCACTGTGACTGGAAGACACCTTCGTTCCAGAGGCGATTGAACATGGATAAGATGTTTCGTGTAGACTGCACCGACAGGTGTTTCAACATCTGGTTATGAATGCGATCTGGCCCGGGGCTGGTATCAGGACTGTGCGCAAGGGCACCAAGGAATTCCCATTCACTGAATGGAGCATTGTACGATTCCATTCGGCGAGTTGAGAAGGACAGTCGCTTCCGTTCGTCCCGCTCTTTCACGGTACGGAAAGATGGCGGGTAATTCACAGATGCAGAACTCCGAGCATAGTGCTCAGCGAGATGTTCAGCAATTGCATTCGGGTCCGTACAAACTACTCCATTCATAGAAATCCCTGGCACGCCTGAAGCACTTTGGTATCCATAGAGGCGTCTGATTTTCTCCCAGACCTCCTCGCGACCCGGGCGATTAAGCCAAGATCCCCAGGCTATGAAACGTATAACGTTCCACCGTCGCGCCGAACGATGGTCGTTGAAGCATGCACGGAGCTTACTGTGTAGCGGACTGTTGGCGCGACACAGCCCACGGCTCAGGACCCGGGTTCGCCAAGCCCGTACTCAGCAAATTAATGCTAAGCCCCTGAGGGGTACTTTGTAAGTACTGCCTGAACCCAGGGAGGAGATTTTTCACGTGGTTTAATTACCCTACTGCTCCAAATAAGTAATTTCTTCAACTTTAGAACACACAACTGGTTTAATTTTCCGTGGAGGTCGATGTTTTTACATTAGATCCATTTTTTGTGTTACGTATTTTCGCAGACAGGAAGCTACTACACTTAGTTGATGATGGAGTGTGGTTTGCCTAGGAATTTTATGTATTCAATACCAAAGGCAATGTTTCTCATTTCCTTTAACAGATATTATCGTTAAATATTTTATGATGATTCAATGACAATATATACACTTGTTGTTGTTGTTGTGGTCTTCAGTCCAGAGACTGGTTTGATGCAGCTCTCCACCCTACTCTATCCTGAGCAAGCCTTTTCATCTCCTCATAAGAACGACAACCCACATCCACTTGAATCTGTTTATTATACGCGTCTCTTGGTCTCCCTCTGCGATTTTTACCCCACACACTTCCCTCCAATGCTAAATTCACAATTTCTTGATGTCTAAGAATGTGTCCTACCAATCTATCCCTTCTTTTAGTCAAGGTATGCCAGAAATTTCTTTTCTCCCCAATTCGGTTCAGTACCTCCTCATTAGTTACGCGATCCACCCACCTAATCTTCAGCATTCTTCTGTAGCACCACATTTCAAAAGTCTCTATCCTCTTTCTGTCCACACTGCTTATCGTCCATGTTTCACTCCCATACAAGGCAACACTCCATACAAATGCCTTCAGAAAGGACTTCCTTAGGCTTAAATCAATATTCGATGTTAACAAATTTCTCTTTTTCAAAAACGCCTTTCTACCCATTGCCATTCTGCATTTTATATCCTCTGTACTGCGAGCATCATTTGTTATTTTACTGCCCAAGTAACAAAACTCATCTACCTCCTTTATTGTTTCGTTACCTAATCTAATTCCTTCAGCATCACCTGATTTTCTTAGACTGCACTCCATTACCCTAGTTTTACTCTTGTTATTGTTCATCTTATATGCACCTTTCAGCACACTGTCCATTCCGTTCAATTGCTCTTGCAGGTCATTTGCTGTATCTGACAGAATTACTATGTCGTCGGCAAAACGCAATGTTTTCAATTCTTCACCCTGAACTTTAATTCCTTCTCCAAATTTCTCCTTGCTTTACTTTATAGCTTGTTCAATGTACAAATTGAACAACATTGGGGAAAGGCTACAACCCTGTCTTACTCCCTTTCCAACCACTGCATCCCTTTCATGCCCTTCAACTCTGACAACCGCTGTCTGGTTTTTGTACAAGTTGTAAATAACCTTACGCTCCCTATATTTTACTCCTGCTTGCTTCAGAACTTGAAACAGTTTGTTCCAATCAACATTGTCAAAAGCCTTCTCCAAATCTACAAAAGCTAGAAATGTTGGTTTGCCTTTTCTTAATCTATCTTCTAGGATAAGCCGTAAAGTGAGTATTGCCTCCCGTGTTCCTACATTTCTCCTGAACCCAAACTGATCTTCCCCGAGGTCGGCTTCTACCAGCTTTTCCATCCTTCTGTATATAATTCGTGTTAATATTTTGCAACCATGACTTATTAAACTGATGGTTCTGTAGTTTTCACACCTGTCTGCACCCGCTTTCTTTGGAATGGGGATTATAACATTTTTCTTATAGTCTGAGGGTACTTCACCTGTCTCATACATCTTACACACAATGTGAAACAATTTTGTCATGTCTGGTTCTCCCAGAGACTTCAGTAGCTCTGACGGGATATCATCTACTCCAGGGGCCTTGTTTCGACTTAGATCTTTCAGTGCTCTGTCAAATTCATCTCTCAGTATAATATCTCCTATTTCATCATCATCTACATCCTCTTCCCTTCCTACAATAGTGTCTCGAAGTTCATTTCCTTTGTAGAGCCCCTCTATATACTCTTTCCACCTTTCAGCTTTCCCTTCTTTGCTGAGAACTGGTTTTCCATCAGTGTCCTTGATATTCATAGAGCTGTTTTTCTTATCGCCAAATGTTTCTTTTATTTTCTGGTAGGCTGTATCTATTTTTCCCCTATTTATACATTCTTCTACATCCTTGTATTTGCCTTCTAGCCATTCCTGCTTAGCCATTTTGCACTTCCTGTCAATCTCATTTCTTAGTCGTCTGTACTCCATTTTGCCTGTTTCATTTACTGCATTTTTATACTTTCTCCTTTCATCGATTAAATTTAGTATCTCCTGTGATATCCAAGGATTTTTTGTAGGTCTTGCCTTCCTACCTATTTTGTCCTCTGCTGCCTTCACTATTTCATCTCTCAATTTTACCCATTCCTCCTCAACTGTTTTATTTTCCCCTGTTTCTGTCAATTGTTGCCTGAAGCTCCCTCTGAAATTCTTAAGAACTTCAGGTTCCTTCAATTTATCCAGGTCCCATCTCCTTATTTTCCTACCTTTTTGTAGTTTCTTTAGTTTCAGCCTACAGTTCATAACCAACAAGTTATGGTCAGAGTCTATGTCTGCCCCTGGGTATGTCCTGCACTTCAAAACCTGGTTCCGAAATCTATGTCTTACCATTATAAAATCTATCTGGTATCTCCCGGTGTCTCCTGGTCTCTTCCACGTATACAACCTTCTTTTGTGATTCTTAAACCAGGTGTTTGTTATAACTAAATTATGTTCCGTGCAAAATTCTACCAGGCGGCTTCCTCTTTCATTCCTTTTGCCCAGGCCATATTCCCCCACTATCTTCCCTTCCCTTCCTTGTCCTACTACCGAATTCCAGTCTCCCATAACAATTAAGTTTTCCTCTCCCTTAATTGTCTGAATAATTTCCTTTAGCTCCTCATATATTTCTTCGATTTCCTCATCATCGGCAGAGCTAGTTGGCATATAAACCTGTACTACTGTTGTCGGTGTTGGCTTCGTATCTATCTTGACAATGATAATGCGATCGCTGTGCTGGTCATAGTAGTTTACCCGCATTCCTATTTTCTTATTCAGTATCAATCCTACTCCAGTGATACCCCCAACTGATTTTGTATTTATAATCCTGTAGTCACCTGACCAGAAATCCTGTTCATCCTGCCACCGAACTTCACTAATCCCCACTATATCTAACTTCAACCTATCCATTTCCCTTTTTAAATTTTCTAATTTTCCTACTCGATTAAGGGATCTAACATTCCACGCTCCTACCCGTAGAATGCTAGTATTGTCTTTCCTGATGATCACATCCTCCTGAGTAGTCCCCGCCCGGAGATCCGAATGGGGGACTATTTTACCTCCGGAATATTTTACCCGAGAGGATGCCATCATCATATGTTCATACAGTAGAGCTGCATGTCCTCGGGAAAGGTAACGGCTGTAGTTTCCCCTTGCTTTCAGCCGTTCGCAGTAGCTGTGTGGCAAAGCCACATTAGCTGATGTTACAAGGCCAGCTCAGTCAATCATCCAGACTGTTGCCCCTGTAACTACTGAAAAGGCTGCTGCCCCTCTTCAGGAACCACACGTTTGTCTGGCCTCTCCACAGATACCCCTCCGCTGTGGTTGCACCTACGGTACGGCTATCTGTATCGTTGAGGCACGCAAGCCACCCCACCTCGGCAATGTCTGTGCTTATATGCTACGTTACTGCGCCTTGAGATAATTAGTGACTGCGTAACAATTTTTTGTGCTACGTAGTTTCGCAGACCGGAACTACCACACTTGGTTGATGATGGAGTGTGGTTTGCCTAGGAATTTTATGTATTTAATACCAAAGGCAATGTTTCTCATTTCGTTTAACAGATATTGTCGTTAAATATTTCATTACGATGCAATGACAATAAATACGTTTAGGTGCTACATTACTGCGGCTAGAAATCATTAGTGACTGCGTAACAATTTATTGCTGATGTTTCGCACAGCGTTACGATACAATAAAATTTTGTAATGCGAAAATATAAAACCTAAATCAGTATAGCTTGAGACTCAAGTGGGAGACAAAAGTGTTAGTCCAATCTAATTAACCAGAAAGGACTTGAATTATACTGAATAAAATTGAACTGTGCTCTTCCAGGGATAACAAATCCTTTTATTCTATGCAAGGTTTATGTTTTCCTTTGTACTAACTTTTATCCACTCTCTTCCTCTTCAAGGTTGTTTTGTAGCACTACAGTAGATTCCAATCCCTGTCCAATAGGACGCAGTAAGGTTTCCTTTTGTTCTCCTAGACGTAAACGCTGGGATGGTTCCACTGAAAAGAACACGGCTAGTTTCCTTACTCATCCTCACTCAAGCGGAACTTGTTGCTCCGTCTCTAATTACCTCTTTGTCGACGGCTCGTTGAACCGTAGTTTTCCTTTCTTCTGTACTAACAGGCAGTTAAATGGATACGGTAGTCTATGTCTTATCCTGCGGTGCACTGATTGAGTTAGTGGGGTTTTCTGAGTAGCAATTATGAATTCTACAGGTCTCAAAACGAGCGGCGTAGGGGGGGGGGATTATTTATTTGCCGCTTATTTACAAAACTGCTCTGTATGTATAACAATAACACAGGTCGCAAAGTCTCCGTTTTACATGTTCCCGTACATCACAAATTTTTCTATATTAATAGAATATTGTTTTTGAACAATTTACATGAAGATAATAAAGTAGTAGTAATAATAAGAATTCAAATAGTTACAAATAATGAGGTAACTTGAAAGAAAGAGAATGTATGAATTAAAATTGATAACATTTTAAGAAGGTGATCTTGTCTACTTATGAGGATTGGTTTTTCGTTACACTTAGAGCCTGTCTCGTTTGAAATAACTACCTTTCTCATCTTACTTATGGTATGCACGTCCTGTGTATTTTCTAATTTAACTAGGTTCGGGTTCTTTGTGTTACTATGAACCACGATAATTCACCAGTTGTGTGTTACAGCCACGGGGAGGGGAGGAGGGCTGATTGGGCTGAAGCTCCCCCCCCCCAGCACCACTATTATTTTTATCGTTTTCATTTTTTATTTCCTTAAACAGGTCGGTATCAGAAATTTGAAATAGTTAAAAAAATGTTTGTATAGCTTATGGGACTTAACTACGGGGTCATCAGTCCCTAAACTTACAAACTACTCATGAATTAACTAATACTAGGGACGGCACAAATATCCATGCCCGAGGGGGGATTCGAATCCCCGACCGTAGTGGCCGTGCAGACCGTGATTGGAGCGCCTCAGTCCCCTCGGCCACTGCGGCCGGCTTGAAATAGTACACAAGTAATAAATCATAGCGTAACTGTAATTTGCCAAGCACAAGTGAAAGTGACAATGGGTCGCCAACGTGATGCCGCCACCGAGAACGTGTGTTGCTGTCACTGTAAGCGGTTTTAATGCCGCTACTGTTACTGCTACGCTGAAGTTACGAGCCGATTGTTCATATGCGGCAACCCACTGCTTAGTAGGTCAGCGGCGCCACCGAGTGGAATCTTTTGAACGACAATAGTGTTACTTTAGTCCAGTGTTTACACATAGAGTCTCATGGTAATTAACATCGAATATTGATTTAAGCCTAAGGAGAAGACTGGTCCTTCCGCCAGAAAGGTTATGGAGAAGGTCTTTCGGGATTCGCAAGTGATAATCCTCATCCACTATGTGGAACAGGGTAAAACTATTACAGGTGCATATTATTAATCGTTATTGGACCGTTTGAAAACCTAGCTGTAAGAAAAACGCCGACGATTTGCTCACAAAAAAGTCCTTTTCCATCAAGACAATGCACCAGCACACGCCTCAGCAGTTGTCGCCGCAAAATTATTGGAAATAGGATTCCAACTCCAGAATGAAACTTTCACTCTGCATCGGAGTGTGCGCTGATAGTTTCAGGATTCCAACTAGTTTCACATCCCCTCCCTTCCCCCCTATTCACCAGACTTGGCTGTCTCGGACTACGATTTGTTCCCCAATTTGAAGAAATGGCTGGCGGGACGAAGATTTTATTTACACGAGGAGGTGATTGCAGAAACTAATAGTTATTTTACTGGCTTGGTCAATTTTTTTTCTTTTTTTTTTTTGTTGCGAAAGGTATCAACAATTTAGAACAGCGATGGACGAAGTGTATAAGTCTAAAACGATACTATGTCGAAAAATAAAAATGGTTTTCCCCAAACACATTAGTAATTTCTATTTTTGCACGGAATTTTCAAACTCCCCTCGTACACACATCAACAGTGTTGCATAATTCGAGGGACTGATGATCATTTTCGGTTCTTTTCATTGCTAATGCATTTGTGTTCCCGATTGCAGCATACAGCAGTATCCGCAATTCCTGGTAACACCTCCTCTCACACTGATGCCTGTATTCGTCATGGCATACTGTCCACGAGATCAACAAGGAACTTTAGGTCCTCATTGCCACACTTAATGACGGTTTGTCGTAGATCTCTCTGGTTGGTGCATACTTGACAACTTGCCAGATTTAGGTAGGAATCTCCTGATTTTTCACTTTTTCATCTGCTTCCCGATTTTTTTTCCTTTATTTCCCTCCGATTTTTATATTTTATCTTTAAACCTACCGATTCGTTTCGAAATCCCGCAGTATATTAGATCAGTGGTCAAAAATTCTTTCTTTATTGATCAATTTAATCTAGCGTATCGAAATTCATAGAAATTAGAAGTCGTGCGACCTATTCTTGTATACCTATTCTTCTTCTTTCACGCTCATTTGCAGATACTGATATAGTGTTTCGGTGTTGCGCTCTTTTTAAATGTGGTGTTTTGTCATTGTGCGTAAATGAAGCTTAAAAATTCGTCACATTGGCAATTCTCATGCGTGGTTGGGTGACATCGGACAATATAAGTAACTGCGTTCTTAATACATTATACACAATGTTCAAATGATTGTAAACGTATGGGACCAAACTGCTATGGTCATCAGTCTCTAGACTACTTAAACCATCTTACGCTAAGGACAACACACACTCACACACACACACACACACACACACACACACACACACACACACACGCGCGCATGCCCGAGGAAGGACTCGATCCTCCGGCGGAACGGTCTCCCAGTCCGTAGCATGACGCCTTTCAAGTTGGACCAAATCACACACAGTGTATAATTTTTTAAAGATGAGTATTTAATCGCGAACAAACATCGTGACATGGGATTTCTAAATATAAGGCATCTAAAAATGTTCTTTATTAGAATTCAATGTTGTGTCAAAATTTCAAAACATTTAGTCAACAACTTTCGGAAATTAAAGGTTTTGCACAAACAAACACTTACATTTTTTAAAATGTACAACCTGTAACATGTACGTAGATGAACTATGAACTGCCGGCCGCGGTGGCCGAGGGGACTGAGGCGCTCCAGTCACGGTCTGCACGGCCACTACGGTTGGGGGTTCGAATCCTCCCTCGGGCATGGATATTTGTGCCGTCCTTAGCTAGTTCATAAGTAGTTTGTAAGTTTAGGGACTGATGACACCGTAGTTAAGTCCCATAAGCTATACAAACATTTGAACATTTTTTGAACTATGAACTACAGTTACCTTACTGTCCTCCTAAATAGTGACCTCCCATAACTGCACCGCTGAGCTCTGGTATATATGCTATGTTAAGTTTGCTATGGTGTTCAACAGCGTCGCAATGTTCCTTTGGATGTCAGAAATATCGTCAAAATTTTTTTTCCTTTCAAATCGAATTTGAATCGAGGGAATAGTAGGAGGACTGAGAACCGGCGACTAGGGTGGATGTTAAAGTTTCACGACAAGGCTCGCCCTCACACGACCAATATTGTCAAACAGATCCTGGCAAAAAGTATGCTGCAACTTTTAACATCCAGCATACTCGCCGGATCTCAATCTTACAGACTTCTTCCTATTCCCTCGACTCAAACTCGCTTTGAAAGGACAGTGATCTGTCGATATTCCTGACATCCACCGAAACATGTTGACTATTTCGATGGATGGTAAGGTAACTGTAGTTCATCTACGTTCATGTTACAGTAATGTTCACCGAACTTTACTGTTAGTGTATTGAAAAGAAGTTGTAAGATTTATATGAACAAAAGCAAAAGGAAAACTTTTAGGTTCTCCACTGCTACTATTGCTTAAAGTATGTGTGCTGTGCATATAAGTGCCACTAAAGGAACTGCAAGTTTCAGCATAAAAGGCAACTGCAGGGATGACTAAAGCGTAATATTAACGCGTCCTGGTATAAGTAAAGCTGTGTAATGGGTGAACGGTTGCTGCGTTTCTTTAAACGAAGTTCAACCGTCGCCATAAGGCACTGCGATAATGTCTCTGTCGCCATATGTGAACGCATTGAATAAAATAGTAGTTCCAGTTACGCAGATGCGTAACACGTTGTCAGAAGCTAACATGACGATGATATCGTATAACTTAAATTATATCAAGTGCTGAAAACCAATAAGGAACCAGACGCGCGAATTACGTTCGTCAGCGTGCATCACAATTTACTGCGAAAGGAGGTAGCAAATACTTCTTAGAATTCCAAGTTGTATATTTCGTAGCGACTGCATATAGCCACTCCCTCCTTCACGTTTCTGTAACTTAGCCGTCAAGTGGTTATGGCTTTCAAGTTTTCTCCCTCTTCACTTGTGTCGACATTTGTTTTATATTTCTATACATTAAATACTGTGTCGAAGTGCTTGTCTTTCTGCTGACATCAGTCATGCGACAGAGATCTGTTACATTTTCTTGGGCGTGTAATCTGAGTTACAGCGTGGAGTGCAAGGATTAGCCGTGAAATTATGTCGTTGCATATCGACTGAAAATGGCGGTTCCGCTGTTAGATCTGTGGTCTTCCTTGTAGTTGATGTTATTTATTATGCAGTTACTGCTTAGCCAGTCACCCGTTCAGCTCATTCAGTCAGAACTCTTAACAAAACTGCAAACACTCTTACTCTGTTAGGAATGTCATTCTTTCTCAAACTATGATATCATTCGTTGTGCCTTATTACGTAACAAAATGTGGAGACCCTTGTAAATCGGCAGATCCTGGTGCAAAGATTGGCAAGTAACTGTAAATGCAAAGAAATGTAAACGCAAAAACAGACGAAAACATCCAATGTCAATAATCGGAAAAAATAGGTTAGTCCAAGATCGCTTCTAAATCTTTTTCACTTGTGTCCCGTTTCGGTAGACCTAAGTTGCCCTCATCCGACGTTTTAGCAAATTGACAGACATTTCGTAACATAAACATTGAGTGAAGTGAAAGTGACACAGTGCCTGTCCACAACGCGAAAACAGCGCATATCCACCAAAATGACAAACTGTCAAAAAATCTCAGTCACGTTTTTGTGAGTTGAAGAACCACAAACATAACAAAATGTGGTATTAAGACAATATGAATTAAACATCCCTCTGACGATGCTGCAACGCCAGCGAAACGTGTATGGGAAAAATATAAACATTTGTGTTTGCTCAAGGCGGACCTTACCTATAAAGCAAATTGACGGAAGTTCGCAAACGTGCATGTCACACAGTGATAATTAGTCATCCCACAGAAAAAGGTAACCAGGAAAAATCTGCATGCCAAATACAAAATTCCGTAAATACTTATATATTAAAAATCGCACTAGCGTGTCTTACGGCCCACTGTAGGTTTTCTTGAGTTTTATGATTTTTTTAAAAACATTTTGGACACAAATAATAAAAATAAAAATAATAAAAATTAATGAACGATACGATTACGACTCTTCTATTTTGTTATTATCTATTCATTCAACACGTAATATTCTTTCTGGACGTATTTTTACAAACAGCCTAAATTATTTGATATTTGAGTTTAGCTTTGACAAATATACTCTTTTTTTTAACTTTTACCTATTTAAACCATTATTTTAATATCTCGCCCACATTTTCTTTCTTCGTTAAAATATTAATCACCTGTGTTACCTTGGTGGTTTGTTTTCTTTTTCAAGTTTATTTTCTTTACCTGTACTGATTTACGTTAAATAAAGTGACAGTGTCGAAATCGCCGATATTTTTGAAAATATTTCTGAAACGGTGCGAGTTATGGAAATTACATAACAGAGGAAAGGTGGTGAGAATATTCTCCTCAACAAATACGTTTGTTCAATTTTCGTCTCAGATGAACTTCTAACGCGTTATTTGCAGTTAAATTTCTCTGCAGGGCCACTACGGTCGGGGGTTCGAATCTCCCCTCGGGCATGGATATTTGTGCCGTCCTTAGTATTAGCTAGTTCATAACCCATGTTTTAAGATTGTTGAAATGTTTATTAAGCTTATGCGACTACTTATAAACTAACTTATACTAAAGGCAAAACAAATATCCATGCCGAAAGGGCGATCCGGCCTCGCGGATCTGAGCGTAGCTGCTCAATGCGCTCGGCCACTGCGCCGCGACAGTCATAATGTATTGCCTCCCGTTCATTTCTCCTGAATTAAACTGAGCTTCCCCAAGAACGGATTCCATCAGTTTTTTCTTCGTCTGTAAATAATTCATGGTGGTAGTTTGCATCCATAACTTATTAAAGTAATAGCTCTGCAATTTTCACATTTGTCTATACTTTTATTCATATGTATATTAAATTTTGCACTCTTCACCTTCAAAACAATGGCAAAATCACTGCCGCGGCGGAGCGGTCGAGCGCATTAAGGCGCTATGTTACGATGAGCGAGGTCGTTCCTCGTCGGGGGTTCGAATCCCCCCTCGGCATGGATGTTTGTGCTGTCTTTAGTATAAGTTAGTTTGTAAGTTTAGGGACTGATGTCCCAGCAGTTATGTCCCATACACTTTACAAACATTTGATCATTTTGGAACATCACTGGCTACATTATTGGGCGTATTTCTTACGGTGAATGGGTGAGCGTACCTTATACACATTTTTCACCGGTCACGCTGAAAGTTAACATACATATAATGCATACAGGCTATAAGGAGCGGGAGAAGAACAGAGAGAGAGAGAGAGAGAGACAAGATTGGAATAAATAAACACCCGCAACACCGGGTTTTCAAACAAAAAAAAAATAAAAAAAAAAAAATTCAAATGTTTGGTAAGCTTATGAGGTTTAACTGCGGGGTCATCAGTCCTTAAGCTTACAAACTACTTATGAACTACCTTATACTAAAGACGACACAAACATCCATGCCCGAGGGGGGGATTCGAACCCCCGACCGTAGCGGCCGTGCAGACTGTGACTGGCGCGCCGCAGACCGCTCGGCCACTGCGGCCGTCGCCGGGTTTTCAGCCAGAACAAAATACAAATCATGTTTCGTAGATGTTCCAGCGTACTCATCCAATTAACATGACAATGGCGATCAAGTATTCCAGTAGCGCTCGCGCCAGTGGTTTCACATTCAGCTACGTCACGGAAGACAAGGCCAGAGGCCTGACGACCAGAAGGAATATTGAGCCCCGTTCCAAGCTGCCCAGCTGGTACTCCGGGCACTCCGTTCGCGGGGCGTTTCTGCCGGCTGGTGGGTGCGAGAGCTGGCCGCCCACGTACGCTGCAGAACAACAGCGCTGACGAGCGTGTCAGCTGAATGGGGGGAGGGGCGACGCGGAAGCGAGGGGCGGGCGAGGACAGGGGGCGGTCACCACGGTGGCGGCCGTCCTTTGTCTGCAAGCGAAACCACCCTGCGCGCCGAAATTGTCAGCCGGAACCTCGCCTCCGCATGGTTATCTTGCTGCCTTATCGTGATTTTAATACGTCAACGATAAACATGAAGTATCTATTTTTAATACCGAGTAACGAACCCTGCATTGCTCCCCAATTGCTAAATGTGCTTGGGAATTCTGTTGTTGTTGTGGTCTTCAGTCCGGAGACTGGTTTGATGCAGCTCTCCACAATACCCTATCCTGAGCCAGCCTCTTCAACTCCACATAAGAACGGCAACCTACATCTGTCTGAATCTGCTTACTGTATCCATCTCTTGGTCTTCCTCTGCGGTTTTTACCCCACACACTTCCCTCCAACGCTAAATTCACAATTCCTTGATTTCTAAGAATGTGTCCTACCAATCTATCCCTTCTTTTAGTCAAGGTATGCCAGAGATTTCTTTTCTCCCTAATCCTGTTCAGTACCTCCTCATTAGTTACGCGATCCACCCACCTAATATTCAGCATTCTTCTGTAGCATCATATTTCAAAAGCCTCAATCCTCTTCCTGTCCGCATTGTGTATCGTCCATGTCTCACTCCATACAAATGCCTTCAGAAAGGACTTCCTTAGGTTTAAATCAATATTCGATGTTAACAAATTTCTCTTTTTCAAGAACGCTTTTCTACCCATTGCCATTCTGCATTTTATATCCTCTGTACTGCGATCATCATTTGTTATTTTACTGCCCAAGTAACAAAACTCATCTAACTCCTTTATTGCTTCGTTACCCAATCTAATTCCTTCAACATTACCTGATTTTCTTAGACTGCACTCCATTACCCTAGTTTTGCTCTTGTTAATCTTCATCTTATATGCACCTTTCAGCTTCCCATTCCGTCAAAGAGCAGTTAAACGGAATGGGAATTGTGTATACAGAGTGAACTCCTCCATTTAATCTCTCTACCCATTGCATTTTGCCGATGGCATTGTAATTCTGTCAGAGGCAGCAAAGGAACTGGAGGACCAATTGAACGGAATGGACAGTTTGTTGAAAGGAGCATATAAGATAAACATGAACAAGAGCAAAACAAGGGTAATAGAGTGCAGTCTAAGAAAATCAAGATGCTGAAGCAATTAGACGAAACATTGAAGGAGGTAGATGAGGTTTGTTACTTGGGCAGTAAAATAACAAATGTTGGCCGCAGTACTGGGGATATAAAATACAGAATGGCAATGCGAAGAAAAGCGCTTTTGAAAAAGAGAAGTTTGTTAACATCGAACACTAATTTAAGCTTAAGGAAGTCCTATCTGAAGGCGTTTGTGTGGAGTGTTGCTTTGTATAAGAGTGAAACATGGACGATAAACAGTGCGGACAGGAAGAGGATAGAGGCTTTTGAAATGTGGTGTTACTGAAGAATTCTGAAGATTAGGTGGGTGGATCGTGTAACTAATGAAGAAGTGCTGAACAGAATTGGAGAGAAAAGGAATTTCTGACATACTTTGACTAAAAGAAGGGATCGATTAGTAGGACACATTTTTAGACATCAAGGAATTGTGAAATTAGCTTTGGAGGGAAGTGTGTGGGGTAAAAATCGCAGAGGGAGACGAAGAGATGAATATAGTAAGCAAATTCAAATGGATGTAGGTTGTCGTTCTTATGAGGAGATGAAGAGGCTTGCTCAGGATAGGGTATTGTGGAGAGCTGCATCAAACCAGTCTCTGGACTGAAGATCACAACAACACCCATCACTTCCCCTATCTTTATGCCTTTTCATGACCTCCCTCTCTAAGGCTTATGTATCAGCTAGCAGAAAACCTGGTTGTGTTTGGGTATTAATTCCAAAATTCAGTTACTCCATCTGCTCCTCACACCTGTCCACCTACCTCTCTGTCTCCTCCTCCGCCTCAGGGTTGGAATTCTTGTTGAGCAGGTAGCAAGTAAGACATGTAAGTTTTTAACAGGTTTAAAAACATTTCATGTTTCTCGTTTTCTGTACGCCAGCCGTAATGTGTTTCTTGCCTTCCAATCATCTCAAGGCAGCGAAAAAATAAAAAAATAATAATTAAAAAAAAACGGATTGTGCAGCCTCGTCTCGACCCCTGAGTCAACAAAAAATGTTCAAATGTTTGTAAAGTCTATGGGACTTAACTACGGGGTCATCGGTCCCTAAACTTACAAACTACTTATGAACTACTTACGAACTAGGACGGCACAAATATCCATGCCCGAGGGGGGATTCGAACCCCCGACCGTAGTGGCCGTGCAGACCGTGACTGGAGCGCCTCAGTCTCCTCGGCCACCGCGGCCGGCCCTGAGTCAACAGATGGGGACTTTTGCAAGACAACAACCATCTGCACGAACAGTTCGACGACGTTTGCAGCAGCATGGAATATCAGCTGGGAGACCATGACTGCGGTTACTGCATCACAGACAAGAGCGCCTGCGATGGTGTACGCAACGACGAACGTGGGTACCCAAATCCCAAAACGTCATTTTTTCGGATGAATCTAGGTTCTGTTTACAGCATCATGATGGTCGCATCCGTGTTTAGCGACATCGCGATGAACGTACGTTGGAAGCGTGTATTCGTCATCGCCGTACTGGCGTATCACCCGCCATGATGGTGTGGTGTCCCATTGGTTACACGTGTCGGCACTTTGAACAATGGCCGTTACATTTCAGATGTCTTACGACCCGTGGCTTTACCCTTCATTCGATCCCTGTGAAACCCTACATTTCAGCTGTATAATGCTTACCGCATGTTGCAGGCCCTGTACGGGTATATCTGGATACGGATAATGTCCTACTGCTGCCCTGGCCAGCACATTCTCCAGATCTTTCAGCAGTTGAAAACGTCTGGTCAATGGTGGCACAGCAACTGGCTCGTCACAATACATCAGTCACTACTCTTGATGATCTGTGGTATCGTGTTGAATCTGCTATGGGCATCTGTACCTGTACACTTCATCCAAGCTCTGTTTGCTCAATGCACAGGCGTATCAAGACCGTTATTACGGCCAGATGTGGTTGTTCTAGGTACTGATTTCTCAGGATCTATGCACCCAAATCGCGTGAAAATGTAATCACACGTCATTTCTAGTATATCTGTCCAATGAATATCTGTTTATCATCTGCATTTGTTCTTGGTGTAGCAATTTTAATGGCCAGTAGTGCGAATAGAGATTATACTAGCAGCCCAATGAAACTTATATACGAGTAGTGTTCAAATGAAAAGATACGAAACTGCACTGGGTATAATTGGAGTTTTTACTCAAAAGTTATCATGGATGGCTTGAACACAATACCCCACAGTTCAGAGAGCTGAAGGATTTCCTTTTCCCAGAATTCCTGTGGCTTTGGCAAGAGCCAGTCCTCTACTGCGTCCTTCAGTTCGTCGTCAGAGTTGAAGCGCTTCCTTTTGAGATGCTTTTGTAGCGGACCAATCAGGTGGAAGGTGTCCGAGCTGTAGGGCTGATGGTCTAGCTGCTCCCACTTGTCCAGAACACGTTGTGTGATCCTGGAGACATGTGGAGCGTGGACGCGCGTCATCGTGGAGCAAAATCACTCCCTATGTGAACCGTTCGGGCCGTTTGCTCTTGATGGACTTGCGTAGGCCACGGAGTGTCTCATAGTATACGTCACTGATGGTGGTTTTTCAGTGCTCCAAGGGATTTGATGAGTATCGGATCTCGGACGTCAAGACGATGAGTTTTACTTTGCCTGCTAAGGGCACAGCCTTAAATTTTTTAGGGGGAAGTGACGACGCGTTCTTCGCTTCCCTAGATTTCGCCTCCACTCCCATGAACCACAGACATTGCCGAGGTGGGGTGGCTTGCGTGCCTCAACGATACAGATAGCCGTACCGTAGGTGCAACCACAGCGGAGGGGTATCTGTGGAGAGGCCAGACAAACGTGTGGTTCCTGAAGAGGGGCAGCAGCCTTTTCAGTAGTTACAGGGGCAACAGTCTGGATGATTGACTGAGCTGGCCTTGTAACATCAGCTAATGCGGCTTTGCCACACAGCTACTGCGAACGGCTGAAAGCAAGGGGAAACTACAGCCGTTATTTTTCCCGAGGACATGCAGCTCTACTGTATGAACATATGATGATGGCATCCTCTCGGGTAAAATATTCCGGAGGTAAAATAGTCCCCCATTCGGATCTCCGGGCGGGGACTACTCAAGAGGATGTGATCATCAGGAAAGACAATACTGGCATTCTTGGGGGCGGAGCGTGGAATGTTAGATCCCTTAATCGAGTAGGAAAATTAGAAAATTTAAAAAGGGAAATGGATAGGTTGAAGTTAGATATAGTGAGGATTAGTGAAGTTCGGTGGCAGGATGAACAGGATTTCTGGTCAGGTGACTACAGGATTATAAATACAAAATCAGTTGGGGGCATCACAGGAGTAGGATTGATAATGAATAAGAAAATAGGAATGCGGGTAAACTACTATGACCAGCACAGCGATCGCATTATCATTGTCAAGATAGATACGAAGCCAACACCGACAACAGTAGTACAGGTTTATATGCCAACTAGCTCTGCCGATGATGAGGAGATCGAAGAAATATATGAGGAGCTAAAGGAAATTATTCAGACAATTAAGGGAGAGGAAAACTTAATTGTTATGGGAGACTGGAATTCGGTAGTAGGACAAGGAAGGGAAGGGAAGATAGTGGGGGAATATTGTCTGGGCAAAAGGAATGAAAGAGGAAGCCGCCTGGTAGAATTTTGCACGGAACATAATTTAGTTATAACAAACACCTGGTTTAAGAATCACAAAAGAAGGTTGTATACGTGGAAGAGACCAGGAGACACCGGGAGATACCAGATAGATTTTATAATGGTAAGACATAGATTTCGAAACCAGGTTTTGAAGTGTAGGACATACCCAGGGGCAGACATAGACTCTGACCATAACTTGTTGGTTATGAACTGTAGGCTGAAACTGAAGAAACTACAGAAAGGTAGGAAAATAAGGAGATGGGACCTGGATAAATTGAAGGAACCTGAATTTCAGAGGGAGCTTCAGGCAACAATTGACAGAAACAGGGGAAAATAAAACAGTTGAGGAGGAATGGGTAAAATTGAGAGATGAAATAGTGAAGGCAGCAGAGGACAAAATAGGTAGGAAGGCAAGACCTACAAAAAATCCTTGGATATCACAGGAGATACTAAATTTAATCGATGAAAGGAGAAAATATAAAAAAGGAGTAAATGAAACAGGCAAAATGGAGTACAGACGACTAAGAAATGAGATTGACAGGAAGTGCAAAATGGCTAAGCAGGAATGGCTAGAAGGCAAATGCAAGGATGTAGAAGAATGTATAAATAGGGGAAAATAGATACAGCCTACCGGAAAATAAAAGAAACATTTGGCGATAAGAAAAACAGCTCTATGAATATCAAGGACACTGATGGAAAACCAGTTCTCAGCAAAGAAGGGAAAGCTGAAAGGTGGAAAGAGTATATAGAGGGGCTCTACAAAGGAAATGAACTTCGAGACACTATTGTAGGAAGGGAAGAGGATGTAGATGATGATGAAATAGGAGATATTATACTGAGAGATGAATTTGACAGAGCACTGAAAGATCTAAGTCGAAACAAGGCCCCTGGAGTAGATGATATCCCGTCAGAGCTACTGAAGTCTCTGGGAGAACCAGCCATGACAAAATTGTTTCACATTGTGTGTAAGATGTATGAGACAGGTGAAGTACCCTCAGACTTTAAGAAAAATGTAATAATCCCCATTCCAAAGAAAGCGGGTGCAGACAGGTGTGAAAACTACAGAACCATCAGTTTAATAAGTCATGGTTGCAAAATATTAACACGAATTATATACAGAAGGATGGAAAAGCTGGTAGAAGCCGACCTCGGGGAAGATCAGTTTGGGTTCAGGAGAAATGTAGGAACACGGGAGGCAATACTCACTTTACGGCTTATCCTAGAAGATAGATTAAGAAAAGGCAAACCAACATTTCTAGCTTTTGTAGATTTGGAGAAGGCTTTTGACAATGTTGATTGGAACAAACTCTTTCAAGTTCTGAAGCAAGCAGGAGTAAAATATAGGGAGCGTAAGGTTATTTACAACTTGTACAAAAACCAGACAGCGGTTGTCAGAGTTGAAGGGCATGAAAGGGATGCAGTGGTTGGAAAGGGAGTAAGACAGGGTTGTAGCCTTTCCCCAATGTTGTTCAATTTGTACATTGAGCAAGCTGTAAAGGAAAGCAAGGAGAAATTTGGAGAAGGAATTAAAGTTCAGGGTGAAGAATTGAAAACATTGCGTTTTGAACGGAATGGACAGTGTGCTGAAAGGTGCATATAAGATGAACATTAACAAGAGTAAAACTAGGGTAATGGAGTGCAGTGTAAGAAAATCAGGTGATGCTGAAGGAATTAGATTAGGTAACGAAACAATAAAGGAGGTAGATGAGTTTTGTTACTTGGGCAGTAAAATAACAAATGATGGTCGCAGTACAGATGATATAAAATGCAGAATGGCAATGGGTAGAAAGGCGTTTTTGAAAAAGAGAAATTTGTTAACATCGAATATTGATTTAAGCCTAAGGAAGTCCTTTCTGAAGGCATTTGTATGGAGTGTTGCCTTGTATGGGAGTGAAACATGGACGATAAGCAGTGTGGACAGAAAGAGGATAGAGGCTTTTGAAATGTGGTGCTACAGAAGAATGCTGAAGATTAGGTGGGTGGATCGCGTAACTAATGAGGAGGTACTGAACCGAATTGGGGAGAAAAGAAATTTCTGGCATACCTTGACTAAAAGAAGGGATAGATTGGTAGGACACATTCTTAGACATCAAGGAATTGTGAATTTAGCGTTGGAGGGAAGTGTGTGAGGTAAAAACCACAGAGGACGACCAAGAGATGGAACATTTTTGCAGAGTGATCTCAAACGCCATTCGGTATGGCTCGCAACGTAACATGATGCGGACGCATGGACAGATGCTGTTACGTATCAAGGGAATTTACCATATTGGGACTGAGAACATATTTGAAAATCTACGGTAAAATGATATCAATGATATTGATCTGTAATTATGAAGGTCCTTTCTTTTATTTTCATATAAACGGGAGTTACCTGCCCTTTTCTCCATTCATTTGGGACTTTGCTCTGGAACAAATATGCGCGGTAAATGCAAGCCAAGTAAGGGACCAATGCCGTACTCTTTGGAACACCGAACTGGGATTTCATCCAGACCTGGTGACTAACCTGTTTTCAGTTTTCTCAGCCGCTACTCTAAATTAGGGATTCCTATTACCGCGTCTTGTATTCGGGTGCGTTTGCATCACCATTCTGCGTGAACGATTCCTTAAACGTGAAACTATAAATTTCGTTCCCCTTTTCTGTCTACTACTGGCTCCTAAGAATGATCAATGAGTCACTGGACAGAGACCTTCGATCCGATTATCGATTTACATAGCACCAGAAATTTTTGGGGTTCTCGGTCAGATCTTTCGGCAGGTGTGATGGTAATAGTGTGTGCTTCGCGCATCGCGTGGATCTATACTGAGTTTTGCCTGTCTTCATTTGCTTGTTCTGTTTTGAACGAAAAATGCAAGTAACTGCCTTTGCTCTGCCAGAAATTTCAGAATATTATTATTATTAAACATTACTAAACCAAGGTGGATATTTTTCATCATTAATCCGCTTTGCTGGCACACAATCCTCCAGCCTTTGATTTACCGTAACGTATGATTATTCGCTAGGTAGACGCACGTTTTGTAACAGAATTTCCCTACATTTCCTCAAGCAGATATACGAGTTTCCAGTATATATGAATATTCTCCAGGGAGAGTAACATATATATTTATTTTCTTGCAGGAATTTCCTGAAAAATATTATCCGAATTTCACTAAGAAGCCATATGAATATCTCAAACAAAAGGCGAAAGGGTATTAACGAATTTTCAGTTGAAAGATTTTTATAACTTTCACAGCTAAGAGCTGAGAATCGTTGTTTTAAATGGAACATGATACTGAGACTACCACTTGAGATCGCAACTTGTTATGTGTATCTTTTAGACTAACAGAACTTTTGTTCATATAACGACCTTTAAAATGTCAACAATGTTATATTACTTTTAATTTTATTTTAAGATTTATAATTCATAAAATAGAAATTTTTGTTGCTATGTTGCTTTATACACTTTAAAGGCAGGTCCATACAAAAACTAAAATAAAGTACGTTGAACTGTAGTATTTTTTAAAGAAAACGCCTTTTGCTACTGCAAATGAAGGGTTTTTATTTTCACAATTCACCCATGTGCGTTTCGCCTTTTTCAAAAGGCATCATCAGTGGGTATCCTGAAATATTTACATGTTTCTGTTTACACATATAGGTTAGGATTTTACATACTCACAAAAAATTCGTTTATGATTCAAAACAGTTTGTTTTTTGTTATAAAATGGTCTACTTACAGCACTTGGTACTCCATATACTTTTTGTGCTGTTTGCTTGACTTTCTGAGCACTAAACGATTTTTAATCTTTACATTGATGCAATTAGGTACAATGATATTGGAGTGATAAAAATTGTTTTATGAATGTTAAGATGTAATCTTCTTTCTTTTGTATTTTTCAGGTTTGTAAGTAACTGATCAATTATTTCGCACTGAGGAGAAAGAAGAGGTAAACAAGGAGGAAACATAAACTATTACTTGTGATAGCAATACTCTAGTGGAAAGCAGTCATACGAAAAACTGGAAAATGTTGCAGCAGTCTGAGAACATGCGAGCTGGCTTAGAAACTACACGTATCCGAGCAGTATTGCGGTTTTCGGTTAACATCCTCCTCAAAAAGTGCAAAGCTGAGATCCAGTGTTTCTACCACCTACTGTCGTGGAGAGGAATAAAAAAATTGCCTTGGGACTACAGAAAAATTTACTAAGTGCGATCCACAAGAAACGAACTCTATTTTGAGAGCTGCTAAATCTTATTACGAGTATGGCCGAAATGTGACAATTTGCTTTATTTGTTATTTAAGTCCGGTTTCAGAACAGCTGCAACAAGAAGTTTTAGAAGATGCCATCATCTCGGAAGGACGGAACCCGAGAAAGGGGAAAAAAAGTTGAAGCTTATCAGAAATTTTTTCCTTGGTTAGAAGACTGCGATAAACGTAGTAGTACTACAAAGATTACGTGGTTGACTATACTCAAGAAGTGAAATGTGACCAAAGAAAATCCCGTGAAAAAGTTTCATAATCAATTTGGGATTAACATCATCATCACCAACATGCCGGGACAAACACCTACAACTGTGCGCCTTCGCAGTACTGGTTTATCATTCCAACAAATGCTTGTTGCGCACAAAAAGGGGACGATTCTGTAGCAGAACGAATGAGAATAGTGAAAACAGAATCCGCCATCTTGAAAGAATATAAAAAATCCAGTCGCGGTGGAGTAGTCGAGCGGTCTAAAGCGTCTAGCTGCGGAGCGCGCGGTTGCTCGCCGTGGAGGTTCGAGTCCTCCCTGGGGCATGGTTGTGTGTGTGTGTTTGTCCTTAGGTTAGTTTGCCTAGGTTTAAGTAGTTTGTAAGCTACGGACTGATGACCACCCAGTTTGGTCCGATAGAACTACAAACATTTGAACATTTTTTTTTTAAATCCACCACCTGAACAGCACGGTAATCATCTCAGAAACATGCAACACTTTACTTCTGATATAATCTGGATATACTTGATTTATTTTTGTAAAAATGCAGTGACATGTGTGTCACGTTTAGAAAAATGGTGCCGGCCGCGGTGGGCCGAGGGGACTGAGGCGCTTCAGTCACGGCCTGCACGGCCACTACGATCGGGGTTTCGAATCCCCCCTCGGGCATGGATATTTGTGCCGTCCTTAGTTGTAGGTAGTTCATAAGTAGTTTGTAAGTTCGGGGACTGATGACCCCGCAGTTAAGTCCCATAAGCGTTACAAATATCTACATCTGTAAATCTATTGGACCAAACTGCTATGGTCATCAGGCCCTGGACTTACAAAAAACTAACTTACTCCAAGGACAACACACATTATCATGCCCAAGGGAGGACTTGAACCTTTGGCGGGAATGACCACCTAGTTAGTAGCATGACCCATTAGATCACACGGCCATTCTGCGCTATTTATGTTAATTCTATGACAGTTATCAGCGGTTCAAAAATTACTCCAGAAATTCCTATGGCGGCCATATTGGTGACGTCATAACCCAGATTCCACAGCACGGAGCTTAGTATGTTAACCACGACATTAAAGTGAGTATATTGTAAAAGGTTTCATCTCTACCCTACTTTTTTTAAATTCAGTACATAAAGGTCCTGAACTAAACACCAATAACGGCATTGTAGTACATGTGTGTCAGGACCACGCCTATGTTATGTCGGAAGAGAAGTCTCGCAATGAGTTCATTGAGCCTTGATTCCCGCCATGACGCTGTCCCTAATACTATGCCTGAGCCTCAATACACATCTACGTATGACAGTATGCGCTATTGTGTTATTATTACGTTTCTACAGTTGTGTTTGTGTGTAATGTTCATTGTTTAGGGCCCTAGTTGGGAGCTACTCGTGACGTGGGTACGGCAGCTGTTACACAAGCGCAGGACTGCGCTGAGTTAATCTGGCACGCCCATTAATGGTTCTGTCGCCTGCTGTGCTGTCGTTACGTCACGGAGCCGATTCGAGCGAGTCGCTGGACCACGTGCGCTGCGGACTCGCACGCTTTCTTCGCTACCGGGAGCAGGAACGGGAGTTTTCCTCTGAAAGCCACGCAAGCGTCTTCTCATCAAATTGCGTGCTAATGGAATATTGTCACAGTTGTGCGACTGGATTCGTGATTTCCTGTCAAAGGACACAGTACGCTGTAATTAACGGTAAGTCATCGAGTAGAACAGAAATCATATCTGGCGTTCCACAGGGATGTGTTACAGGGCCCCTACTGTTCCCTGTTTTTACAAACGACTAGCTTAAACCCGCGGCTCCACTCGCGAGTTGGTTGATTACGATAGATAATGCGCGAAACGTCAAATCGATTTTTTAAAAGAGATATATTAAAAGAAATTTTCTTTTTTACTGCCTTATTTATTTATTCTTATATTTCATTATCTGTATGCTTATTGTGACGATACTCGACCCCCTCATCTCAATGTTACCGTACGTGTTGTTCAATAGTGATATATGTTGCGTGTGAAGTTATAAACGAAATAGCCAGCCTAGGAGTCAGTGTAGGACAGTGTCTCGGTGATACTGTGATTACAACAAGTGATAGATTTCATTAATTAAGAGATTTGTATAAGACGTTTCCAGATAATTCTATAAACAATAGTTTTGTCATTGTACGTTATTTCAAGACTTAAACAGACGAATTGTAAAATCTTTTGTAAAAAACAAAAAGAAATGAAAATTAATAGCATTGTATATATGTTAGGCTCATAAACAAGTTGTGTTGACCAGCTAATTGTGTTATTTCGACTATTACATAAATTATCAATATTGAATTCTTTGTATATATTGACTGACGTGAAATTTTGAGTATATTTTGTGAATGGCTATGAGATTTGATAGTTCAATATATGTTAGGAACATGTATGATGTACTCGTTAGCAAATTAATTGACATTTAAGATCGTACTTTGTTGTCAACAGAAAGATCGCAGATTTCGTCTTAAAATATATAAGCCATGTAAAAATTATTGTATGTATAGTTTTCATTTTATATTGTGATTATTTTTGTGTACATAAAATGTTTTCTTTGTGTGTTTGTTAATTGTAAATCAGTATATTCAATTGTTATGAACAATGCATAATGTAACGTCATTATTGCCGATGTTATATATTTTCCTCACCGCCTTGCCTGGTGGAGTTCGAGTTTCAGTCATTTGTCAACTGCTCTGCAAGCTATGTCACTCTGTGTTTTGAAATGGAAGTATTACCGTTATGA
Source organism: Locusta migratoria (assembly GCA_026315105.1). Classification (NCBI taxonomy): domain Eukaryota; kingdom Metazoa; phylum Arthropoda; class Insecta; order Orthoptera; family Acrididae; genus Locusta; species Locusta migratoria. Next base: position 382,956,140 of record CM048744.1, read on the forward strand.
TGCTTTGGATATGTTTTGAATTTGTTATTTGTTATGTCCACCCCCATGAACCACAGACATTGCCGAGGTGGGGTGGCTTGCGTGCCTCAACGATGCAGATAGCCGTACCGTAGGTGCAACCACAGCGGAGGGGTATCTGTGGAGAGGCCAGACAAACGTGTGGTTCCTGAAGAGGGGCAGCAGCCTTTTCAGTAGTTACAGGGGCAACAGTCTGGATGATTGACTGAGCTGGCCTTGTAACATCAGCTAATGTGGCCTTGCCACACAGCTACTGCGAACGGCTGAAAGCAAGGGGAAACTACAGCCGTTACCTTTCCCGAGGACATGCAGCTCTACTGTATGAACATATGATGATGGCATCCTCTCGGGTAAAATATTCCGGAGGTAAAATAGTCCCCCATTCGGATCTCCGGGCGGGGACTACTCAGGAGGATGTTATCATCAGGAAAGACAACACTGGCATTCTACGGATCGGAGCGTGGAATGTTAGATCCCTTAATCGGGTAGGAAAATTAGAAAATTTAAAAAGAGAAATGGATAGGTTGAAGTTGGATATAGTGGGGATTAGTGAAGTTCGGTGGCAGGATGAACAGGATTTCTGGTCAGGTGAGTACAGGATTATAAATACAAAATCAGTTGGGGGTATCACTGGAGTAGGACTGATAATGAATAAGAAAATAGGAATGCGGGTAAACTACTATGAGCAGCACAGTGATCGCATTATCATTGTCAAGATAGATACGAAGCCAACACCGACAACGGTAGTACAGGTTTATATGCCAACTAGCTCTGCCGATGATGAGGAGATCGAAGAAATATATGAGGAGCTAAAGGAAATTATTCAGACAGTTAAAGGAGAGGAAAACTTAATTGTGATGGGAGACTGGAATTCGGTAGTAGGAAAAGGAAGAGAAGGAAAAATAGTAGGTGAATATGGACTGGGCAGGAGGAATGAAAGAGGAAGTCGCCTGGTAGAATTTTGCACGGAACATGATTTAATCGTAACAAACACGTGGTTTAAGAATCACAAAAGAAGGTTGTATACATGGAAGAGACCAGGAGACACCGGAAGGTATCAGATAGATTTTATAATGGTAAAACATAGATTCCGGAACCAGGTTATAAATTGCAAGACATACCCAGGGGCAGATATAGACTCTGACCATAACCTGTTAGTCATGAACTGTAGGCTGAAGCTGAAAAAACTGCAGAAAGGTAGGAAAATAAGGAGATGGGATTTAGATAAATTGAAGGAAAGTGAAGTTCTGGAGAATTTCAGAGGGAGATTTAGGCAACAATTGACAGAAACGGGGGGAAATAAAACAGTAGAAGAGGAATGGGTAGCATTGAGAGATGAAATAGTGAAGGCAGCAGAGGACAAAATAGGTAGAAAGGCAAGACCTACAAAAAATCCCTGGATATCACAGGAAATACTAAATTTAATTGATGAAAGGCGAAAATATAAAAATGCAGTAAATGAATCAGGCATAATGGAGTACAGACGACTAAAAAATGAGATTTACAGAAAGTGCAAAATGGCTAAGCAGGAGTGGCTAGAAGCCAAATGCAAAACTGTAGAAGAATGTATAAGAAGGGGAAAAGTAGATACCGCCTACAGGAAAATAAAAGAGACATTTGGGGACAAGAAGAGCAGATCTACGAATATTAAGAACTCAGATGGGAAACCAGTTCTCAGCAAAGAAGGGAAAGCTGAAAGGTGGAAAGAGTACATAGAGCAGCTCTACAAAGGAAATGAACTTAGAGACGATGTTGTGGGAAGGGAAGAGGAAGTAGATCAAGATGAAATAGGAGATTCTATACTGAGAGATGAATTTGACAGAGCCCTGAAAGACCTAGGCCAGAACAAGGCCCCAGGAGTAGATGACATACCTTCAGAGCTACTAAAGTCTCTGGGAGAGCCAGCCATGACAAGACTATTTGAACTGGTGTGTAGGATGTATGAGACAGGCGAAATGCCCTCAGAATTTAAGAAAAATGTAATAATCCCCATTCCAAAGAAATCGGGCGCAGACAGGTGTGAAAATTACAGAACCATCAGTTTGATAAGTCATAGTTGCAAAATTTTAACACGAATTATCTACAGGAGAATGGAAAAGCTGGTAGAAGCTGACATCGGGGAAGATCAGTTTGGATTCAGAAGGAACATAGGAACCCGGGAGGCAATACTCACTTTACGTCTTATCTTAGAAGATAGATTAAGGAAAGGCAAACCTACATTTTTAGCTTTTGTAGATTTGGAGAAAGCATTTGACAATGTTGACTGGAATACACTGTTTCAAATTCTGAAGTCAGCAGGGGTAAAATACAAGGAAAGGCGAGTTATTTACAACTTGTACAAAAGCCAGACCGCAGTTATTAGACTAGAAGGGCATGAAAGGGAAGCATCAGTTGGGAAGGGAGTAAGACAGGGTTGTAGCCTTTCTCCGATGTTATTCAATTTGTACATCGAGCAGGCGGTGAAGGAAAGCAAGGAAAAATTTGGTGAAGGAATTAAAGTTCAGGGGGAAGAAATAAAAACATTGCGTTTTGCTGATGACATTGTAATTCTGTCAGAGACAGCAAAGGACCTGGAAGAGCAGTTGAATGGAATGGACAGTGTGTTGAAGAGAGCGTATAAAATGAACATTAACAAGAGCAAAACAAAAATAATGGAATGCGGTCTTAGAAAATCAGGAGATGCTGAAGGAATTAGATTAGGTAACGAAACAATGAAGGTGGTAGATGAGTTTTGTTACTTGGGTAGTAAAATAACATGCGATGGTCGCAGTACAGAGGATATAAAATGCAGAATGGCAATGGGAAGAAAAGCATTTTTGAAAAAGAGAAATTTGCTAACATCGAATATTAATTTAAGGGTAAGGAAGTCTTTTCTGAAGGCATTTGTGTGGAGTGTTGCCTTGTACGGGAGTGAAACATGGACGATAAGCAGTGCAGACAGGAAGAGAATAGAGGCTTTCGAAATGTGGTGCTACAGAAGAATGCTGAAGATTAGGTGGGTAGATCGCATAACTAATGAAGAGGTACTGAACAGAATTGGTGAGAAAAGGAATTTTTGGCATAACCTGACTAAAAGAAGGGATCGCTTGGTAGGACACATTCTTAGACATCAGGGAATCGTAAATTTAGCATTGGAGGGAAGTGTGTGGGGTAAAAATCGCAGAGGGAGACCAAGAGACTCGTATAGTAAGCAGATTCAAGTGGATGTGGGTTGCCGTTCTTATGAGGAGATGAAAAGGCTTGCTCAGGATAGGGTAGGGTGGAGAGCTGCATCAAACCAGTCTCCGGACTGAAGACCATAACAACAACAACATTTGTTATGTTTTGGTGCAGAAGTTTGATTTCAAATTAAATAACAAGTGAAAAATTGTACATATCGAGTATTTATTTCTACCACGACGCCCCAGGAGAATAATTTTGCAGCGAGCAGAACCCCCATACATCGTAATATTGATAAGATGAGTATTATGTTGGAAAGTGGTAGAATGAACTGTAATTACTTAAATAGTATATAAATGTTATATTATCCTTACAGAGAAAGAGCTGAAGACATTGTAGCACGCATAGACCAAATCATTTTAGCTGTATGTAACCTCCTTGCTATAGAGTCGCTAAAGTCATCGCTGGCCTTCAGTTCGAATTTTTTTTTTAATAATTTGACGACTTTCAACCACCATATCTTCCACCCGCTTACAGCTATCGGTATGGAACTGCTATGGTGTACAACGGGTGAATTCGGCCAACAATTACACACACACCATTCGTTTGCGTTCTGTAGTTTTCACTGCAGAGCGAAATATTAACACACACACACACACACACACACACACACACACACACACACGTAGAACTTTATATGCGCCTATAACTTTCCATCCCAATATACCCCACCCTTTTATCATTATCAACCCTCTAGCAACAATGCAACCAATAAAACCATTTTCAAAGAGTAAATATAATTTTCAAAGAGTAAATATTGTTCCGCATTTCGAGTTATATTCTTCTAATTACTAAATATCTATTATATCGCTATAAAACAGCGCCTAAAACCTTCCTCAGGTATACATTAGTAACTGTACAAATATTTAAGTCTCTGCGTCTTGTCATTCGGACGTGATAAGCGTACACCGAACAGACATTCACATTAATATATATATATAGATAAATAGCTATCCGATCCCCATGAAACCGTGCCTAAAGCCTTCCCCGGGTAGACATTAGTAATTGTAGACATTTTTAGCTCTTTATGTCTTGTAGTTCAGACGTGGTAAACGTACACCGAACAGACATTCACATATAGATTTAGGAAACAACCTGAGTCGCTCTCTTAGACCGTTCGCTGTCATTTATCGGTTAGTGGTGCGCTATGGTTTTATGTTGGGTCACCCTTGTCTTTATAACAGGCAAACAATTGCTTTTGTTGTCCACATCCTACAATTAGTGAAATATATATTTCGCGTTTGAAACTAGAGAAAAAAAGAATAAATTATTCAAAACTGCAACGTTGTTGTTAATCTACTGAAATAAAACTTCATGACAGTCTACTTAATGGCTTTAGAGCTGGATATGATAAATAGCAGAAGGCCAAAGTATAGCCGCTGTGGAGTAGCCGGCGGTCTAAAGCATCTCGCTGCGGAGCGAACGGTGGCTCGCCGTGGAGGTTCGAGTCCTACCTGGGGCAAGGGTGTGTGTTGTCCTTAGGTTAGTTTACCTAGGTTTAAGTAGTTTGTAAGCTACGGACTGATGACCACGCAGTTTGGTCCGTTAGATTTACAAACATTTGATTTGATTTTTGCCAAAGTATACTTATATTTATAGAAACATCTACGCCTAAGTCGACAAATACACAAGATGGTCGTTTTCTTAGTTTGCTTATAAGACACGCTGCAAGTAGTGGACATGGGCACGCCAGCCAGTTCACAAGTGATTCAAGCAGAGATCATTTACCGATATGTGACGTGTACCGATTTTATCTGGGACACCCTGTTCTATAGATCAACCCACCTCCAACTTAAAGAAAGCACAGCTCTCATAAATTATATATAAAGGAAACTGATGTAACATTTTTCTGAAGCATTTGATGATCATTTTCTGTTCCTCTTTATATCCTTAGTGTTTTCAATGTCGAGTTTTCTACTATAACTGAAAGAAAAGTGCGTGGATTTAGTGTAGCCTCAAAGACTACAGGAGAGGTCGGTAAAGACTGAGAGGAGCTGTCAGTTTATTTGTTGTTGTGTTTTCTCCTTGTTGGTGGGCTTGTCGCCAGCGACGAGAGATCTCCACCCATTTTCAGCGGAAAAATCGAAGGAAACACAGGGGTCACCAAACCTTTTTCACCGCCGTCGTCTTTGAACTAGCTTAAAGAGAATTGATCATATTATTTTACTGTTTTCAGTCTGTGGCGAGTACCGAATTTTTAAGCACGTAAACAGGTGTAATAGACTGATCGCATCAATTTCGACTGACATTTAAGAGAGTTTTTCTTATTTGAACAACTAAAAAACATTTGTGAGAAAACTATTCTTCCTATCATACAATTAATAATAACACAAGCAAAAATAAAGATGACATTTTTCGTAAGAATGTAATTGGAATAAAAAAACTGACTGTAAAGCATTTATTGTCAATCAATGGATTTTTCCCTTTTCCCATTGTCTAGAGGAGCTGAAACTCGGAGAGAATCACCACTATTCAAGTTGTGCAGGCCGCGGTGGGGTGGTCGAGCATCGGAAGACGCCTTGCTGCAGAGCACGCGGTTACTCGCTGTCGGAGATTGGATTCCTGTCTCGGGCATGAGCTTACGTAGTTTGTAAGCCTAGGGCCTAATAACCTTAGAAGTAAAGTCCCATAGCTTTACAAAAATGTGTTTTTGTCAAAATGTGATATACATGGTCCCCGAATTGCTGCTCTTGGAGGAAGATTTTTACCCGGGCTATGGGTGTGTGCACAATAGTTTACGGGAGACCGTAGTCCAGAAAGAGATGGGTGAGGTCGCACCAACCAGACCACCCTCTGATAAGATCGATACGTCATGTGCGGGGGTGAAGATCTAACTCTCCGGCGGTCAAAAAAATGGGACGTCGATCTCTGTACGGCACATGGTAGTGAAGTGGTGAGCAGTCGCAGTTTTCCGACAAAAAAATTATCTGAAAGAAGTAGAGACTAATGTGTCACTGAGACGGGTAGCGACTAATACGTAAGGGCATGAGGTACCGCGTGTATGTTTGTTGGTGATGTAAGACAAAGCTATGGAGCTATGCCAGATAATAACGACATTGAGCAAACTGTACGTCATCAACAAAGTAAGAGAAAGAGAGCCGACTGGCAATGCGATGACCTCGAACCTTCTCTGGCGCCACGTTATCAAGGAGATCAGCACGCGACGCAGATTATCTTCAAGAGTTATACGTAACCTTCGGTGACTCCAACCTATAGCGCAACACGTCGCAATGCAGTGCTTATCGTTTAAAGAGAATATGCCATTAATTAATTCGAGAAATCGAATAGTTATGTTTTCTGATGGAGTGAAATGAAACTATGAGACTCACTCATACGAGACAAATAGATGCTACAAATATAGAGGTTGAGTTCGTTAGAATTTGAACCAATTTAAAAAGGCTTTCACGCGACTACTGTTAGATAAGCATTTAGAACAGACGTGGGAAGGGCGCTATCACTGCCCGACCCTTTCAAGATACGGAGTAAAATTCCGTTCCCTGATAAGAGACGCTGCTATCAGATATGAATAAAACGTTTTGTTATTGTCTCGTCCACACTCCCATCGTCAAACAATATTATCCATAGCTGTATTTCATCTATGGTGGATTTTGGGATCATAGTGTTTGTGCCGACAAAACACCAAGGAAAAGAACATTCTGATCCATCCATTCTATAATGTTGTGATATTTGTTCAGTCAAGGCGGGTTTTCACGACTGGTGTTTGCATCATTGACGAAATTTGTTTTAAGGGAATAAGACTGTGGTCCGAGATATATTTTAAAGCCAAAGCTTTCCTCTCCTAATGGTGGACACTCTTTCAAAGGGTACGGAAATCCGTACAGGTATGGTGACCACTTTGTCTGGGTGGTACATTGGACAGCGCAACAGCGTAGTAAGCAGGAGACTCAAATTCGAATCCTGGTCAGGAAAACATTTTCAACTTTCTCTTCAATGCCCACTGGCAGATCTCTTTAATTCCTTTGAGTATTAGTACTGTTAGTTAATATCATAGTCCGCAAATGGTAATTACATAGTCTTATTGACAATAATAATGAACGTTTGAGAGCCTCTTAACTCGTTGCCCAGCCGTGCTCTGCTCAAAATGTTCAAATGTTTGTATAGCTTATGGGACTTAACTACGGGGTCATCAGTCCCTAAACTTACAAACTACTTATCAACAAGCTTATCCAAAGGACGGCACAAATATCCATGCCCGAGGGGGGATTCGAACCCCCGATCGTAGTGGCCGTGCAGACCGTGACTGGAGCGCCTCAGTCCCCTCGGCCACCGCGGCCGGCCCGTGCTCTGCCAACACCGTCTTGAGACAAGGTCTCACAACAACGGCAGAATAGCCGTATGTACTAAGGAGCCGAGCCTTGCTGTGGTGGGCCCGGCCGTTCGCCGTCGGGGGTTCGAGTCCTCCCTCGGGCATGGGTGTTTGTATTGTCCGAACATAGGTTACTTTAAGTTAGTGTAAGTAGTTTGTAAGCTTAGTCCCTTAGATTTACAAACAAACAAATCAGCCTAACAACAGTCTGTGTGACGTCACACCAAGTAGGTTGCGCTCGGTAGCTGACTGCCTGGCCGCTACGAGGCAGTGGGCTAAGCCCCAGCGGCCAGCCAGTCAGCTATAGATCGCGGCCTTCTCGGTTTGACGTCACACAGACTGTTGTGAGGCCTTGTCTCTAAACAGTGTTGTCTCTACACAATCAAATCACCAATGAGTGAAAACATCTGGCCAGAGTAAAACTTATGGTCTGTCTTCTACCAAGAATTGAAGCCATTATCAGGATACAGTCGTTTTTACATCGTATTAGCGTGATACCAATTTAGGGCAATGATTTTATAGTGTTTTATTTCCGATGTTTTCTTTTCTCCTTGCCTTATGGTAATGTAACTATGTACATAAGAATCATTAGGAGGTGTAATCCCTCAGCAAAGGAAGTAGTTAACATAACACCCTTTCAAGCAGTACTTAGATAAATGTTCCTGACATTGCGTCACTTTCTGTAGGCCATTTATTTTTTTTTTCCATAATCCGCAGAAGGCAGGCATGCGCAGAATCGCTCAAAATCTTTATGCAGGTCTATGCTGCCCATCTTACACTATTAACGGAAGTTACCACTCAATGTAGCTTAGGTTTTGGGTTTTATGTTTGTCAACGAGGGTTGGAACTTTAACAGTGGCGACACTGTTGTGGAGACTCTATGAATGTAATCTACTGTTGTCGCTGATAGCACACGTTGTTGACATACTTACCTTACCTCCGGGCATATGGACGTGCGTACAATTGAGGGAAACACAGTCATTTGTGAGCGAGCGGTCTAACGTAAAGCCGTATCGTAGCACTATGAGACATGGGCCACATCGTACGAGCCGAAACTGAAACGTCAATCCAACTGAAATTGCGTCTTCGTAATATTCAACAGATAATGCCGTATGCGTTTTCACTGATCAAATATTAAATGCTCTGAATAACTGAATATCACCCATTGGGAATCTTTTGTGATCTCTCAAAGGCTTTTGATTGTGTAAACCATGAAATTCTTCTAGATTGACTTAAGCATTGTGCTACTGGGGAACAGTGCGCAAATGGTTTAATTCATACTTAACTGGAAGAGCGCAGAAAGTTGAAATGACTGATTCAAGAAAACTGCAAAAATCAGATGTTTCCTCAAACTGGGAAGCTATCACGAATGGGATCCCACAGGGCTCGGTTGGGTCCTTTACTTTTCTTGATATATATATTAATAATCGACCATTTTATGTTCACGCTCATGCAAAGCTAGATCTTTTTGGTGATGATACAAGTGTAGTAACCACAGCCGACAAATAATAATTACCTGATGAAATAGTAAATGATCTCGTTCAGAAAATGGTTAAGTGGTTCTCTGCAGACGGACGCTTACTAAATTTTGATAAAACACAGTATAAACAGTTTCATGCGGTAAATGGCATGTCATCGTTAATTTGTTCACATCTATCGGACCAAACTGCGTGGTCATCAGTCCGTAGCTTACATACTACTTAAACTAAGGTAAACTAATCTAAGGACAACACACACATCCATGCCCCAAGAATGACTCGAACCTCCGACGGCGAGCAATCGCGCGCTCTGCAGCGAGGCGCCTTAGACCGCTGGGCTACTCCACTGCGGCTCACCGTTAATAAATATAGTCTGTGGACAGAAGTCTATAGTGAAGGTAGAATATTCAAGATTTTTAAATGCGTGCATTGTTGAGAAATTGAATTGTAAGCAACACATTGATGATCTACTAAAACGTTTGAATTCATCAACTTATGCTATTAGGGCTCTTGAAAATTTTGGTGACAAACATTTCAGGAAATTAACTTACTATACCTGCTTTCATTCATTGTTTTCATATGGCATCATATTTTGGGGTAATTATTCATTGAGCAAAAAAGTATCTAGTGCGCAAAAGAATATAATAATTGATAGAGCCCGCCCAGAATCATCTTGCAGCCACTTATTTAAGGCCATAGAGATCTTCACAGTATCTTCACAATATGTATATTCTTTTATGAAACTTTGTATTAATAAACCAACCCATTCATAAATAATAGCAATGTTCACAGCTACATCACTAGTAGAAACAGTAGTCGGCAACAGGCGGACGGCGGTCCAGGTCCGAACGCCAAAAACTGGACCGCAAAAATATTTTGAAAGTATAAATTACATACTCATATTATTAAAAAATAAAATATAATAAAACTTTTTCTGTAGATACAATTAGCATGAGAGCCACCTTAATATTTTTTTCTAGAATTTTACAATTAACTGCTGAATAATTAGAACCCTTATAGATTATTATAGGGAGATTAAATAAATAGTAGTCATGATGTGCAACACCTGAGAGTACACTGACGAGCGGCGGCAGAACGGAGCAAGCTGGTGGCAGGTTATCCGCATAGAAGCTCTGTACACACGAATGCAGCACTGGAACCTTATTTAATGAACAGTGAAATTCTATACATTGACTTTTTACTCCGTAACCTCTATCTCAGCGTTCAGAGCATATTAATGTAAATACCATTTTTGTACTACTAATGAGCGAAAGCCCGAAGATACTTTGCAAAATAATATAAGTTTTTTTATTTGTTATACATTTGTATTTTACATCTATTGTATTTCGTATTAATTTGAGATTGAAAATTAACGAAAGTGAAGAATATTACTTTTTCTCAATTTTTGAGTACAAGTTGTATTTTTGTTGTATTTCATATTATTATGTGAATAAAAATTAAAATAAAAAATTAATGAGGAATATGAGATTTTACTTGCGGACCTCGATAAACAAATTTCAAAAGTATCCGGACCCCATCTAAGATTACTTGTCGACCTCTGGTCTATGCTATTCACGGTTAAATATAACTTCGCCACGGAGGGGTGTGAATTATGCTGCCAAAAAAGTCTTTGGCCACTTACCAGATAATATCAAATGTCCGACAGATAGCCAACCAACATATAAAACAAATTAAAAGAATTTGTAAATAACAATTCCTTCTACCCCTAGATGAATTTTTACATAGAAATTACTAACTTAAAAAAAGACTATTTCATGTAATGTTATCTTTTACTAAACTGACACGTTCCACATCGTTACAATATCTCGTATTCATGATTTATGGACCATCAATAATCAACTTAAATCTACATAAGCAGAATGCCACGTACATCAGCTTCTCTAGACACAAAAAATAATGTTCAAATGTTTGTAAATCTTTGGGACGTAACTATTCTGGTCATCAGTCCCTGGGCTTATAAACTACTTAAACTATCTTATGCCATGGACAACAAATACACCAACGACCTAGGGAGGACGCGAATCTCCGACGGCGGGCAGCGGCGCGTTCCGCAGCTAAGCGCCTTTGAACGCTCAGCTCAAGACTAAAGAATCGCAGCTGATATTAAGCAGAGAAGCGTTCTGGGACATAAACAAAAAATTTTTTTCAATATTTCTGCCTTTTTACATATGACTTGCTGATGTTCCCGACATACGGCTTCTGCAACAAAACGCTATATCAATGTATTATCTTTGAATCGTGAACTTTTGCTAACACGTGATGCCGAAACCGGTAATAAATAATGATTTTTAAGCAATATTAAAAAAAAAAAATAAACAAAAAATTTAAAAAAACAATAAATAATAAACAAAAATAAGAAAATAAATAAAAAAGGGCAGATTAGGGTTTAACTTCCTGTTCAGAGCTTGGTCATTAGAGATGAACAACACGTTCGCATTATTTGGGTATGAATGGGAAAGTATATCGGCCGCGCTTAGCTTGGAGTGATTCAGAAAAATCACGGAAAACCTGATTCTAGATGACTGGAGGTGGATTTGAACCAGCGTCCTCCAGATTTCAAGTCCTGTATGATAACTACTGTGCCACTTCGATCGGTTGATCTTGGGCAAGTATGCTTTTTGCAGCTTAAAATACCGAAATACTGCTCACCAGTGTGGGAACCGTACCAGACGAGACTGGTAGAGGAATGTAGAAAACCCAAACGAGAGGGGTACGCTTCTTTAGAGGTTCATTTAGCAGCACGAAAGCGTCACTGAAAATGAGCGGCCAACTGCAGTGGCAGCCGTTGCAAGAAAGGCGTTTACATCACGGTATGGGCTTCTGTCAACTCTTCCGAGAGAGTACTTTGCTGGCTGGGTATATATCGCGTGGAGACCAGAGAATAAAATAAGATTAGAGCGCACACTGAGGCTTACCTGCAGTTGTTTTTCCTACGACACATACGCGACCGGAGGAGAAATATGAGCAGGTGACAATGGTACACGAAGTACTACCCGCCACACAGGACGAGATGCGTTGTGGAGTATGGATGTAGATCAGTGTTCCCAACCTTTTCGAATGTGCGACCCCTTTCCAAATAAAAAAATTTTGGCGATCCTCCACCTACTCCCCGGACCATAACACAACTTTGTGTGTAATTTCAAAGGGATCGAATTTAATTTAGTTTTGCTAATAGAACTATCTTGTTAAAAAAATCAGTAAAAGTACAATTTGTACATTACAGGATACATGTTTAGTCCCTTTTTCTGAATGGAACACATCCTATTACGTCACGAATTCCGAGATAATGAAGTTGCAGGAAAGTTCAGAAGCGATTTATACTAAAAATTTAACAATTTTTTTTATTGAGATGTGGTTCAACAGCCGTAAGATATTTGAGGAAATGCATACTGTAAACCATCAGCTGTTTATTATTTTTCAGTCTTCTACCGGTTTCGTTTATAAACCATCTTCACGGAAGAGAACTACACAGACTGATCAAACAGGTGCATTATATGCCTCCTTATGCCTCCTCGATCGCTAATTTTAACTCATTTGACTGATGTGTTCAATAGTTGTGTTAGGTTCTCTTGTAATAGACCTTGGTTCACCATCACACAGCCTGGCATTGCTTTTATGTTTTTAATCAAGACTTGACACCTAGTGATGTCTTATTTATTTTTATTGTGTGATATGCATGCCAGTATGCATAAGGAGGCATATAATGCACCTATTTGATCAGTCTGTGTAGTTCTCTTCCGTGAAGATGGTTTATAACCGAAACCGGTAGAAGATTGAAAAATAATAAACAGCTGATGGTTTACAGTATGCATTTCCTTAAAAATTTAACTTTTATCTTTCTCTTAAGAGTGAATTGTCTTCAATGAATCGTGTTAGTGTAAGTCGTGACATTTTTCATCCTGTTTACTGAATTGATGTGTGATGTAACAATGGGTTGTGAACCTATTGGTATCGACAGACATGGTATGACAACAGAAGTGGTTATGAACTATTTTGGTAATAATGTATAGAAAATAAATCTGCAGAAGAATGAAGTCGGGAATACGATCCTATGAAAATGTTTGCAATAGTGAACACAGTATTCACAAAAAAAGGCACATCATTATATGATATGAATTTCTCAGAAGACGAAAACTCTGAAAATGATTTTAGTAGTTACTACAACAGGTTCAAATTGTCGCAAAATCCGTCCAGAAGTTCTAGAACGAGAAATTTAAATTAATGTCTTAATTTCATTACTGTGTATTAAAAAATTTACTTTTCTCCTTTCAGAGATTAAAATGGCCCTAAATTTACACCAGATGAGGCAAAAAAAAAAAAAAAAAAAAAAAAAAAAAAAAGGTCGGCGCTTATGATTGTACAGTACTTATTGGCAAATAGATTTGTACAATTCGATTATCCGAATAATCGGTTTTCCGAACATCCATGCCCCCCAATTACTTCGGATAATCGACGTGAGAGATTTTTAACTTTTAACTTTTTGAACCTTGAGCAACAAACTTCAAACGCACGAAGTGAAATCCAAAAATTATTACCACCTCATATAACAAGGTCTATTGTTTGTGCGCTAAGACGTGGACCCTACCACCGTTAGTGTTGTCGGTTGAAGTCGGAGTTGCCATGGATGCCAATCTTTGCGAAATAACTGAATGGCACTGAATTGCTAGCATTGTGTTTGATAATACACGGTGTGCCCACATTTGAATATGAAGTCTCTACAATGTATTCTTACAGAACAGTCTTATTGTGGTAACTCAATTGTTTGTGCGGTGAATTCCCCCAAGGGAGTGCTCCTTAATCATAGATATCAATGAAGTACTGTAAGCAATTGGACACTGAAATTCGTGCAAGAAGAAGAGAAAATATGGTAACTTTGTCAGAATAGTGAATTGTGCATTCTATAAACTGCCCTCTACCCAACTGTCACGATAATAAGCGAAGATGTCGACTTATTTTACATATTACTTTTTCCTGGCCAGACACTTACATGAAGCCTCATAGGGCCATGGCTCAATCCAAAATGTTTCATCAAACAAAATCCGGCAACTCAGTTTTGCTGAAACCAACCTGCACGAATATTTCCTCTATTTTCCTTCTTTGACTGGGCTATCAACGAAATTAGGCTGCTGGGTAATGGAGCATTGAGCTACCAGCTCAGTAGTTTCGAGTGAGTTGTCGGCACTGACAACAGTCCGCCTCCTGTCACCGTGAACGCGCGAGTCCTGACTTAACTGTTCCCGGTTTGCTTCGCGATAGGGGACCATGTTTTCGTCGCTGAGTAATACTTCTTCTTTGTTTATATTTTTACTGGCTTCTGCCTGCGACTTCATTCACCTTCTATGGAGCAACTTCGGAAACTATCCCAAGGGTCGTTTTATCTGTAAGTCCTTCCCAGGTCCAACTCTATCCCTCGGCAAAATTTCATCCAAATCCACCGAGTACATTTTGCGTGAAAGCATAACAAACAAACTTTCACAGTTAGGAAGAACAATTAAATATTACCTGCTGTGTGCTATATAATAATTTACTTAGAAGTGTTTAGGTTTGCCTCACTATGTCTTCCAGTCGGCGGTAAGGAGCTGATGATGAAGTAGTTTTGCATCTGTATAGTTTTAGTTTAAAAAGAGGGCCACAATGTCATTTTTGCCCTGCGGCCCTTGGTGAGATGGGCAGACCCGAAGTGGGCAACTTTTAGTGGCCATTAGAAGGGTACTCTGGAAAGGATAGTTAATCGCACACTCGAACTGGGCAACTTCCGCTCGCAGGTAGCAGGACGGTCCGACCCAAGGCGTTCCTGGCCCTCACTGAACTCGTCAGTCCTGTGAATGACACCAGCTCGCTGACATCTGTGTAGAATCACACAGTGTTTCCTTTTGTACTTCAGTTTAGTGATGAAAGCGAATAATATGGCAGAAAGTCGCGATTTGCAGGGTATTACTAGTGATCGTGGTAATACACATTTGATCTGTGACGGTTATAAATTCAAACCTTACAGAAGAGTTGTAGCAACGGAAGAACGTGGATAGCGATGCTGTGGTAAACGTTCGCGGTTTGCTTTTAAGTTATTTACAGTAGGCAGCGAACACACAATTTCGCGTATGGAAGGCACTCATGACCACACTCCTGTTGCAGAAGACTTGCTAAACAGGAGAATGATATCTAATTCTCTAAAAAGAAAAGGCGACGCTTTGGTTGAAAGACTGTCAAAGAAATGGTGAAATTTGCAAATTAGACTTTGTAAAGTGCGTTTCATATCAAGCAGCCATGAACAGAATATGAGCCAAACTAAATGCATTTCTTTTCTGCAAATATTTTCGTATGTGAAACTTGTAATAAAATCTTCGTATTTTTATAAAATTTTTCTACATCTTGTTACTACATCTACATAGATCTACATCTACATAGATACTCTGCAAATCATATTCAAGTGCCTGGCAGAGGGTTCATTAACCACTTTCATAACTTTTCTCTGCCGTTCCATTCTCTAATAGCGCGCGGGAAGAAAGAACACCTAAATCGTCAAGTTTTCGATCTGATTTCTCTTATTTTATTGGGATGGTCATGTCTCCCTAAGTAGGTGGGTGCTAGCATAATATTTTCACATTCAGAAGTAAAAGTCGGTGATTGGAACTTTGCAAACAGATCACGCCGCAATGAATAACGTCTTTCTTTTAATGTTTTACACCCCAATTCTTGCAACATTTCCGTGACGTTCCCACCCCCCCCCCCCCCCCGTAACGTGATAAAACAAAACGAGCTGCCCTTCACTGAACCTTCTCAATGTCTTCCGTCAGTCCCACCTGGTGAGGGTCCCACAAGGGGCAACAGTAATCCAGGAGAGGACGCACAAGTGTGATGTAGGCAGTCTCTTTGGTGGAGCTGGTGCATCTTCGAAGCGTTCTGCCGATGAAACGTAACCTTTGGTTCGCCTTCCCCACAATATTTTCTATGTGTTCTCTCCAGTCAAAGTTGTTCGTAATTGTAATTCCTAGGTATTTGGTAGAATCTACGACCGTGAGGTCTAACTGATTTATCGTGTAATTAAAGTTCAGCGGATTTCCTTTAGTAGCCATGTCTATTACTTCACACTTTTCTTTATTTAGTGTCAATTGCCAATTTTCGCACCATGCAGAAATTTTATCTAAATCGCTTTGCAGTTGCTTTTGATCCTCAATTGACTTCACTAACCGATGTTCCTTGGCACAGTATTGACATTATTCCTTAAGAACTCTACAAATAGGGGCAGAGGTTGCGCATTTGGTAAGTTCAGATTTGGAAGCATTTTGCGAGATTGTGCAGTCGGTCTGTCAGGAGCAGGTAGGAGTTGCCCAGTTCATGCGTGCCACTCTGGGGGACATTGGGGACAGTCGCCCATTTCGAGTCTTCCGTTTATAACCAACAGGTAGAAGTTGCCCAGTTCGGACAAGCCCGGTGACATAGCTACGCCACTGGATCAAAGCCACCTACTTATATGCCCCCTCCTGGTCAACGCACGCACAAGATGTTTACGAAGGAAATGACGAAGCTATCGCAGCTGCTACTTTTTGGAAATGCTGACCGACCGGATACGGAACGAAATAAATGAATGAATTAAGAATGGCGACGTAATCATTCGGACATGTTCGAAAGAAGGACGCCGCAGCTGTTAGAAACGTGTGTGTGTGATCGGCGGCAAGTACAGAAGCGGTACCCTCGAGGAGAGTAGGCGGGAGATAGAGCACGGCGGGTAGCGGGCCTTGACACGGATGGACAGGTTTCCCAGCCGGCGGCCTACGTGACCGCGGGCGATCCGGCAGCAGCGGCGGCGGCGGCGGCAGATAAAGTGTGGAGCCATCCGCGCTCAAGGCGAGGCCCGCTGAGGCGAGCACGTGTGTCTGTGTCGCAGCCTCCGGCCGATCACCTTGGCGCGGACACGCGCAGCCGCAGCCGCAGAGGCGCACAGAAAGAAAGCCAAAGCCACGACACAACAGGCGCCCTTTCTCCCGTTTCCAGCTCATTACCATTCGCGTATTTGCTCGTTTGCGCGCCGCCAGTGTAAACAGCTCGGCCGCGGAAGCGAAACTCGCCAAGTGGACGAAAAAACACAGTGGGTGCGCGGACGGAGACTCGCTTTCGTTTTCTTTGTTTGTGCGGGTTGACCAACCACATGGTCGGCCCACTGCTGGCAGTGGTTTTCTTTTTCTTTTCTTTGTTTTTTCCTGTAATCCCGCCTTTCTCATCAGGAGCGATCTGGTTGACAATTTATACCGAGAGCTACCATACTTAAATTTTCACCTGTTGTTGTTGTTGTTGTTGCGGTCTTCAGTCCGCAGACTGGTTGGATGCAGCTCTCGACGCTACCCTGTCCTGTGAAAGTCTCTTCATCTGAGAATATGTTCGGGAACCTACAGCCTTTTGAATCTGCTTACTGTATTCGTCCCTCGGTCTCTCTCTCCGATTTTTACCCCACACACTTCCTTCCAATCTATCCCTTCTCTTAGTCAGGATATGCCAGAAACGCCTTTTCTCCCCAATTCGGTTAAGCACTTCCTCATTAGTTACGTGATCTACCCATCTAATTTTCATCATTCGCCGGCCGCGGTGACCGAGCGGATTGCGGCGCGCCAGTCACGTTCCGCACGGCCACTACGGTCGGGGGTTCGAATCCCCCCTCGGCCATGGATATTTGTGCCGTCCTTAGTCTTAGCTAATTCGTAAGTAGTTTGAAAATTTAGGGACTGGTGACCCCGTAGTTAAGTCCCATAAGCTATACAAACATTTGAACATTTTTTCATCATTCGTCTGTAGCACCACTTTCCAAAAGCTTCTATCATCTTTTTATCTGAACTCCTTATCGTCCACGTTTCACTCCCATACAATGCTACACTCCAGACAAATGCTTTCAGAAAGGACTTCCTAACATTTAGATTAATATTGGATGTTAACAAGTTTCGCTTCTTTAGAAACGCTTTTCTCCCCATAGCCATTCTGCATTATATATGTTCTTTACTTCGGCCATCAGAAGTTAACTTGGTACCCAAATAACAAAATTCATCTACTACTTTTATTGTCTCATTACCTAATCTAATTCGTTCAGCATCAACTGATTTTCTGACATTACATTACCTTCGTTTTACTCTTGTTAATGTTCCTTTCAAGACCCTATCCATTCCATTCAATTGCTCTTCCAAATCTGACAAATTTACTACGTCATCGGCAAACCGCAAAGTTTTTATTTCTTCTCCCTGAACCTTAATTCCCTCTCCAAATTTCTCCTTCTATTCCTTCACTGCTTGCTCAATGTACAGATTGAACAACACTGGGGAAAGGCTACAACCTTGTCTTACTCCCTTCCCAACCTCTGCGTCCCTTTCTTGCCCTTCGACTCTAATAACCGCTGTGTGGCTTTTGTATAGGTTGAATATAACTCTTCGCTCCCTATATTTTAACCCTGCTACCTTCAGAGTTTGGAAGAGTGTATTCCTAAAACACGTTATGGTTCTTCATAGAAATCCATGTTCATTTCTCATTCCGACCAGTATTCACTCAACATTAGTCGTTTTACATGTTGCTGAGTGTCGTGACCTCATTTCCTCAGTCCCCTCGGCCACCGCGGCCGGCCGTTTATTACCAACAGTTGCTCAATTCGGACGAGCCCATCTTCACTTGAGTCAACCATCTGCTTGCTGCTCTCCCTCGTGGTCTTTAGCCTTCAATTTTTCCTTGCAAGATAGTCTTCTCGAAATTATCCCCTTTCCTCCTCAAGATGTGCCCAAAGAACAGAAGGTGCTTTTGGCTAACACGAGAAGATAACATTTTGGTGATGTGAAGTTCTTCTATTACTGAAGCATTTGGTCTTCTTTGTGTCCATGGGACTAGCAGTATCTTCCTCCAACAAAACATCTCGAAGGCATCAAGGCGGCTCTTATCACTACCTTTCAAGGTCCAGGTATCGCATCCGTATAAGAATACACGAAACACCGACGCTTCCACCAGGCGCATCTTTGTCTTGCGTATAGCCCGATTCTGCCAAATCTTGGTGAGTTTGACCATTGCGACTTGGCCAGGAATGATTCGCCATTTTTTTGTCACAGTTTCCTTTGCAATTGATCAGAGAGCCTACATATACATAGTCAATCAATTTCAAGATCTTTAAACGTCCTGTAAGTTGGTGTTGGTCCATGCCTCGGCGATTTTTTTTTTCATGTTTATCTCTAGACCAAAATTTACACTAATGCTTTTCACTCTTGAAAGCAGATCACTAAGTTCTTCGTCACTTCCTGCTACGAGTGTAGTGTCCATCTGCGAAACGTAAATTGTTGATTTTCCTTCCTCCAATTAAAATTCCACCATTCCAGCCATCCAGCGCTTCCCTGTTCACATATTGTGCATAGATGTGATAGAGCTGAGGTGACGGTATGCAACCTTGTCTGACGCCAATTGTCACATCGAAAAACTCCGAGTATTCACCATCTACTTTAATGGTTGCTGTATGTCTACTATAAAGACCTTTTAGTAAGGATACCATAAATCTGTTTTGTCAACATAATAACACGTGGAATGTACGGAATAATTACTGTATGATACACTGTCGAACTGTGCACCACAGGTATTGAGTTGGCTTTCATTTCACTATCTACCTGCAGAATAATGTTTTATGATTAACTATCCACCAGCAAAATTTTCAAATAGTGTGAAGAACGCTTCAGTAACCAGATTAATGTGAAGTGTAGACTAGGAGATTATGCCTTTGAGAATGGAAACTGGTCGTCTGGCTTAAACAGATAAAAAGTATTGCGATCTTGGCATATTCTTTATCATTACATGTTTTTTTTTTATTATTATTTTTCACCGTGTGATGCATTACATTACAAAATAACACACAAAATACAGTACCACACACATTTGACGAAAACTGGAAGTTTAGATTTTTAAATCTAGCTCGTTGACCCATTCCGCCGCCAGGATCAGCTCTTCTACATTTCCAGGGAAAGTAAGAAGGGAACAATACACAACTACGTGTTTCATTGATTGTGGAATGTTAGCACAGTCACCAAATGGGCTGCCAATCGAGTCCCATTTACGAAGAATGCAGACAGTTCTTCCAACGCCACATCTAATACGGTTAAGCCTGCTCCAGGTATATCTAGGCAGACTAAATCCACTGAGTTTCACTGTTGGATTCTTAACTTTCAGGATGCCCTGTGGGGTAAACTTTTTCCATTCATTCCGCCAGTTGTCTTTGGAATTGAAAGTGTTGCTTAGCAGTTGCATGGCAAGTTTATATGCTGGATTACGGGACTTCAACCTGGATGATGTTAGCTGATTCACATTCTCATGAACTGGCAGTGCCATATTCTTCGGTATTCTTGACCACAAATGAACAGGATGATTTTGTCTTCTGACGTGAGGAGGTAGTATGTTACTCAACTCTGGTAGTCATTGAACTGGAGTAGATAATAATGTTCCAGTTACGATTAGCATAGTGTGACGCAGCTGAACATCCAGAAGGTGAGTATGGCTCCTCTTAGCCACACCGCAGAACAGTACTCTGCTGAAGAATACACAAGTGCTAGAGCAGTTGTTCTCAACGTGTTGGCGTCAGCTGCCCATGGTGTTCCAGCTAGGCGCTGAAGGTCATTACTGCTCTTCAGTTTAGCAGGAGTTTTACGTAGGCTTTGTATGTTGAGGCCCTTTCTATAATCACTAAATATGTAGGGGCGTTATTGTAACGTAATGCTTTACCCCTACAATTTAGTCTGGGTTGATATTTTGAAAGCATATTGTCCAAGTGAAATACAGTTACTTCAGTTTTGTCCGGGTTCGGTTTCAAGCCCCATTTCTTAAAATATTCGTCTAGCAGTATGAGGTCTTGGTTGAAAACATATTCCACTTCCTTAAAGTTGGTGCACTGAACTATCATTTGGGTATATGAATTTGCAGAAGAGTTTGTTAGGCAGGTCATGACTGTACAAGTTAAAAAGTACTGGAGAGAGAATCGAACCTTGTGGCAGACTATTATTCAGTTAGCGGAATTGACTTTTGCTCTTTTCATAGTACACTTGGAACAGTCTGTTGTTCAGCATACTTCCTAAGAGAGATAATATTTTTCTACAGGGAACAGCCGTGATCAGATTACTGAAATA
Source organism: Locusta migratoria (assembly GCA_026315105.1). Lineage (NCBI taxonomy): Eukaryota > Metazoa > Arthropoda > Insecta > Orthoptera > Acrididae > Locusta > Locusta migratoria. The sequence goes on from CM048744.1 coordinate 382,977,328, forward strand.
CAACCTCTGACAATAAATTTCAGTGAACTGTCCAGAAACATTAAAGTAGATGAATTATGAACTAAAGTTACGTTACTGTCCATCAAAATAGTCACCTCACATAACTGCACCGCTGAGCTCTGCGATACGTATCCTGGTAACTTTGCACCAAGTCTTCCTTTGGGATGGTCATTTGCATACACAACAGCTCCTAGAGGCGAGTGGCAGCAACATGCGATAGATCTGGAGCGCTTTCAAAGACATATACAGCAAATGGACCGAGTCATAACCCCAGTGCTTCAGAAAGTACTACATACCATAAAAAATAACGAAATTGAACAGTTCAATTTTTAGCCGCCAGATAGTACTCGTGCAAACGGCGGTAGCCAGTATTTAGTCACGTGACTAATCAGATGGCTATATAAGCACTAGCCAGTGAGACTGCAATCAGTTCACCATGAAGCGTCTGCAAGGATTATCGTCATCCAGCTTGGCTTCTGCAGCAAGCTAGGAAGAAGAAGAAACAAGCATGTAAGTACCTCTCTTCGCTTATTACTCTGTTATTGTATTACTTAATATTTTTTAATGACAGTTCGAATGTTACAGATATTTGTTATCTTTCCCCTGCAGCCCGTGTGGACATGCCACCGCATCCTCATCCTACTCAGGATGTGGCAGCGGCCGTCGTCTGGACCGACAGTGAACTGTTGTCGTCGCTCATCAATCTAGAAAACGCTCAACACCTCAACGATTGCAGTACATTTAAGGATGATAAGTGCACCGGTTTCCAACATGAACCTACGGGTGCTTTGTATTGGGTACCAACATACCCCATCGCAGAACATCCCTGTTCAAATGTTTGTTAAGCTTATGGGACTTAACTACGGGGTCATCAGTCCCTAAACTTACAAACTACCTTATACTATGGACGGCACAAATATCTATGCCCGAGGGGGGGATTCGAACCCCCAACCGTAGCGGCCGTGCAGACCGTGACTGGAGCGCCTCAGTCCCCGCGGCCACCGCGACCGGTAAACATCCCTGTGCTACTGCACGGACAGACCATTGCAGATGAGAAAGTGCATCCACCCAACGGCAATGCAACCATACTGCTTTTCGCCTCCACGTACAATTTAACTGCAAGTAGCTCAAAACGTTTAAACATTGGTATCGGAGCATCAGTGGATCGCGAGTCGTGTGTTGTAGTGGAACTGTGAGGAATGTTAAAGTGTGCTTCACAGAAGTGGAATGGGTGGAGCTGTATCGTTCGGAAGATTACATCAAACAGTAGTTGACTACTGAACAAAGCCCTGATCGAGTCATTTACTGCGGCGTTCTAACTCTAACCTCTGCAATAGTGTATGATGAAGTGGCTCTTTCTGTGAAATCTACATATTATTACATTTACCTACAACGTTCATCAGTTATAAATTTGTTTGGACTACAACCAGCTCTCTCCCGTACATTGGAAAGACTGAATAAATGGCTACCAAGTGTATAGAGAAATTACTGAGCATCCTCGTGTAAACTCTGTGCATTTGGATGCTTTAGAACAACATTTAAGTACGTTTCCAACCCAAGTTAATGAACAATAAGCTCTATGGACATACATGCTGAATTTCTCACTTACAACAAGACGTTATTTTTATCGATTTTACCATAAACAGTGAACCAATGTACGTTTAACTATTGAATAAATTATGTATATATAAACCTCAACCTGTGTGTACGAGTTTTTTTTATTTCCTACCTATCAATATATTATGAAATTGTTGAAGCTAATGGTGTTGCAATTATAGTGTGTTTCACTAAGTGTATTTGCCTCTGTAACTTATAAAATAATAGGTGACGGGAAATTTTAATGAGGTAGGTTAACACAAGTAATGTTACACTTTCTGCGGAGCTATGAACATCCTTTATTATATCATTTTCCAAAGAGTTACACCACAAAGATATAATTTTTTAAATGGAACAATAGTTTTTTCTATCATGTATTGGATTCGTTTAAACCAGCTGCGTCCAAATCAATTTAAACTACATTCCTATCACTGTTAGTTTGGGAGCTACAACCCTTCAAAGTTCCGGGGGCGGAGGCTGTGATAGCGTATCTGACTGGCCGAGTGGTTATCCCCTGGGACACTGCCCACTGTCTCATGACCACCAGCCAGTGAGCTACGCTGTCATAGCCTCCGCCCCCTAAACTTTGAAGGGTTGTAGCTCCCAAACTAACAGTGATAGGAATGTAGTTTAAATTGATTTGGACGCAGCTGGTTTCAACGAATCCAATGCACGATAGAAAAACTATTGTTCCATTAAAAATTATATCTTTGTGGTGTAACTCTTTGGAAAATGATACAATAAACTATGTTCATAGCTCCGCAGAAAGTGTAACATTTCTTGTGTTGACCTACCGCATTAAAAGTCCCGTCATCTTTTATTTTATTAGTTACAGAGGCAAACACACTTAGTGAAACACCCTATATATATATATATATATATATATATATATATATATAGTTGTATACCTCTACATGACTTAGTTGATAACATGTCGTGGTGGGAGAAACAGCAAAAATTCGTATTTGGTGACTGGTCTGGTGAAGGCTTGGGGAGGATAGTCAAAAGAGGAAGAAGAATGGTGTACTTCTTCCAGATAATATTCGAGCAATAACAGAAACTGGGCGGAGGAACATGAGGATTGGAATCGTAACGCAGAATGGCGGTTTGACAGCTAATAGATTTAGAGACGAGATCCTTCGATCTTTTGTTGTGCCCTACGCTGGTGCCATAGCAGATTGGTTCCTTGTAGTTGGACGATAACGCTCGTTGCCACAGAGCTGTGCTGATGGACATCGTGCTCGAAGCTGAGGAAATTGAACGAATTGAGTGGCCAGCTTGTTCACCGGACTGAAACCCGATTGAGCATGTCTGGGATGCTCTTGGCATTCGTATTGCAGCCAGTCCAGCACATCTTACAACGGTTGTAGAGCTGGATAATGGATTCATGGTAGAATGGCCATGTATCACTCAAGAGATGATCGATAACCTCATACAGTACATGAGACGCAGGTGTGCCACTGTACTGACCGTCCGAGGTGATCACACACCATATTTCACTAGTTGGTAGCCCCATAGTGGCTCGCTTTAAGTAAACGCCATGTAAACAAGAGAAGAATTGAGACAGCAAAATATCGTACTGTATCACAAAAAAATTACAGCTGTAAACCAATGTCTGTGTATTGAGTTCGATATCTCCGCTGTTCCCCTAACTGTTTCGAGCACCGTAGATTGTGAACGATCTTTTACCATTATGAAGCCACGATCGGAAAGACTAATACTGTCGATATCTCCCCTGTTCCCCTAATTGTTTCGAGCACCGTAGATTGTGAACGATCTTTTACCATTATGAAGCCACTATCGGAAAGACTAATAGTGCTACGAAGGCGGGCATTGCTACTGGCCGGAGATGGACAACAACCTACACGCCAGCAGCTGTCGGCAAACGTGCGGGGAAAAAGCGTCAGTATTAACAGCGTGGGCTATCGGGTCCGGCGCGGAAGCACGCCTCGGTATGGGCAGCGAGGCGTGACGCGCGGCACGCGGGCGGCGGCGCCTTTGTGACGGCGGGGCGCCGTGTTACCGGCTACCGACGGCGCCATCACACGTCACGACCGGCCCAGGCAACGGTGGCTCTGACAACTAGCGCCACTCTGCGCAGAGGACAGTCTCCTACGGCTGCGGCTTAGCTCTCGCGGAGTCAAAGCGGGGAAACCTTAAACACTTTGACCAAACACTATTAAGTTAATATACACGTACACTACCGGAAATAAAATTTAGTTAATTATAAAATTGATGATTTTGCCTATGACATTGTAATTACCTCACAAGGGGTACCACCGTAATTTGATGATTCGTAGGTATGTTGTGAGGGAATTCCTCCAGACCATCAACCTAAAAGGATTTATTCCAATGGGCCTAGATTTCTAAGAAAATCGAGATCAAATTCGCAGCAAATTACCACGCGTAACGTGTCTACTTATACATGGCGGTTACCGCTCAGCGAGAGAACGTGGTGTAATCGGCAAGCTCCCTTGAAGGAGACCCGGGTTAGATACCTAACGGCAGAACAATTTTTAAAAATTGTAATTGCTACTGTTTATATTTAAAAAAAATAAAAAATAATTATGCAAAGAAAATGATATAAAGAAACAAAAACAAAAATAATGAATCATTAACAGCTAATCGCGAAATCCTTCACGAGAACACTCGATTCGAATACATTCATTACTGTTGCATCAGTTCAGCGCACCAGTCTTCGTTCCCATGATTAAATATGCCTGGTTTGCGTCGCAATTAATTGACGACCGAACATTGTTTCTGATTGTGAACAACCCGAGTTTTCCAGTATCACTAATGAAAACACCTTGCGCCTGTAAAGCGGTAGCATTTATTAGATGTGCGTGGTGCTACAATGTTCTGTTTTTTTTTCGGTGCTTCTGTGACAATTATCACCCAGAATTTTGTACAGGTGTTAACGATAGTGACGATGGCAACAGTGAGTAAATAAAACTGCGCAATAAGTAAAATAATCAGTTGCTACTGTGTTATTTGCTATTATCCTGACTGTTTACTCAAGCTGTAACATAGGAGTGGGTATAAAGACATATAACTATGCACAATAAAAGAAGAGAAATGAACAAAAGTGAAAGAAATCAAGGCCCATTGGAATAAATCCTTTTAGGTTGATAGTCTGGAGGAATTTCTTCACAACATACCTGCGACCCATCAAAATCCGTTGGTACCATACTTGGTGTTCCCCTTCTCACAGACAGCAAAAGCCCCGGAAAACAGTTGAACGGAATGAACAGTGAGTTGAAAGGCGCATATAAAATGGACATTAACAAGAGCAAAACGACGGTAATGGAGTGCAGTCTAAGAAAATCGGGCGATGCTGAAGGAATTAGATTAGGCAACGAAACAATAAAGGTGGTAGATGAGTTTCGTTATTTGGGCAGTAAAATAACATGCGATGGTCGCAGTACAGAGGATATGAAATGCAGAATGGCAATGGGAAAAAAGGCGTTTTTCAAAAGGAGAAAATTGTTAACAACGAATATTAATTTAAGTGTAAGGAAATCCTTTCTGAAGGCATTTGTGTGAAGTGTTGCCTTGTATGGGACTGAAACATGGACTATAAACAGTGCGGAGAGGAAGAGGATAGAGACTTTTGAAATGTGGTGTTACAGAAGAATGCTGAAGATTAGGTGGATGGATCGCGTAACTAATGAAGAGGTACTGAACAGAATTGGGGAGAAAAGGAATTTCTGGTATACCTTGACTAAAAGAAGGGGTCGATTGGTAGGACACATTCTCAGTCATCAAGGAATCGTAAATTTAGCAAAGGAGGGAAGTGTGTGGGGTAAAAATCGCAGAGGGAGACCAAGAGACAGTAAGCAGATTCAAATAGATGTAAGTTGCAGGTATTATGAGGAGATGAAGAGACTTGCTCAAGATAGAGTAGGGTGGAGAGCTGTATCAAACCAGTCTCCGGACTGAAGACTGCAACAACAACATGTCTTTGAAACAGTGTATACGGAACAAATGAAGTTTAGAGATCAATAAACCAAGCGGTACTGAAGTAATAAGTGTCGATCCGTGCTGAAATTCTCATATTAGTACTTGGTGAAAATGTGGGTGCTGATCCGTGTCCATTCTATCATATTGTTGTTGTTGTGTAGTCTTCAGACGGGAGATCGATTTGATGCAGCTCTCCACCCTACTTCTATCCTGACCAAGCCTCTTCATCTCGTCATAACAACGGCAAGGTACATGCATTTGAATCTGTTTATTGTATTCATATCTTGGTTTCTATCTGCGATTTTTACCCCACACACCTCCCTCCAAACCTAAATTCACAGTTCCTTGCTATCTAAGAATGATCCTACCAATCGATCCCTTTTTTTAGTCAAGGTGTGCCAGAAATTTCTTTTCTCCCCAATAATGTTCAGAACCTCCTGATTAATTACGCGATGCACCCACGTAATCTTCATCATTCTTCTGTACCACCACATTTCAAAAGCCTCTATCCTCTTCCTGTCCGAACTGCTTATCATTCATGTTCCACTCCCACAGAAGGCAACACTCCACACAAATGCCTTCAGAAAAGACCGATACGCTTTATAAAATATTCGATGTTAACAAATTTCCCATTTTCAAAAACGCTCTTCTTCTCATTGCCATTGTGCAATGTATATATTTTGTACAGCGAACATCATATGCTATTTTATTACCAAAGTAACAAAACTCATCTACCACCTTTATTGTTTCGTTACCTAATCTAATTCCTTCAGCATCGTCTGATTTTCTAAGACTGCACTCCATTACCCTTGTTTTGCTCTTATTAACGTTCATCTTATACGCTGATTTCAACACACGGTCCATTCGGTTCAACTGCTCTTCCAAGTCCTTTGCTCTGACAGAATTACGATGTCATCAGCAAAACACGATGATTTTTATTTCTTCACCCTGAGGTTAAATCCCTTCACCAAATTTCTCCTGGCATTCTTTTATAGTTTGCTCAATGTACAAATTGAACAACGTTGGGCAGAGGCTACAACTCTGTCTTACTCCCTTCCCAACCACTGCGTCACTTTCATACCCTTCGACTCTAAAACTGCTGTTAGATTTTTTTGTACAAGTTGTAAATAACCTTCCATTTCCTGTATTTTACCCCTGCCGACTTCAGAATTTGAAAGAGTGTATTCCAGTGAACAGTGTCAAAAGCTTTATCCAAATCTACAAACGCTATAAATGTATCTTTGCCTTTCCATAATCTATTATACGGATGCCGAATACTATCTTGAGATACATTATTCCGCGCCTGCTTGACCTTGTCTCGTAGTTCTGCAAGAGCTGTGGGTTGATGGCTCGCATGTGTCAGTTGTCACACCATATCGACACTTGCTCGATTACAGACGACTCCGGAATCGTGTGGATAGGGAAGTTGCATAGTCTGTTGAATATCAACGTGCAGTATGTGGTCGAGCATTACGCTGCTGAAACAACACATCACATCTCTGTTGCAATTATGGCAAAACAATGGGTCTTATAAAGTTTTGTACTTAAGTAGCGCCGGTCAGCGTCCCCCCATAAACACCAAAGGTGAGCGACGGTTGTAGCTTATTGCACTACAGACCATAACGCCTGGGGTGTGGCCAGTGTGTCTCGGACGAGTGCACTCCACGAGACAGCCCTCGCCAGGTCTACGTCGTACGCGCAAACGGCCATTACGTACGTTCAAGCAGAATCTACTTTCATCGCTGAAGACTACGACTCGGCATTCCATCGTGCAAGTGATCATCTGACGGCACCAGTTGTGCACGTCGATGCTGTGGTGTAAGTTGGGTTACAGATCTGCATGCCTCTGGTCTCACTACAGTAACTGATTGGCAAGAGTTCTTGTTGACACTTCAGTGCGTCACAAGTCATCTGAACTGTGTTGTGGTGGATGTGCAATCTGCCACTGCTACCCTTACAATACAAAAAACTTGGTGGACACGTGTGCTGTTTGGATGTGCAGAACCTCATATATGGGTGTGAGAATGTTCACGTGTCCATTAAAACCGTCCAATTTGTGTGGCTGTTCTCCGAAAAGACGGTCGCGCCACTCGGAAAGCCAGAATTTGACTCCTTTACAACTCTTCAGTTGGGTTTCGTAAGTATGAGTTTGTCCCTGTGGTAAGGCGCTTGTTTGCTTCACACGTTGATATCACACTGAGCCGTATGGCTCTAAACATTCCCTATAAAACGGTACATACAGATGACGCTGTTGCAGCTATGTCACTAGACTATCTGTTCGCCGACAACGTTGAAACCATTATCAGAACATGTACTATCACCCAGGTGGCATTTGCCGTTATCGGATGAAATCGACGTCATCTTTCGATGTGCACTATGTTTTTTTGGGCAATGTATATTGAAGTCTGATTATATTATGCAACAACATATTACGGCTGTATGAATTCAAAGTCGTGCCATTTGGACTAAGTAATGATCGACCCACATGGATAACTCGCTTCGGCATCCTACGTGGACGACATGTAAAGACATGATGTCCTCAGGGACATTTGCAGAACATCTAAGCCGCCTGTCAACAGTGGTGAAGTGTGTTCCGACTACATCATACAGTCTTAACCCAAAGAAGTCTCTGTTTGTTGCCAAAAGGCAAAAATTCCGGGGCACCTAGTCAACGCAAATGGTGTCCGTTCTGATCGGAATTTCCAATTCCTCAGCACATTTGTGATGTAAGAAGTTTTCTCGGGCTGTGCTCATTCTACCGGCGTTTCATAAAAGGTTTTTGTAACAAGGCCCGTCCATTACAAGAACTTCTGTAGGGAGACGCCAAGTTTTACTGCGATGAAACAAAAGAAAAAGCTTTCCGGGCACTTAAGGAAGCTCTAACTTCCGCTCCAGTTCCAACCTCATACGACGAGAATGCGGAAACCGGATTTCACACTGACGCTAGCGGGTATGGGATTGGTGCAGTGCTTGAGTAAATTCTGGAAGGTGCTGAAAAGGTGATAGCCTATGCATCAAGAGCCCTCTCAAAGTCTGATATAAACTACTGTACAACCGAGAAAGAATGTCTCGCAGTTATCTGGGCTATCAACAAGTTCCGGCAATATTTATTCGGCACACTGTTGACTGTCGTGAGAGACCATAATTCTTTATGTTGGCTGACTAGTTTGAAAGAGCCATCAGGTCGACTAGCAAGATGGGCAAGAGTACGATGTCATAGCGGTATTCAAAAAAGGGCGCAAACACAAGGACGCCGACTGCCTTTAGAGGAATCATTAGTGGAACACAACAGAACGGGTGAAGTTTGCACCCTCACTGTATTAGGTAACATTACAGCTAAACAGAGTGAAGATACAGCACTATTAAAAACCATAGAGGCCTTAGAGAAAGGTGAACCGACCAAAGGAGAGTTTCAACTTATAAACGGGACATTGTACAAAAGCAATTACGATCCACTGGTCCTGAAATGGCTACAGGTATCACTGGCAAGGTCTCTACCGATCTGTCAAGCACTATGTGAGTCAACGACGAGTGTCAATGACGGAAGCATGTGCCGCAATTACTTCCCGGGTATATGGTACCAATTACACCTGCTGCAGCTCCATTCCACCGAATTGGAATCGACCTTTTAGGGAGGTTCCCGAAGTCGACAACTGGTAAAGGCTCGTTCCCTCGATAAACTTTAGTTGAACGAGTTTACTTGATCAACAAAAGCTGAATGAAAAACGTCGTGTGAACCTTCGTTTCAATAGAGTTGATCTACGTTTTAGTGGATCAAGAAAAGAATGGAAAAGTTTGACTCTGTCAATCAAGTGGTGATTCATCTTTGTGTTGAACCACCGTGTTACACTTGTAAACCCGCTAACTGTTTTGAAACTTACATTGCAGATTGTGTGTGTGTCGGTGTTTCCCGTATTGTAAAAGTATTGCTTTTTCAAATATCTCAGAAATTGAGTGTCGAGTTGTCAGAAAGCGTGATGATAAACTTTATAGAACTGTACCATAAGCACAAATGCCTGTGGAATCATCGTATTGATTCTTACAAAAATAAAGATGTGCGGGAAAATATTTTTCGAGGTATTGTGAAAGAAATGGAACCACTGCCGACGTAAAAAACAAAATAAAAACAATCAGAACAATGTACAAAAAGGAATATTCGTTAGTGTCCAAATAAGAAAAGTGGAATGGGAACGACGCTTTCGCCCTTTGCTTAATAAAATTGTTCTCAAGTCTACTTGTAGCATAACTATTAGAGTAGGCACTACTTAACGCACCTTTAATTTCAAACTCATTGTTACTGAACTGATCAATTTCAAAGACATTAATGATAAATCTGAAGCACTGAATTAAAATTTGAGATATTTTTTATATCACCTTAAACAGAAATGTTCCAATATGTCCATTGCCGAGGTGCTATTCCACTGCCTGGAGAGCCTTGGCAGTAGTGGCAATGTTCTATGGAACACAGAAGCAGAATTAAAGTTTGTGACTTGAAGGAAATCGGGCTTAGACTATTCTGAGGCGCCTTAATCGCTAGTGATGCGATGGTCTAGCAGTAATACGTCTGCCTAGTAAGCATGGATGGGTCCAGGTTCGATTCCCGGTCGCATCTCAAATTTTAATTCATTGCTTCAGATTTGTCATTAATGTCTTTGACATATTCGAGACGAAAATCCATCTCAGGAATTGTATATTTGTATTTACATTGATTGATATCAGTTGGACCGTGTGAACGAAAACTGGCTCAAGTCGCTTTCAGATTTTGTTGATCAAGTAAACTCTTCAACTAAACTTGACTCGTGTGAACGTGCCTTAATTGACTGATTATCGTGTGTTCCGAGGGTACGATCGTGTTAGCAATAAACCTGTTCTAAGTGTAAAGAGTTGTGCTCTATTAACGACCCAGCCACCGAACTCATATTTCAACAATATTATGCATTCGTTTCGTGGCAACCCTGTTAGTTGTGTCTTAAGGAACTGAGATACCAACAGCCGTATGTATAATAAAATATTTATTCTAGCTCAACCAGTTTCGGCATTCCACTATGCCGGAACATAATATCCAAAAGTAGGGATACTAAAACTGGATTCGTGGGAAACAACACTAAGAGTGTTTCCCTACTTTTGGATATTATGTTCCGATGTAGGGACCTGAACATAGCATAGTGGAATGCCGAAACTTGTTGTGCTAGAATAAATATTTTATTACACACACGGCTGTTGGTATCGCAGTTCCTTCAGATTCTTGACCAGCCGCTGTCCCGTTTCCACCAATGATGGTTTCAATAAGAGTGTTATACCCGGGCCGCTGAAACATTGCACTTGACGTTTCGTGTTACGGCGATTTAAGTTGGCTACACTGCTTTAGCGATGTTGCAACACTAGCCTCTACACACAGCAAACGAAATGGTTTTCAGTTGCATCTTGTAAATGTAAGCTATTGAGCAAGAAAAGCGCATATTATAATTCGTTCTTGAGCTGCAAACACAAAGCACTAATAATATAGCAGTAGTAATATAGACAAGAGCACAACAACGCACGCGCTTTCAATAGCGGAGCAAAGGAGTGTAGAAAATAAGCATTGGATCATGACAGATACGAAATAAACAATAATCAAGATAGTAACTTCTCTCTCTACGTTTTATAATCACAATGCTTTTCACTCGCCAATTTACGGCGATAATGGTGCAACTACATCCAGCTCCCCAAGTTGTCGTCACTGCCAAAATCATCGTCATCACCAAGACAAATTATTAACTGTTCATGATTACTGATGATCCCTTCCATTGTCTGTGCTGCCCGAATCAGTTTTTCAAAGTGCTCGACCCTTTTTTTTTTTTTTTTTTTTTCCAAGATGCAGCATCCACATGGCAACAGCTTCACGCAACAGCCTTTCCACCTCTGTTATTGTAAAAAACTTATTATTGTTCTTCGTGTAATTTTTCACGTGACTTCATACTAATACTAACTTATAGCGTTAAAATGGCAGTGATATGGGGGCAGCCTTGTTACATCCTGCTCCTTTGCGATTTCGTCTACTGCAAATGTGGGTGTAATAGGCTTATTTTGTTTCACGGGCGAATATAAAAGAAGTTTTGACTTTGACATATCTGCAGGAATATTTCTTTCTTGTAGCCATTGCACCACACTTTCTTTCCGATCGTTTGAAGCGAGAATGAACTTCCTGCTCAGACCACATGCTTCGAAGATTTTATTCACACGAAATTGAGAATTTACTCAGAAAACGTCACTTTTTGGTGACATTATCAAATTACTTGAACTCGGTAACTCAAGCCACTCGCAGTAAAACAAATCGCAGCGAAAAAAGCAGACACAACGTAAATACGCGTAAACACGATACACAACTTTGTTAGCGTTGCCAGATCTCCGGGCGCCGCCCGGAGTGTCCGGGTTTGGAATGAATTCTCCGGGTCTACGGGCCAATGACTCATCTCCGGGCTTGAATGTAACCTTCATCTCAACTTTTCTTTTCTTTCTTTCTTTTTTTTTTACGACGCTTTTTAGTACTATGCTCATGTAGCGACGATCTACATCGAACTTAACGTAACTTAACCCTTTCCTGCCCGACGGGACTTAAAAGTCCAGGCCCATTTCCAGCGTCATAAAACAAAGTGGAAAATGATATCTGACTTGTGCGACTGACGGGACGTCAGGGTCCATATAATATAGAACTCTCGCTAGCCGGGATTGTTCAGAATCACTGCTCACAGAGAGCAGTAAACAACGGTCTGTTTGACGCCTGTGTGCAGGATCTCGTCAGGCGATTGTTGCTGTCACAAAAAGACGCTGTTTTGTGTTCTCAGATAAGTAATTTGGTTTTTTCATGTTTTAACTAATGGGCATTGAAATTATTCAAGGAATAATAGAGCTCTTTTTATTTATATAGCGTTCAAAACTGTGCCTGGAAGTTGGGGTACTGACTGTGTCAAAGGCATTTCGTGCGTGTTCTTATTGTAGTTGTCTTTGTTGCTGGGTGTAAGTAACGAATTGTTGTAGTTTTTTTTACGAATTACGAAACAAAGTTGTTTACGGTAGCACTGAATAAAGCCGGCAACGCGGGAACTTTGACGTCACGGCGTGTGACCACTGGAAGTGTTTAGTGCGTTGTGACTGGATCGTTCCTATCCGACTATCGCCTCCCGCTTCTTGCTCTTCACTTGTTATTTGTGAACGTCAAGTGCAAAGTTTCAGCGGCCCGGGTATAGTTGTGTGTGAGTGCGGTGGTAACAGTACTTATTACGTAACAGTGCTTATTACCGACGCAGTAGAGCCGAGTGACGTTTTGTTCTGTGTGTGTGGCCGGCGCGTGACTGCTAGGCCGGTGACTAACAGAGCAGAGAACTCGGCGGGCACGTTTCGCCATTGCGTCAATCACAGCCGGCGTTACGGCGTGGCGCTGCGAGAGCGGGCTTTCAATAGCATTCCGTGCAGCCAGGCGGCGGCGCGACGCACGGGCCATCGCACCAGCAGCAGCAGCGGCTGTGGAGAGCGCGCGGTCGTGCGCCGGCATTGGACACGGGAGCAGCGCGACCGCTCTCTGACCGGTGAACCCGCTATCACTGGCGAGCGACGCCGAGGCGCGCCCGTCTCTTCAATGGAGCCACTCTCCGGGTTAACGTCCCGTCGCCGTCCATAGCACACTAGCCTGTCAGTTACACCCACTGGAGGCTGGACTCACATCATGCCTGCAACTTCAGTAACAACTAGAGACCCGTCCCGGCTTCTGACGGTGCGCCTACTAATAAGGAGAATGAGAACTGTAAACTCCGTCCAACATCTCTCGAGATACCCAACAGATACCGACCAGCCGCCGTGTCCTTTTCTACAGGCCTATTTAATTGACGTCAATTTGCAGCAGGGTGTTGGAACATATCCTTTATTGAAATATTATGAATTACCTCGAACAGAATGATCTGTTGACGCAAGGTCAACACGGATTTAGAAAATATCGCTCACGCGAAACACAACTAACTCTTTATTCACACGAAGTGATGGGCGCTATCGACAAAAGTTCGCAAATCGATTCCGTATTTCTTGATTTCCAGAAGGCTTTTGACACCGTACCTCACAAACAGCTTTTAATCAAATTGTGTGGTTGTGGTATATCGTCCCAAGTTTGCGACTGGATAGGGGATTTCCTGTCAGAGAGAAAACGGTTCGTACTAATCCATGGTAAGGCATCGACTAAAACAGAATTGATAGCGGGCGTTCCACAGGGTAGTGTTATTGGTCCTCTGCTGTTCCTTATTTACATAAACGATTTACGGGAAAATCTAAGTAGCTCTATTACATTATTTGCAGATGACGCCGTCATTTACCGTCCAGTAAACTCATCTGAAGATCAAAACCAACTGCAGAACGATCTGAATAAGATATCAGTATGGTGTAAAAATTGGCAAGGCAAGGACACTACCAATGGACAACTGCAATTACTTAAAAATATAATAAGTGTGTTTATTTTATAACATTTCTATATTTCAAATGGTTAGGTTGCAAGTCGTTCTAATACCCGTAAACCTATTCACCGAACTGCTATGGTCATCAGTCCTTAGACTTGCACTAACTTACAATGAGGACAACGCACATAGATCCGTGCCCGAGGTAGGACTAGAACCTCCGGCGGAGACGGCTGTCCACTCCGTAGCATAATGCCATGGGCCACAAGGCCATTCCTCGTAGCTGCTGGAAGTTGTCTGGCAGTCAGTCAGTTCGTGAGAAGGAATTCATCCATCCAAATCATTCCTATAATTTTTGCAATTTAAAACACAGTACAATCACAAATTTACTGAAATGAAAACAAACAAAGCTCATTGACAATCATTTGTTGCTGTTTTTAATGCGTTCATCATAACGCTTGTTGAAGAAAGATGAAGGGGTGTCTATTTCTTTCTGTAGCTATACAGTGACATTTCCTACAAGATATGTTGCAACCTTCCCTTACTCAGTTTCCTCCTTCCCACTTTCTTTGTTCACCTACTCCCCTCACCGCCCGCTCCCCACGTCGGTCTCTTTACTCCATTTCCTCTCTTTGTCCATCTCCTACTACCCCTCCCATCTATCTCACTTCCTCCTCCCTCTCTCTAAATTCGGGAGGACTGTGGTTCAAATCCACCTCCTGCCATCCAGATTTAGGTTTTCCGTGATTTACCTAAATAATTCGAGGTAAATTCCGGAATGGTTCCTTTGAAAGGGCACGGCCGATTTCCTCCCCCATCCTTCCACAAAAATCAGAGCGTAAGCTCCGTCTCTAATGACCACGCTGTCGACGGGACGTAAAACCCTAAGCTTCATTCCTTTCCTCTCACTCAATCTCCTCTCCACCCCCTTCTCTCTTGGTCCCTCTCTCAGTTCATTTCCTCCACCCCTACCCCAACTAAGAGAAATTACAAATATGTACCAATTTTCATAACCATGACCATGACTGTGACCATCTATGAGATCTAGGTCTACTGCAAGATCCTTTGCCACGAACCATTCGTCAGCTTTCAAAGTATGCAAACCTTCTTCATAAAAACATACATTTGTCTACCAACCATCATGCTGATCTATCAAACAGTACCGGTAACTATTTTCTGAGGAACTTTCCAGTCCCATCAACCGAACAGAGCAGTCACAGCTTGCGCTGAATGCGCCCGCGCATTGTCGTGCAAAATGACCTTTATCAGAGCCTGTTCTGTTGATGGTGCGAATGGAGCGTTCTGTTGCCTGTTGAATTTCCGCAGCAGTTCTGAAGCAATGTAGTGGTTCCTTCATCTCCAGAATCAAATCAAAGTCACAAGGTCTTAAGTCCGGGAGTATGGTGGATGGTACAGTACTTCCCAGTCCCATCAACCGAACAGAGCAACTTGCGCTGTATGCGCCCGCGCATTGTCGTGCTAAATGATCGTTGTGTTGCGCAGAAAGTGTTGCCGCTTCTTTCGAAAAACTGTCCAAAATGCGTCAGAGACCCAGTATGGTGAAAGTTATGGTAATTCTCGTGTAAGACTTCCATGGTTTTATCCTAACGCATTAAGTTCCTCCACGGCAAACCGTAAATGCACAGTATAACTCTTATTTTTTGGAGCATCACCTGCGACCAGCATTGCAAAAGAAGCGGCAACACTTTCTGCACAACCCACCCATCAATTTGCACGACAATGCGCGGGCGCATACAACGCAAGCTGCTCTGTTCCCTCGATGGGACTGGGAAGTACTGTACCAGCCACCATAATCCCGGACGTAAGTCTCTGTGATTCTGATTTGATTCCGAAGATGAAGGAATCACTTCGTGGCAATTGCTTCAGAATTGTTGCAGAGGTTCGACAGGCAGTATTCCGCTACATTCGCACCATCAACAGAACAGACTCTGATAACGGTATAATACGCCATCCACATCGCTGGCAACGGGTTCTACACAATGCTGGTGACTACTTTGAAGGACTGTAATAGATACAAACATGTAACAGTTTTGTATCGGTTGGGAGCAAATATTTGCCCTTATTTAAGTTCCAACCCTCGTATATATCAGGTGCAGCTCATGCTTAAGGGTCAGTGGGTCGAGCCCTAACAGAAATACTGTGATTTAATTTTATAACTAGCATTTTTTCAGCATTTTCTAAAACATCTAAAGTAGGAATAATTTCGGTAGAGAACGAGTGACAAACTAGAGTCAATCGGGCGTATTTTCCACAGTACCGTTACACAGACACAGAATATAAGCTGCCACAGTGTGGACGAGGGCTTGCCGCGACTCCTCCTCCCCCCCCACCCTGCCGACAGCCGCAGTGCCAGTGAAAACCCCGTTTCACACCCTCCTCAGACCTGCAGACTGTGGCCTGTACTTCTTCCACACTCTCGGCTCCAAAAACTACGCTCACAGCGACGTCACTAGGCTCTTTCCCTCGCTCCACTTCGCCCCTCCCCGAAACACAGGTTGGGGCCATGTCGGGTGGGTTGATTTACGCATATCCTGCCACTCCCCGCGCATCAGCGAACACAGCTGCGTGTACCCCTCATTGCCCTTCTGTCTGAACGTCAACGTAAGGTCTGGAGCCAGCCAGCCACCTTTAGCCCAAAGACAGAATTTGAAAGTATTGATCACAGTTTAGTAATATGTAGTTCATCTGATATTCCTTATTCAGCATTTTCATAGATGCAGTTAACTTATTTGTCGTTGTCGGTTTCCCAAAATCCATAAATTTCAAAATCAATGTACTAAAATTGTACAACTTCTTTACAACAGTATTTCACCTGACTGTAATGCAATATAAAGTGTTCACAATAAAAATACAGTTACTTGCATATGTATTTCTCCAGAAAAAGTAGCCTACAGGAAAACTATAGAAGGAAGAAGTATCATTGGCAAAAATTTCATCCATTCATAGAAGTCCAAGCAGTTAAGAGCAACTCTAGCAGGAACAGATTATTTAGGAAATAAATATTGTAAGAAACTAGCCGATCCTAGCATCTCAGTGAAACGTTCACAATAATACAGTGCCTTTGCAGTCTACCATGCTCCTCGTTCACTGCTGCATTTAATAATGAATGTGTGGATGAGCACAGCATAATTTCGTAACAGGTCCCCGCTAGTTTGAAGCAGCTATTTGTGTGCCAAATATCACAGTCTTCTGTCAAGTACCTCATTCCCACCGTCAATTTTGATTCAGTGTGCACTGAAAACTTTAGATTTTTGCAATTCTTTACGACTTTCAGTTGTAACTGTTCCAATTGTTTAATGACATTTCCCGGATCAGTACCCATATAATTGTAGGGATCATGACTTATGGTCTCGCAGAAGAAAAACATCAATTTTCCCCTAAATTTCGGATTTCCTGTGCATCCTTTCCACGTTTATATATATATATATATATATATATATATATATATATATATATATATATATATAACTACTGCTGATTTACATTTTCCATTCGATAAGAGTGCAAGTGGTTCCATGTATCTGATGATCACTTTCCTTCGGCTTTCTCTTTTTGTTTACTCTGTTCATAGGAATACAAAAACATCTGTCGGCAAGTAAACCAGATGAGAAATTCATATTTTTAAAACTTCATTTTTTCAGACCATTTTTCAATTTTTAGGGTAATTTGCACCAGGGAGATTTCTTATAGTTTCTCTTATATATCCTGTTTTTATTCATTCGAAAGATATGCGTCTAAAACATCACGTTACGTTTTCTCATTGTTACATTTAGTTCTGGAATTTGTTCGTAAATATCTTCGTATTCTGTTCCTGTGCTGTGCTGAAAGAGCGGAAACTTTTACCAAGATTTTACTGTTTATTCAAGTTTTATTTTATTATTTCTCTTGCCTTAGTCAAGTATACGAAATTAGCTGCCTAATGATCATTTGTATTGTTGCCATTGTTCTGTCTCTATACAGTAATGCAAGGTCGTCAGCAAAATTAAACAAATAACTCTTCTGTTCTTGTTTTTAGGGCCCAGTTGCACCTCGTCATTTACTCCACACGTTTTGAGTGTTTTCTATTCTTCGATCACCTTTTGAAGGAGACAGTTGAACAAAAAAGAGAACACACAAAGTCCTTGTCAAACACCTAATCGCCTCTTGAGAACTGTATTTAAAACTCCTATAATTTTTCTTCTCGTCCACCAACGACAAGTATACGGAACTGCGGAAAAGATCCCTGGCTAACTGACCATAACTGCGTAGCATTCACAATTCCTTCCAGAACAACTAGGGAGTCCGTTAGATACCAGGAAGATGTACCCCTGACAAAAACTGACAAACCACCGCCTTAGACCGGCTCACATTAGCAGGAGGAATGAAGGGGTCTACGTCAGACACGGAGCGTGCTATCGGCGTGGTGGATTTTAAATCGTGATTCGTCAGACCATATCACATTCAAGTGTCCAACCCAGGCGACAAATGCAAGTCGTCGTACCCCATCACGCTGTGTTAACACTGGCACCCTTGTGCGTTGCCGGATCTCATACTTCAAGGAACCCATGTTCGTACGGACTGTGCTCTGAAACAGGTGTCCATGTCCTGTGCTAAAATGCCCAGTGATTTGTTGCACTAGTCAAGTTCCGTCGCAAGTGATGCCGGTTACGGTCATGGAGGATAGATGGACAGCCGGTAGTTCGTTTGTTATGGATTGTGTTACCATCATCAAACAGTCACGATATGCCCTATACGCTAGAACGTGTGCACCCTATTCCACTCCATTTATATGTCATGGTATTAGGACAGAGTTGGGATATACGTGGGACGCTAACTGCACAGCCGCCATAATGTCGCGCCACTTAACGGCTGCAGCCAGTATGAATATAAACCCTGTCTGCTCGGGTCATATACTACACTGGTCAAAACTATTAGGAAATCGGTTAAGATATCTAGGTTCTGAACTAAATTGGTTCTACGTCTTTCTGTCGGTTCTACGAAGTGGGGACGACAACAATACGGCAACCGAGATAATGGTAATAACAGGAAGTTGCTGCGGAGGGGTTTAGTGTTGACTCGTGTTGACTCTAGCCAACCAAATACACATGCAGTTGCATTCAGGTAGTGTACTCAGCAGGTTGTGCAATGCAGCAACTACGTGACTTACCCGAAGCTTCAGCATGGAGAGCCACAGGAAGGTTGGAAGCGGAAGTGACACAGAGGGACATGACTGCAGCTATTGGAGTTTCCCAGAGCGTAATTTCTACAACCTGGACGCGATTTCAGACAACAGGATCCAATAAAGGATACAGTTATCTCCTGTTAACAGCCCGTCGAGAAAGGAGGCTGAATGCAACTTAACTGGAATAGGACCGCAATACCGACGCAAAGAGTCCGAAATCACCTTGCAGAATGTGGCCTCTACGAACAGAGCCCGCTGAATCTGGGTGGAGGAACATCAGGACTGGAATCGTAATGAATGGCGCAGAGTAATGTTCATAAATGAGTTATCTTGTTTTCAGCCGGACAGTCGGTGGTCTCTCATCTGGATAGAACGTGGAACTCAGAACAATCCTGCTTATGTGCAGGAAACATCATCATATTATGGCAGTGGACGAATGGTGTGGCCATGAGTCAGTACTGGCGGACGTACAGATTTCTGTGTCGTTCAGAATGGCGCTTTGACTGCTCAAAGGTATAGAGTCGAGTTCTTCCGACCTTTTGTTGCTCCCTACAATGGTGCCATACTAACGCTCGTCCGCACAGAGGTACACTTGTGGACAACATGCTTGATGCTGAACGAATGGAGTGACCGGCATGTTCACTGGACTTGAATACAATTGGGCATGTCTGGGATGCACTTGGCAGACGCATTGCAGTCAGAGCAGCACCTCCCACACTGGTTGCATAGCTGTATACTGCACTCATGTAAAACTGGTCAAATATCCCTCAAGTGTAGATTGATAGCTTCATACAGTTGCAGGTGTGCAATTGTACTGGCCGTCCGAAATGATCATACACCAAATTAGAGAGCAACGAGAATGACTTTCCCACTATTATGGTAGGCCCTTGGTGCCTCGCTCTAAGTAAACGCCACATAAACCTTGAGTAAAGAGTTCAGACAGCAAAATATTATACTATATCATACGCAGATTACAACTGCAACCAATATCGGAATAAGACATGTTACCATATGTATATTGTGTATGATATCTCATCTGTTCCCCTAATTCTTTTGAGCAGTGTATATCCATTGTAGAAGCGATATAATAGGTTAATAGTACTTCATTATTTGTGAGTAGAATGTTTGCATTAACCCGCCAGTTTACTACGTTAATAAAATAATCGCTATTTTATGTGTACCCTCTATAAAGGTAATGTAAGTAAAATATGACGTTTATTCCAAATACAAGAAAACTTGCTATGCATATCGTTTTCAGCCTGAAGCAGTCAACTTTTCTCGTATGGTTTGGTTCATCAGGACAGTCATCATTTTTGAATGTGTGACTTTAAATACAACCAATAGCTTATGAGCTTCTGATAAGTTTCGTACAGTACAATGTTAAATCCATGTGTATCTTAAAACATTAATGTGCAAATGAATTTCCGTAACACAGTGTTATAAGACATTCCACTTCGATAGACATACATCGGAAAATTAGTTTCACTAAATCTCCTGTTACTTTTCCCTTCGTTCTTATTGAGCAGCTGTTTAGCCATTTCCAGTTGCATCTTTCGTCTTGACAGATTATAAATAAAACGCAGAACACCTTTTTAGCTTCTTATCATTACTTTTAATAACACTTAAGTCGCGCTTATCTGAATAAGATCCTGTTTTTACTTATCTGTCCACTTCAGAACACGATAAAAGACTATTTGCCCTCAGTTGATTAGGTATTGTTTGACCATGCCAAGTGAAAATAAATAAAAGTTTACTACATTGCTAAAAAAAAAAAAAAAAAATAAAAAAATAAAAAAAAAAAAAACCGATTTGATTCCATTGCCGGAAATCACCCTGGGATGTCGGGTAGTAGCATGGAGTGTATCGCGAGACTATTAAGTTCTGAATGTAAACAGGTGAAAACTTGTGAAAGACAACAGAAAAATTCCTTCCCTTCAGTGTAGGATATGCATGAATCAAAAATAAGACTTATCTACAGTTACTTTGTTTTTAATAGGATCTCTCTCATTACTATAAGTGAAAGAATGTCTCGCGATACTGTATGTTACAGTCGCCACTAGGCATCACCATTACACAAATTTGGGAAAGCACTGCTGCAGAAGAACGTTAAAATTGATGAATGTTAAAATTGTTGGCTTTCGTTGTTATGTCACTAAAATAAAAATAAAATATTGTTGTTGATTCTCCTACGACAAAGTACTGGTCAACATTTCGACAAAACATATCATTAACAAATTATTTATTTTGACAGAATGGAGTCATTTATGACAAGAGAGAATTATTCCGACGCAAAAATAGTTTGTGACAAACCCAAAGGCCTAACATAGGGCCATCACTTTTCCACAATATAAGAGAAGTGTTTAAATGAAAAAGTACGAAACGACATAATAGCCAAACCGGTTGAAATTTTAAGATGTGGCTTTGGAATAACGTAGTGCGATATATAGGGAGACGAAGCATGCGTTCATACTTCCTCCTAAAAAGATTCAAGGCTGTGCCCTCAACAGGCAAAGTGATGCCTACCGTCTTTTTCGACGTCAGAGGTCTGATACTCATTGAGTACCTCGAACACGGGAAAGCCATTAACAGTGAGATGCTTATACAAGTCCGTCAATAGCAAATGGCCTGGGCTTCTCAGGAGGGAGTGATTTTTGCTGCATGGCAGTGTGCGTCCACACGTCTCCAGGGCCACACAAAGTGTACTGGCCAAGTTCAAGTGGGAGCTGCTTGAGCATCCGCCCTACAGCCCGAACATGTCGCCCTGTGACTTCCATCTATTTAGTCCACTATAAACAGCATCTCAAAGGGAAGCGCTTCAACTCGGTCGACGAAGTGAAGGACACATGAGAGGACTGGCTCTTGTCAGAGCCACAGGAATTCTGGGAACAGGGAATCCCTCGGCTCGTTAAACAGAGGGATGTTTTATTTTGGATCTTCAACAATGTGACTTACAAAACGCTATTTGGACCCACTGTAAGGAGTGAAGTATTTCTGGCCTCCTTATATGCCATTTTAATGTGTGTTGGTGATCAGAGTCAGTAATTGCTATAATTGTAATTGTCAGTGCGTCTAAGAACACTATACACTATGGGGCTGTCGAAGGACCGCACATTTAATCCTGTCAAATGGTAGTTTGAAGTTTCCTATCATTTCTAGCATCACGTAAATTTTCTATTCCTTTTTCCTTGACCACTATCACTGCACCCTCACCTAAATCTTTTTCACAAATAAAACACTTATCACTCGAAATTGCACCCGAGTTGTTGCGCTATATCTCAACGAGAACATTCAAACATAGTTTCACGTCTTTGGGAGAAAGGGAAATAACACGATCACGGCAGCGAACGTACACAAACTGGAGAATTGAGAACAGTTCCTTGTTTCGGCAGGAAGACCCCCCCCCCCCTTCGCCTGTCATAAATTTAAGAGCAGCGGCCGCAAAGGTGGGACGGAGGGGCGGGCCGCAGCCACAGGTAGACGGACGGCGTGGGCGCGCAGCTGAGTGCGCGGTCACAAAGGACAAAAAGAAGAGCTGCTGCCATGGTTCGCAAGGTAAACTCGCCCGATAAAAACATGCATTTTTTTCTATTTTCCAAAATTTCATCGCTTTTTGAACGCTGTTTTACGTGGAAACCATACAACGTTAAAAAAAAAAAAAAAAAAATGTTAGAGACATAAATTGTGGGTAATTTTCTCCTCTTCATTTTATTACTGGGCCACTTTTGTGTAAATAGCTCGCTTAGCAAGTTATAAGCTGAAAACCACTGACAGTTGTGATTTTTAGTTGTTTTTTGATGATTTCTCATATTTTCCGATGGAATTTTTGTTGGAAAACTTCAGATTCGCATTCAGCACCCCAAAAACATAAAATAAGCCAATAAAAACAATTGCACCAAATTTTTGGACTTTGAGCCCTTTTCATGCACGATTTGACTGGACTAATTATTCGGCGTAGCGTGGGAGCGGAGACGACAGGCGTTACCGGCAGCCGGTCCCTCACAGCGGGAGACAAGAGCGAGAAGGCTTTAAAGAGTAACAATACAGAAGGGGTGGGGTATCCGCAGACGAGGGCCAACCCCGGTGACTAACGATCCCCACGATCCCCGTTCCACTTTTCTTTGAGTGAGCGCCGCACGCAGACGCCAAAAACAGGATGCGTCAGCCTGCCAAACACGCCTAGCTGGCCCGTAAAATTAAACTGGATTTGCAAGGCGAAATATGGAAAGCTACTGGCGTTTGCAACAACGCTCCTGATAGGATCACCAGAGAACGGACGTCTTTGCCCGCCAGCGGTGGGGAAAATGTGGAAGATATATACATTTAACTTTGCTACGGAATGGGGCTTACTTCTACGTCTTCTACATCTATATGGGATATTCTGCAAATCACATTCAAGTGCCTGGCAGAGGGTTCATCGAACCACCTTTATACTATTCATCTCCCATTCCACTCTCGAATAGTGCGCGGGTAGAAAGGGCATCTGAATCTCTCCGTTCGACCTATGATTTCTCGTATTTTATTCTGATGATCATTTCTACCTATATAGGTGGGAGTCCCACTCCCATGAACCACAGACATTGCCGAGGTGGGGTGGCTTGCGTGCCTCAACGATACAGATAGCCGTACCGTAGGTGCAACCACAGCGGAGGGGTATCTGTGGAGAGGCCAGACAAACGTGTGGTTCCTGAAGAGGGGCAGCAGCCTTTTCAGTAGTTACAGGGGCAACAGTCTGGATGATTGACTGAGCTGGCCTTGTAACATCAGCTAATGTGGCTTTGCCACACAGCTACTGCGAACGGCTGAAAGCAAGGGGAAACTACAGCCGTTACCTTTCCCGAGGACATGCAGCTCTACTGTATGAACATATGATGATGGCATCCTCTTGGGTAAAATATTCCGAAGGTAAAATAGTCCCCCATTCGGATCTCCGGGCGGGGACTACTCAGGAGGATGTGATCATCAGGAAAGACGATACTGGCATTCTACGGGTCGGAGCGTGGAATGTTAGATCCCTTAATCGGGTAGGAAAATTAGAAAATTTAAAAAGGGAGATGGATAGGTTGAAGTTAGATATAGTGGGGATTAGTGAAGTTCGGTGGCAGGATGAACAGGATTTCTGGTCAGGCGAGTACAGGATTATAAATACAAAATCAATTGGGGGTATCACAGGAGTAGGATTGATAATGAATAAGAAAATAGGAATGCGGGTAAACTACTATGAGCAGCACAGTGATCGCATTATCATTGTCAAGATAGATACGAAGCCAACACCGACAACAGTAGTACAGGTTTATATGCCAACTAGCTCTGCCGATGACGAGGAAATCGAAGAAATATATGAGGAGCTAAAGGAAATTATTCAGACAATTAAGGGAGAGGAAAACTTAATTGTTATGGGAGACTGGAATTCAGTAGTAGGACAAGGAAGGGAGGGGAAGATAGTAGGTGAATATGGTCTGGGAAAAAGGAATGAAAGAGGAAGCCGCCTGGTAGAATTTTGCACAGAACATAATTTAGTTATAACAAACACATGGTTCAAGAATCACAAAAGAAGGTTGTACACGTGGAAGAGACCAGGAGACACTGGGAGATACCAGATAGATTTTATAATGGTAAGACATAGATTTCGGAACCAGGTTCTACAGTGTAAGACTTACCCAGGGGCAGACATAGACTCTGACCATAACTTGTTGGTTATGAACTGTAGGCTGAAACTGAAGAAACTACAAAAAGGTAGGAAAATAAGGAGATGGGACCTGGAGAAATTAAAGGAACCTGAAGTTCTTAAAAAATTCAGAGGGAGCTTTAGGCAACAATTGACAGAAACGGGGGAAAATAAAACTGTAGAAGAGGAATGGGTAGCATTGAGAGATGAAATAGTGAAGGCAGCAGAGGACAAAATAGGTAGGAAGGCAAGACCTACAAAAAATCCTTGGATATCACAGGAGATACTAAATTTAATCGATGAAAGGAGAAAATATAAAAATGCAGTAAATGAAACAGGTAAAATGGAGTACAGACGACTAAGAAATGAGATTGACAGGAAGTGCAAAATGGCTAAGCAGGAGTGGCTAGAAGGCAAATGCAAGGATGTAGAAGAATGTATAAATAGGGGAAAAATAGATACAGCCTACAGGAAAATAAAAGAAACATTTGGAGAAAAGAAAAACAGCTCTATGAATATCAAGGACACTGATGGAAAACCAGTTCTCAGCAAAGAAGGGAAAGCTGAAAGGTGGAAAGAGTATATAGAGGGGCTCTACAAAGGAAATGAACTTAGAGACGATGTTGTAGGAAGGGAAGAGGATGTAGATGAAGATGGAATAGGAGATACTGTACTGAGAGAAGAATTTGACAGAGCTCTGAAAGACCTAAGTCGAAACAAGGCCCCTGGAGTAGATGATATTCCGTCAGAGCTACTAAAGTCTCTGGGAGAACCAGTCATGACAAAATTGTTTCACCTGGTGTGTAATATGTATGAGACAGGTGAAGTACCCTCAGACTTTAAGAAAAATGTTATAATCCCCATTCCAAAGAAAGCAGGTGCAGACAGGTGTGAAAACTATAGAACCATCAGTTTAATAAGTCATAGTTGCAAAATATTAACACGAATTATTTACAGAAGGATGGAAAAGCTGGTAGAAGCCGACCTCGGGGAAGATCAGTTTGGGTTCAGGAGAAAGATAGGAACACGGGAGGCAATACTCACTTTACGGCTTATCCTAGAAGATAGATTAAGAAAGGGCAAACCTACATTTCTAGCTTTTGTAGATTTGGAGAAGGCTTTTGACAATGTTGATTGGAATAAACTCTTTCAAGTTCTGAAGCAAGCAGGAGTAAAATATAGGGAGCGTAAGGTTATTTACAACTTGTACAAAGACCAGACAGCGGTTGTCAGAGTTGAAGGGCATGAAAGGGATGCAGTGGTTGGAAAGGGAGTAAGACAGGGTTGTAGCCTTTCTCCAATGTTATTCAATTTGTACATTGAGCAAGCTATAAAGGAAAGCAAGGAGAAATTTGGAGAAGGAATTAAAGTTCAGGGCGAAGAATTAAAAACACTGCGTTTTGCCGACGACATAGTAATTCTGTCAAAGAAAGCAAAGGACCTGGAAGAGCAATTGAACGGAATGGACAGTGTGCTGAAAGGTGCATATAAGATGAACATTAACAAGAGCAAAACTAGGGTAATGGAGTGCAGTGTAAGAAAATCAGGTGATGCTGAAGGAATTAGATTGGGTAACGAAGCAATAAAGGAGGTAGATGAGTTTTGTTACTTGGGTAGTAAAATAACAAATGATGGTCGCAATACAGAGGATATAAAATGCAGAATGGCAATGGGTAGAAAAGCATTTTTGAAAAAGAGAAATTTGTTAACATCGAATATTGATTTAATCCTAAGGAAGTCCTTTCTGAAGGCATTTGTATGGAGTGTTGCCTTGTATGGGAGTGAGACATGGACGATAAACAGTGCGGACAGGAAGAGGATTGAGGCTTTTGAAATATGGTGCTACAGAAGAATGCTGAAGATTAGGTGGGTGGATCGCGTAACTAATGAGGAGGTACTGAACAGAATTGGGGAGAAAAGGAATTTCTGGCATACCTTGACTAAAAGAAGGGATAGATTGGTAGGACACATTCTTAGACATCAAGGAATTGTGAATTTAGCGTTGGAGGGAAGTGTGTGGGGTAAAAACCGCAGAGGAACACCGAGAGATGGATACAGTAAGCAGATTCAGACAGATGTAGGTTGCCGTTCTTATGTGGAGATGAAGAGGCTTGCACAGGATAGGGTATTGTGGAGAGCTGCATCAAACCAGTCTCCGGACTGAAGACCACAACAACAACAGGTGGGAGTCAACAATATATTTTCGCATTCGGAGGAGAATGTTGGTGATTGGAGTTTCGTAAGTAGCCCAAGCCGCAGCGATAAGCACCGTTGTTGTAATGATTCCCGTCCCAGATCCTGTATCATTTCCGTGACGCTGTGTCCCCTGTATCGTGACAATCCAAAACGAGCTGCCCTTCTTTGGACTCTTTCGATGTCTTTCGATGTCCTCCGTCAAACCAACCTAATAAGTATCCTACACTGGGCACCAATACTCTAAATGAGGACGAACAAGCTTTAATATTACCATATAGCAAGAGCCCCGTAAATAACATATTTTATAGTCATTTGAAATATTAAATCAGATAAAATGTAATTAGGATAAATATTCAATTCATTTTTTCTGCCTTGAGCTACGTAAAAGATATACAAAGAAACTCTAATTATAATATCAGTGTAACTAATTAAAATCTCTGACTTTTACTATAAAAGTAATAATCCCATCGTACTCGCTCTCTGTTCTAGTGTCTGCTCTGTTCTAGTGTCTGCTCTGTTCTATTGTCTGCTCTGTTCTGATTGTTCTGTTGTCTGAATTATAATATGTTGAAACGAACATTATTAACTATTGATTATTGTTCTTAACTGATTGTACAAAATCCTCAGATACAAAATGGATACTCAAGTATGCAGTAATTGCTTTCTGTTCAAATTAATAAATCGCTTCATTTAAAGTTAATTTCAGTCAGTTGTTCAGTTATTTATTTTTCCAGTCCCTCCAGTTAGTGATCATGCTGTTTTCAGGTATAACTAACTATTACGACTTTGGATGGTTCGGTAATTAAACTTACGTATCTCGTGTAGCTTGCCATAGTATCTTTGACTGTAATTAAACATTTTGCAATATTTATTGGCTTAGAACCTGCAATCACTTTTATGTAATGAACAGTTCGAAGTCTGATTAGCCATTAATCTGTATTAATTTTTAATTTTCATTCACTAAATTACCTTCTTTCAAAATTATGCTACACGTGGATTGAATCTTAATATTCCGAACCTCCATCCAATGTCGGCGGATAGTTACGCGGATTACAACCAATATCACTACAGCTTATCAACGAGATCAACTACACCGCTGTTTAAGGTAACTATTCGTCGAATTCTGTAGGTTGCTTGCTCTGCAAGATGTTTTAAACAATTAAATGTTTGGCCATTTCACTTCATTTCTTTTTTTTTTAATTAACAGTTCGTCTAAATTGAAGGCTTAGTCACTGATTATTATTTTAAAATAGTTCAACAACTTCTGTACGGCCAATTTTTCAAACCTAAATAGTCAGGCAAGCAATTACACTACAAAGCGTAGTGTATGCAGACTCTCTAGTACTTCTGTTGCGTCTTTTACGCGTTCTGCCAATAGAACACAGTCTTTGGTTCGCCTTTCCTACGACATTACCTACGTGTTCTTTCCAGTTTAATTCTAATGTAATAGTAATTCCTAGGTATTTGGGGAAGTTTGCGGCCTTCACTTTTGATTGATTTATCTTGTAAACAAAGTTTAACGGATTTCTTTTTATACTCATGTGAACCACTTCACACTTCTCATTATTTAAAGACAATTCCCAATTTTGACACCATACTGATATCTTATTTAAATCGTTCAGCAGTTGGTTTTGATCTTCACATGACTTTACTAGACGATAAATGACGACGTCATCTGCAAACAACCTAAGGGAGCTGCTCATATTTTCTCCTAAATCGTTTATGTAGATAAGGAACAACAGAGGACCAATAACACTACCCTGTGGAACGCCGGATATCACCTCTGTTTTAGTCGATGCCTTACCATGGATAACTACAAACTGAGTCCTCCCTGACAGGAAATCCCCTATCCAGTCACAAATCTCCCTGGTGGGAGCTCTCCCTGATGGAAGCTCATCTCATAGGGACCGCCATTTTTGGCGGCCCCACAACTGCATCTGTGAATATCTTAGCAGTCTGCAGTGGTCTGCCTTGTGGCACAAAACAGCGACGGCGCAGTGCCTAGTGTTGAATTGCAGGCTTCACCTGGAATTACGGCACTTTCACAGAGTGAGCAAGGACATTTTGCCTCCACCCACAATATGTAGTTAATGTCTGCGGACAAGATCGAGGGGGCATAAAGGTGGGCTAATTTTGCTGAATTAGCGTACCCTGCCACATAAATTTAGACTAGGGAAGTTAGTGGATCTTGACTTCATCAAGATTGTTAAGAAGTTTTTTGGGCTGATTCAGTTCAGTTCCAGATTTGAACAGGCAGTTTTTCTCAGAATTTCAGAACCGTGCACGCTGCAGCCAACGGTGCAGTGAATAGTAAATTGCACGCAAATGCAAAGCTAGGTCTTCTGTGTCTGCCAAGTCGTTTCCGTGCAACAGCAACGACCCCAGCACAACATTACACTGCATTTACTGCAACCGCCTCTGTTAATTCACGTTTCAGATGTAAATTCAAGTGTAGGTGCAGACTAAATCACCCTCTTCTAGACATTATTCCTTTAATATATTTTTTAAATTTTTGTATGTGCTTTTGAGCTCCAAAAAGATACTGTAAATGGTCAAATCTTATCCTACTTTTTCTCTATTATTGCCTTTCATAATTAAATTCATTCTAATTTTGTTATTGGTTTAGCAATGTTTTAAGTTAAAAGATAAAAAATTAAATTTTACCTTTCAGTAGAAAAGTATTTTACTGAGGCTCTGCTAACACGACAAACCTGTACTCGGTGTGGTCCCTTAGCGGTTATTACTTATTTCTTGTACTTACAGAAGTACTCGTTCGGTTCATTCTGAGCACAATTAAGGATCATTTACTTTCTTGGACTGAAACGTGCACTGCTTTCTGATGTCTAAGGCTATATGTCGCGAGTAATACAAGGTGGAACACATCGTCTGTCCAGATTTCTAAGACAGGCAGTGTTAGACCATGAGGGGTCTGTAATTGATGTTATTGACAGACGAAATGCAGAAGGTACAAAGAAGACTACAGTGCTTCATTACAGGTTCATTTAATATTCCATATTCTCGGTTTACTAGCCGCGTCATGTCGGATAAAATCCTCGAGCTTGCGATGGCAAACTCCGCCATCGTCATCAGAAGTAAAATCACTGACTGCCGGTGTTGCTGCTTTACATCCTTATGCGTCGCAATTTCTTGCGCCAGCATATTGGAGAAGTCTTCTACGTAGATGTACGTTCTTCCTTCTGGACTTGGGTTGAACTTGTTAGGTCTTCTTTTGGTTGTCAAATCTTGTCGATGCAGGTGACATCAGGTGTCATATTGTTGCTGCCTCAACAGATCTGGCCAGCGCAGAGTTGCGCACCAGTGCGGTTTGCGGCCGAGATCGCGCAGTAGCGGGTTGCGCGAGTTGCTGGCCTTCTGGTAGAAATTTGTTGCGGTGTCCTGGTACCGCTGCCTCAGGTATGGTACGTCGGCTAGGACGTGCAGTTCCTCTGCCTGGGTAGATGCAGCGCCATCCTCAGGGCAAGATTTTCGACGGTCTGGAGGCGTCGGATGTGGGTTTCGGCTGCGTTCCCCCATACTACCGCTGCATACTCGAACAGCGGTCGTATGGTTGCCTTGTACAGTGTGAGTCCATGGTGTTCTGGCAGCGATGAAGTGCGACTGATGACGGGGTACAGCATCTTCAGGCGACCCAGTGCTTTCTTCCGCACATCATCTATGTGATGGCGCCAAGTTAGTCTTTGATCTAACGTGACGCCAAGATGACTGCCCAGTTTTAGAGTTTGTACAAAACACGCTGTTCCTTTTTTGAGCTTTCAGTACAAACGATACTATCGTGTTCGAAATAAAGATAATATAGCACTATATTTGCAATAACTGTCATAGTACAAATAACACCATCTCTGTATGTTAGACGCTTAACCGCCTTTGTGGTTCTTTCTGTCTCTGCGTGAAGAAATGCAAAAAATTCTTCTGCATACCAATGATAATTGCTGGGTGTTCCAAGCTTGGTTGTTCCTGAAAAGGACTATTCTCATATTTAGGTTTTCTTGCATGCTTGTTGCTGTGTAGCAGCACCCTGGTGGAAGAATGAGCCGGTACTAACCGTTGCCCAGGAATCGCCCGATTGCAGTGATCACAATCTTCGGGGAGGCTTCATCCTTGATCCCCATGTGACTTTTGATGGAATTAAAGTGCCACATAACTACAATCCTGTAGACTTAGTTATCACTCTAGATCGGCCCTTGACATTCAAAGAACAGTTCTTAACGCTGCGCTCGCTCTTGTGTATTCTGCTGGGGAATACTGCCCGCCAGTGCGGGAAAACAGCGCTCACACAACAAAGATTGACGTCCAACGTAATGAAGCCATGAAGATTATCACTGGCACTGTCAGATCTACGGCCATTCAGTGCTTACCTGTCCTGGCTCCGCAAGATCTAAGGAGGAAACCAGCTAAGATAAAACTGATCAACAACATCAAGGCTCACAAGAAAACACTCCGTTGTATGATGCTCTACAGGATCCTCCAACATGTCGTCTCAAATCACGAAGACCTCCCTGGGGTGACGCAGAAAGGACTAGATCCTTCGATGTGACCTCCAAGTGGCAAGAACACTGGAACGAACATCCACCGCACAACGCCTACCTCGTGCAAGACCCATCAAAGAAGGTTGAGGGATTCCGTCTACCACGCCAAACCTGGTCGAGGCTGAACCACATCAGGACTGGTCAAGGGAGGTGTGCTTACAACATGAAGAAGTGGGTTTTCCTTCCATCTTCTGACTGTGACTGCGGAGCGCAGGAGCAAAGCATAGAACACATCGTCATACAGTGTCCGCTGCGAGAATTTAGCGGTGACTTGGAGAGATTACATCAAGTGACAGACAGTGCTCTGGACTGGTAGTCAAATTTGGACATTTCCATTTATATACGTATACTTGTAAAACCATATGATAAATAAATCATAATTCTGCATACCGTTTCCTACAGATCCGTTTCGCCAAAAAAAAAAAAAAAAAAAAAAAAAAAAAAAAAAAAAAAAAAAAAAAAAAAAGAGAGAGAGAGAAAAATGAAATAAATATATGAGATGAACTTAAAGACTATGTGACTAACAGAAAACAACTCTACAGTAACAGGAGACACCTTGAGAATAAACTATAATATGGGAATAATGGCTTAGTAACGATGCTAATTATACGTAACGCCAATAGTCGCGCCGAACTCTCAGTCCGTAACTGTCGAGCGCTCCAATCCATGTCAAACAATGGCGTAATGATATTCAGGTTCACACATAAGAGTACATTTGTGCGGAATGTCAGTCCGCGCGCGACTCCTGCAGGGTTAATAGCTCCAGATGGAGAGAAACTACCTAATCGAAAGACTGGTGAAGAATAAGTAGTCTTTAAATAGGAATACTGATGTCGGAACGGTGCTCAGGTACAGTACCGCGCCCATTTCTGCGCGCGGAATAGCAGAGCGCGCGCCATTGTTTCCGGGGTAACGGCTCGCCGCGATTGCAAACCAACCAATAAGCAAGTAACGAATCTTCCGGCAGCGCCTGTTGCATTCTGTGCGGCAACGGAAACGGCCGGTCGCGGCTACCGGGAATACGCACAGTGGCTAGGCGGGCTGCATGCAGAACGCGCAACCCATTGTTCGCCGTCGGGAGCGGCGGGACAATGCGGGAGCCGCACGCACGGGCGTGCGCGGGCTGCTGCCGGTTCCCGTGGCGTGGCAGTAGCGAGCGTGTGTACCCAGTGGCGCGCCACTCGCCAGGGTGCACGGCACAATACGGCGGCAGGAAGCCGGACCGCTCAGCCGTGGGAACGACGCTGCGCTTCCTGCACCTCCCGGCGCCCCTCCACTCTGCATACGCGCCCACGGGCACACTAGAATTCGGCAACTTTTAACGATCACGAGCAGGTTACGGCAATGGGGTGAATTAATAGGCCGTGTGAATAAGAAAGAGCACATGCTCCAGAGAAGATTGCCGGCCGCGGTGGCCGAGGGGACTGAGGCGCTCCAGTCACTGTCTGCACGACCACTTTGGTTGGGGGTTCGAATCCCCCCTCTGGCATGGATATTTGTGCCGTTCTTAGTGTAAGGTAGTTGATAAGTAGTTTGTAAGTTTAGGGACTGATGACCCCGTAGTTACGTCCCATAAGCTTAACAAACATTTGAGAGAAGATTCTCACAAGGAAAGTACTTGGACTTGAACAAACACATATACACCAAAATCGTATGAGAGATAATGTAAATATCCCTTATTGCACTAGTGATACTCCCACATCTGCAAAACTCTGCAGTCGTCCGTTAGAGGCCTCTGCGTATACCATGCCGCATTGCACTTTCACCTGTCGGTTCACCAGTAGGGACGGTGCAGTGTGCCTCCGAAGTTGCGTTTTGTGATGTTATTTCTGTGGTGAAGCGTCAGATGGGGCGACGATTGCTAATCAATCCTGCTAATGTATTGCGATAGTTGAGATGAAGTTACGAAGAACCCTTCTTCGTGAAGATGGTATTAGTGTAGAAGATGAATCATTTGCATGCTTTCTCGTATTTGTTATTGTACAGAAATATGAGCATAAGTTAGATACTGTTGTTACAAACTCATAATAATGATAATAGGGATGATAATGACGAACAACTCATTGCAAGCAGTAGTGCTACGGTAAGTGCGGGAAGAGGCGATGGAAGCAGTGGCAGTGAATACCATCAGTCTTTCGGGAAGAAGGTTAAAGTCGCAACTATCATCACGGCTTTTGATGACAATTTGCTAGAGAACATGTACGATGATTATTACATAAGTTATAGTTAAGATATCTGCATTACGTATGGCGTCTATAATTACATCTACAGTGCTATCTAGAGCATGGTTGCAGAGCTTTGCAGAAAAACGACATCCACCAGCACATTGAGGTGTATGTAGAGAAATGTTCAAATGTTTGTATAGTCTATGGGACTTAACTACGGGGTTATCAGTCCCTAAACTTACAAACTACTTACGAACTACTTACGACTAGGACGGCACAAATATCCATGCCCGAGGGGGGGATTCGAGCCGCCGACCGTAATGGCCCCTCGGCTGCCGCGGTCGGCTGTGATATACAAATAATTAGATTTTCAGAGCATTCACACAAAGTTAGCGCCGGTGGCGACACCTACAACTTGCTGACATGAGGAAAGCTTCCAACCGATTTCTCATACACAAATAGCAGTTGACCGGCCTTGCCTGGTGAAACGTTGTTGTGATGCCTCGTGTAAGGAGGAGAAATGCATACCATGACGTTTCCGACTTTGATAAAGGTCCGGATTGTAGCCTATCGCGATTGTGGTTTATCGTATCGCGACATTGCTGCTCGCGTTGGTCGCGATCCAATGGCTGTTAGCAGAATATGGAATCAGTGGGTTCAGGAGGGCAATACGGAACGCCATGCTGGATCCCAATGGCCTCATATCACTAGCAGTCAAGATGACATACATCTTATCCGCAGGGCTGTAACGGATCGTGCAGCCACGTCTCGATCCCTGAGTCAACAGATGGGGACGTTTGCAAGACAACAACCACCTGCACGAACAGTTCGACTACATTTGCAGTAGCGTGGACTATCAGCTCGGAGATCATGGCTGCGTTTACCCTTAACGCTGCATCACAGACAGGAGCGCCTGCGATGGCGTACGCAACGACGAACCTGGGCGCACGAATGAAAAAACGTCATTTCTTCGGATGAATCCAGGTTCTGTTTACTGCATAATTATGGTCGCATCCGTGTTTGACGACATCGCGGTGAACGCACATTGGAAGCGTGTATTCGTCATCGCCATACTAGCGTATCAAATGTTCAAATGCTTGTATAGCTTATGGGACTTAACTACGGGGTCATTAGTTCCTAAACTTACAAACTACTTACGAACTAGCTTATACTAAATACGACACAAATATCCATGCCCGAACCGCATTGAACCCCCGACCGTAGCGGCCGTGCAGACTGTGATTGGCGCGCCGCAGACCGCTCGGCCACCTAACTTCAGCATTCTTCTGTAACACCAAATTTCAAAAGCCTCTATCCTCTTCCTGTCTAAACTATTTATTGTGCATGTTTCACTTCCATACATGGGAAAATAAATAAATAAATGTAAGGGACTTAACTACGTTGGTCGTCAGTCGTTAGGCTTACAAACTACTTAAACTAACTTAAAGTAACTTATGTTAATGACAACACAAACAACCATTCCGGAGGGAGAACTCTAACCCCTGTCCGCAAGCTCCGCGGTAGTGCGCTTAGAACAATCGGCCTCACAACCGCGGATGCAAGGCAACACTCCTCACAAATGCCGTCACAAAAAATTTCCTTTCACTTACATTAATATTCGATGTTAACAAATTTCTCTTTTTCAGAAAGGCTGTTCTTCCCATTGTCATTCTCCATTTTGTTTACTTTGTTATTTTACTGTACAAGTAACAAGACTTATTTATCACCTTTATTGTTTTGTTACCTAATCTAATTCCTTTTGAATCGTCTGATTTTCTTAGACTACATTCCATTACCCTTGTTAATGTTCAACTAATACGCTCCTGTTAAGACGCTGTCCATTTTGTTCAACTGCTATTGCTCTTTGACAGAATCAAAATGTTATCATCAAAATGCAATGTTTTTATTTCTTCTACCTGGACTTAAATTCATTCTCCAAATTTCTCCTTGCTTTCCTTCACATCTTATTCAACGAACAAATTTCATAACATTGGAGAAAGGCTTCAACTTTGTATTACTCCTTTCCCAACAAATACTTCCCTTTTATGCCCTTTGACTGTAAAAACTGGTGTCTCATTGTTGTACTTGTCAATAACCTTCCGTTCTCTATATTTTACCTCTCCTGCCTTCAGAATTTTAAATAGTGCATTCCAATCGTCATTGTCAGAAATCTCCGCCAAATCTAGAAAAGCTAGAAATGTAGCTTTTTCCTTTCCTTAATATATCTCGTACGATAATTTGTAAGGTGAGTATTCCCTCTCTTGTTAAAGAAGCGATTTAGGATCTTAAGAACGTAGATAACAATGCTTCGGGTACAGTTCGCTTTGCTCACAGAAATTGTTCACTGTAGGTCAGCGAAACCTTATTTTCCTGTTTAGAAGGCCAACATAACGTAACATCAGTTCCAGAACACTTAATCAACAGAATAATGCCATCGAATTCTGTTAAATGAAAAGACGAAGTTTTGTATGAATGACCTTCGAAGCTTATTCGTGGTAAACTAGGTGACAATACATCAACGGTATATTAACTAGAAAAGATGTACGATATATACGCATCAATATTACTCACGCCCATTTGAAGAGTATGGTGAAATTGCCAAAATCCGTAAATAATATTTTATTCTATTCTTTCTAGGTAGCGAAAAATACAAAACTTCGGATTGTCGTCGTTCTACAAAGACCAGAACAACGAAAAAGGACAGGTGCGTGCACTACACTGTTCTACTTAATTACTTGATCTCCGAAAACGTTCCTGATGTTTTTGGTGAAGACGCAAAACTCGCGTGGTTTGCACCTTACAGTGCGGAGAAAACATCGATGAGCAAGAATGTGCATTGTTTCCTCCATACATTTGAGTGGAGATTATGCGTCATTGTTACTGACTACTTACATTTGTGACAGTTCTCATTCTCGATTCAGTGTTTCGTTTGAGTCCCCTCACTCAAATGCCTTCAGATTTTTGAAACCTGCACCGACTGACAGATAAATAAAAATTACTTATGCCAAAGATAGCCACTTGAGCATAACGGATGCAAAACCCAAAAAGAGGTAACCTGTCATACAAGAAAATGGAATTCTGTACAGTACGCATTATACAATAATACAAATTATTTCCATGAAGCATTTTATAACGTTAACTAAAATCTTTTCATTATTACCATACACTTTTCATTATTTACATTGTTGTTATGAACCACAGAAAACAAAGTCAGCAGTTAGAAGTTGTCGTATTCATGTGTTCCGTTTGGGGATTGATTTAGCAAATTTGTCGAATTCGAGGGTTTGGTTTCTTGACCGGCGGTAGGTAGTAGTTGCCCATTTTGTGTGCGAGCACAAGCGACTCCAAAAGGCATAAACGCCCCGTATTGCAGAGTGACTTTTCCTTTGAGGAGTAGAAGGATTTTGCAACGCATGGTCAAAACACGGATGTTGGGAAGAAGTGAGAAAAGTCGTAGCATACCTACAAATATCGTGTCGGATCAGTTTTCCCGTGAGAAGTGCAGCAAATTGACGTACCGTGAACTCAACAAGTTGTTCCAAGTCTCCTGCCTGAATACTGAGTCATGCTGCCACTATAACCATCCTTAATAGCGAAGGTTTTCCGGGTGCATGATTTAGTGCACGAACTGACCATTCGAAAATGTGTCCTAAATGTTCGGTTGGAATCATGTAACCACGAACAGTTATGGTTCGCTAACATAACGCACTGTCGCTCACAACACACGGTGAACATATTCTCAGTTCAAATATAGTAAATTTCCTCGAAACGGAAAAGCTTCATTCTATGAATCATCACCGGTTTAGGAAACATCGTTCATGTGAAACTCAGCTTGCCCTTTTCTAATATGACGTCTTGCGAGCCATGGATGAAGGGCAACAGGCGGATTGTATTTTTCTCGACATCAAAAAGGTGTTTGACGCGGTACCATACTGCAGACTGCTAACGAAGATACGACTTTATGGAGTAGGTTCACAGATTTTTGACTGGCTGGAAGACTCCCTAAGTAATAGAACGCAGTACGTTGTTCTCGACGCCAAGTGTTCATCAGAGACGATTGTACCGCCAGGCGTGCCCCAGGGGAGCGTGATAGGACCGCTATTATTTTCTATCCTAAATGATCTGATGAACAAAGTAACTTGTAATTTCCGGCCGGCCGCGGTGGCCGAGGAGACTGAGGCGCTTCAGTCATGGTCTGCACGGCCACTACGGTCGGGGGTTCGAATCCCCCCTCGGGCATGGATATTTGTGCCGTCCTAGTTCGTAAGTAGTTCATAAGTAGTTTGTAAGTTTACGGACTGATGACCCCGTAGTTAAGTCCCATACGCTTTACAAACATTTGACTATTTGTAATTTCCGGCTGTTTGCTGATATTGCTGTGGTGTATGGGAGGGTGTCGTCAGTAATTGACTGTAATAGCATACAGGATGACTTAGACAAAATTTTGGGTTGGTGAGAAGAATGGCAGTTAGCTCTCAATATAGAGAAATGTAAGGAGATGTGCATGAGTAGGAAAAACAATCCCATAATGTTCGAATACGGCATTAGTATGAGCTTCTTGATGCAGTCCCGTCCTTCAAATATCTAGGCGTAACATTGCAGAGCGATATGAAATGGAACGAACATGTAAAGACAGTTGTAAGTAAGGCGGACAGCCGACTTCGGTTTATTGGGAGAATTTTGGGAAGATGTACTTCATCTGTAAAGGACACCGCGTATAAAACGCTTGCACGACCACGTCTTGAGTATTGCTCAAGCGTTTGGGACCAGCAACAGATCAGTTTGAAGGAAGACATCGAAGCAGTTCAGAGGCGAGCAGCTAGGTTCGACCAATACGCGAGAGTCACGGAAATGCTCCGGGAACTTAATTGGGTTCACTGGAGGAAATACGACATTATTTTCGTGAATTTGTGTTGAGGAAATTTAGAGGGCCGGAATTTGAAGCTGAATGTAGTACGATCTTTCTGCCGCCTACTAACATTTCGGGCAATGATCA
Organism: Locusta migratoria; assembly: GCA_026315105.1. Lineage (NCBI taxonomy): Eukaryota > Metazoa > Arthropoda > Insecta > Orthoptera > Acrididae > Locusta > Locusta migratoria. The sequence goes on from CM048744.1 coordinate 383,016,052, forward strand.
CAAGGACAATAGAAATTAGGGCTCGTACGGATGCATATAGGGATTCTTTCTTTTCCTCGTTTTATTTGGAAGTGGAATAGGAAAGTAAATGCCTAGTAGAGGTACAGTACACCCTCCGCCACGCACCTTACTGTGGATTGCGGAGTATGGTTGCACATGGTCTCCAGGAGCTGACTACAATCATTTACTCTAAATGATTGGTTCAATTCGACCGGAGACCGGAGGACCCAACTAATTACGTCTGAAAACGATCCCACCATCTTGCACAGCACCTTGTTGACAACTTGGATCTATGGCTTCGAAGTATAAGCGCTACAGCCGATCCCAGCATCTGCACTTGTCAACTTACATCAGGAGTCATCCGACCAGGCCAAAGGTTTGTAGTCGACTAGGATGCAGCTGATATTGTTACAAATGTTCAAATGTTTGTAAAGCTTGTGGGACGTAATTGCGGGTTATGAATCCCTAAACGTACTAACTAATTATGAACGAACTTATACTAAAGACGACACAAACACCCAAGTCCGAGGGAGGATTCGAACCTCCGACACGGGAGGTTGCGCGACCTGCAACGTGGCGCTCCAGACCGCTCGGCTACTCCCGTGCGGCGGTATAACCACAAGCCCAGGAGATGTGCAGCAGGCAATGTCACGCTGCCACACCCCATTAATGGCAAACTACGCCCCACTACCCTCGCGGATACGTTAGTCGCACTCCCCGCATTGCATTCTCCCATATCTGTATATATAAAAGGCAATGTCCCGACTGATTGATTGACTGACTAATCGTCGCTCAGGCCAAACCACTGAATATAGAAACTTGGCCGGCCGCGGTGGCCGAGGGGACTAAGGCGCTCCAGTCACGGTCTGCACGGCCACTACGGTCGGGGGTTCGAATCCCCCCTCGGGCATGGATATTTGTGCCGTCCTAGTTCGTAAGTAGTTCATAAGTTGTTTGTAAGTTTAGGGACTGATGACCCCGTAGTTAAGTCCCATAGACTATACAAACATTTTATTTTATTATAGAAACTTGAAATTTGTAGAGGATGTTGATCTTACTCTGTAGGCGTCATTTAAGAACCGATTTTTCGATATTCCGTCCGTAAGGGGGTGAAATAGGAAATGAAACGCTTTTTGAAAATACGTTGCTATTCACGGTTCGAATTTAAAAGACACGTGTTTCGGCATTTTTTGAAATTCAACCAATAAGAAAGGAGGTAAAATAGAGGACACAAAAAATTGATTTTTTTTTAAATATGTTGCTGTAACTCAAATTTTAAGCTTCAACTACGAAACTTCGGATGTGGAATCTTGGTCAAGATTAAAAAACCACGAGTTTCAGTATTTTTGGAACTTCAACAACTAAGAGGGTAAAATAGGGGATGAAAAATTCTTTTTGAAAACACGATGCTATTAAGACAATTTTGAAGTTAGAGCTGCAAAAATTGGTATTTGTATTATTGGATAGAATTAAAAAAAAAAGTATTTCGGTATTTTTGGAAATTGATTTTCAAAAATATGCTGCTGTTAATTCAAATTTCAAGCTATAGCTACGTAACTTAGGATATGGACTCTTGATCAGGATTAAAAACACACGAGTTCGGTCCAGAATACACTGAGACTATGCCTCTTTATATTCAACTGTTGCCAAGTGGACAAATGTATTTAAATTTGGTTAGGAGAGTTTATACGATGATCCGCGCAGTCGTTGGCCAGGATGTATTACTACTCCACAAATCATTCCAAAAGTACAGAAATTGGTCATGTAGGGTCGCCGATTGAAAGGGCGTGAAATTGCTGACGCTTACCAGATGTCATCTGAAAGGGTATGCCACATTTTAACTGAAGAATTAGAAATTAAAGAATTATCTGCAACATGGCTGCCGCGACTCCTGACGCTGGAGAATACTACCCTAACCTCCTGGACAAATTTGAACAAGATATATGCACAAAAAGGCGAGGTTTAGCGTTTAGCAAGTAAGAATGTCATCTTCCATCAAGAAAATCCGCGCCCGTACAAATGTGCCGTCGCCATTGCAAAATTACACGAGCTCATTATCCACCTGATACGGCTCCGCCAGATTTCCATCTCTGCCCAAAAATCAAAATTTTTCTTGTTGAATGAAGATTCACTTCAAACGAAGATCTGATAGCTGGAGTTGACAACTATTTTGCAGGCCTAGAGGAATCTCATTTTCGAGGGCGGTTGGACCAAGTGCATTAATCTGCAAGGAGACAAAATAGAAAAATAGAAAAAGTTTAAATGATGTAAGTACTTTTTTTCTATTTGGGTTCTACATCTACATCTACATCTACATGGGATACTCTGCAAATCACATTTAAGTGCCTGGCAGAGGGTTCATCGAACCACAATTATACTATTTATCTCCCATTCCATTCTCGAATAGCGCGCGGGAAGAAAGAACACCTGAATCTCTCTGTTCGAGCTCTGAGTTCTCTTATTTTATTCTGATGATCGTTTCTACCTATGTAAGTGGGAGTCAACAATATATTTTCGCATTCGGAGGAGAATGTTGGCGATTGGAGTTTCGCAAGTAACCCACGCCTCAGCGATAAGCGCCGTTGTTCTAATGATTCCCATCCCAGATCCTGTATCATTTCCGTAACGCTGTCTCCCCTGTATCGTGACAATACAAAACGAGCTGCCCTTCTTTGGACTCTCTCGATGTCCTCCGTCATGCCCACCTGATAAGGATCCCACACTGGGCTGCAATACTCCAAAAATGGACGGACAAGCGCAGTGTATGCAGTTTCTTTAGTAGTTCTGTTGCATCTTTTAAGGATTCTGCCAATAAAACGCAGTCTCTGGTTCGCCTTTCCCACGATATTATCTACGTGTTCTTTCCAGTTTAAGTCTGAAGTAATAGTAATTCCTAGGTATTTTGTGGAGTTTACGGCCTTCACATTTGATTGATTTATGTTGTAAACAAAGTTTAACGGATTTCTTTTCGTACTCATGTGGACGACTTCACACTTCTCATTATTTAGAGTCAATTGCCAATTTTTACACCATACTGATATCTTATTCAGATCGTTCTGCAGTTGGTTTTGATCTTCAGATGATTTTACTAGACGGTAAATGACGGCGTCATCTGCAAACAACCTAAGAGAGCTACTTAGATTTTCCCCTAAATCGTTTATGTAAATAAGGAATAGCAGAGGACCAATAACACTACGTTGTGGAACGCCCGATATCACCTCTGTTTTAGTCGATGCCTTACCATCGATTACCACGAACTGTGTCCTCTCAGACAAGAAATCCCCTATCCAATTGCAAATTTGGGGCGATATACCATAACCACGCAATTTGATTAAAAGCCGTTTGTGAGGTACGGTGTCAAAAGCTTTCTGGAAATCAAGAAATACGGAATCGATTTGCGAACCTTTGTCGATAGCACCCATCACTTCGTGTGAATATAGAGCTAGTTGTGTTTCGCATGAACGATATTTTCTAAATCCGTGTTGACCTTGGGTCAAAAGATCGTTCTGTTCGAGATAATTCATAATATTTGAATACAGGATATGTTCCAAAACCCTGCTGCAAATTGACGTCAATGAAATAGGCCTGTAGTTTAGTGGGTTACTCCTACTGCCTTTCTTGAATATAGGTGTGACCTGTGCAACTTTCCAATCTTTTGGTACAGATCCTTCTATGAGAGAGCGGTTGTATATGACTGTTAAGTAAGGAGCTATCGCTTTAGCATAATCAGATAGAAATCTAATGGGTATACAATCCGGACCAGAAGACTTGTTCTTATTAAGTGATTTTAGTTGCTGCACTACTCCGATGATATCTACTTCTATGTTATTCATTACGGCATCTGTTCGTAATTCGAAATCTGGAATATTGGTTTCGTCTTCTTTAGTGAATGAGTTTCTAAAAGCTAAGTTTAGTAACTCTGCTTTAGTAGCGCTGTCATCGGCAGGATCGCCATTACTATCACGTAGTGAGGGTATTGTTTGTGACTTTCCCCGAGTATATTTAACATATGACCAAAATCTCTTTGGGTTTTCAGTCAAATTACGAGAAAGAGTTTCGTTGTGATAAATGTTGTAGGCATCTCGCATTGAAATCCTCGCTAAATTTCGAGCTTCTGAGTACAATCGCAAATCCTGGGGATTTCGTGTTCGTTTAAATTTAGTATGCCTTTTCCTTTGCTTTTGCAACAGTGTCCTGACCTGTTTTGTGTACCAAGGGGGATCGCCTCCTTCTTTTATTAATTTATTAGGTATAAAACTTTCAATTGCTGTCGATACCACTTCTTTGAATTTTAGCCACATCTGGTCTACACCTACGTTTAGTGTTAGAAACGAGTGGAAGCTGTCTTTCAAGAAGCAATGTATTTTGTTTCTATCTGCTTTCCTGAACAAATATACTTTGCGTTTATTTTTGGTAACTTTGGGACTTTCGATATTCAATTTCGCTACTACAGCTCTGTGTTCACTAATACCTGTATCCGTTTTGATGCTCATTATGAGCTCAGGATTATTTGTTGCTAAGAGATCAAGTGTGTTTTCACATCCATTTACAATTCTAGTTGGCTCATGAACTACTTGTTCGAAGTAATTCTCAGAGAATGCGTTGAGTACAATTTCGGACGATGTTTTATGCCTACCTCCTGATTTGAAAATATAATTTCGCCAACAGATCGAGGGTAAATTAAAATCACCACCTACTATTATCGTGTGAGTCGGGTACGTTTTTGTAATTAGACTCAGGTTTTCTTTGAACCTTTCTGCTATTGTATCGTCAGAGTCGGGAGGCCGGTAAAAGGAACCGATTATTAACTTCTTACGATTTTTGGGTACAACCTCTACCCATAATAGCTCGCACGAACTATCAACTTCAACTTCGCCACATGAAATACTACTTTTGACGGCGACAAACACGCCACCACCTATTTTGTTTAATCTATCCTTTCTGAATATCGTTAGATCTTTTGAAAATACTTCTTCTGAACTTATTTCCGGCTTGAGCCAACTTTCGCTGCCTATAATGATGTGTGTTTCGGTGCTTTCTATTAACGCTTGCAGTTCTGGAACTTTCCCGACACAGCTACGACAATTTACAACTGTTATACCGATAGTTTCCGGATCTACATTTCTCCTGTGATCCACCTGAACCCTTTGAGATTGCCCATTTTCTATTTCCCCGAAGCTCTTTATCCTAAAAAACCGCCCAGTCCACGCCACACAGCCCCCGCTACCCGTGTAGCCGCTTCCTGCGTGTAGTGGACTCCTGACCTATTCAGCGGAACCCGGAAACCCACCACCCGATGGCGCAAGTCAAGGAATCTGCAGCCTACACGGTCGCAGAACCGTCTGAGCCTCTGATTCAGACCCTCCACTCGGCTCTGTATTAGAGGTCCACAGTCGGTCCTGTCAACTATGCTGCAGATGGTGAGCTCTGCTTTCATCTTGCAAGCAAGACTGACAGTCTTTACCACTTCAGTTAGCCGCTCGAAACCTGAGAGGATCTCTTCAGATCCGAAACGACACACATCATTGGTACCGACGTGAGCCACCACCTGCAGTTGGCTGCACCCCGTACCCTTCATGGCATCCGGGAGGACCCGTTCCACATCTGGAATGACTCCACCCGGTATGTACACGGAGTGCACGTTGGCCTTCTTCCCCTCCTTGGCAGCCATCTCTCTAAGGGGCTCCATCACCCGCCTAACGTTGGAGCTCCCAACTACAAGTAAACCCACCCTCTGTGAAAGCCCGGATCTTGCAGGCTGGGTGGTGACAGGGTGAGAGACACCATCCGACTCAGGAACGTCGTCCTGAGCAGACAGCGCCTCAAACCTGTTCGCAAGACGAACCGGGGAGGTCTCACGATCGGTCCCCCGGAATGTCTTGCGCCTCCTGCCACGCACTGGAGCAACCTCCCACGCAACCACGGGTGGGATGTCTGCCTCACTGCTAGCAGTTTCAGGGCATGTCGCTGCCGCAGGCCGATCGGTGGAGACGACGGGAGTCCGTTCGGTCCCCACCGCCGGCCAACAACAACGACGCCCATCGATCGCAGCTTCCAACTGTGCAACCGAGGTTAACACAGCTTGAAGCTGGGAGCGAAGTGTCACCAGCTCAGACTGCATCCGCATACAGCAGTCACAGTCCCTATTCATGATTACAATGCCAACAAAAGCAAAAACTACAGTCGCGATGCGTTCAAACTAAACTGTTCGTTAGAACGCGGATGTGAATCCAATACGCACGACAGCACAGTATAACTTTACAAATTGAGACGAGAAAGTGTAGACGAAAATCAAAATACTATATGTCGCTTCTAATCAGAAAATAAAGACAGACGACTGTCGCGACGCGATTCACACGGCGGAATAATACACTAACCAGATATTTAACGCGAATAGGAATCAAACAAAAACGCGAACACACAATAAATTTAATGCACTCAAGGGAAAACGCACTGAAAAGTAAAAATATGTAGCTTCTAGAGAGAAGCCGGTTACACTTACAACTGATAAATTACTGCTACGCTACTGGAGAGGTGTGCTCTGGACCACGTCCGCTGGGCGTTCAGGAGAAATGTAGCAACACGGGAGGCAATACTCACTTTACCACTTACCCTAGAAGATAGATTAAGAAAAGGCAAACCTACATATCTAGCTTTTGTAGATCTGGAGAAGGCTTTTGACAATGTTGATTGGAATAAACTCTTTCAAGTTCTGAAAGAAGCGGGAGTAAAATATAGGGAGCGTCAGGTTATTTACAACTTGTACTACAACCAGACAGCGGTTGTCAGAGTTCAAGGGCATGAAAGGGATGCAGTGGTTGGGAAGGGAGTAAGACAGGGTTGTAGCCTTTCTCCAGTGTTCAATTTGTACACTGTACATTTGTACATTGAGCATGCTATAAAGGAAAGCAAGGAGAAATTTGGAGAAGGAATTAAAATTCAGGGTGAAGAATTAAAAACATTGCGTAATTCTGTCAAAGACAGCAAAGGACGTGGAAGAGCAGTTAAACGGAATGGACAGTGTGCTGAAAGGTGCATATAATATGAAAATTAACAAGGGCAAAACTAGGGTAATGGAGTGCAGTCTATGAATATGAGGTGATGGTGAAGGAGGTAGATGAGTTTTGTTAATTGCGCAGTAAAATAACATATGATGGTCGCAGTACCGAGGATATAAAATGCAGAATGACAATGGGTACAAAAGCGTTCTTGAAAAAGAGAAATTTGTTAAAATCGATTATTGATTTAAGCCTAAGGAAGTTGTTTCTGAAGGCAATTCGTGTGCAGTGTTGTCTAATATGGGAGTGAACATGGATGATAAACAGTGCGGACAGGAAGAGGATAGAGGCTTTTGAAATGTGGTGCTACAGAAGAATGCAGAAGATTAGGCGGGTGGATCGCGTAACTAATGAGGAGGTACTGAACAGAATTGGGAAGAAAAGGAATTTCTGGCATACCTTGACTAAAAGAAGGGATCGATTGGTAGGAAACATTCTTAGACATCAAGGAATTGTGAGTTTAGCGTTGGAGGGAAGTGTGTGGGGTAAAAAACGCAGAGGAAGACCAAGAGATGGATACAGTAAGCAGATTCAGACAGATGTAGTTTGCCGTTCTTATGTGGAGTTGGAGAGGCTTGCTCAGGATAGGGTATTGTGGCGAGCTGCATCAAACCAGTCTCCGGACTGAAGACCACAACAACAACAGCGCCACAGCTTAGTTTGGTAATTTGCTGATAGTTAGCGCTAGTCGCAAACATGGCACGTTTAGCGCAGAGCGAGCTTTCTGTGTGTGGGTCGACAAAAACAATTGTGACACAGCTGTTCAACGGATCTTTATAATTAACAACAGTAAGAAGCCACCAACAAGGAAGATTTTTACCACTGTCACAACAAATGCGTTAAGACGGGTTGCTTGCGCACGGCAAAGAGAAGCGGATGTCCCAGTGAGAGTGAAGTGAATGTGGAGCGCTTACCAGAGTCATTCACAAGGAGTTCAAAGAAATCGGTGCGTCGGGCATCCAGTGAATACGAAATGGCTCCATTGACAGTGTGGAAAGTCCTGAGACAGAAACTGTCTATAAAACCATTCAAATTGGAGCTAGTGCAGAAGCTCAATGAGGACGACAAAGACAAGCGTTTCGAGTTTTGTCTGCAATTGCAATAATTGTTTGAGGATGGGGATAGCAGTGTTCATCGATTAATTTTTAACGACGAAGCCACTTTTCACTCTTGAACACGCATAATTGACGAATCTGGGAATCAAAGCATGAATTTTAGCGTGATTTCCAGGTAAACGTTTTTTGTGCTTTGTCACGTCGGAAACTGTACGGACCATTCTTCTTCGCAGAGAGCATTGTCACTGGATATTCTTACTTGGCCGGCCGTGGTGGCCGAGGGAACTGAGGCGCGCCAGTCACGGTCTGCACGGCCACTACGGTCGGGGGTTCGAATCCCCCCTTGGGCATGGATATTTGTGCCGTCCTTAGTATCAGATAGTTCGTAAGTAGTTTGTAAGTTTAGGGACTGATGACCCCGTAGTTAACTCCCATAAGCTATACAAACATTTGAACATTCTTACTTGGGCATGTTACAGCCTGTTGAGTGTGTTTCCCGGTACACCACTGTGCCGTGAGTGTTGCCTGTTGACAGGGGCCGCTCCATGAAAGTATAGCATCTGAACTTTGCCCGTTTGCAGCTAGCTCTGACTATCGGCAAATTAAAGAAATACGCTGTGCCGGTATACATAAAAAAACTATCAGGATTTCCCTTCGAAATGAGATGTATGATATCTGTTCAATATTCGCTTTTTGTGCAAGAATAATTGAAAGTGTTCTCGAACTTCATGTACACATGGTATTGAAAGGGTGTAACTATAAGTAGCTCTGTCAATAAAATCTTTCAAGAGAGATGAATAGTTCCCATTACTTTTTAACCGGTCGTTGTAGAAATGTGATAATAATTTCGTGTGGCTCTGTGGCCTGGTGTAAGTCTTTCAACTGGCGCTACTTCGCTGACTTGCGTGTCCTTAACCTACCCCACTTATCCAACCGGAGAAAGGGGTTGTTAACTTGGAATCCGAACCACGTGTCGTTTCTGGCGACTCCTCACATCGTTCAGAAGAGGAGGGTGGGTTAATGCGCAAACTGAAAAATCCCGTGATAAGACCGGGTTTCGCACCCGCGAACCTTCGGTTTCCAGACGAGCGCTTTACCCCGAGGGCCGACTGTCCTTGTAATCTTGTAATACGAGGGTTGAAACTTAAATAGTGGTAACACTGCTGTGGAGAAACAGTCACTTGTGAGCGAGCGGTCTAACGTATCGTAACACTGGATGAGACATGGGCCACACCGTACGAGCCAAAACTGAAAGGCCAGCCCAACGAATGGCGTCATTATGGGTCGCCGCGAAAGTCTAAAGTGCATCAGAGCCCCAGTATCGTAAAAGTTATGGTGATCCTTGTGTATGACTGTGACGGCAGACCGTCAATGCACAGTATTACTATTCGTTTTTGGAGCATCAGCTGCGACGAGCTTTCCGAAAGAAGCGGCAACACTTTCTGCGCAATGGGACTGGGAAGTACTGTACCATCCACCACACTCCCCGGCCTTGGAGGTCTGCCCCCCCCCCCCCCCCCCGTTATCACCCATCATGCTAAGGACAACACGCACACACCCATGCTCGATGGTGGACTCGAACCTCCGAAGGGACTAAATGAAATAAGACGCGACCTAGCTACCGTGTAGTGAAACTGAATGATATTGTTATCAGTCATACGCACTATCGACAGTCAACGAAATCATCTATAGATTTTAATCATCGATACATCGATAACAGCATCGGCTATTGCCCAGTCCTCCTCTAGTCGTCGTACGTTGTTGTCCTTACTCCATTATTGCTATGTTAGGCACTACAGTGGAATGCTGCCGCTGCCGTTTCTTTCTTTTGTGCTGTTAAGATAAGTTTCCAATTATGATTAAGTTCATAACAAGAAAAAAGAGAAAAACCGACTTTCATTTGTCTACTATCGTTATGGTAAGTTAAAATACGTACTACTATAATAGCTTATTTATCTATTTACAGCAGTGGAGTCGTTATTTGGAGTGTCAATATTTCAGGATATCATAAGGCACCTCACTCAGTATGTGTAATAGTTTTTAAAGTTAGGTTTAAGTGTAATATTTTATCTAGAGGATGGATACGTTGCAATGCCAAAAAGAGTAAAAGAACCAATAATCTTGGAAATAAAATTATAGACTTAGGCTTCCTAAATCAATATGCAAGGTATTTATATTGATGCAAAAATTAATGCAGATTTTGCGAAACACCAAGCTATAGTCGTGGCTGACAGGCAGCGAGCTTCGTAACATGCGACCGTGTCGTTGCCAGTGTTCAAATACAAAGAAACATTTCTCATTACGATAATCTGACTTCGTTTTGAATAACAACTGAAGGTTCTGGTGCCGTATATTGAAACAATTTTTAAGAAATGTTTTCCTCAATTTTGTATATAAAACATTGCAATATTTGTAAGAAGGTCTTACAAATGCAAACTATGTGCATAAAAAAAAAAAAAAAAAAAAAAAAATGTTAGCCTAAGTTTGTTTTTAGAATAAAGGAAAACATGAGCCTTTGTAAATTTCTCTTTAACCATTCGGACCCCCCTCTGATAATTTCTGGCTACGTCACTGCCCGGACTTAAGTCCTTGTGTCTTTGATTTGATTCCGAATATGAAAGAACGACTTCGTGGCATTCGCTTGAGAACTGTTCCAGAGATTCGACAGGCAGTAGGCCGCTCCATCCGCACCATCAACAGAACAGGCTCTGCTGACGGTATACTACGCTTTCCACATCGCTGGTGACGGGTTCTACACGACGCTGGTGACTACTTTGAAGGACGGTAACAGGTGCAGACATGTAACGCTTTTGTATTGGTTGTGAGTAAAAAGTTGCCACTATTTAAATTTAAACCCTCGTATGTGTCGTGGTATTCTCATGTTAGCCCGTTAAACTAGCAGAGAGATGTGCGAACCTGCTTTCGGGCCTCTCGAGTTTACCGAACCCTGTGATGTGAGAAAATACGGCAGACTGGCGACCGCTGGCCTGCGCGTTTATAGACGCGCCGGAGCGGGAGGCTTTCGCGGCAGTAAAACGGCGCTTTCTCTAGTACGGCGCCGAGCATGGAGAGCTGGAACGGGTCACTGAAAATAAGTCCTGCTGGTATTTCAAAGCAATCGAAGTGAGAAAAAATACTGTTTGGTCTCGTGAAGGTGTTAAAACTTTGCAGAATGTGGGAAACAATAAACGTATCAAGTCTGAGGTAAGGGACCATAGTCTTGAAACGGCCAAATCGGAACATACACACATTAAAAAAAAGTTACATCGCCACTATTCGAGGGTTCCGTGACCCTCTGTATAAAAATGAAACAAATATATTCAAAAAGAATACCCACTTCCATCACGTCTCAACTACTGTTTCATAGCCACGTTATAAAATCCTTGTGTATTCACAACTGCTTGTCTGCTTACCTGATATAAATTATAATGCCTTTTTTTACTTGTAATCATAGTTTAAGATAACCAGTTAAAATTTTAAAATATTTACATAGATGTTTCATTCAACTTCAATTACGCGATAAATTAGTCAAACCTTAAGGTCGTAAATTCTACTAAATAGCCGGCCGCGGTGGCCGAGGGGACTGAGGCGCTCCAGTCACGGTCTGCACGGCCACTACGGTCGGGGATCGGAATCCCCCCTCGGGCATGGATATTTGTGCCGTCCTAGTTCGTAAGTAGTTCATAAGTAGTTTGTAAGTTTAGGGAGTGATGACCCCGTAGTTAAGTCCCATAGACTATACAAACATTTGAACATTTTTTTTCTACTAAATACCTAGGCGTTACAATTACAAACAACTTAGACTGGAGAGAACACATAGAAAATATTGTGGGGAAGGCAAACCAAAGATTACGTTTCATTGGCAGAACGCTTCGAAGATGCACTAGCTTCACCAAAGAAACTGCCTACATCACACTTGTGCGTCCTCTCCTGGAGAAAGACGTTTTTCATTGCGACTGTTTGCGAAGTTTCACACTTTTACTTCTGAGAAAAGTTATGAAAGTGGTTAATAAACCCTCTGCCAAGCACTTAAATGTGATTTGCAGAGTATCTATGGAGATGTAGAAATTAGTCACATGCTTCCATGTTCCAGATATTGAACCTCTTTAAGATAAATTTTTGTCACTTTTTCATCCAATTTCTATTTTGCTTCAGTTTCTTGAGATAATATAGAATTTTATTATATTGCCACATATTTTATCAGTCTCAGGAATTTACACAACTTGAATTGTAACAATTTCCCTCCGGTTAGTTTTAAACCGAAGCACTCGTCTCCCTTGAAAGTTATATATATTACCAACTTAAGATCTTTGAATCTTAAACTTGTATTGTTTACCTGATGATAATATAACAGTCGAAAACCGGTTTAATAAAACTGTAGAATATCTCACAGTTACTAACTACTTATGAACTACCTTATATTAAAGACAACACAAACATCCATGCCCGAGGGAGGATTCGAACCCCCCGACAGGGAACGGTCTCGTGCATCGGAGCATAGCGCCTCAGTGCGCTTTGCCACTTCGCCGCGGCCATCATTACTGTACTCGTCGATCGTTGTGCCATACTGCCCACTAGGTCATCAAGGGACTGTTGGACAACGACTATTCTGCGTAAATCTCTCAGCTCTTTTCAATGTATCCCAGGCATGAGTGATTCAATGGTTAGAAGATGGGGCAGACTGTTCAATGAAGGACTGCGAATGTGACCAAACAACTCTTACGTGTTCGATCATCCTCCGTGCAACCCGGACTTCGATCCTAGCAACTTTCATCTCCTCTTACACCTAAAATGTGATCAACACTTCAACGATGATGAGGAGCTGAAATAACGTGTTACCACACGGTCGAATACACAGGCGGCAACCTTCTATGAAGAGCGCATACAAAAACTAGTGCCACACTACGACAAGTGCCTACAAAATTTCGAATGCTATGTAGAAAAGCAGTTTAACAGTTGTAGATTTTTGTACAATAAATGTTTTTTCTGTATCTATACACATTTGGTTTACATAATCAAAATGAACTTACTTGTAATTGTATGCACCAAAGGAAGAATTAATTTTTTAACGTCATACAGAGTAAATACAAGTCAACAACAACCTCCTCTCCAGCAACTTTCTGTTTTTACTACCACTATCCCGGTGCGTAATGTTGTTGCCCTTACTCCGAAGAATCGACGAAAGACATCGAACCATTTTATCAGCTACATATAATACTTTAGTAAAATATACTAATGCTCAATTGATAAGATAAAACATATTTCTGTCATAGAGTCAAGTCCAACTCCTTTAACCACTCGACAGCTTCCTGACTGACTAGATGGAGTTCGGTAATCACGCCTGAGAATGTCCGTAACGGGCAGATTAGTAAGTATGTGAGTCATCGTTTGGATGTCTGCTCCACAGTCACATGATTGGTGGTCTGCCTGTCCCCATTTGAATTTCCAATAGTTACAGCGACCAACACCAGTTCGGAAGCGGTTGGTCAAAGACCATTCTCTCCTGGGAAGGTCCATTGCTTGGAGCTCCTTAGAGGGATCGTCTATCCAGATGCTGTTTTGTCCATTAAACGAATCCAAAGTTCTTGCCCAGTTCGATTTAGGCGAGAAGCTACACTCATGTAGTTGCACAGCTGTTTTAAGAGATGGTTTACGTGATTTCATCCGGCTTACCTGTGGTGGAAGGTCTTGCAGGATAGGAAGCTCAGGAGTGGACAAGATCTTATAATACTCTTTCATTAAGGCTTCCATCCGTCTTAGATCAGGAGGATGACAACACTTCACTACTTAAATATCTCAACTGATCCCTTAACTGTTTTATCAGTGTGCATCCATTTGTCTCCAAGTGTTGTCAACACTTAATATATTCCACAGTGATAGGAGCTGTAATTCTTCCTGTTGAGCAGTTTCGTTGTAAAAAGGCAAAATCATTCAATAAATTGCTTTCTAAATAAAAGGCTGCTTGAAATTTCTGCTAACATTTACAACTATGACTTAAGTGTAAGCCGGCCGCGGTGGCCGAGGGGACTGAGGCGCTTCAGTCACGGTCTGCATGGCCACTACGATCGGGGGTTCGAATCCCCCCTCGGCCATGGATATTTGTGCCGTCCTTAGTCTTAGTTAGTTCATAAGTAGTTTGTAAGTTTAGGGACTGATGACCCCATAGTTAAGTCCCATAAGCTCTATAAACATTTGAACATTTTTTTGAACTTAAGCGTAAAAAAATATTTAATAGCGACATGTTTCGATGCTGTGCATCATCATCAGACTATACGAATACAAAATATATTGATAAAGGTGTACATTAATGTATATTGACAACATCTTGATGTTTGTGGCAATGAACCTGTGAAAACAGAAAGATGACCTATGTAAGGTTATGTCTCTTTATGGCCTGGGACACAGTTTATGAAAATATCTGTTTTAAAACACTCACATTCCTGTTGAGCAGTTCTGTTCCTCGTTTGATTGAGTGCATAACGTTTATATTTCTGGGCTTGCTAGCCCCACAACATACCACTTTTCGACAAAATTTCACTATCACAAGCCTGACGCACTAAACAAGATTGCTGTAAAAACAAAGTTTGTATCTATTGGTCGATATTTAGTGTCGAGAGTCACTCCAAACGTCTTCTGCTGTTCTTGCTGCCATAGAATCGACGAGATATAAATCTTTAATATACAATGCATCTGCCTTAATGAACACAAATATACCACAATACATCATACATTAAAAAGAATTACGTGGGCACATAATAGTGTGTACTTTATTTAATTTGAAATCTGTGGGGCTAACAAACCCAGAAGTATAAGTAACAGTTCACCATGAATTCGTCGACACAGCAGATAGAAATTTGAGGATGTATACAACATACTATCACACAGACAGAGCCATACACACGTGAGTACAGTCACCAGAGAATACGCATTGTCGACGCCAGTAACGTGTTCACACTCCATTTGTAGCAATGCAATCTGCAATTCTCCCATGGAGACGATGTTAGAGGTAGCGTATGTGGTCTTGCGGAATGCCCCGCCATGCGATTTCCACCTGGTTCTTTAGTTGGGTCAGATGACTTTTCATTCGGTCCGATACATGCTGAATGGGGAACACATCTGGGTATCGTGCAGGCTAGGGTAGTTGACGTACCGCCTGAAGAGCACATTTGGTGGTGCGGGATACATTCTCCTGTGGGAAAAGCACATCGTCTTGTTGGTGAGTGAACGTAGCAATACGCGTTGAATGATGGTTTCGATGTATCGTCCACTGTTCAACCTTCCCTCGGCGATGTCCAGACGAGACCGGCCAGTGTATGATATAGCTCCTCTCGCCGTGGTGCTCGATCATGCGTGCCGTTAGGGCGTCTTCCGCTCACGCCCCAACATCGTTCAGCCCGCTCCAATGGTCTCACACAGGCGCTTATAGAACGATTAGTGAAGACGTGTCGTCTTCAGTGATGAGAGTGGCTTCTGCCCCGGTACCAATGATGGTCGTACGCATGTGTGGCGTCGTGTTGGGAAAGAGAAAATCTGAAGTGTATTCGACAGAGGCACACGAAACCGAGACCCATCACCAGGGTGTAAGGAGCCATGTACTACACAGACCATTCTCCTCTGGTGATCGTCGATGGATCATTGAACAGTATATGGTACAATGAAATCATCATTCAACCCCTCTTGCTAGCGTCCATGCACCAACAGGGCGAGATGCTTTTCTCACAGGAGAACGTATGTCCACATGTATCCCGTGCTCTTCAAGAAGTACGTCAACTACCCTGGCCAGGGCAATCCCCAGATCTATCAACTATTGATAATGCATGGGACCGGGTGGAAAGTCATCTTGCGCCGTTTTTACGACCGGCACGAAATATGACCCAACTGAGGTACAAGGTGGAAAATGCATGTCAGGCCATTCCGCAAGACCACATTCGGCATCCCCACGATCGTCTCTATGGGAGAAGTGGAGCTTGCATTGGCGAAGGAATGGTATACACGGTAGTAGCGTCGAATTGCGCACGATCTGGTGACTGTACTCACGTGCATATGGCTCTGCCTGTGTGACAGTGTGTTCATCTACATCTACATACATACTCTGAAAATCACACTTAAATGCCTGGCAGAGGGTTCATTAACCACTTTCATAACCTTTCTCTACCTTTCCATTCTCTAATAGCGCGCGGAAAGAAAGAACACCTAAATCGTTCCGTTTTCGATCTGATTTCTCTTATTTTATTGGGATGGTCGTGTCTCCCTAAGTAGGTGGGTGCTAGCAAAATATTTTCACATTCAGAAGTAAAAGTCGGTGATTGAAATTTCCCAATAGACCTCGCCGCAACGAATAACGCCGTTATTTTAATGACTTCCACCTCAAACCGTACAACATTTCCGTGACGCTTTCCTCCCTGTAGCGTGATAAAACAGACGTGCTGCCTTCTCAATATCCTCCGTCAGTCCCACCTGGTGAGGTTCGCACACTGGGTAACAGTACTCCAGGAGAGTATGCACAGCACAAGTGTGATGTAGGCAGTCTCTTTGGTGGAGCTGGTGCATCTTCGAAGCGTTCTGCCAATGAAACGTAACCTTTGGTTCGCCTTCCCACAATATTTTCTATGTATTCTTTCCTGTCTAAGTTGCTCGTAATTGTAACTCGTAGGTATTTGGTAGTATTTACGATCTTAAGGTATGACTGATTTATCGCGTAATTGAAATTCAGCCGATTTCTTTTAGTGGTCATGTGTATTACTTCACACTTTTCATTATTTAGTGTTAGTTGCCAATTTTCGCACCATGTAGAAATTTTGTCTAAATCGCTTTGCGGTTGCTATTGATCCTCTGTTGACTTCACTAACCGATAAATGGCAAGCATCATCCGCGAACAGTCTAAGAGAGCTATTCAGAAGATCTCCTAAATCGTTTATGAACGCAAGGAAGAGTAAGGAACCTATAACGCTTCCCTGGGCCCGCCAGTGTTCTAGGTCTATACATCCTCGAGAATGTGTCAATAAAATTTCCCTTTCGTGGGTCGACGAATTCATGGCGTTCTTTTTTCATTTTCCAGAAGTGTATTTTGTACGCTTATAGCCTGAGGATGATGCACAGCATAGGTTTGATCATAGGTTTGATCCATTTCCTGTAGGTGCTCAACGACAACACAATGATGAACACACCACATGTATTTCGCAGCATTGGCCGTTAATGTTTTATTTTAAAAAAAAAAACACAGATCGATTTCAATCACCTAGTGAAAAAAATCAAACACTGCAATTTTATGTTTGCCGTTGCAGTTACATTCAGAGCATCCATAATCCTTGTTTGAAGGACACTGAAGATGGTCACTAGGTGATTGAAATCGATCTGTGGTTTTTTAAAGTAAAACATTAACGGCCAATGCTGCGAAATACATCTGGCGTGTTCATTTAAATCATAGTTGTGAGTGGTAGTAGAAATTTCAAGCAACCTTTTAATTATTTAGAAACAGTCACGGTGGACACAGTCAGCATGGCTTTAAATTGCTTTCTGCTATCTTGCGATTTTCTCCAACATTTTGTCTAAATCGCTTTGTTTACGTGAATTTCGGTGTAACGGGAGAGTAGAGGTTAGGCGGGGTACAGTCTGCCCTCCAGCACGCGCCCCTTGGTGGCCACGGGCCGTGTCGCAGCGCGGCTCGGTCACGCCGCTCGTCGCTGGCACTGCTGCTGGCCGCGGCCGCGGCACGCATTCTTTGGACGCACGTGCGTCCCCATGGCAGTCCAGCCAGCGGCCAACTCCCTGGCTCTGCTCATTATCCCCGCATAACTTGGCACTCCGCGTTTCGGACCGGCTCCAGCTGACCGTAAGAGCCACTTCCTTCTCTGGGACGAGGAATTCAGCAGATGAACCGGCTCCAAACTGAATCCTCGTACAGTGACATACTCGGTCATAGGCGCAGCCCGGCATATGGTTTCCGGGGGGGGGTCCAGTGACTGGAGATGGTAGTAACGTGTACTTTTATTAGAAATGCAAACAGAACTCATATAGTGTATACGGTATTTCATTCCAAAGAACTGTACACTAGTGTGTCACCATGGTATAGAGGCAGAATTAGTAAACTTCTTAACACTAGAACCGCCGGAGTTTTTAACACCCTAAAACCGCCAACGGGACAAAAGTGTCCCATTTAAGATCGATGCGTTAAAGTTTGATCCTAGTCTTTTAATTTTATGGCACGGGTGTTTCTGTAAGAAATATGGACACTGATGGTATCATATGTTGTTTATATTCTAAATATTAAGCACAAACGTGCTAGATACAATTTAATTCAAAACGGTTTCACGTAACAGATAAATGCAAAATATTTTCTTCATTTTTAGACAAAAAAAACTACAGTATGCAAATACTTGAAAATTGTTCATTATGTCATAAAGAAATCACATTTTATAAATAGAAATCCAGCGACAGCATGAAATTTTCAGTCAAAATGATATTTTCTACAACTAAGAGTAACATAATACACCATGAATACATTATCGCACTCTAATGTCATTCTGCACCGATTCATTTTCCAAAGATAAAATTACAGTCTATGTTATTTTTTACTTTTTGTCTGTAGACTGTATTTCGAAATCTGCACAGACCTAGGAAACTAAAGCAACATGTTTCTTGCAAACTGGTTTGTCATATAATGCAAATTTGTACAAAGGTTTTCCTTCTGTGCAGGATTTTCGAACCCTTCAACGGCAGCAGTTCCCACCTACATCTCATGCTTCAACGTGAACTGGTATAGCTGCGATCCTGGTTTCTGCATAGTCTTTGGCATGTTCATCTGCATGCTTCAGAAGGAAATCTCGTCTTGTTACTCTGATGCCTGCTAGAATATTATAAAAGGCTTGAACAGGCCACCTTCTCCTACCAGCTTTCACTATTTGCGGTCCATTTGGTCAACAACATATTTTACTCCATACTTCTAACTTGTCACAATGTCAGGCTTTGACTTCATGTATTTCCAATTTGTACATCTGGATGCAAGAAACTGAGAATTATTACGTTTTTTCCCGGCTGTGCTTGATACACTGTGAGGGTCATATCGTCGTTTTTGAAAACAGTCTTGTGTGGCTTCTCACGAGCTTACTTCACGCACTCAGGCACTTCCCGTCCAATTTTGTTCATGGTACCAAGCAAGCTGATTCGATTTGTTTTCTACTTTTTTTCTAATGAAAGTGACGTGAAGGAATTGTAATTATCAGAATATTCTTCACTGCCCTCTGATTCACTCGAGTTCTCCATCGAACATTTCTTGCATCATAATAAAAATCAGTTGAAACACCATCTTCATATTCCTCTTCGGATTTATCTTCAACACTATTCAGCAACGCTAACAGCTGAAATCTGAGAGACCGCGCCGACGAGCCACGTTGCACTACCTCACGGGCCCTGTCACCTATATTTATATAAATTTTTACTGTCAAAGGCACTGAACTCATTGCTTCACATCAGTTGGTAGCAGCAGACAACAGCAAAAGCCTCTAACAGTGTATAGCAATCGGCAATGTTTAGTGTATACAATGGGACAAAAATGTCCCATCGGCGGTTTTCGGTATTTATTGTTTTTTTCTAGATAACTACGTAACACACAGAGATGACTTTCTTTTAGAAATGGACTAGGGTAAGAAACATTAACCTCGTGAAACAATTAAACGAAGGGGAGGGATTTAAATACAGCCACGGGACAAAAATGTCCCATTGGTGGTTCTAGTGTTAAGAATATACGTATTCTCCAAAAGAGGAACAAGGCAAATAGTATAAGTAAGATAGACAAATGCGGATCAAACCACGGATGGTAATCAGAGAGGAAGTGTATAAAGCTTTCATTAACTTCAGAGGAGCACTCCGTAACTCAAATTTTTACAGCACGTGAAAGATGTCAGTGGCAAAATATAAGTGAACAGGTACTCTTTGATAAAAAAGAACCTAGATTTGTTTACATAGGAATATTAAGAAATATTCATGACTGACATTGTACTTATAATACATGATTCACGTTGTAATTACTAATCGTGCTGTTGAAAAAGAGCTCAACTCTCCAAAGCACAATTCTGCTCCTGTGACCGACAGGTCACTGATTGTTGCTACACCGCCGGATATAGCTCCCTATTTTACCAAAATTTACTATAAGTACCTTAAGCAAGCAGTTACTCCTAGTGATTAAAAAACAGGCGAGGTACATCCATCTATCAGGAGAAGACAAATTAAAAGAAAACACATGGGAAAAACTAAGTAAACTGCTCATTGTTTTAGCAGCAGTAACCATAACTGTCAATAACCATAACACACTGTGAGACAAGACGGTCATTTCCTCTAAGTTTACCTCTTCCTCCGAAACATACTGGTGGCCATGAGTATCTTCCTTCAGGGCTCCAAAAATATGGGAATCGCATGAGGACAAATCGGGACAATACAAAGCAAGTGTAACGGATTCCCAGTGTTCGCAGGATGTAGGTTGGCCTTAACTTAATCAATATTCTATATCAATATTTCGGAAGGGGTTTGAACCCCACACCCCCCTCCCCCTCTGCCTACTCTCATGTACTCTGTGATCCTGTCAACGCACTGATATAGCAAACACACGGCTAAAAGTGGTCTTTAAACAACGCCTTATGGACCACCTCCTTTGTATTTGTGGGGAGAAAAAGAACTTCAATCAGATCGTTATGGCGTGCTACTGCTATAATAAATATGTTTGAAAAGAATTAGAAATTCTTCATTTGTGTGCCACAACATTCGTAGTTGCTTTTATAATTATGATGGGTAATATTTGTCCGTCTATGCAGTGGTTGGGAAGGGAGTAAGACAGGGTTGTAGCCTTTTTCCAATGTTATTCAATTTGTACATAGAACAAGCTGTAAAGGAAAGCAAGGAGAAATTGGGAGAAGGATTTAAAGTTCAGGGAGAAGAAATAAAAACTTTGCGGTTTGCCGATGACATTGCAATTCTGTCAGAGACCGCAAAGGATCTGTAAGTGCGAGTAAATGGAATGGACAGTATCTTGAAAAGAGGTTATAAGATGAACATTAACAAGAGCAAAACGAGGGTAATGAAGTGCAGTTTAAAAAAATCAAGCGATGCTGAAGGAATTAGATTAGGTAACGAAACAATGAAGGTGGTATATGAGTTTTGTTACTTGGGCAGTAAAATAGCATGTGATGGTCGCACTACAGTGGATATACAATGCAGAATAGCAATAGGAAGAAAAGAATTTTCGATAAACAGAACTTTGTTAACATCGAATTTTAATATTTGTGTGAGGAGTTGCCTTGTACGGGAGTGAAACATGGACGATAAACCGTGCGGATAGGAAGAGGATAGAGGCTTTTGAAATATGGTGCTACAGAAGAATGCTGACGATTAGAAGGGTGGATCACATGAGTGATGAGGAAGTACAGAACAGAACAAGGGAGAAAAGGAATTTCTGGCATACCTTCACTATAATAAGGGATCGATTGGTAGGACACATTCTTAACATAAAGGAATCGTGCATTTAGCATTGGAGGAAAGTGTGTGGGGTAGAAATCGCAGAGGAAGACCAAGAGATGAATATCGTAAGCAGATTCAAATGGATGCAGGGTGTTCGAAAATACTATCAAGAGGAAGGAACAAAGTACAGGACATGTGTTACGGCACCAGGAAATAATTTCAAATGTTCAAATGTTTGTATAGCTTATGGGACTTAACTACGGGGTCATCAGTCCCTAAACTTACAAACTACTTATGAACTAGCTAATACTAAGGACGGTACAAATATCCATGTTCCAGGGGGCATTCTAACCCCCGATCGTAGTGGCCGTGCAGACCGTGACTGGAGCGCCTCAGTCCCCTCGGCTACCGCGGCCGGCGGAAATAATTTCCGTAGTACTAAAGAAAGATGTGGAAGGTAAAAATTAAAATTGTACTTGAAGGTAAAGTTTAGAATACATGCAGAAAATAATAGAGGACGTCAAGTGAAGTGGTACTCTTAGATAGAGAGAGGAATGTGGTGCGTGCTGCAACGAATCACCCCGACGCTAGATGGCTCTAAAAAGTATTTACCGTACAGCGGAGTATACTAACAGAAAACAAATTAAACGAAATGCAGAAGTACACATTACGAAGAGTAATATCTCCTCACGGTTCCACGATATACATAGATATCACCCTAAGAAACGTCGTTCCTAGTACCCTAGGAGTCTGGAGCTATGCCAAGAAATATTTTATGCAAACTAGCGCGGACTGCGAAAGGTTAAAATTGTATAGTTTGACATTTTGTTTCTTACGCGAGCGATTAGGACTTGGAGGACATGCGGAGTTTTGATAAGCTATACAATTTATGGGGAACATTTGGATAAGGAGGGAAAGAGATGGAGGGGGGACGGGGGGGAGGGAAGGCGGAACGGGGGCAAGAATGTACGTGACACGGAATGTTCTGAATAACAGGTCTGGAATGTACCGTACATTCCAACACCAATGTTTATTTATTCAGTCAAACGAGATTCTACGTAATATACTGGTATGTTACAGTTGTTTCAGCATTATGTTCACAATTTTCAAGATGGTTTTACGACGTGCGTATCGAAAAAAAAAAAAATGTAGAAGGAAGAAAGAATTTAGAGGCTGCATATACAAGCTCTGACAATAAAGGTCGTTGAACATTCTTGTAACTAACGTAGCTGAACCATGAACTACAGTTACCGTATTGTCCTTCGAAACAGTCACCTCCCATAATTATGCAACGCTGAGCTCTACAATACATGTCCTGAAAACTGTTCACGATTTTCCTGACATCCAACGAAACCTGACAGGCTTTTGAACACCATCACAAAGGAAGGCTTCGTGCAAAGTTTCCAGGACATGTATCGCAGAGCTCAGCGGTGCATAGCTGTGGGAGGTCACTATATTTCTAAGGGAGTAAGGTAACTTCATAGTTCATCTACGTTAATATTACAGGACTATTCAACGAAATTTATTGTCAGAGGTTATATAATATTTTCGTGAATAAAATCAACATTGCATTTCTACTGCATATTATTTTATTTTTACTTAAAAATACAGGATGTATTTCGTACTTACAGAATATTATTTTAAAAAGAGATTACTCTATATATAAAGATGTAATTCTTTGCTCTAATAGTCGATCTTCTCCTTCCATCCATCAGAAGTTACCTGGCTACAGTAATTAGTGATGCGCGAGCAAAGCCGGGGCGGTCTCTAGTACTTTATAAAATACCAATTATTTATAGAATAAAATAAAAATTCTGTTTGGTGGGTGATGCAAAACTGTTTTACAATTATTCTATATATCTATAATTTTTTGACGACGTTACAGCGTTCACTTTTAATTAAATAAATCGCAATTTGCTATCACTTATGGCTTCACTGTACTAGGTTTAGATGTAATACCAATGTGCGGCGAAAGAAAATCTGCGGCCGGCCGTGATTCGAACCCGGGATCTCCTGCTTACTATGCAGACGCGTTGACCACTCCACCACCGAGGACACAGCGAGCAACCCGACTGCAGAGGACTCTTCCCTGCACGTCTCCCGTCACACCCAAATCTCCATTCGCCACACTCTTTCCCATTACCACAGCCTCTTAATTCTGTAATGCTCGCAGCCACAGTACTGTATTCCCGCATAAGGGAGAACAGACCATGAGGTATCGAGACACTATTAATTGTCGTCAGGAGCCCAGCCTCGGCTTGTATACAATTACTATATATTTTTGACGACGTTACAGCGTTCATTTTTAATGAAATAAATCGCAATTTGCGATCACTTATGGCTTCATTGTACTAGGTTTAGATTT
Source organism: Locusta migratoria (assembly GCA_026315105.1). Classification (NCBI taxonomy): domain Eukaryota; kingdom Metazoa; phylum Arthropoda; class Insecta; order Orthoptera; family Acrididae; genus Locusta; species Locusta migratoria. Next base: position 383,039,979 of record CM048744.1, read on the forward strand.
AATACCAATGTGCGGCGAATGAAAATTCATTAAAATTGAACGCTGTAACGTCGTCAAAAATATATAATAATGGTATGCAAGCCGAGACTGGGCTCCTGACGACAATAGTGTCTCGATACCTCATGGTCTGTTCTCCCTGATGCGGGAATACAGTATTGTGGTTGCGAGCATTACAGAATGAAGAGGCTGTGCTAATAGGAAAGAGACAAATCTTCATTCGCCGCACATTGGTATTACATCTAAACCTAGTACAGTGAAGCCATAAGTGATCGCAAAGCCGGCCGCGGTGGCCGAGGGGCTGAGGCGCTCCAGTCACGGTCTGCACATCCACTATGGTCGGGGGTTCGAATCCCCCCTCGGGCATGGATATTTGTGCCGTCCTTAGTCATAGTTAGATCATAAGTAGTTTGTCAGTTTATGGACTGATGACCCCGTAGTTAAGTCCCATAAGCTATACAAACATTTGAACTCTTATATTTCGGAAAGTCATCAAAGTTTCCTCTTCTTTATAACCTATTCTACTACTACGTAACATCTGAATGGATTTGATTATTTCAACAAATACAGGATGTTAAAAAGAAGTGTTGAATATTTGGTTAGTAGTAATATCGAATGAGGCGCTTCAGTCACGGTCCGCACGGCCCCTACGGTCGGGGGTTCGAATCCCCCCTCGGGCATGGATATTTGTGCCGTCCTAGTTCGTAAGTAGTTCATAAGTAGTTTGTAAGTTTAGGGACTGATGACCCCGTAGTTACGTCTATTAAGCTTAACAAACTACTTATGAACTAGCTAAGACTAAGGACGGCACAAATATCCATGCCCGAGGGGGGATTCGAAACCCCGACCGTAGTGGCCTTGCAGACCGTGACTGGAGCGCCTCAGTCTCCTCGCCAACCACGGCCGGTGGCACTTTATCCCCATCTCCAAGTTCGTTATCCGTATCCGTAGATATTAAAGTATTTAATGAGTAATAGTAATAGATAGCAGTATTTAAAACCATGATATCAAATGATATAATTATTGTTAGATTGTCATATCTGCGACAACTTAACTACTTGTGACTTCTCGAAACATGGTAACTGATCCATACCCACACCAAAACAGGCTATTCCAAACAGGAATACACACAGTAGCGCATCGGAGCCCATGTGGTCGAAGCACTACGTCAGCTGTTTAATAGAGGCAACTTCTTACATTTCAGTGGTTAAAACTGATCGGCATAGAGGAGGTTTGTTTTAATACTTTGTTGGCCAGGAACAACATTTGGGAATGAAAGGGTTAATCAATCGCCAAGTACGCCTGCCCCTACGTTGATTGCTAATCGACATCGATGCTGTTTTTCATGGATTGCTTCGGAATTTGCTCGTATGTACAAACAGCAAAATAAAATTAAACACAAAAGTTATCCGTATTTTTTATGAAGGTAAAACAACATGATACGTACACAGGGTGAAAAGTACTGTACAATAAGGCATGCAAGCACGACGAAAATCAACGTAGCCTAAAACACGACACGAACCACACTTTTGACTGCAGACTACCACAGTAGAGTACTGTGAGTAAAATATCATAGTAGGGCTACTCTGTTGACCCATTTCACCCAAGCGGCAATGTAACAACTTTGCTAATGTGCATCTATATATCCGCAATCAAGCGCTGCGCAACCCTTTCTATAAGCATTATATTTAGCTCAGAAAGTATGCGTTTCCGCACCCATATTTGTTGGACTTTTTTTTTCCTTGTTTCAATGAGTGCTACCAACCTCTAAAAATTTTCGAAACTTTTTTGAAACAATATGTATAGATTCTTCTAAAGTAGTTTTCAAGTACACTAGAACTTACTAATATCAATGCCTTGAGGCGCTTTAAAAATACAAATTAAATATAATTTTAAATAAGTCCTATGGGAAAGGTAAATTACAAAGATATGAATGGACATGATAAAGTACATACCATTGAACCAGCATAACAACAACGAACGACAGCCATACCTGGAGAAAGGCAAACAAGTAAACATTATAATCAAGAAAAAATTGAAACTTTCTGCAGGGTCTTAAAAATCCGAATAAAATAAATAAATAAATAAAGATAAACTTCCAGGACAAGTTCCACGCACTGAAACAAATACAAATGTCCATAAAACATAGGCATCCATAAGTCTGTATAGTGAACACCTTTTTGGAGCACCTGGGTACCTGCATCTGTCTACGTGAAGCTGTCGCTCACAAAACAGATTAATACCTGATAACTGAAATGTTTCTGAAACGCGTCATATTAACATCATGTTGTACCTGAGGTGTGACCTATAATTATTGCGACCTATCCAGCTTCACTGCAGCTTACCGATTAATTTGTAAACTATGTTTGTGAGACTTTAACCGCTGTAATGGTTATATGCATTTGTTTAGCCCCTTTTAAGAACAGAAATTACTTCAGCGGTTGAACAGTCTTTGGAGATTTTATAGCTTCACTAGCATTCATTAAATAGTTATTCACACAATGCCCCTACAATATTTCGAAAGTTCAGAATTTATTCCATCTGCATCACAGCTCTTGTGATACTTAAAGGTGTTCAGAACCTTTTGAATCGCATCTACCTACTGTCTTGTTGTAGTAGGGTGTAGGTGTTCGGTATTTATTGGAGTGGTTTCACAAAATCGTAACTTCTCCATTAAGAATATTAATACTGGAATTATACTTTTACGATTGATTTAAGAACATTAACAATTTGTAAGTAAAGTTCTGTCATCCGTGTATATCATTTTTGGTATTAATGATTAATTTGTCTCCGTCACAGTCTTACAATTTGGAAGTCCCGCAATGAGTTGAAATGTTCTAATGTTTGTTAAGCTTAAGGGACTTAACTGCGGGGTCATCAGTCTCTAAGCTTACAAACTACTTATGAACTACCTTATACTAAAGACGACACAAAGATCCATGCCCGAGGGGGGATTCGAAGCCCCGACCGTAGCGGCCGTGCAAACTGTGACTGGCGCGCCGCAGACCACTCGGCCACTGCGGCCGGCCCCGCAAGTAGAACGGATGTTATTCCCATGATGTTTCAACCAGTCAATGTTGGGGACAAGGAGAGGAACAATGTGGACAACTCTATCACTATACTTAATAAGCGACGCGCAGGAGTAGCCGAGCGGTCTGGAGCGCCAACGTTGCGGATCGCGCGGCCTCCGGCGTCGGAGGTTCGGATCTTCCCTCGGGCATGGATGTTTGTGTTTTCTTTAGTATGTTAGTTCATAAGTGGTTTGTAAGTTTAGGGACTGATGAACCTGCAGTTAAGTCCCATAAGCTTTATAAACATTTCAACGTACTCAATAATCAACATCCTGCTTTGACACCACATCTCAAACGCTTGGATTATATTTTTTTGGGGCTTTCTTCACAGTTCACAAGTCACTTCCATACAATGCTGTAATCCAGACGTAAATTCTCATTAATGTACCGCTCAAATTAATATCATTATTTGTTTAGAGAGAAATTACTTAATGTTTGTCTCATATGGAAAATAGAATCTGTCCCCTTTGTTTTGGCGGTAATCTTAATATTTCGACGATCTGTCGGTGCCGTTTCTCTGTGATAAAATATCTTGCTATTTTTTGAGCACATGATGACGATGATTTCGTGAGGCATGACCTGTTTCTTTATTTGGATACGAAATTTGCTCGTTTTCTTGCTGAAAAAACAAAAGTTTTTCTTACGATAATCTACCGATTTACTCATGATATATGTATTACAACTGCCTATCGCCAGTTCCACTACTCCTATAGATGTTATATTTTTATTTTGGTTTGATTTATCCACGATATCCACTCCCATGAACCAACAACATTGCCGTAGCTTGCGTGCCACGACGATACAGATAGCCGTACCGTAGGGGCGACCATAGCGGAGGGATATCTGTGGAGAGGCCAGACAAACGTGTGGTTACTGGAGAGGGGCAGGGTTAGAACTTTGCTTTCTTTGTGACCAGGCAGTCTTGGTTTATCAGTGACAGTTTTCTTGAGTAATTCTTTCGCTATGCGAGGCGAAGTGTTTCTTAATTTACAGAACTCGAGTAATTCGGTGTAAATTTAGTATTTGCATTTTCATTCTGGTGATGATTTTGTGTCCTCTTTTTCTCAAGTTAGAATACTCGTGTGTGGCCTTTAACCTTTGTGTAAACTTAGTATGTTTAAATTTTTTAACTAACGTTTTCGCATCGCATCTGTATCCGCGAGTATGCTAAATATTTCTCTGATTTTCTACTTTGATTCCGTCTTTCCTGTCTTGTATGACCGATTGCCCCACGTGCTTTTGTAACGCTCATTACTTCAGCCTTCAGCCATGCTTTTATTAATACTAGGTGCCTTCTATATGAATTCTCGCGTGTGCTTTACTTGCTTACTCTAAATTAATTTTTTTTTTGTAAATTCTGTGAAATTCCTCATGGTCGCACACCACGTGGTACTTAGGAATAGTATGCCACTGCCTTCCCGAGCATGAGTTGGTTTAGTGCATAGTGATCTTAAATTTGTGCTTCAAGACACCCACCATCTCGTCAAGAACGCCGCCAACGCTTCGTTAGTCGCTGCTATCAAGTGATCACACATGTGTAAAGTGTCGCAAGCATTATGCGCGTGTCTGTGAGTGAAGGAGTGTGCTTTCCTCTTTCCATTGTGTATTTGCAAGTTTCCTCCCATGCTACCTCCTTATTCATAAAGGGTAGAAACAATTTTATTAGAGGCAGTAACTTTATGATTTAATTCACTTTTGTACAATGTGTGTGCTTTATTATACTTAATTTGGCCTCCCCACATTTATTTGCTTGTTATTTTATTGAACAGATGATGATTTAAAGTATCATACCTCTGCTTTATAATTTCATGCTCCCCATCGCATGTTTAATTATCTATTCATTTATTTTTAACATCGATTTTGTATTTATTAAAACGATAACTGCTCCCTTAATGCGTGAGCAGTTAGATAAATTTCCGTTGCGCAAATACTGTGAGCGTTCTAACTTGCATTTGCAAATCTCAATTGCCTGAGATCTTGCTTAAATAATTTAACAGGCTAGTTTCAAAGTCAATAAAAACGTTGTACACTTCTCTTCCTCTTTCAATTCATGTATCGCCTATTAATTTGTAGCAGTCCAATAGCATCTCTCGTTCCTTTCCCTCTTCTAAATCCAAACTGCTCTTCTGCAATACTTTTCCCAGTCTTCCATGGTCTTCTATTTATCACCTGTAGCACAATTTTTTCTGTATGAGAAATCAAACTTGTTAACATTAATACTTGGCAAAAAGTTTCCCACCTGAACTAGTGGCTATAGATCCCATATGCCCTTTTGTAACGGATCAACAGGAGGTCTACTGTATTGACCCACTTTAGGTTACGGTAGTAACATTAAAAGTGGGCCTTTGCGATCGCCTTTTGACAGCTCGAAATTTAAATTAAAATAACGGCTTAACCCTACATCTGACACAAAATTGAATAAACGAATTTGTAGAGAAGAAAATTCTCGATAAATTTGTTCTCTTAGGTTTCTTTCTTATCTTGTATTGCTTAAGAGATATTTGCAAAAATAACGGTCATTTCAAAGCAGTGGCGCACTGAAAAATTAACAAAATCCCGTCTAACATGTTCGTACATCACAAACTAACTCGTCACCCACTACACTACGGGGTACAGAAGCGAGAGTAATCCGTAATTCTCGTACCATGGATGGCAGGTGTTAACTGCTTACCGCATTTTTGGACATTAGATTATAATTCATTGTCCTACGAACGACGTGTTTCTGATAATTTTCTGTGCGCCATTGGTTTGAAATGACAGAGCTTGAGCTATAATAAGAATTCCATCACATACAGAAAGCAAGATGGCGCATGCAAAAGAGTGTTTCGGGCGAGGGATGTGACGTGACTGATTTCCGAACGCCAAATGTACGCTGTGTTCCATCATGTCTATAGTCACTGGTCCGAACGCCAAATGTACACTACGTTCCTTCCCGACTGTAGTCATTCGTAACTAGTTCTGGCAAAGAAAATAAACTTTATACAAACAACCAAGGCAAAACAGCTGATGATATTTAATCTGAAAAATATAATACAAATTTGGGTAGATATTAAAACAATAGTTTAAATAGGAAAATGTTAAAAAAAAGGAGTCTGTTTCTCAAAGTCAAATATCAAATAATTTTGGCTGTTTGTTAAAATACAGCCAGAAAGAATATTACGTGTTGCGTGCATAGCTATTATCACAATAGTAGAGTCGTGATCGTATCGCCGAATTTTTTTTTTATTATTTCCATTTTTGTGAAAGAGCTGGAATAGAGGTGCAGCAAAGCTAATGCAGTGAGTGCTCAGCTAAGATCTATTCTCTTCTGCAAGAAGGAAGTAAGTACCAAGACTAAGGCAGCAGTGCACCGCTCTATCTTTCGACCAACTTTGTTGTATAGGAGTGAAAGTTGGTTGGATACAGGTTACCTTATTAATAAGATAGAGGTTAAAGATATGAAAGTAGCAAGAATGATTGCAGGCACTAATGGACGGGAACAATGGCAGGAGGGTGTCCAGAATGAGGAAATCAAGGAAAAACTGGGTACGAACACCATAGATGAAGCAGTTAGAGCGAACAGAGTAAGATGGTGGGGTCATGTTACACGCATGGGAGAAGCAAGGTTACCTAAGAGACTCATGAGCTCGGCAGCAGAGGGTAAGAGGAGTCGAGGTAGACCAAGAAGAAAGTACTTAGATTCGGTGCAGGATGATTTTGAAGTAAAAGGCATAACTTCAGACGAGTCATCAATGTTAGCATTGATTAGGGGATCATGGAGGAATTTTATTAGAGGTACTATGCTCCAGACTGAACGATGAAAGGCATAATCAGTCTCTAATGATGATGATGATGATGATGGTTCAAAGACATCATATCCTCTCTTCTGAGTTTCACTTCCTTATCCATATTTTGCCATTACCTCATACGCTGTCTGTTCATCTACATACATAGTCCGTAATCCACCCAAAGGTGCGTGGCGGAGGGTACTCAGTACCACTACGATTTTCTTGCTTTCTTGATGCACTCCCATATAGATCTTATCTTTGTGGTCCGTAGTACGCGAAATGCAGGTTGGCGGCAGTAGACACGTTCTGCGGTCCGCCTTAAATTCTGGCCCTCTAAATGCCTTGAATATTGTTTCTCGAAACGAACGTCACCTCCCCCCACCCTCACCCCACCCCAGCGACTCCCATCTGAGTTCCCGACGTATTTCTGTAACACTCGCGCATTAATCGAATCTGCCAATTACTCTCTGTTCCTACCTTGCATTCATTTCCCACATTGTATTCATGTTTATTTACCTAAGTTATTTATTATGAAAATGTGACACAGGTACATACCAGTTAAAAGTTGAGTCAATTCCTGGTTATGGTGATGATGATTCCATTTTTGTTATTTTTTCCCGAAATGTTTGCAAAATATCATAAAACTACAAGCAAACTGAAAGTGGGCCGTAAAACATGTCAGTGCGATTTATATATTATTATTATTTTTTTTTTTAAATTTTCATAACTCCGCCAGCATACAGTTACTGCTGCGCTGTTTGAAGCTACGAGGGCTGCAGGCCAGCTGGAGCTTTGGGGCGGCTCTTACCACGCAGAGGACGCGGCGACTCAACGATGCGGACTTTCCCAGCGCAGCGCGGCATCAGCACCCGAGTCAGCCCCGCCGCCCACGAGAGCGGCTCAGCCTTAACCTTGGTGCGCGCTGGCCGCGGAATATTACGCAGCCTGCTGGCCGCGGCACGGCCGTCGCATAGCAACGCGCCACGCGAGAGCAACGCCTCGCCTCGCCCGTGACAATGCTGCGGCGCGGCCGCCGCGTGGGCGTTGACCGCGATCCACGCGCGGGCCAGCCGGACCCCGGCTTCCGAAGGGCAGCGTCTGCCGTCCCCCAGCGCAGCGCGACCCGCCCACAGTACTGCCCAAAGCGTGTCGCTTCTCGCGGTCAGAAGCGGTGAAAGTGATCGCGATGCAGGGGTTTAGTGAAGCATGGGGTTCCACCTGTCGGACTTGAATAATGACGTTACGTTTTATAAGGGGACGAGATGGCCTTCGGATTTTAGAATTTTTTGATTTTTATGGTACATCAAGTTCGGAACTCAAATAACAATCAGTCAAAGTCATTCGACCGAACACTCAAAAATTCCCGAGAAAATCGACTTTGAAGTTTTGCAAGTAACCGTAAGTACGTTGGTAAGGTAAAAAGGTAAAGCAGTCAACAATACGAAGATTGGTTTGAACACCACAGTGCTTTACTAGGCATGGTCCTGTTTGGAGGTGGTATGCCGTTGCCTTCCTCCGACCTTCGAACTGACTTACCCAGTCAGTTATAGGGGGACCTACAGTTTAACGTGGGTTCTGAACCACGGTGCTACTCGGTATTTTTCACATGAGCAATACTGCCAGAGGTGAAAGAAGTGGAAAGTGATAGATAAAAATCCTAGGACCTGGCGGGATCGAACACGCGACCTTTGGATTTATAGTCTGGCACTCTACCACTGTGCAACCACGAATCAGTAAATGAATTGCACCATCTGTCGTTGTGGCTCCTGTGGTAGCGTTCTGGCCTTAAAACCTGTCGTGATGTTTTTTTTTTTTTTTTTTTTTTTTTTTTTGAATACTTACACAATTTTTATATCGAATGGTAATTTTTACGAAAAGTACCCTTATATTTGTTTCAAATGTTTCTAAATCTATCGGACCAAACTGCGTGGTCATCAGTCCGTAGCTTACAAACTACTTAAACGTAGGTAAACTAACCTACGGACAAACACACACACCCATGCTCCAGGGAGGACTCGAACCTCCACGGCGAGCAACCGCGCGCTCCGCAGCGAGGTGGTTTAGACCGCTCGGCTACTCCACCGCGGCTATGTTTATTTGTAATTTTCTATATTTTATAGAATGTTGATAATTCTGATGGTTTCAATAAAAAATGTTTTATTACAGTATTGGGTTCACTATTAGTTGACAACGGTAGTCCTTGATTGTTCAATAAGTGAAGGAAGAGCTACAATTTTTTTAATTTTTTTTATTTCCATATTTTTTAATTTTATTTTATTTTTTCAAAGTCATCTTCAGAGCTACTAACGGGTTTCCATTAGGAAAACTACTGAACCAGCGTTTTACTTGACAAGGTTTTCAGCTCGTCTACAAACACAAAAACTAAAACTGACAACACGTGCAGTTAGATATCCAAAATAGTTTTTTATAACTGAATTCCAAAAATGAAAGAAAATGAATCTGTCATCGCGGGATTCGAGCCATCGACTATACTTGTGAGGCCACAACGCTACCACCTGATCTACGCCGACAGATGCTGCAAGTGTTTTAATTATGTGTACTTACGCTTACTTGCAAAACTTCAAACTCGATTTTCTCTAGAATTTTTGAAAGTTGCATCGAATGCCTTTGGCTGATTGTTATTTGAGTGGTCTGTGTTGGTTTTGTGTATCTTTGGTATGATAATGCGTTCAGTATGCTGTTCATAGTAACTTACCCGCATTCCTATTTTCTTATTCATTATCAAGCCTACTCCTGCGTTACCACCAACTGATTTCGTGTTTATGACCCAGTACTAACCCGACCAGAAATCCTGTTCTTCCTGCCACCGAACTTCAAAAATCCCTACCATATCTAACTTTAACCTATCCATTTCTCTTTTCAAATTTTCTAACTTATCTACGCGATTAAGGGTTAGAACATTCCACGCTCCGATCCGTAGAATGCCTATTTTGTTTTTCTTGATGACGACATCCTCCTGAGTAGTCCCCGCCCGGAGATCCAAATGGGGGACTATTTTACCTCCGGAATATTTTACCCAAGAAGACGCCATCATCATATAGTCATACAGTAGAGCTTCATGTCCTCGGGAGAAGTAACGACTGTAGTTTCCCCTTGCATTCAGCCGTTCCTAGTAACTGCATGGCAAAGCCATGTTAGGTGACGTTACAATGCCAGCTCAGTCTATCATCCAGACTGTTGCCCTGTAACTATTGAAAAGGCTTCCATCCCCTCGGCATGATTCGACGTAGTACTTACGTCTACGGTCGCAGCAAGAGTGCAGCCCTCAGGCCACGCCAAAACATTCCCCACCACAAAAAAATGTTCAAATGTTTGTAGAGCTTATGGGACTTAACTACGGGGTTATCAGTCCCTAAACTTACAAACTAAGATGTCACGGAATCTTAGACAAGGAATCATTAATTTAATGTGATTGACGAGACAGAGCAGCAAATGAAGGTCTTGCCTCACTAGCGATTAACACTTCATATGTGCTACAATATGTGCTAGAGCCAGCCTCCATCATTTAACGCTGACGCGCTATCATTTGTCTTTACACAAATGTTGGTTGTAATTTCAGTGCGCTGAAATAGGATCTGGAACACGTGTAGTGCATTTTACCAACCTGGTTCCAGTTTTTTGTAAACTATAAACTACGCTGTTTAATTGTAAATATTAAACACCAAAGAGAATTTATTGAACTGTTGTTCTCATGTTTAAATCATGAATGGCCGTTCCATTTAAGTTGACGAATTTGTTAGACGGATAAGATGACGGACTATCATCTTATTCAAATATTTCGTACATAACATTAATGATTGCAGTACTGTGCATGTGTAACAAGTATAAAGGAAGGACCAACTGACTGAAAAGGTCACAGGAATAGATGACCATTGTGCAGGAGGTACAGAGTGGTGCGTAGTACTTCGAAGAGAAAACAGGGGAAAAAGTTGCTCTCATTGCAATCAAAAACAGAAGAGAAACTGAAGAAAAAGAAATATAAAAGACAAAAAGAGAAAAATCGAATGACATTTAGGGGAGGCAAATGTGATGAGGCACTCCGAAATCAGTCAACTACACTGAATACAACGATAGTCATGATTTTCTTAGAGAACTTTGTGAAATCAGCAACGACTATGGTAAATTACGGACTTTATATGATTGTCCATGCTGTCGTAAATGGGCCCATGTTGCTTGTACCTAAGCACACTGCAGCAAATACGAAACGCAAAGCAAATCTATGCCACTTCTGTGCTTAAAATAAACAGATTTTTTTGTTTTGTTTAACGATTTATGTTTTCCTTTATCAAATTACACGCCTACGTCCGTCATCTTACTCGCAAACTTACGAGTTTGACATCATTTGAAAAAATTCAAAGTAAATGTTAGGCCTACATTAAAAAAAAAAAAAAAAAAAAAACTAAGAAATCTGTAGTTGGAAACAAAACTCTATTGGTTTCTCTAAAGTATTCATCTAGGCCTCAGGTCTAAAATAAGGTGATGAAAAATTCGAAAGCTTACTGTCTTCATTTTACCATCCTTTCCCCTACACTCGCTCTTTATCCCATATTACTGCAAACGTATGCTCGAAATTAGTTTCCTTGTATGGTATTAGTAGGATAAGGTACGGTACTGGTACTTTTCATACACCATTTCAGTGAAAGAATCTTTTAACCATTCTCTAATACAACAAAAACATAATTTTTTTAACAATTCTGTTACATATGATAATGTACTCTCAAAGTAAAGTGATATGTTGTTATCTGTGTGCCATTTAGTAAATTTGAATGCATTGAGTATTTTACTTTAATTCCTGATTTGTCATTTGTGTGTTTAGCAAATTCTTGTCGCAAACGAAGTATTGATAACATATCGAATTACTCATTTCTTGAAGAAATACGAAATGACAAAAATATTCGATACACGTGAAAACAACAACAGAACCTTTCTTCGCTGAACCACGCACACAACAAGAATGAAATGAATAACTTTCTGGTCAAAAGATTTTGAGCTGCAGAGACTTCTCTGACCTCGTTCCCGGCGGTATTTTCGGGGGGCTAGCGTCAGCAGGTCTCCTGTCACCTCTTTCGTCCAAGATTAGGGTGGCACCACACTAAGAACACGGTTACCTCGCCATCTTGCCAAGTAAGCTTGTCTCTGGCCACCCAGCAGACGCCAGCGCAGACAACAAACGAAGCCATGCGTTCTTAATTAAAGTAAACGAGGCCCTAAAGCGCGAGGCGGCGACTGTAAGCCATTGCTCGGCATTCAGTCAGTATTAAAACCAACTTTCCACATTCACATGAACACACAAGTTCAATCACACGGGTGGAAGCATATATAAACATGGGGCATTGATCATTAATAAACAGAATAAAAATAATTAACATACTAAGAGACAATATTAATGGTGCAGAAACACTTTAGGTTAAATGAATAACTCAAAAATGGAAGACGACTACATATTCAGTGGATGTGTTTCAACTTGTACACGGCATTCGACAGAGTACAGTAGAATAAGTTAATGGACATACTAAGAAAGATAATACGAGTACAGATTGCGAATGAAATGAGAACAAAGCGCAATAGGTAGGGGAATGAGGCAAGGCTGCTGTCTCGCCCCAATACTGTTCAACAAATCAACGACCGTGCCGCGGTGGATACATCGGTTTCCGCCAGATCACCGAAGTGAAGCACCGTACTTGGCCAGTAGGGCCTACTTGGATGGGTAACCGTCCGGGTACGCCACGCGCTGTTCACAATTTTCCCTTTGCCTTACGGCAGAGGAGACAGGACAGGTGGTGGTGCACAGCCCTTAACCACCAGTCTTTGCATCAATGTTCTCGATTACATACCAAACCACTCCACAGTGTCTCATGGAGTGAGTGCATGGGACACTGTTAAGCTGGGCGGCCCCCTTGGTGCTTTTCGAGAGGAGTAGGCTATGTGCCGGCACCGGGTTTCACCCCCTCCCATCATCTCCAATCAGTGGCGGTCTAAAGGGGAGGGGGGCGGAGGGAGCGGGCCGCCCCGGGCTTCTTGGGGGTCCTCCAAATACCTCAAAACCATCTTTTTATTATTTCTTTTTATTTTGAGCGCCCTTGTCCTCTCGTTCTGGGGTCTCCAAATCTCGGAAGCTATTTTTCCTAGATTGTCCCGTTCCTCTCGTCCTGGGGGGCCTCAAAATGTCAAAAGTTACTTTTTTATAGTAATTCATGTATTTGCAAGTGAACAGGGGAGAGGGGGGCATCATTTTGTTCTGCCGCCGCCCCGGGCCTACGACAGCCTTAGCCCGCCACTGTCTCCAACACGACACTACACCACAGACGCACCCATTACAGTCACGTACATTTAACAGAGAGACTTCAGCACACAGTTCTCATACTTTCCGGCGCGAAAGATAGGGAAATTCTTTTCAATTAAGCGACGATTTTGCCCTCCGATCTTCCAGCCTTTCATGCCACACGACTTCACTGTTTAACACATATCTGGAACACATTATGCAGAAATGTATGAAACAAATCAGAGGTACTCGTGTCAGTGGTAGGAGAATACAACGTATTCGATTCGAAGATGAAATTGTGTTACTGACAGAGAACGAAAGAACTATGATTGAAATGTTAAAGGATTTCATTAAGACCTGTGACGAATTTGGAATGAGAATCAATAAGAAGAAGAGAAAATGTATGGTTCTTAAGCGCAATAAAAGTACACATAACTATAGGCTAGGTCAGGAAGTAATAGAACATTTAGTGATTTCAAATACCTGGAAAACATAACTACAGAAAATATGAGATGCCGCAAGGAATTGAAAACCCGCATAGCATTTGCCGAGGAGGCATTTAATAAGAGGCGGCTTCTATGCTGGTGTCTGGACAGGGCTCTGAGGAAGAGACTGACAAAATGTTTTACATGGCTCTGAGGCATAAATATTGACAAAAGAGGACGAAAGAAGATTAGAAGCATTTCACATGTGCACTTGGAAGAAGAGAGAAATGAGAACGTGTAGCGAAGAGTGGGTCGAGAGAGAGAAGCTTTAAAGATAATGAGAAAGAGGAAACGTAATAGCCTAGGCCATTGGATGAGAAGAAAAATGTTCAAATGTTTGTATAGTCTATGGGACTTAATTACGGGGTCATCAGTCCCTAAACTTACAAACTACTTATGAACTACTTACGAACTAGGACGGCACAAATATCCATGACCGATGGGGGATTCGAACCCCCGACCGTAGCGGCCGTGCAGACCATGACTGGAGCGCCTCAGTCCCCTCGGCCACCGCGGCCGGCCGGATGAGAAGAGATTGCTTGCTGATGGATGCTATGGAGGACACAGTGAATCGAGGGAGAAGAAAAAGAATAAGAAGAAGATACCAGATGGTTTCAGTATACGGGTATGAAAGAGTTTTGAGAAAACAGAGGGTAGCAAACGACAGGACTGCATGGAGAGATGCTCGTGAATACCAGCCGTACGGCAGACACTGAAGATGACGAATGATAACAAAGGAAAACAAGAGAGCTTTGTTTCTTTTTGGAAATGTAACAGCCTTTTTCTTTCTGCAGTCCTTTTATTTGCCCCATACGCATTTCGCCCTCTCTTTTAGAGGGTCGTCAGTGGATTCTGTATCTGGAAATTATACAGGGTGTTACAAAAAAGTACGGCCAAACTTTCAGGAAACATTCCTCACACACAAAGAAAGAAAATATGTTATGTGGACATGTGTCCGGAAACGCTTAGTCACGATGGAGAAACCGAGCGGTCTAAAGCGTCTAGCTGCGGAGCGCGCGGTTGCTCGCTGTGGAGGTTCGAGTCCCCCCTCGGGCATGGGTGTGTGTGTTGTCCTTAGGTTAGTTTACCTAGGTTTAAGTAGTTTGTAAGCTACGGACTGATGACCACGCAGTTTGGTTCGACAGATTTACAAACATTTGAACATTTTTTTTCGGAAACGATTAATTTCCATGTTAGAGCTCATTTTATTACTTCTCTTCAAATCACATTAACCATGGACTGGAAACACACAGCAACAGAACGTACCAGCGTCACTTCAAACACTTTGTTACAGGAAATGTTCAAAATGTCCTCCGTTAGCGAGAATACATGCATCCATCCTCCGTCGCATCCCTGATGCGCTGATGCAGCCCTGGAGAATGGCGTATTGTACCACAGCCGTCCACAATACGAGCACAAAGAGTTTCTACATTTGGTACCGAGGTTGCATAGACAAGAGCTTTCAAATGCACCCATAAATGAAAGTCAAGAGGGATGAGATCAGGAGAGCGTGGAGGCCATGGAATTGGTCCGCCTCTACCAATCCATCGGTCACCGAATCTGTTGTTGAGAAGCGTACGAACACGTCGACTGAAATGTGCAGGACCTCCATCGTGCATGATCCACATGTTGTGTCGTACTTGTAAAGGCACGTGTTCTAGCAGCACAGGTAAAGTATCCCGTATGAAATCATGATAACATGCCCCAGAGAGCGTAGGTGGAAGAACAGGAGGCCCAATCATGACAACACCAACAATTCCTGCCCAAACGTTTACAGAAAATCTGTGTTGATGACGTGATTGCACAATTGCGTGCAGATTCTTGTCAGCCCACACATGTTGTTTGTGAAAATTTACAATTTGATCACGTTGGAATGAAGCCTCATCCGTAAATACAACATATGCACTGAAATGAGGAGTGACACATTGTTGGATGAACCATTCACAGAAGCGTACCCGGGAGGCCAGTCAGCTGCTGATAGTGCCTGCAGACGCTATACATGGTATGGAAACAACTGGTTCTCCCGTAGCACTCTCCACACAGTGACGTGGTCAACGTTACCTTGTACAGCAGCAGCTTCTCTGACGCTGACATTAGGGTTATCGTCAACTGCACGAAGAATTGCCTCGTCCATTGCAGGTGTCTTCGTCGTTCTAGGTCTTCCCCAGTCGCGAGTCATAGGCTGCAATGTTCCGTGCTCCCTAAGACGCCGATCAATTGCTTCGAACGTCTTCCTGTCGGGACCCCTTCGTTCTGGAAATATGTCTCGATACAAACGTACCGCACCATGGCTATTGCCCCATGCCAATCAAAACATCAAATGGGCATCTGCCAACTCCACATTTGTAAACATTGCACTGACTACAAAAGCACGTTTATGATGAACACTAACCAGGTGATGCTATGTACTGATGTGCTTGATGCTAGTACTCTAGAACAATGAGTCAAATGTCAACACAAGCACTGAAGTCAACATTACCTTCCTTCAATTGGGCCAACTGGCGGGGAATCGAGGAAGTACAGTACATAATAACGAAACGATTGGGTATTTTGACAATTGTCTGCACGAATTATTTCAATTTACATTTAAAGAGAAATACTAAAATGAGCTCTAACATGGTAATTAAGCGTTTCCGGACACATGTCCACATAACATTTTCTTTCTTTGTGCGTGATGAATGTTTCCTGAAAGTTTGACCGTACCTTTTTGTAACACCATGTATATTTGCTTACTGATGTACTTTCGACAGATTATAAACAGTTTACTTTGCTTTAATGTAAATTAACACTGGCTACTCACGTTTTATGCTCTTGCGATTTTCATGGTGTTCTTCACACTTGGAATTTGTTTGTTTATATCTGTTTCCAACTTAACTGAGTACTTGTATGCGGCGTCTGTGTTTTGTGTGTGTACGAAAAGGAGTGTGTGTGTGTGTGTGTGTGTGTGTGTGTGTGTGTGTGTGTGTGTGTGTAGTCTCAGATAGTAGTAGGAATTGTTGTGTTTTGATGATATGGACATTGATTTCGATGTTTTGTGGAGAAGGGTTGATGGGAAAATGAAGGGAGTGGGCCTTTTCATGTCTTTTTTGCACGTTGGTTTGTGGTTGCGCGTTCTTAGGTGTTGAGCAAAAGTGGAATGGTTTGTTCCATACCTCCAGGGTCTAATGTGTTCTTTAAATCTGATATCGTACATTCTCCTTGTTTGGACAATGTATCTCCCACCACAAATTTAGGGTGTCCTTAGCGCGATCCGCAACCTGGCGCCCCAGATCTCTCGGCTACTCCCGCGCGGAAATTATCTGTTGTGAATGCTATGTTTATGCCCTGTCGTTTGGAAATGTTGGTTATTATGTGTGCGAGTTTGTTTCTTTATGTCATTGTGTATCATCTTGTGCCTTCCCTTATATTTTTTTCGTTATTCTGGGTAGATGTAATGGTGTTTGTTATTGTTTGTGGTTCTGTTTTGTTGTGTCTAATTTTTTGTGTTGTGATTTTAATTTTGTTTTTCAGCTTTGTGACCATGTCACTCCTGTAACCATTGTTTTCAGGTATCTGCATTATTATGTCAATTTCTTCTTGATAGTTTTCCTTGTTGAATGGTACTGTACTGGGTCTACGGAGTATTTCTCGGAGTGCGGGCTGCTTCTGTGACAATGGGTGGTTTGAGATTTGAGGGATAAGAACGTCTTATGCTATGGTATTCAGAGAGATTTCAAAGATGTGTCTCTTTTTTTGTTTAACTAAAATAAACTCTCCGCTTCCCATCCCCGTTCTCTACTAGTATGTTCGACAGTTAGCGATAACAAAGGCGAGCGAGGAATCTTAAAAGAAAACAAGCTCCTCCTGCTTTACTGTCCCCGTATACCTCTAGTACGATAGGAAACGAATATATATATATATATATATATATATATATATATATATATATATATATATATATAAATAAGGGTGATCTATTCTGACTGATTTTTACTAGTGCTAGGTTTAAAGAAGCCCCTAATTTTAGTAGAGTTATACATAATTATTCAATTTTCATAACCACTCATAGTGAAATTATGTAAATAGGCATTTTAAAAAATCCAAAGAATTACTTTCTGACTGGAATATGATCACAGTTAATTAAAAATCAAAATTTTGTGTATGTGCCAAAAGTTTATATTAATTCGTTAACTCTTAAAACTTAATATTAAGCTGAACAATCTAGGTGCATAACATTTTAAACCATTAACCATTGCGGTAAATAAATTACTTGACAGATTGCTGCGTAATATTTTAAATAACTTTTACATCGGATGTTACTTTGTGGAAGGCCATTAGAAAACAAATTATAAACTTTAACTGTGGACTGAAAACATTACATATACAACATTTTAAATGCATTAACAATTTCGATTTAAAAATACTTGATCAAACTGCCAAAAAATATTTTGAAAATTTGGGGAACAAACCCGGAATAAACTTAAACTGGGAAACGTGACACTTCATTAATTAAATACTCAACCAGACTACAGAAGAGATATTCTAATATTTCCTATACTGTCAGCTGTAATTATAAACTGAAAAGCTTTACGTATACAACCTTTTGAATAAATTAACAATTCAAATACATGAAGTTAATTTACCAAACTGCTAAGGAATATTTAGGATATTTTCGGCGGTAACGAGGAATTGCCTCAATTTTTAACTGAAATGTACCTGTGTCACATTTTCATAATAAATAATTTAGGCAAATAAACATGAATATAATGTGGGAAATGAATGCGGAGATAGGAACAGAAAGTAATTGGCAGATTCGATAAATGCGCGAGTGTTACTGAAATACTTCGGGAACTCAGATGAGAGTCGCTGGGGGAAAAGTGACGTTCGTTTCGAGAAACAATGTTCAAGACATTTAGAGGGCTGGAATATAAGGAGGACCGCAGAACTATTTTACTGCCGCCAACCTACATTAAGCGTAGTCCAGACCACAGAGATAAGATCAATATGGGAGTGCATCAAGAAAGCAAGTAACTCGTAGTGGTACTGAGTACCCTCCGCCACGCACCTTACGGTGGATTACGGAGTATGTATGTAGATGTAGATTATCAGACAGCATAGGAGGTAATGGCAAAATATGGATGAGGAAGTGACACTCAGAAGAGAGGATATGATGTCTTTGAACATTTAATATTAATTGTTGGTGAATAACGTAATCAGCCACATACGCTTTCAAAATTGTTTTATTTCAAAGTCATCACCGGTTTCGGTTATGAAGATAGATAAGGTAGCCCGAAACCGGCAATGGCTTTGAAATAGAACATTTTTAAAAGCATTGTGGCTGGTTGCGTTATTCACCAACGGCCGCGGAGTTCACAAGATCCAGTATGGGTAACATAACGTTAAATTTAATATTAAACAGGACTGTGGGATAGATGTCTATTGATTTCTAGTGCTTCTAACAGGTTAAGGTTTTAGCCTTTGTTTACTATGTGGAGGACACGTCGCTGTGGCTGGTAGCTGTGGCCCTCACACAGTACTATGAAACATATTTACCAAAGGAACAGACATACAAACAATTCTGTCGGTTCGGAACAGAGCAGGTGATGGGATGAAGATTGTACGCTTTCTCAGAGCGAGTGTCTATTAGACATAAAAATCTTGTGAACCAGGAAAACCAGAAGAGTACTGCGATGTAGGAACGTGTCATCGTATGTTCACAACGCTGTTTGCAGATCGCATAGTGAAGAGCTCACTTTGACTACACGCTGGCTTGAATTGAAATCATGTTAAAGTAATTATTTATTCAGGTGTGGAAGACTTTGGTCATTTAGAAATTAGGCACGTACCGCAAGGAGAAGGCCGCATGCTGCATGCAGTCAGCGTACTGCTGTCCAGTTGAGTCCCCTACCCATTTCCTCCTCCACTCTGTTATGATCTTCCGACCTTTGTGCCTGCATCTGTCTCTCCCTTCTCCGTCCATCCCCTCCTCTCTTCGTTCTGAAGTAAACGATGGTACAAGTCATGCTTAATAACAATTCTTACGTTATGTATTTACTCCAATCTTCCATTAGTCAAATTCCTCTTCCTGCCTTTCTCTGTTCACCTGCTTCTCTTCTTCTCACATGTTCATCATCTCCACACATTCCTCTGTCCGCCTCCTGTTCGTCTCTCTCTCTCTCTCTCTCTCTCTCTCTCCCTTTACTCAATCTCCTCTACCTCTATCAGTCCACCTCGTTTTCTTCTATGAAAAGCTACAAAGGCAACATCTGCCAACTTTCATGATCATTGGTGGAACAGTGTCGAAATTCATTGCAGGGATCTCACCGCAATGCACCGTAAAGTTGGTTGCGGAGTATAAAATCCTCCTCCGTGTAATCATGCATACATATAACATCTTTAATTATTTGTTCCTGTCGTCCTCAGTTGCGTAATACTACACAGCAATTTTATACTACTGGCCATTAAAATTGCTACATCAAGAAGAAATGCAAATGATAAACGGGCATTCATTGGACAAATATACTATACTAGAACTGACATTTGATTACATTTTCATGCAATTTGGGTACACAGATCCTGAGAAATCAGTATCCAGAACAACCGCCTCTGGCCGTAATAACGGTCTTGATACGCCTGGGCATCGAGTCAAACAGAGCTTGAATGGTGTGTACAGGTACAGATGCCCATGCAGCTTCACCACGATACTACAGTTCATCAAGAGTCGTGACTGTCGTATTGTGACGAGCCAGTTGCTCGGCCACCATTGACCAGACGTTTTCAATTGGTGAGAGATCTGGAGAATGTGCTGGCCAGGGCAGCAGTCGAACATTTTCCGTATCCAGAAACGCCCATGCAGGACCTGTAACATGCGGACGTGCATTATTCTGCTGAAATGTAGGGTTTCGCAGGGATCTAATGAAGGATAGAGCCACGGGTCGTAACACATTTGAAATGTAACGGCCACTGCTCAATGTGCCGTCGATACGAACAAGAGGTGACCAAGACCTGTAACCAATGGCACCCATACCATCACGCCGGGTGATACACCAGTATGGCGATGACGAATACACGCTTCCGAAGTGCGTTGACCGTGATGTCACCAAACACGGACGCGACCATCATGATGCTGTAAACATAACCTGGATTCATCCGAAAAAATGACGTTTTGCCATTCGTGCACCCAGGTTCGTCGTTGGGTACACCATCGCAGGTGCTCCTGTTAGTGATGCAGCGTCAAGAGTAACCGCAGCCATCGTCGTCGAACTGTTCGCGTAGATGGTTGTTGTCTTGCAAACATCCCCATCTGTTGACACAGGGATCGAGACGTGGCTGCACGATCCGTTACAGCCATGCGGATAAGATGCTTGTCATCTCGACTGCTAATGCTACCAGGCCATTGGGATCCAGCACGGCAATCCGTACTGCTCTCCTGAACCCACCGATTCCATATTCTGCTAACAGCCATTGGATCGCGACCTACGCGACCAACGCGAGCAGCAATGTCGCGATACGATAAACCGCAATCGCGATAGGCTGCAATCCTACCTTTATCAAAGTCTGAAACGTGATGAAGGCCGCGGTGGCCGAGGGGACTGAGGCGCTCCAGTCACGGTCTTCACGGCCACTACGGTCGGGGGTTCGAATCCCCCCTCCTTACTTGTAAGTAGTTCATAAGTAGTTTGTAAGTTTAGGGACTGATGACCCCGTAGTTAAGTCCCATAGACTCTACAAACATTTGAACATTTGAAACGTGATGGTACGCATTTCTTCTTACTCGAGGCATCACAACAACGTTTCACCAGGCAACGCTGGTCAACTGCTATTTGTGTATGACAAATCGGTTGGAAACTGTCCTCATGTCAACACGTTGTATGTGTCGCCAACCTTGTGTAAATGCTCTGAAAAGCTAATAATTTGCATATCGCAGCATCTTTTTCCTGTCGGTTAAATTTTGCGTCTGTAGCACGTCATCTTCATGGTGTGGCAATTATAATGGTCAGGAGTGTATATTGATGATGATGACAATATATATATATATATATATATATATATATATATATATATATATATATATAATTTATTTTTGCATAGAGGTAAGAAACACTTTTGGCACATTCTATTTCACCATAGTGTTTTGGCACATAAATGTTACTAACAAATTTTCAAATGTTTGTAAATCTATTGGGCCCCAACTGCTTGGTTATTAGTCCCTAGCTTACAAACTATTTAAACTAACCTAAGGACAACACATATACCCAAGCCCGAGGGAGGACTCGAACTTCCGACATCGAACAGCCGTGCACATCGCAGCACGGCTTCTCAGTGTGCACGGCTCTTCCGCCACGGCTGTTACTAACAATTTTGGTAGATGTTAGTCTGCATGTGTGCTACTGGAACTACTACTTGCTAAGTTCTCGATGTCATTTATTTCTCTCACTGGCTGTCTGAAGTAATCAAACATCATATTAGACGGCAACGGTAGTGACTTATTCATTATTAAGTGATGCCCATGGTGCCTCCTCTCAGTAAACGCCATGTAAACTTCAAGCAGAGAGTTGAGACAGCAGACTAGCGTAATGTGTCACACAAAACTTACAATTGTAACAAAAAATCTGAATAAAATGCGTTACCATGTGTATATTGTATATGATATCTCACCTGCTCCCTTAGTTGTTTGAACAGTGTATATACAGTTGAAATTCGGTATTCCGAACTAATTTCGGGTTTGGAAAGATGGGAATCTAAAATTTTCAGGTTATCTGAAACAATGTAATGTACGTATACAAAAACAGGATTACCAGGCACAAGGCATCGTAGCGACGAGAGGCAGGGGTACTTGAGAAAACCACGGAAAATCCTAAGAAACGGCACAATTACTAAACCGATTACAAGCTACTTAGTTCACACACACACACAAAACAAAACAAAAACAAAAAAAAACCGCTTATGCGATATTTTATTCAATAACAGTACTAGGCCACGTTATAAAATACGAAAAATCATGAACATAAAGGACATCAACTGTTGGCTAGCTCAGGCTTAGGGCAATTTAAAAGAATGAACTCACCAGATGTAATTAGCAGCATTGGCCGTTAATGTTTTATTTTAAAAAACCACAGATCGATTTCGATCACATAATGATCATCTTCAGTGTCCTTCCAACGAGCATATGCATGCCCTGAACTAGGCAGTTGCGTTCAGGGCATGCATATGCTCGTTGGAAGGACACTGAAGATGATCATTATGTGATCGAAATCGATCTGTGGTTTTTTAAAATAAAACATTAACGGCCAATGCTGCTAATTACATCTGGTGAGTTCATCATTGTGTGGTCGTGGAGCACCTCAAAGTAATGGAATCAAACCTCAATTTAAAAGAATATTTAAGATAAACGTCGTGGCAGAAACTTTTGCCAAGAATCTGAAGAATTTCGCTATGTATCGCATGATTTTGCCTCTTTACAACAAAACTGCTCAAGAGGATGGATTCAAACGTGTTCTTACAGCTTCTGTAATTTTGTAATTCAATAAGCGTTCACAAAGCCAGGAGGGAATTTAATATATTTCAAATGGTACCGATGTTATCCACTTCTGCCACCACCAGTGGAGTTGTGAAGCTATGGTGGACGTACAGCGCGATTGACTGATCACGTAACAAGGAATTAATAATTTAAAGTGAATAAAAGTTTGAAATTGTATCTCTTTCGCGGGCTATATTTTAGCTCTTGCGTACTATATACGGTCCGCGGACCACAGGTTGCGAGCAACTGTTTTAACCCTTAAATGCATAGTGTAGCTGATCAACAACATACCTTTTTTTCCATTATCTCTCAAACTGATGAACATTTTACCACAAATTCATTTGTAGCTGCTTGTATACTTAGTGTTACATATGCTTGTAGCTCGTTGTAGAAATTATAAATTGCAGAGTACTACTGAATCATTTCGACAGTTAGCTGCATTGAGTTACTCTTAATATGTGCGTTTGTTTATTTTACTGTTCCTCCTCTTTCATGTAAAAGTAGTCAATCACATACTACTGTTGTATTATGAGTCACTTTCTGGAAAGATGAGAGG
Source organism: Locusta migratoria (assembly GCA_026315105.1). Classification (NCBI taxonomy): domain Eukaryota; kingdom Metazoa; phylum Arthropoda; class Insecta; order Orthoptera; family Acrididae; genus Locusta; species Locusta migratoria. The sequence continues at coordinate 383,063,637 of CM048744.1, forward strand.
CATAATAGTGGCATTTACTGCATCGGGTACATCACGGAAGCACTATACACGGTGAATCACCTAACACATGACCGCAAATATTGCGGAAACGGAAAATGCCATTTATATGCGGTTTTCACTGAATGGATTGGTAGTCAGGGGCTCGTATTTTTAGCTAACAAACAGATTGTAGTATTACTTAGAAAGTGTATTTTTTATGCAAACATACAATTTCTCAATTGGAAAATTGGTTGTTTCTATCATGCACTGGAATTTTTGACACCAGCTGTGTATAAAGAATTTTGAATGACATTTTTATCACGTGTAATTTAGCAGCTACAAGCATTCAGAGTTTTGGAGACGGAAGCTGAAATAGCGTAGCTGAGTAGCCGAATGGTTAGCCCCTGGGGCACGGCCCACTGTCTCATGATTACCAACCAATCAGTTACGATGTCGTAGCCTTCGCCCCCAAAACTTTGAATGGTTGTAGTTGCCAAACTAAACGTGATAAAAATGTCATTAAAAATTGTTTGTACACAACTGGTGTCAAAATTCCAGTGCATGATAGAAACAACCATTGTTCCATTTGAAAAATTGTATGTTTGCTTAAAAAATACACTTTCTATGTATTTTTACAATCTGTTTATTGGCTAACAATACGAACCCCTCTGACTACCAACCCATTCTGTGAAACCTGCACATCAATCTCACTTTCCGTTTCCGCAATATTTGCGGTTCAAGTGTTAGGTGATTCACCCTGTATAGCTGTCCGCCTCCGTAGTCCAGTGGACAGCGTGGTTAGTTGCCACGCAGGGGGCCCGGGTTCGATTCCCGGTCGGGTAGGAGATTTTCTCCACTCTGGGACTGGGTGTTGTGACGTCCTCATCATCATTGCATCATCATTGACATGCAAGTCGCCGAAGTGGCGTCAGATAAAGAGACTTGCACCAGGCAGGCTGAACACGACCCCAGTTGGGGTCTAACGGTCATAAATGCCACACGATCATCATCACCCTGTATAGCTGACCATCTATGCACTTTCTGTTGCTAGTAGTGCATAATAATTTTAAGGATTTTTTTTAATATCTCAGTATATACGCACTGTACATTAACCGTAGTAGTTTTTATAGATTTAAAAAAAAATCGCATTAAAGGGTTAACACAAAATTATTACACAGCGACGGATATCCATCCGACGTAGGCTTTTATCTACAAAGTGAATATAATCGCGCAGACCTCCGCTAATATTAACCGTTAAAATGTTCTGTCCCTTCGCTCACTTGAGATACACGCGATCTAAAATTTTCGAACTTTAATAATTGGATCCATAACAGTTGTTAATTTTAAACATTTTTATTTCTATTTACTACCCGAGTGCGAGACCTGTGTCACATCAACAGGTGCATTTAGTGAGTCCGTAAAAGTGTTACATGTAGCAACAAATTAAAATTGTGTGCCCCTGGTACATGGAACAAATCGGAAAGTACTGGTGGCAACTTGGGCGCCACATAGCCGCTCACAAGGCAGGGTCGAACCGTCCGAGGACCGCCCTCCAACGGACACCGCAGCAGTTAAACTCGGGTAGAGAATAGAAATAAAAACGTTTAAAATTAACAACTGTTGCGGATCCGATTATTAAAGATGAAATGGGCAGTTGTCGGTGTCCCTAAGTAAGAATAATATTGGCTCATTTTAGGTTACGGTAGTAACACTAAAAGTGTGCCTTTGAGATCGTATTTTGACAGCTCGAAATTTAAATGAAAATAACGGCTTAATTATTCATCTGACACGAAAATTGAATAACCGAATTTGTAGAGGAGAAAATTCTCTACAACCTTATTCTCTTATGTTTTTCTTTCATATCTCGTAGCGTTTCAAAGATATTTGCAGAAATAACGGCGATTTTGAGATGTATGTCTGTCTGTCTGTCCGTAATGTGTTTCCTGTTTTTTTAAGACGAACCGTTCAACCGATCAGCACCAAATTTTACAGACATGATTGTAGGCTGCCAAAGACCAGAACCTCCCTTTTTCAAATTTTTCGGACAAAAAATACGGCAGTAATACCAGAAAAGCCGTCTGTAATATAATTGTAATTGCAAACGAACCGTTCACCTGACACGAAAATTGAATAACCTGACACGAAAATTGAATAACCTAATTGGTAGAGGAGAAAATTCTCTACAACTTAGCTCCCTTAGATTTTTTTCATATCTCGTATCGTTTGAGACATATTTGCAAAAATCACGGAGATTTGACACCCTCCATTGAATTAACGATAACCAGCCGTTTGGAGATGTCACGTGACATTCCTCGCCCAGAACTCTCTCTGGCATACGCCATCCATCTTGCTTTGCGTATTTCATGATTTTCTTATTGTAACTTACACGTTGTCATTTCAAAGCAATGGAGCACTGAGGAATTAACAAAAACACATCGTTCTTCGTACGATAAATGATAATCTAGTGTCTACAAATGCCATATTAGCATCAGTTAAAAACGGCCATCAATAGTATGAGATTAAAGGACTCAACTTTCGACTGATAGCTGTAGCGTAGTGGGCACTGCGTTGGATTGTGATGCTGAAGGTCAGTGGTTCGGAACCCGCCACTACATAATTTTTTTCCTTAAAAGGGTTTCAGATACTCTTATTAATTAATTTTTTATTATTTAGATTGTTATTTTGGTCCAAAATGTTTGCAAAAACTTATAAAACTACAAATCTAAAGTGGGCCATAAAACACGTCAGTGCGATTTTTTTTCTGCAAACGGCTTTGCTACTCACGAAATTTGTTAGAAACCAGCGGTCTTTAGTTCAAACTTGCAACACACTCCTCGTCCACTGTGCGCTGCCCGCCATTTAGCAGGGAGGTGGTGCGGCTTTCTCCTCATTGGTCCGCGCAACCGCGCGTTCATCAGCATGTCAGCCCTGCTGTCTTTTTACCGCTTCGCTTTCTCTCCAGCTCACTAGATGTCTCGTTATTGAATATGCTAATGCGCAGCTGATGTGTTGCAAATTTTCTTAGCTTCCGCTTGCTTGGTAATTCATTCCTTTTGCTGCTGACAATTTAGTTTCCCTTTCTCCCTTTCACCTGCTATTTGCAATTCTCTACTAGTTTGAATTTTTTGTGATTTGGATTTTTTTTTTTCAGATTTATTTACGGCAATGGTTGTTACGTTTCCCTTCCGTTAGTCACGGTTAATACACGATACCTCGTAACAGATTTACATCAATGTTATATGTAATTAGCTTCTCGAATTCGTTGCCATTACGTCGCTATTTCATTCTGCAAGAGAACTACGAATTTTCTTCCGGAATACAAATTAACCTGACCAGTATTAAAGAAGCAACATTTTAAACGTTTGTCATTTATACGCTATCCCCAGCCTAAAGTTAACTCAGTTTCGTATTTATTATTTCGTTCTGTGTTTGAATTGAAGTACAGTAGAATCCTGTTAATCCGAAATGTTTCAAATGTTTGTATAGCTTATGGGACTCAACTACGGGGTCATCAGTCCCTAAACTTACAAACTACTTATAAACTAGCTTACACTAGAGACGGCACAAATATCCATGCCCGAGGGGGGATTCGAACCCCCGACCGTAGTGGCCGCGCATACCGTGACTGTAGCGCCTCAGTCCCCTCGACCACCGCGGCCTGCTGTTAATCCGAACCCCGTAAACCCAAAATTTCGGCTAATCCAAATAAAATCTTTATTTCAGAACAAAATAAATAATTAACCTGCTTATGTTTTGTGTGAAGAGAGAATTTTTTTAAACTATTGGAATGAGAACCTCTTTATTAAAAAGCAATTTACCGGAAACACAAACAATACCTTCACGACACTATAGCAATGGTAATACTACCGATGCCAGTACTGCTAAGGCAGAATTACTAAACACAGATTTCCGAAATTCGTTCACCAAATAAGACGAAGTGAACACTTCAGAATTCAATCCAAGAACAGCTGCCAGCATGCGAATCTTAGAAGTAGATGCTCCTGGAGTAGTAAAACAACTTAAGTCACTAAACAAAAACAAATCTTCCGGGCCAGATTGTATACCAACTAGATTCTTCTCAGAGTATGCTGATGTAATAGCTCCGTACTTAGCTATTATTTACAACCGATCACTCAGCGAAAGATCCGTGCCCAAAGACTGGAAAGTTGCCCAAATTACTCCAATATACAAAAAAGGCAATAGGAGTGATCCACAAAATTACAAGCCAATCTCATTGACGTCGATTTGTAGTAGGATTTTGGAACATATACTTTGTTCGAATATTATGAACTACCTCGAAGAGAACGTCCTATTAACCAATAGTCAAAACGGATTCAGAAAGTATCGCTCTCTCGAAACACAGCTTGCCCTTTATTCACATGAAGTGATAAGTGCCATCGACAAGGGATCTTAAATCGATTTCATAGTTCTGGATTTCCGGAAGGCTTTTGACACTGTACCCCACAAGCGGCTTCTAATGAAATTGCGTGCTTATGGAATATCTCGCCAATTGTGCGATTGGATTCACGATTTCCTATCAGAAAGGGCACAGTTCGTTGTAATTGACGGTAAGTCATCGAATAAAACAGAAGTGATATCTGGTGTTCCCCAAGGAAGCGTTATGGGTCCACTACTCTTTCTTGTGTTTATAAACCATTTAGGAGACAACCTGAATAGCTCCTTAGACTGTTCGCGGATGATGCTGTCGTTTATCGGTTAGTGAAGTCAACAGAGGATCAAAAGCCAATGCAAAGCGATTTAGACAAAATTTCTACATGGTGCGAAAATTGACAATTAACACTAAATAAAGAAAAGTGTGAAGTAATACAAATGACCACTAAAGGAACCAAAGATTACGTTTCATTGGTAGAACGCTTCGAAGAAGCACCAGCTCCACCAAAGAGACTGCCTATATCACACTTGTGCGTCCACTCCTGGAGTACTTTTGCCCATTGTGGGACCCTCACCAGGTCGGACTGACGGAAGATATTGAGAAGGTTCAGAGAAGAGCAGCTCGTTTTGTTTTATCACGTTACGAGGGGTGGAAATCATTATAAGAAAGACGTTATTCATTGCGGCGTGATCTGTTTGCGAAGTTTCAAACACAGACTTTTACTTCTGACTGTGAAAATATTTTGCTAGCACCCACCTACTTAGGGAGACATGACCATCCCAATAAAATAAGAGAAATCAGATCGGAAACGGAACGATATAGGTGTTATTTCTTCCCGCGCGCTATTACAGAATGGAACGGAAGAGAAAGGTTATGAAAGTGGTTAATGAACCCTCTGCCAGGCACTTCAATGTGATTTGCAGAGTGTCTATGTTGATGTAGATGTAGAACAAAACATTTATTGCACTGGTAACTACGGTTATGTACTTTATGAAGCAGTCCTCCATTTTTCTGCCAAGTAACTTGCAAAATCAGTAATCTTGTTTTGCCGGAATGAAATGAACCTGGTTGATGATGCGTTGTTATACCCGAGACACATGAACATCACGTGGACCAGTGTTGGAGCAACGGTTTGTTTTGCGTTAACGCAGTGCGAATTCAAGAACATCAAAATGGCATTATTTTAGTCTTCACAGTTGTCATCAAATTGATTCTCGACTATTGAGACAAAGGTTTCATCACTGATTTCTAGATGACAGTGCACAAATAGTATTCAAGAGGAGACGCGGGAACGAGGACTGGAAGTAGCAGACTGGAATGAAACAGACCGATGGCGCTTCGGATGCGAGAAGCGGCAATGATGTTGCAAATAATCCTGATATACAGGATGTCCCATTTATCTTGACCACTCAAAATATCTCTGTAACAACAACGGCTACTGTAAAACGACTTTTACTGGTACCAATGTAAGGCAGGGGCTCTTGAAAGTAAATACTGTATCTCGAAACATTCTAAAAAGGTGTTTATTTAACACAAACTTACGTGTTTTCGTCAGCAATCTATAGCATGACATATCACATAAACAATGGCGTTGATTGCATCGCAATACGCCAATTACATCCCGAGATATTGCGAAGCGAAGTTGACGCTTGAAATACGCGAAACGCACGTCCTGACAGCATGGTTTCTCGCCTGAGTTACAGGACGTGCGCTAGCCGCGCGTTTCGCGTATTTCAAGCGTCAACTTCGCTTCACAGTATCTCGGGATGCATTTGGCGAATTTAGATGCAATTAACGCTATTGTTTATGTGATTTGTCATGATATAGCTTGCCGATGAAAAAGGACAGGGTGTCCTTTTAAAAACACGTAAGTTTGTCTTTAAAACACATATGCTTTCGTTTTAGAATGTTTCAAAATATTTACTTTCACGAACCCCTGTCTTTCATTGATACCGGTGAAAGCCTTTTCACAATAGCTATTGTTGTTCCAGAGATATTTTGGGTGTTCAAGATAAATGGGATACTGTATATACAGAGTGAATGTAAATTCGTGCACTCGTATTTCGCAGCGCGATTCCTCACACGCTAGCAATAGAAAATATCTTTTACAAAATTTCGTCCTCCGCATATTTCCAGCAGTAAATGGACGTCGAAGACTGAGATGGGTGTGCGTGCATTACGTCAGTGTGTTTCAGAATTATACTACTACACCAACAAACTTCTAGAGGATGTGCGAGGTCTCTTGAGGAACAAAGTGAGCATAGAAACCCATGCCCAGAAACGTTATCCAATGGCGCTACAGAGCGTCGAAGTTGCTGGAAAATGTTCAGATGTTTGTAGAGCTTATGGGACTTAACTATGGGGTCATCAGTCCCTAAACTTACAAACTACTTATGAACTAGCTTATACTAAAGCCGGGACAAATATCCATGCCCGAGGTGGGATTCGAACCCCCGACCGCAGTGTCCGTGCAAAACGTGACTGGCGCGCCACAGACCGCTCGGTCATTGCAGAAGTTGCTGGAGAGGATGTGTAGCGGCTGGAGCTGGTGCCTGTAACTTGGACTCTCCGTAGCGTCGTTGGATGGCGTTTCCGGGCATGGGTTTCCATGCTCATTTTGTTCCTCAAGGCGCCTAATACATCCCTTACAAGTTTGTTGGTGTAATTATGAAACACACTGACGTATGGAACACACAGCCATCTCAGTCTTTCACGTCCATTTACTGGCGGAAATAAGCGCAGGATGAAATTTTGTGGAAGACTTTTTCATTGCTGGCACGTGAGGAATCACGCTGCGAATCCCGTGTGCGCGAATTTAGATTCACCCTGTGTATGATACGTCTTCTTGTGTAGGTGGGTTGCAAACAAAATGTGTTCACAAACGGAGGAGAAAGGTGGTAACAGAAATTTCACAAATAGATCTCGCCGCTTTTCTTTTAATGATTTCGATTTCTGTGACACTCTCTCCCGTATATTGGGATAATACTAAGCGATGTCCTTCTTCGAATTATTTCTATGTCCTCCGTCAGTCCCAGCTGGTGTGGATCCTACAATGACGGAACATAATATTTTATCGCCATGCTGAAATTGCTTCCTCCTACATCCGTGACACCGCCCCCCTTCCCCAATAAGAGTCGCGACCTACAGGAGGGGTTGTCAACACGTAGATCACGAGCTACCGGTAGATCGCCAGTGCTTATTTGGTAGATCGCGTCAGTACTGAGATTGCAGAGGAAAAACTGTTGAATAAAATTGTCAATTGTTTTTCGTAGCAGAGCGAATGCGCGCTCGTATGACATAAGCTTGTTTCATTTATTAACAACCGCGAAGAACTGGTAGCAACATCTACCTTGAACCTCTAAACCTGCATTAGTTCAGTCATCCGCCACCTGCACGCTCTCGTTGTTGCAGTAGTTCATTCATCTTTGTGCAAAGTGTAGTACTGATTCGGTACGTGTATTTAGAAGGAAGTTACAATATTAACTTATTTAGTCCCTTTATGGTGAACTACGAATTTCTGCGTTTTTATAGTGCGTGGACGGGATACTTTGCGACTGACAAGTAGACCACGTGGTCGGATTTTATATATTTTTTTTTTTTTTTATATTTATGGTACGCGAAATTCAGAACTCAAATGACAATCAGCGAAAGCCATTCGACGCAACTCTCAAGAATTCTCGAGAAAATCGACTTTGAAATTTTACAAGTTCTCTTAAGTATCAATAACTAAATCAGTTTGGTATATGTCGGTGTAGTTCAGTTGGTAGCGTTCTAGCCTCACAATCATAGACTCCGTGGTTCGAATCCCGCTGTGTCAATTTTTATAAAACATTTTGGGACGTCTAATTCCACGTCTTGTGACGATTTTTGTTCATGTGTTCGTGGTCGAGCTGAAACACCTTGTTGTCCTCTAAAACGATGGTTGAGTAGGTTATCTGCTTCAAAAGCATTAGTAGCTATGGAAATGACTTTCCAAGAAATAGCGTCGTAGCTCTTCACAAACAGAACACTCAAAGACTACTGTCGTCAACCAATAGTAGATCCAAAACTGTTAAAATATATAACTTATGTTTTCTGATTGAAACAATCATTACTAACGACCATTTAAAAAACATAGAATATTACTAGAATATTACTAATATACTAAAAGACATGCGTATTTCGTAAAAAATTACCATTAGATATTAAAACTGTGTAAGTATTCGAACACAACAACAAGTAAAAAATAATCTGTCACGGCAGGGTTGCAAGGCGAGAACGCTACGACCTGACCTACACCGACATATGCTGTAACTGTTTTAGTTATTGATACTTACGTGTACTTTGCAAAACTTCAAAGTCGATTTTCTCGAGAATCTTTGAGAGTTGCGTCGAATGGCTTTGGCTGGTTGTTTTTAAGTTCTGAACTTCACGAACCACAAATATAGAGAAATGATAAAACCCGATACCCACGTGGTCTCCTTGTAAGATCGCTACTTTGAGCCATGATTTCATTGAACGGTTTTCAGATTTTTAAAAGATTTCTGTGGTATAGCCTTGAACTACTGAATATATTTTTTCCACTGAAAATGTCTTTTGACGTAGATAAGGCATCAATCATTTGAACTTGAAATAATACACAATAACATCGTTTAGTCGCCCCCTCCCCATTTTTCAGAACGTAGATAGGGATCATTTGAACTTGAAATAATACACAATAACCTTGTCTACCCGGCCTCCACTATCCCGGAGTTTCCGGAAAGAGATTGAAGACGCCTGTTTTAAAATGGTGACTACAGATGGTTTACAGAATCGCGATACAATAATGAAAGCAAGAAATGAAACACTGGATGAAACATAATTCATTTGGTTCAGTGACAAAAAGAAGCATGGATTTACAATATCCGGTCCAAGTGTAGGGAAATTCTTTAAACGGCTAAACAGCAAGTTGTACCGCGTACCAGCAAACTACCTTTAATCATCATTTTAAATCAGACGACTTAAATCCTTTTTCGATTCTTCTTTCAGTCTGATACAGTTGTATAACATCCTATTGTGCGGCTATGGTTTTGCACAATTCTCCTTTGTATATTCTGTTTACTGGTTCCAACTTTTTGTCCATCGAAACAACCACTTTCTTCCACTTCGAAGCCACTTCTGGCGGTACTCTAAAGCCAGTGTTACCAACACCCAATGACAAAATGTGGCTAGAACTGACTCCGAAAAATGGCCAGAAATGGCTAAAATCAAACTGACCACATTTCTCAGTTGCGATTACCGGACTGTGGTCTTGAGGAACCGGGGGGGGGGGGGGGGGGAGGGGGATCAGCTCACTGCTACACTATTTACATAAAAAGAATGACAATAATAATAATAATAAGCACTCTGCGTTTATTACATCATCGTAAGTGTGATGTTTGCATTGGTGGAACTGCTGCTTGCGTCTCGTTATTTTACTGTAATTTGATTAAGCCGGACTGAATCCAGTCTTTGAATTTCCTATTCTTGTCGGTAATTCTGTGCGTATTGGACATTCGGCATCCTGTAGAAATAAAACACATGCAAAACTAACAAAAAGATAACAAAGGAAAATCTGCTCCATCTAACCGCACTTTTGTTCCAAAACCTACACACGATGTCCAACACTGTAAGACACATTCGACTGAACAAAGCAATGTAGAGGCACGTGCTAAATGAGGTCATGTGAACGGTTATTCCCCTGTCACCCATCTTGGTGCAGTGAGGTCTTACGAAATCCGGTGGAAAAATAACCTTCAGTACCTATACTGTATTGTAAGGAGAAATGAAAATGGCTATAAGTGGCTAAAGTGAAGGGTGGAAATGGTCAGAAAAGCCACTGGGCCGCGGTGGAGTAGGCGAGCGGTCTAAGGCGCCTCGCTGCGGAGCGCACGGTTGCTCGCCGTTGGAGGTTCGAGTTCTCCCTGGGGCATGGGCGTGTGTGTGTGTGTGTGTGTGTGTGTGCGTGTGTGTGTGTGTTGTCCTTAGGTTAGTTTACCTTAGTTTAAGCAGTTTGTAAGCTACGGACGACCATGCAGTTTGGTCCGATAGATTTACAAACATTTGAACATTTGAAAAGCCACTGGTGGCCTTTTTCACAAATTTGTGGCTAGTTAAGTTTCAAAAAGGCCAGTATAGCCACAAAATGGCTAAATTGGCAACACTGTCTAAAGCATAATACTGGTAGGGAACAGATCAACAATGGCCATAGTACATGCAACTGAAAGCGTGGGACCGGCGATATCTTTGTTGGCTGCGGTGATGGTGATCCTAACTTCTTTGCCAGCCAAGGTTGCCTGGAAAGATTTTTCTAAGATCTCGTCGTGGAATATGTCAGTTGTCACTAAAGTCGTATCGCATGAATAGCTGGGAGAACACGAAAGGCATGTTCAGCCGCCTATTTGGAAAGTTTTCCCTGGATTTCGCGTCCGCATGCACCTTTCCTTTGCGAAGCGTGAAAAAATGTAGAGCTTATGGGACTTAACTACGGGGCCATCAGTCCCTAAACTTACCAACTACTTATGAACTAGCTAATACTAGGGACGGCACTAATATCCATGCCCGAGGGGGGATTCGAACCCCCGACCGTAGTGGCCGTGCAGACCATGACTGACGCGCCGCAGTCCCCTCGGCCACCGTGGCCGGCTGCGAAACTCAGCTTGTCCTTCTCTCAAATAATATCTTGCGAGCCACGGATGAAGGGCAACGGGTAGATTGTGTGTGTGTTTTTTTTTAATTGTTATTTCAAAAAGGCGTTTGACGCGGTCCCACACTGCAGACTACTAACGGAGATACGAGTATATGGAATAGGTTCACAGATTTGTGACTGGCTGGAAGACTTCCTAAGTAATAGAACGTAGTACGGCGGCGAGTGTTCATCAGAGACGAGTGTATCGTCAGGCGTGCCCCAGGGGAGTGTGATAGGACCGCTATTATTTTGTATCCTAAATGATCTGATGAATATAGTAAGTTGTAATTTGCGGCTGTTTGCTGATGTTGCTGTGATATATTGGAGGGTGCTGCATTAATTGTAATAGCATACAGGATGACTTAGACAAACTATCTAATTGGTGAGAGGAATGGCAGCTAACTCTCCATGAAGAATAATGTAAGGTGATGCAAATGAGTAGAAAAACACTCCCATAATGTTCTAAAAGAGCATTAGTTGTGAGCTTCTTGATGCTGTCGCGTCGTTCAAATATCTAGACGTAACATTGCAGAGAGATATGAAATGGAACGAACATGTAAGGACAGTTGTCAGTAATGCGGACAGTCTACTTCAGTTTATTGGGAGAATTTTGGGAAGATGTACTTCATCTGTAAAGAAGACCGCGTATAAAACGGATGTACGTCCACGAGCATTGCTGTTTGGGACCCACAGCAGATCCGTTTAACCCTTAACAGGAATCGTTATTTTGACGAACATAACTGAAATCGCAGATCCATATGGACCCTTGAATAAAAAAATCCACATAATTTCTATAAAAGGTGTAATTAACATGTGAGTGTATTGAAACAAGTTTTATTTGAATTAGAAATAAGCTTGTTTTGAGGGAAAAATTTACATTGTGCTATTTTTTTAATTTTTAAGTCGTAGGTCTCACATTCAAGGAAAATTTGTAATACCTTACTCTGGAATTCTATGTGATAAAAAAATAGCTTGCATTTAAAAAACCTAGATATACTATGAAGTTTCTCATATCTTCCCCTTAACATAAATAGGAACTCTTTATGCCACCAACCAGAAACAAAAATAATGACAATGATACATGAAAGTGTCCAAATGTTATCTATGTATCAGTAGCTGAACTAAGAATGACACTTTTTACACAACATTTTTATTCTGCATGTCGTTTTCAAATATACTTAAAGTATCTCGCATTTTTGTGATTGTTTGCTGTCAGTTTTAAGACCACATAAATAACATCTTCCTCTTTTCCATGAGCCACTTTGATTAGAAGGTGAAAATCGCTCAAAGATTCTGTGTCTGAGAGATTTTCGTCTAATAATAGTTCAAAGATTTCTTTTTCAGTAAGCTGTATTGTGGCGATAAAGTGCCTGAAACATCACAAAATAAGCCAGTATACACTGACTGAAAAAAATCCCGTTTCTGGAATCGCGGTCAGATTGGACCCAGCGATGGCACTTACGTCAACTTCCAATAACTTTGAAGCGGCGAGCTCCTGGTCCCTGGTGCACCTCACAATGTACTGAGAGTAGACTGATACGCGAACCTGAAACTCGGCACGTGTTGATTGTTAGACTGTTTTGTTTTTGTCAGCGGGTCCAAATTGACCCAAGATTCCAGTTAAGGGTTAACTCTTTCAATCTTGGTGGTTAGTGTTACTAACCACCTCTTTTCGGTCACGGTACTTCTATTCCACGCCATCTAGCGATAAACGGTTGAATTAGTATGTCCGTTTGAACTGTGCTTCAAAACAAAATGACAGATTCCGGGTACATTGCATGAATGTCAGTGCATACCAGTTGCATTGAATATAGCGCTAACGTACCTTGTCTCGAGTGTCTGGTAAAAACATCAATTCAACAGGTACGTAACATATTTTGTATAATGTGTTTTATTGAGCGTATTCTCATAGACCTATTTTATGTGTGTTGGCATGCAGGTACTGTTACTTTTGTGTTTTCACTGAGTAGTTACAAAGGGAATGCAAGCAAACTGGGAATTGCAGTCCTCTTCACGCTCAGACCTCGACAAGCTGATTCTGAAAGACTTCCGGAGAGAAGTATATCGGGGCACCAGCACCAGCATATGTGAAACACAGGTCGGATTCAGTGAACAGCAGCCGTAATTCCGCGGCCTCATCTCCAGAACCTGCATTTATAAAACGCCACAAACCTACAGTACCTACAGTACCGTCTAGAATCCAGCCACCATCAACCTGAAAGAAGCACATCAAGCAGATGCTGCAATTGTACCACTAAAATATCTCCCCTGCGTACTGTATGGCAGTGTAGTACATGTAAAGTGCCTCTTTGCTTACGCAATGGTAAAACATGTTTTGCAGATTTTCATAAAAAATAATTTGCTTTTGTTAGTTTTGTACGTTTGTAATGATGATTCGTCTAATAAATAACGTTCACAATCATCCTAGTATTGTTTATAACAATAGTCATGGTGGTTAGCGTTAGTGACAACCTCAGTCCTTGAAAGCCTGAATACCTATATTATGTTTCCTCTATTGTCTGTGATATTTCAGTTGTAACAGTTGCTTCAATGAACAGACATTGATAATTATGTTCCTATTGTACAAGTGTGAACAGACATTGGTAATTATGTTCCTACTGTAAAAGTGTGATTGAAAGAGTTAAAGGAAGACATGGAAGCAATTCAGAGGCGGGAAGGTAGGTTCGTTACTGGTAGGTTCGACCAATGTGCGGGTGTCACGGAAATGCTACGGGAACTCGGCTGGGGGTCTGTGGAGGAAAGACGACGTTCTTTTCGAGAAATTCTGTTGAGGAATTTGAAGCCTACTTACTTTTCGCGTAAAGATGACAAAGACAAGATAAGAGAAATTAGGGCTCGTACGGAGGCCTAAAGGCATTCTTTTTTTCCCTCGTTCTATTTGTTAGTGCGCCTCGCTTGCACAGTGGTAGAGTGCCACACTACAAATCCAAAGGTCGCGGGTTCGATTTTTATCTGTCACTTTCCACTACTTTCACCTCTGGCAGCATTGCTCATGTGAAAAATACCGAGTAGCACCGTGGTTCGAAACCCACGTTAAACTGTAGGTCCCCCTATAACTGGCTGGGTAAGTCAGTTCGAAGGTCGGAGGAAGGCAACGGCATACCACCTTCAAACAGGACCATGCCTAGTAAGCAATGTGGTGTTCAAACCAATCTTCGGATTGTTGACTGCTTTACCTTTTTTTTACCTATTTGTTAGTGGAATAGGAAAGGAAATGCCTAGCAGTGGTACAGTGTACCCTCCGCCACGCACCTTACGGTGGATTGCGGAGAATATATATGTAGACGTAGACAAAGGTACAGTGGTGTTCACGTCGGGTCACTCGGTGGAGGCGCGGGACGTGGGTGGTAGGAGTGCCGGCTGCGGCTGCGGCGGTGCGTGCTCGTCCTCGACCTTGCGCACCCGCTCCTGCTGCCGCTCCCACGGCTGGAGTGGCTCTGCTTTCCGCGGTTTTTGCAGGTGTATAACGGGGCCCGCAGGCGCCGCCGCGTCGCGGCGGCAGGCGAGAAACTGCCCGCTTCCTGGAGCGCCCGCCTGCCTCCCCCGCCGGTAAACGCGGCCGGCGCCAGGGGTGACCCACTGGGGCGCCGCGCCGTGGGAAACACCCGTCTCCTCACCACGCACACTAGCTTCGTTCGAGTGGCCCAAACGCTGATAGTTCCTGATAAAGGCCTCCACTACGCATGCCCGCTTTTTGACAGTTTCCAAATCCGAAGCCAACTCTAAAGGCTAGTTTACACGACGACACTAGGTTTCATGAAACTGCGCTACTGGCCAGTGCGCATGCGTGGCAGGCGTTCGCGCAACTCGTTGGCGAAACTAAACAGTTTCGGCACCTGCCAACTTTGGCGAAACTGATAGCGCGTGTTTTTAGGTTAGGTGATAACCAATACAGAACAAAACACAACATAAAGGGGGGAAAGGAAGAAATAATAAGGTTTTTCAACATATATGCGATGCATAGGTGTTTGTGCCATTTTAACGATGAAAATTTCAGGAATAAGCAGCGGCGTATTAGTGCTCTTGAAGCAATTATTCGTGAATTAAATATTGATGGGTTGACGAATAGTGAATTGCAGACTAAAATACATTCAATTCGAAATACCTATACAAATGAACCATGGCAAGTCTCGATTTCGGAACACAGTACAGGTATTGTAGAGACGAATATCTATTTCACAAGAAAAGTAATGCAATTTGTAATTTCAGTTCTTGTAATAATGCTTCATGCATAACAGTATCTTGTTTCTTTATTGCATTACTAACTCTGTTTAAAAGGAACGTGAACTGCTCTGGTGACATTCTGAGTTGATTAAAATAACTCCTAGGGTCTTCGATCACAATTTCTTTCAGCAAGGTCGCTAAGCAACCGAGCTGACGTCTTTTTTTAATCCAGTCACGTACCCAAACACGTTTCTTATTCTTTTTATGTTTAGTCTTATGCAGCGTCTTCACTCTGAGACTCCGCCACAACTTTTACAGCTACCACACTTTCATTCTACAGCAACTGCGGCACTTACAAAACAACGAAACTGAAGTGTGTAGTATTGGCGCCGTGTCTACAGACATACACGAAACCAGTTGCGCGCAACTCATTTCATGAAACGAGTGTTGCAACCTAGTGTCGTCGTGTAGACTAGCGTTATCGCTTATTTCACCAGTTTCGCAGTTTGGTCACCCTTAGCGCCTAGTTGGCATCTTTGTTCTCTTCGGCATTCGCCCAACGAGTTTGTCTTATTCACCGTAATCATTAACCAACTTTAAACCAAGCAGATAATTTGTTAAATTCTTCGTACTGCACCTTACATTATAAATCATTTTAATGTGAAACAGTAAGCCACAGTATTTCTCACTAATATTTCCCCCATTTATAAATACTGTAGCAAATTCAACCTGACAAAACCACATACAAAAATGAGGTAAATTAAGATAATGGCTTGCGATAGGATTTTTCGGTAACATACAACTTCATATGCATTTTGTCCCATTATTATGCGTTACAATAAAATTTAAAAATGAAACATACAAATTAATTCACAAAAAATACAAAAATTTGCATTATCATCGTACATGATTTTCCCAGAAGTTACACATTTCTTGTAGGAACGACCACATTGTCACTAATAGATTTCTATAATAAATACCACAAGGAGAAACAGACGGAAGCAGTAATTGCGAGACGCTATAGTGGCACATATAAAGCTACGGTCATAAAAATCTGTTGTGAAGGAAATACTGCCCAACACATTATCCTCATGTGTCAATCACTTCATTTACCAGATAGCACAGAAAATCTCAGAAGGACTATTTTGACTTCATTTTCAGGCGAATATTTCACAATCTTAACTGTAAAAGCATATGCATTCATCTTTAAATTCGTATGTTATGAAAATTTCCACGCCTTTCATTTATAATATGTATGGATTAATAAAAAAAGAGAAGAACTGTATTAGAAGGTCACATAAGTTGAAAGAATGCTTGTCTAATATACGAAACTCAGTTTAATACAGATATTTAACACTGTGGGAACAGAAAAAAAAAACTATAAACTCTTCGAAAATGTGCAAGTTTGTCTTTTGGAGCAAGTTTGCGCCTCAAACTGTTTCCGATCGTTTGCAGCGCCAGTCGAACGAACCTACTGATCGCCACGACTCCAACCGCTAGGGAACTCTACCGAAGAGACAGCCAATAACATCCTTTATCATACATCCATTCCTGTTAGTCTTTCGCACATTCTTTTTGTAGTGATGATTTATATCCGGAGAATGGTTTGATGGAGCTCTCCACGCTGCTCTATCCCGAGCAAGTCTCTTCATAGAAACGACAACTCACATCCATTTCAATCTGTTTACTGTATTCGTCTCTTGGTCAAAATGTTCAAATATTTGTAATTCTTTGGGACCAAACTACTTTTTTCATAAGTCCCTAAACTTGCAAACTACTTAAACTAAGTCAAACTAACCTAAGAACAATAACACATACGTCCATGCCGTAGGGAGGATTCGAACCTTCGACGCTGGAGGCCTCGTGATCCGTAACGTGTCGCTCCAGATCGCTCTGCTACTCCCATGCGGCGTCTCTTGGTCTCCCTCTGCGATGTTTACCACACACTCTTCCCTCTAATGCTAAATTTTCAATTCATTTATGTCAGTGTTTTTAAACCTTTTCGAACATGCAACCCCCTTCCAAGTAAAAATAATAATAATATGGCTACCCACTACAAAATAAAAATATTCTAGTGACCTCCCCCCCCCCCCAACGACACGAACCGTAACAAACCATGTTATCTCGAAGATAACGAAGTTAATCTTCTTTCACTTGCTTCAACTTTCTTTTCAATTATTGGACACAGTTTTTATTTTTTATTTTTCGGGATGGAACCCATTATCCTATTTTTACATGATTTCAGCCAGAAATATATATATATATATATATATATATATATATATATATATATATATATATATATATATATATATATTTTTTTTTTTTTTTTTTTTTTTTTTTTTGGCTTAACGAATGACGATTGTCTCGCATTTCTGTCAAGACTCAGAATCGAATTATTCTCATTAAGAAAGGTCCCACTGTATACAGAATTTCTAAACAAGCACATAATTTTTTTCGAATTTTTCAATGTTACTTATTGTTATCATGTTATTTTGCGTATTGATTGCTTCCTGAAAACAGTTTTAAGACTTCGCGCTTATTCATCATTAAGACGCTGCGTTATAAAACAATCTACGATCGGGTGTCGCGACCCACAGGTTGAAAAACACTGCTGTATGTCTAAGAATGTTCCCTACCAATAGATCCCTTCTTTTGGTCAAGCTATGCCAGAAATTCCTTTTCTCCCCAATTCTGTTCAGTATCTCCTCATTACTTACACAATCCACCTAATCTTACGCATTCTTCTGTAGCACCACATTTCAAAAGCCTCTATCCTCTTCCTGTCTCAACTATTTATCGTCCACGTTTCACTCTCGTACAAGGCAAAGCCTTCAGAGAAGACTTCCTTGCACTTAAACTAATATTCAATGTTAGCAAAATTCTGATTTAAAAAAAAAAAGCTTTTCTTCCCATTGCCATTCTTCATTTTTTACTCACTGCGACATCATAAGTTATTTTACTGCCCAAATAAGAAAACTGATCTACCATCTTTGTTGCTTTGTTACCTAATTTAATATTTTAAACATGACTGCGTCTCAGCAACTGTTACAGGATATGCAAATTAATAATCAACCAAACAGTTGCAATAATAGTAATTTAATAGACTTGACCAAGGTTTCGACGAATATAAACCTGTCTTATTCAGAAATACATGTTATACCTATAGACAATGTGACATCATAAATTACATTTCGCAATCTTATGTCTGAAATATGCGTCATACCAAGCCTAATGTCTAATGTTATTGTGAAATTACAGAATTAGAATAAAACTTACTTGCATATTACAGTGATTGAACATCCCTCTGATCTAGGAAATGCCGGCCGCGGTGGCCGAGGGGACTGAGGCGCTTCAGTCACGGTCTGCACGGCCACTACGGTCGGGGATTCGAATCCCCCCTCGGGCATGGATATTTGTGCCGTTCTTAGTCTTAGTTAGTTCATAAGTAGTTTGTAAGTTTAGGGACTGATGACCCCGTAGTTAAGTCCCATAGACTATACAAACATTTGAACATTTGATTTTGATCTAGCGAATGTCACTTAGGACTGAAAGATACTTCAGTGCATTTGGAGTCATGTCACATTGTCTATAGGTATAACATGTATTTCTGATAAAGACAGGTTTACATCAGTCGAAACCGTGGTCAAGTCTATGAAATTACTATTATTGCAGCTGGTTGGGTGATTATTTATTTGCATTATCTTATTTAATTCCTTCAGCATCGCCTGATTTTCTTATATCTCATTACCCTTATTTTGGTCTCGTTAATGTCCATCTTATATGCTCCTTTCAGCACAATGTCCATTTCCTTCAAATGCTCTTCCAACTCCTTTGCTGTTTCTGACAGAATTACAATGACATCAGCAAAACGCAATGTTTTTATGTCGTCACCCTAAACTGTAATTCCTTCTCGAAATTTCCCCTTGCTTTGCTTCACAGCTTGTTCTATGAAAAAATTAAATAACTAAAGCCCTTTCTTACTTCATTCCCAACCAATGTTCCCTTCCATGTCCTTTGACTCTAATAAATGCTGTCTGGTTTTTGTAAAGTTGTAAATAAACTTCTGTATTCTACATTTTGCCCCTGCTGACTTCAGAATTGGAAGAAAGTATTCCAATCAACATTGTCAAAAATCTCCTACAAATCTACAAAAACTAGAACTATAAGTTTGCCTTTCCTTAACGTATCTTCTGTGGTAAGTCGTAAAGTGAATATTTCCTCCAGTGTTCCCACATTTCTCCTGAATCCAAATTGATCTTCCCCAAGGTCAGCATCTATCAGCTATCCATCGTATAAATAATTCGAGTTAGAATTTTGCAACTATGACTTATTAAACTGATGATTCTGTGATCGACACACCTGCCTGCGCCTGATTTCTTTGGACTATTGATTATTACAATTTTCTTAAAGTCTGAGGATATTTCGCCTGTCTCATACATCTTACGCACCAGGTGAAGTAGTTTTGTCAGTAGCTCTGAGGGAATGTCTACTCCTGGGGACATGTTCCGACTTATATCTTTCAGTGTTCTATCAAAATCTTCTCTTACTATAATATATCCTATATTGATTGTTGGGCCTGCAGTGTGATAAACGTCGTTGAATAACATTGTAATGAAAGTTCCAGACCACTGCTTATACTTTATTAAATAGCGCTACAGCTGTTTCAGCTTTTTGTCATTAACAAGAGCGTCTACACTGTTTTGACGTTAGTTACTAACATCTGGCGTGACTGCGATAAAAACTGCAGTGAAATAATCACATATTTCGCAGTTGGATACGTTTTTTAGCTGCCAGGATTTATGCAGCTTGTTACGCTAAAACGTTAAATTACAGAATACTTTCATATTTTGCGTAATTAGCAACAGAATATTGGCAGAATTGTTGCTAATTACGCAAAATATAAAAGTTTTATGGAATGTAACGTTTTAGCATGACAAGCTTCATAAAACATGGCAGTTAATAAACGTATCCAACTGCGAAATACGTGATTATTTCACTGCTGTTTTTACAACAGTCACGCCAGATGTTAGTAACTAACCTCAAAGCAGTGTAGACGCGCTTGATAATGGCAAAAAGCTGAAACAGCTGTAGCGCTATTTAATAAAGTATAAGCAGTGATCTGGAACGTTGATTACATCTTCATCTACTTCCTCTTCCCTTCCTACAATATTGTCTCTATGTTCATTTCCTTTGTGGAGCCCCTCTATACACTCTTTCTACGTTTCAGCTTTCCCTTCGTTGCTCAAGGGAACTAGGACGGCACAAATATCCATGCCCTAGGGGGGATTCGAACCCCCGACCGTAGTGACCGTGCAGACCGGGACTGAAGCGCCTCAGTCCCCTCGGCCACCGCGGCCGGCCCTTCGTTGCTCAGAACTGGTTTTTCATCTGAGTTCTTGATATTCATATAGCTGCTTTTCTTGTCTCCAGATGTGTCTGTTATTTTCCTGTATCAATTTTTTCCCTAGTTATACAATCCTCTACCGAGTATATACATAGAAACCTTTAATAGTAACAAACTTTACCCGATGGCTTTATAAAAACATAAATCAGCGCCTTTAGTTAATTTTTTTGGTAAAATTACGTTTTTCGAAAAATATAAATACGTAGGTGAACTCAACAGCGGAAACACGTGTCTGAAAACAAAATTTCATCCAAATCGTTACAGCCGAATGCTAGTTATGCGAAATATAATATGTACGTAGAAGAATTGCTAGTTTAAATATATTACATATAAACTACATAAATAACGAGTGTATGTGATGCATTGCATCTGGATCAAATAAGAGGTACGTATTTATTCATTTTACTTTGATTTCTTGATTGTAATCGTGTGTACTTGCAGTTCAGTATTCGCTCTATTTCGCCTCTGTCATCAAAATGTTCAAATGTTTGTATAGCTTATGGGACTTAACTACGGGGTCACCAGTCCCTAAACTTACAAACTACTTATGAACTAACTAATACTAAGAACGGCACAAATATCCATGCCCGAGGGGGGATTCGAACCCCCGACCGCAGTGGCCGTGCAGACCGTGACTGGAGCGCCTCAGTCCCCTTTTTCTTTTCTTTTTTTTCCTTTTTTCTTTCTTTCTTTCTTGCTCTATGGCAGTTCTGTTCATTGCGGACGCTGATCGCATTTGTTCGTTGATGTTCAAAGTGTTCTTGCCTCAGCTTTTTTATTACAGAGAGCGTTGAGCTCCCTGGCCACGGCGCCCGGTATTGTTCATCTGGTAGATCTTTGGTTCGCGGTCGTTCATTTAGCTTGTTCGTGGTTGTTCGATGAGTGGTTGGGTCAGCTTTTTTATTGCAGAGGGCGTTTAGCCCCCTGACCGGGCGCGCTGAGCCACTTACCCTCGGCCACCGCGGCCGGCCTCTCTGTCATCAGTAGTTCGTTTATTACTTGCGCACACCAATGTGATACTCTTCCCGGTGGCTGATGGGAGCGATCGTACATAACATCAACCACCGCGACGAATCTCAGATTAGTTTGCGCGAGAAATAGTCAACGGTCCACGATTTTCGTTCGACTCTTCCTTTGTTCAGATGCAGCCTGCTCTTGACTGCACTCTGGCGTACGTAATCATTCCATTCGATTCGACAGTTGCCTTTAATAATAGCGTTCTAACGACTCGTTCAAACTTAGGTACGTTTTCCTCGGTGCGACTGTGGCGATTATCGCTCAACGATGATCGTGCAACGATAATTGTAGAGCACTATTGCTCTGCGTTTCTATTGGGGCTGTGTTGCTCCGAGCGGCTGCCGACACAGCCGTTAACGATAATCGCACGCCGCGAATAGTCGTACAGTAGAGGCTGACTGCAGTTGTCAGTCGCTTGCGATTTCTGCTGAGTGAAGGACCACGTGCATGATGGCTCCGTTTCCTGACGCAGATGATGAAATACTTGTCGAGCAAGTGGCGAATCATCCGTCACTGTGGCACCTATCAAATGCGTTGTATATGTTGTAACGTAGCAGATTATTTTGAATTATTGTTTCATGCAGTAAGGTATGCGAGTTTAGAGCAGTGATGTAACCGGCAGATGTACGAGGCGCGTCCAGAAAGTAGGTTCCGTTTGGTAATAAAATGAAATTGTACACAAATACAGAAGAAATTTTTATTGCACAAAATTCTACAACTCTTAAACTACTTTTCCACATAACTTCCGAAATTTTGCAGGCATTTGTCATAGCGTGGCACCAGGTTTTTGCATACCTTCTTCATAGAAATCTGCCGCCTGTGTCTTCAACCAGTTGGACACAGTTTCTTTCAGGTCGTCGTCATTGGTGAAGTGACCGCCAGGGAAAGACTTGAGATGTAAGAACAGATGGAAGTCGCTAGGAGCGAGATCAGGACTGTACGGAAGATGGTCAAACACGTCCCAGCCAAATCCCTGTAGGTGGTTTCTCGTCACATTTGCATCAGTGATCGTGAAATTTGGGAGAAGTCCATAGCGAGAGCACTAACTGTAAACCTACGGTTTTCCTGGATCTTGTCATCAATCGCGTGAACCAGTTCTTCTGTAACCAAAGGTGGACGCCCACTTCGTTCTTCATCGTGCACATCACTACGCCCGCCATTGAACTGTCGGACCCACCTTCTCACCATCGAATCACTCGTCGCATCTGGTCCGTAAACATCGCAAATTTGCAGATAAATTTCATATGGTTTCACTTTCCTCGCATTTAGAAACCGAATCACCGACCTGATTTCACAGGCGGCGGGATTTTCAATCAATACCGACATTTCAAACAAGCACAACAAAGCGTACGTAACTGACAGCGATCTCCAAATGGCGCACGTTCTTCTCCTTGATACACATCGTCTACAGCGCATGTGCGGAACTGCAATCGCAGCGCTGTAGCGGAGATAAATTGAAACGGAACTTATTTTCTGGACGCGCCTCGTATTTTTTTTTCCCCCCTCATGCAGACGCACCTGCTGGTTGGCCCATTGTACCCCGGTCCTTGCTTAAAGAATGCTACGTACAGTCATACCCCTACGAAATTAAATAACCAGCATTAAATTTTATCCCATTAATTTTATACTTCGCACACTGTCTTTTGTTACGACTCAACACTGCTTTTCACCTGATAACAATATCAATCACCAAGGCCTATTAAGGTAGTTGGACTTTACTTTCTTCACGAAAATCAAACACAAATTCTTAGAAGAAGCTGAGTGATTGAATAAATGTTGGAGGAGGGGAGTAAGCTGGGATTCATACTGGTGCAATGTTTAAATTTTAACAATGCAAGACAAAGTTTCAGAAACTAAGTAACAGTAATACTTACGCTTCAGGGTAATAGCAAGTTTTTCTTTTGGTGTTACTGGATACAGATTAGTGTTCAATTCTTTGTAGATATCGTCTATAATTCTAGAATGAAGTCAAACAGCTCAACAGAAAAACTTTGTTGTCCTCGCGTGGATGGGTGATGATCAATGTCCTATATAGTTCTTCATTTCTGAGCTGAAACATACGATGTATTTTGGCCCTTTTCGTCCCATACATGTGACAAAATATTTTGTAGTCTTTCATTTGCTCAATCAAAAGACATTTAAGCAGCACTCTTTTACGTTTATTTAACTGAAAACTCAGTTTTCAGTCTTCGCTACAAAGATGTGACTGCGAATGGAAACATGACTCTACTGAAAAATCGGGCCGCAGACGTTCCGTACAAAATGCCATCTTAACAATTAGCGATCACCGATTAATTGTTCTTCGATAATCGTTAAACGACGGTCGTGATAGACTTACCGAGGAACACGTAGCTTAAAACAAGCAATCGTTCTTACGATTCGTTTGAAGGATGATTCGTACGTACCACAATCAGATTCTTTATTTATAATCGTACAAATGGACGATTCGTTCACGAGTAGCCACGACTCTACTGTGCAGAGTTACGACTGACTAAATCTGGGCTTGGCACACAGGACGCGCAGTCTGTCACGACGATCTTTCCAGCGAGCAGCGATACTGCTGGATCACAGTGGGCGATATCTGTGTGAGCGATCCAGCGCTGTAGTGATTCTCCGCAGTGCAGGCTCGCAGTATCTCTTTTCACTGGTGAAGGTCTTCTGCAGATTTTTCCTGGAAAGTGCGTAGTTCCGACGAGGAGCAACTCATACTTCAACAGTGGAGAAGCACAAAAAGACATTACTGGGTACACAAATTTAACGGAAATTGCGTTGCTGTTTTATTAACTTCATTATAATGTACGATGGCAGACAATGAACCAAGTTTAGAAGTCATACAGCCTACGCATACGGTGTTGCCAACAGGTGTTATCAATCGATCATCGACTAGTGCTGCGATTCACTGACCGTAAATAACAGACACCATATCAATAATTGTAAATTTACTCCAACAGGGAACTGGCAGTTTCAATGGGGACGCATTAATACGCTCGATCCCTTGGGGGAATACAGTGAAGATTGCGAGCTAGACGAAGTGATGGGCAGGGGACACTTAACATCGTACTGTGCTTCAAGTTGAGGATTTGGGTTGGAAGGGAAGCTTGCCTGGCTAGCGTAATTGGTTAAGGCGACCGCTGGTTCGAAGCGGGAAATCCGGTTTCGAAAATCAAATGTTTGTATAGCTTATGGGACTTAACTACGGGTCATCAGTCCCTAAACTTACAAACTACTTATGAACTACTTACGAACTAGGACGGCACAAATATCCATGCCCGAGGGGGGGATTCGAACCCCCCAACCGTAATGGCCGTGCAGACCGTGACTGGAGCGCCTCAGTCCCCTCGGCCACCGCGGCTGGCTCCGGTTTCGAATCCCGGCCCAGCACAAATATTCAACTTTGCCGTTGAATATATTTCAATGCTCTGAAACGGTTTAATGTTTAAATATCGAATTCGTGTGCAGGTACGCTCTTGTGCTATCCAAATTCTCAACTTACTGCACGCGATGACTGAAGTGCCGGCGCGTATACAGCGTGTTCGGAGAGAGGGCTAGATGCAAGTTAAACCAATAATTCAATGATGTTATGCGTACAATAAGACGAGACGACGTCCGCAGGGAACCGATCTACTCGTGTGTGTGTGGAGGGGGGAGGAGGGGGGAGAGACTTAAGATGATCACTTTGCAAAGGGGTACATCCGCACTCAATTCCCGAACCACCACAAATTTAGGAATGTCAACCACGGACATGTCCGAAAGAATAGACACCATATCCATATACACTGTGCTTGTCTTGACGTGTTTTCAATTTGAAACTCGTGGGAAGTGTTGTCATTTATGCTTCCTCTGTCCTTTTTTTTTTTATGGGACTTAACTACGGGGTCATCAGTCCCTAAACTTACAAACTACTTATGAACTAACTACAACTAAGGACGGCACAAATATCCATGCCCGAGGGGGGATTCGAATCCCCGACTGTAGTGGCCGTGCGACCGTGACTGAAGCGTCTCAGTCCCCTCGGCCACCGCGGCCGGCTCATTTATGCTTCCATCCATTTTGTTCTCTTCCTCTACGTCCTCAAAACTCGGCCTATGAAATATCTTTTCATTGTTGGGAATAAAGACAATTGCCAGATCTGATTTCGAATACGTAGACACTAAAATATTTAAAAGGAAACAGCAAGCAGTCGCAATTTCTTTACTATTACAGGAGTACATTTCAGTGCGCGAAATGTGCGTTAAAACATTGCACTTGGGTCTTCGTGATAAATACGATATGTCGTGTCCCTGTTTATCGATGGAACCAGTGCAATTGTTCTTCACACATGCACGCGTTTCCAAAGGAAAAAGCACGATTTCCACTGGAGCTGTCAAATGAAGTACAAGAAATGTATTTTCAGGTGCCAATACGAAAGAGCATCAACTGTACTATTTAATGGTGATATGAGAGAATTTGCCTTGATGGGACTCCAACTGGGGTTTCTCGCTTTTACCACGTCGCTATCCGCGTACGGTTTCAAGAACCGCGCCAAACTTCCACATACCACACTTTTTCTGCAACCCATGGCTGCTCGTACATTCCACTATGTAAGTCCGTAACAAGAACAAGCGTTCATTAGATTGTCGCAAGCCTTGCTGTGGTCCATTTAAATACGACCTGAAGTGTCCGCGTTTATCGATGGAACCAGTGCAAATGTCCTTCAGACACGCACGCATGTCTGACACTGCGGCCGTTACAGCTGTCAAATGAAATACAAGAAATGTATTTGCATTTGTTGCATCGAGAAACATCGTATTTAAATGAGGCAAAGCAGGGCTTGCGACAGTTGCAATAAACGTCTCCCCTGTGTGGTACTAACAAAGCAAAATGTACGAGCGGCGGAGGGGCCGAGAGCAATGAGGCGCTATTTTCCGATGAGCGAGGCAGTTCCACGTCGGGGGTTCGAATTCCCCCTCGGGCATGAATGTTTGTGTCGTCTTTAGTATAAGTTAGTTCATAAGTAGTTTGTAAGTTTAGGGACTGATGACCCCGCAGTTAAGTCCCTTAAGCTTAACAAACACTTTTCTGAAATGTACGAGCACTTGTGGATAGTGGACAATGCGTGGCATGTAGGAGTTTGGGGCGGTCAAATTGTACTTCTGATGGTCATTCGCATGCGCAGTTGATACATTTCTTGTACCTCCTGATGAATGTTGAGTTTTCACCATCTTCAGCGCGTACACTATACGTTACAAAGTTAACCTTAATTGACTCCACATGCTGAAAGTTGACACAGGTCTGTGTAACGTTTTAACGTGCATTTTACGCAATGAAGATTGTCACAAACAGATTTATGTCCAGACACACAAAAAATGATCATATGTTTGTAATTCTACGGGACCAAACTACTGTGTTCATGAGTCCCTAGACTTACAAACTATTTGAACTAAGTTAAACACACCCATGCACGAGAAAGGACTCGAACCTACGACCCAACAGGCCACGCGATCCTTCAGCGGGGAACCAGACCATATGGCCATTCTCGCGCGGCTTTACACACACACACACACACATTATATATATATAGGTGGTCCATTGATAGTGATCGGGCTAAATATCTCACGAAATAAGCATCAAACGAAGAAACTACAAAGAACAAAACTTTTCTAGCTTGAAGGAGAGATGGCGCTATGTTTGGCCCGCTAAATGGCGCTGTCATAGATATCAACAGCATTTTTTAAAAATAGGTACCCCCATTTTTTATTACATGTTCGTCTAGTACGTAAATAAATATGAATGTTTTATTTGGAACACTTTTTTCGCTTCGTGATAGATGGCGCTGTAATATTCACAAACACATTTCTCACAAATTTAGACGAACAGTGGGTAACAGGTAGGTTTTTTAATTAAAACACAGAACTTTATTTCGGTTATTCCAATGTGATACATGTACTTTTGTGAAATTGTCATACATTATGAGAACGCATGTTGTTACTGTGAGATTACCTGGAATTACCTCATGAATTCAATAAATTCTCAAAATGATGTCCTTCAACTTCAACTTCAATTTGGCAATACGTGTAACGAAATTCCTCTCAACACCGAGTAGTTCGCCTTCAGTAATGTTATCACATGCCTTGACAATGAACTGACGCATGTTTTCAGGCGTTGTTGGTGAATCACGAAAACAAATATCCTTCAATTTTCCCCACAGAAAGAAATCCGAGGAAGTAAGATCCGGTGAACGTGCGAACCATGGTATGGTACTTCTACGATCAATCTAAATATTCCATTTAAGACCGCGAACCATTTTCCGGACATCCATCATGTTGAAAGTACATCGCCTTTCTGGTATGCAGTAAAACATCTTGTAGTAAAATCGGTAAAACATTACGTAAGAAATTAACATACATTGCACCATTTAGATTGTCATCGATAAAATAGGGACCAATTATCCTTCCTCTCATAATGCCGCACCATAATTAACCCGCCAAGGTCGCTGATGTTCCACTTGTCGCAGCCGTCGTGGATTTTCCGATGCCCAATAGTGCATTTTATGCCGGTTTACAACACCTCTATTTGTGAATGACGCTTCGTCACTAAACACAAAGCGTGAAACAAATCTTTTATCGTCCCGTAATTTATTTTGTGCCCAGTGGCAAAACTGTACACAACGTTCAAAGTCTTTACCAGCAAATGCTGGTACATAGAAATATGGTACGGGTGAAATTTATGTTGATGTAGAATTCTCAACACCTACGTTTTTGAGATTCCCGATTCTCGCTCAATTTGTCTACTACTGATGTGCGGATTAGCCGGAACTGCAGCTAAAACACTTACTTGGGCATCATCATTTGTTGCAGGTCGTGGTTGACGTTTCACTTGTGGCTGAACACTTCCTGTCTCTTTAAATGACATTACTATCCGACTTAAGGCCGCACACTTGGATGATGTCTTCCAGGATAACGATCAACATACATAGCAGAGGCCCGTTGGGCATTTTCATCACAACATCCATACATAAATACCATATCGACCTTTTCTGCAATTGATAAACGGTCCGTTTTAACACGAGTAATGTATCACGAAGCAAATACCGTCCGTACTGGCGAAATGTTACGCGATACCACGTACTTATACGTTTGTGACTATAACAGCGCCATCTATCACAAAGCGAAAAAAGTGTTCAAAATAAAACATTCATATTTATTTACGTACAATAGGGGTACCTATTTTAAAAGATGCAGTTGACATCCGTTTGACCTATGGCAGCGCCATCTAGCGGGCCAACCATAGCGCCATCTGTTTTCCCCCTTCAAGCAAGAAAAGTTTTGTTCTTTGTAGTTCTTTCGTTTGATGCTTATTTCATGAGATATTGCGCCAGGTCACTATCAACGGACCAGCCTGTATATAAAGTATGTTGACTGATTGGTGTTATCTTTTTAAGTATCTTTTCTCACCAACTAAAAACTGAGCAACATACAACAGAGAAGACAACAAGTCATCGGAGTCTTAACACATAACATAGGAAGGACCTATAAATAATATTCTGAAAGAAATCTAAATATACATAAAATTGCCACAGAAAATACAAATCCATGTAAAACATAAATACTGCAATGAAAATGTTACTGAAATTATCCACATAGATCAGTCGTTCCCAAACTATGGATCGCGAGCCAGTAATGAGCCGCGGGGTGAACTGGGATGAGTCGCCGGACGTCTACAAAAATTTTCTGGGTATGAGGTTGCCTGATATGCAAAACACTGTTTTTATTTAGCACCCAAACTAGTTTCAGCACCTCTGTGCCATCATCAGTGGGCTTTCAATTTATTTCATGCTGTGAAAACAAATTACATTTATTAACTACTGTACTATTTGTAAATTTAGGCCTAAAAGGTCGTCAGTCTCAGACTTATTTTGACGTATTTTTTGGCCTAAATTTATAAATAGTACAGTAGTAAATAAATGTAATTTGTTTTCACCACATTAAATAAATTGAAAGCCCACTGATGATGACACAGAGGTGCTGAAACTAGTTTGGATGCACAATAAAACAGTGTTTTGCATATCAGGCGGACCTCATACCCCGAAAAGTTTTACTGCAAGAATAAGAGCTGCAAATCAAGAAAATGATGAATATACAGTCTACAAAAATATCTGAAGAAAACCTCTTTTCGGTTGTTAAAAATATAAATGTCTGTTTCAAGAAGAAAGTTTAATAATATGAAATGTTATGTATAAACACGTCCTCAGGGCGATCCGAGGGCAACGCAGCAGAAGCATTGGTTTCTAATTCCGACATGGAAACGCCGCGTCCTTTTCCACATGCGAAAAATGTCACATAGGAAACCTCCCATTGATTGATTTTGTCTGTGGCTGAGAGATCGTACTTATTTCCTTGTTATTTAGCGTTTGTATCCTTATTTATAATGGTGGTTCGTTTTATTTTGTACTGTATTTATATCTTCTGTTTATTTCAGAATGGGCACATGGATTGGGGATTGGGTCGTCCATATCGCGTGACGAGGAAGAGTATCGGGTGTTTACAAATATGATATTGGAGGAATTTATGGGATCCACAACTACCTATCAATGCGAGTTTGGGTTTTATAAAAAGAACTCTTGATGTTAAACAATTTATGCCTAAAATTAACAAGTTTCAATCCAGAGATACAGAATGCAAAATTAACACGAAGACTAAATACAAATACAAATCTCGTTGAGTTTACCATTTGTTTCTTTTTTTTTATAAAATCGTATTAGTTGAGAATTTTTTATATATCTATATATGTTCCCTTCATCGCTTCGGAAGCCTCTCTCAGCAAAACATTTGCAATAATAATAACTTCGATTTCATATTAAGTATATTTTTTGTACTATAAATTGTCAAGTTGTAAGTGTAGCGCACATACACACACATGTGTGGGTCACCACAATTATTCCGGAAATATCGTGCATCCTAGTAAGACAACAATTACTGATGATCCAATAAAAACGATCGAATATTTTGACGATGACAGAACGATAGATATCATAAATGGAAGTCAAACAGAGCGAGATGGCGCAGTAGTTAGAACTCCGACCTCGCATTAATATGGATGGCGCAGCGATGAAACCCGCCTCAGGCAACCAAGTTTCATTTTTTTGTTATTGTCCTAAACTGGCACAGACAAATTCCGAGATCTTTCCTTTCAAAGGAACAGTATCAAAGCAGCGCGGCAGTGTGTCGTGTACCTAAAGACCCACGAACACGAAACCAGCGGTAAGCCAGCTGCACATCAGACACCCGTAGGTGTTCTCTGGAGACGCTGGGCAGGACCCCAACAAGTGGCTAAAAGGTTCGACGGAGTCGTGAGGTATAACAGGTGGGATCATATAATGTTCTTGGCCAACGTTTATTTCTACCTGGACGGAATAGCCCAGCAGTGGTTTGAAAACACCGAAGAGAAGCTGGGAAACGTTCCAGACGGAACTTAAGAAGACGTTTGGAGACCGCAAGCGACAAATCCGCTCGGCGCAAGAGCAACTGAAGAACGGGCCCCAACGACGTGGTTAGCCGACACAGTCGTACATACAGAATGCTTTGGCTCTATGATACATAGTTAACCCGAATATGACTGAGGCCGACAAAATCACACACCTGATGAAGGGCATTGAAGAAGTCATGCACCAAACTCTTCTTATGAAAGACTTCTCTACGACGGAAGAGTTCGTCAAGTGGTGCCAGCGGACTGAAGAAATGCAACAGAAGATTTGGATGAAAGAAGTATGACAGTATCCCCAATGTAGTCCCTATGGCCGTTGTGGAAGAACAACATGACTTTGCTTCTCCTCTCATACGACAAATTGTGAGTTAAGAATTACAACAGTTTAAGGGAGCTGGGACTGTTCGACCAAGGAAGCACCAGATTATGGCATGGATAGAAGCCCTGTAAATCATGAAGAAGCCGACGCAGCTGAGGAAGAGGAATTTCCGACGTTAGCACCTGTCCGCCCAGCCAGTCGCACCCGACGTGAAGAATGGCGTCGCCCTGCTATGACTTACGCTGCAGCCGCCAAATGACAGCCTAGGAACCGCCCGACGCGCCCACAACCAACTCCTCCGGCAACTATGACGTCCCGCAGAAGAACAGACGTCTGGCAGAACAGCGGAGTATTTCCATTGTGGGCGCCCTGGACATGTGCGCTACTGCAGAGAGAGAAGGCGAGTATTCGCCGATTATTTTGCCGCAAGACGTCAGCCATCAGAGCAGTTCTATCCCAGACAATCACCTGCTAATGAGTTCAGTCGACCTATGGGAAGAAGCCCATCACCGTACCCTAGACGAGGTCGCTCCCCGACGCGCCGCAGTCGTTCACCGTCGCCGTACAGAGGTACGAGCCGCTCCCCTAGCCGCCGCACCCAGGAAAACTAAGCGAGGCGACCATCTACGGAGGTCTGGCCGCTGCAGATGAAAATCCTCCATAGACGACAATCGCTAAGATGTCGGGAAATATCATCGACGTCACAATCGACGGCCAACCTCTCCGGGCACTGGTTGATTCAGGAGCTTCTCTCTCTGTATTGTCGGATAATTAGCGCCGCACACCAATGAAGACAATGATCTGTGATACGGGAGCAACTGTGCTGAAGGTCGCAAATGGGAAGTATGTCCAACCAGCAGGAACTTGGGTCGCAAGAACAACCATCAACAACAGGACCCAGCCGTTTTAATTTGTCTTTATAATAGAATGCCATCCTCGGATGGGACTTCCTTCAGGCATCCGAAGCTATCATTGAATGTGGAAGATCTGAATTGTAAATTGAGGAAGTCGTTCCGAAGGGTACACGTAATACAGAATTTTCTCGGAAGTTATTTTCCGTTGACAATGTTACAATCCCGACGTTGACAATGAGAAGAGTTCCAGTCACGAACACAAATGAACGGTTAAACTGTGAAGTGCTTGTGGATAGTAAAAAATTTATTAGGCTCACAAAACAAATTTACATGCCAGCGGCTATCATAAGCATTAAAAGTAGCCGAGGAAAGGTTTGGATCACTAATTGTCACGAGCAGTCACATCTGGTCCTCAAAGGAATATGTGTCGGGACAGCTGAACCAATCCAGGGCGGTGATCTCAACGTCATCACCGAAGACCCATGCTCTGCAGTTAGTACAGTCAACACGCTGGAGGAAACGACCATGGAACTGCCAATAGGGCTCGGACTGAATAAGGAACAATGCCAGCGGTTGTTAGCTATACCACGCCAATTTTAGGATGCATTCACGCCACAGCAGGACAAAAATCAGACAAAACGGCCCACGATAAGGCACCGTATCAATACTGGGATCATCCACCAATTAGCCAGCGTTCGTACAGAGTGTCGCCAACTGAAAGACGTGTAATTCGGTAGGAAGTGGAGAAGATGTTGCACGATGACATTATTCAACCTTCAGAGAGTCATATACATGTGGCGTCTGTTCCGAACGACCAGACGTCACTACTGATCCTGCAGTTGTTATAATTTATTATTCATAGAATATATGGCATCAACTGCGATTGGGCAAAGCTGAAAATGTGTACCCAATACCGGCTGGGTACACATTTTCAGCTTTGCCCAATCGCAGTTGATGCCATATATTCTATGAATAATAAACTTCAGAGAGTCCTTGGTCGTCTCCCGTGGTCCTCGTAAGGAAGAAGGATGGCACGTGGCGATTCTGTGTCGACTATCGGTGGCTGAAAAAATCTAACCACTGCCGCGCATTGACGAGATTTTATACTGCTTGAAAAGGAGCTTCATACTTCTAAACTATGGACATGCAGACAGGTTACTGGCAAATCGAGGTTGACGAAACTGACAGGGAAAATACCGCTTTTGTTACACCTGACGGTCTCCATGAATTCAAAGTAATGCCATTTGGATTATGTAACGCTCCGGCCACATTCGAACGCATTATGGGCAACTTTCTTCGACACCTTAAGTGGACGTGTGTCTCTGCTATTTAAATGACATTGTCGTTTTCTCGAAAGCATTTGAAGAACGTCTGAGTCAACTGTGTTGAAGTGTGTTCAGGCTGCAGGACTCCGCCTCAATCCAAAGAAGTGCCTCTTCGTCGCCAATGAGATAAAAATCCTGGGGCTCCTAGTCAACTGATCCAGATAAAGTAAGGGCAGTCACAGAATTTCCAACTCCTCAGCACATTTGTGATGTGAGAAGTTTTCTCGGGCTGTGCTCATACTATCGACGTTTCATAAAAGGATTTTGTAACAAAACACGTCCATTGCAAGAACTTCTGCAGGGAGACGCCCAGTTTTACTGAGTGAGACAAAAGAAAGAGCTTTCCTGGCACTTAAGGAGGCTCTAACTTCCGCACCAGTTCTCACCTTATACGACGAGAATGCGGAAACCAAACTTCACACTCACGCTAGTGGGTATGGGATTGGTGCAGTGCTTGTCCAAATTCAGGGAGGTGCTGATAAGGTGATATCCTGTGCATCAAGAGTACTCTGAAAGTCCGAGATAAACTACTCTACAACTGAGAAACAATGACTCGCAGTTATCTGAGCTATCAACAAGTTCCGCCCGTATTTATTCAGCAAACCATTCGCCGTCGTGACAGACCACCATTCTTTGGGTTGGCTGACTAGCTTGAAGGATCCATCAGGTCGACTAGCAAGATGGGCACTAAGACTCCAAGAGTGCGACGTCACAGCGGTATTCAAAAACGGGCGCAAACACAAGGATGCCGACTTCCTTTCGAGAAATCCATTAGTGGAACACAACAGCATTTATGAAATTTCAGCCCTCACTCAAATGTTCAAATATTTGTAAATCTATCGGACCAAACTGCGTGGTCATGTCCGTAGCTTACAAACTACTTAACCCTAGGTAAACTAACCGAAGGACAAACACACACACACCCATGCCCCAGGGAGGACTCAAACCTCCACGGCGAGCAACCGTGCGCTCCGCAGCGTGACGCTTTAGACCGCTCGGCTACTCCACCGCGGCGCCCTCACTCAATTTAAGTGACGTTGCAGCTGAACAGAAGGAAGATCCAGTACTATTAAAAATCATATAGGCCTTGTAGAAAGGAGAACCGACCAATGGAGAGTTTCAACTTATAAACGGGACATTGTATAAGAGCAAATGGCTACTGGTCGTTCCAGCTCATCTCCAGCCACCTATTCTCAATTATTTCCACGATACTCCACGATATCCGGTCATCTGGTATTCGTGAAGACCCTAGACAGAATCAGACGCTGGTATTACTGGAAAGGTCTCTACCGATCTGTCAAGCACCATGCCAGTCACTGTAAAGAGTGCCAGCGACGGAAGCATGTGCCGCAATTACCTCCAGGACATCTCGTACCGATTCCGCCCTGCAGCAGCTCCATTCCACCGAGTTGGAATCGATTTTTTTAGAGAGGTTCCCGAAGTTGACAACCGGTAACCGATGTATAATAGTCTGCACTGACTACCTCACACGCTATGCTGTCACCAAACCTGTGCCGACTGCAGAACCTCCAGAGTTTGCAAAATTCCTTGCAGAAGACTTTATTTTAAAGCATAAAAGTATTCCAGTCAAAACTAGTATCAGAGGTAATATCACGTTGCGACGTTGTCCACCGAGTAACAACTGCTTACCATCCGAAGGCAAATGTTCACATAACGTTTTAACAAGACATACGACGACGTTGAGTAGAATAATTGGGATACAATACTGCCAGTCGTGACATTTGCTTACAATACCGCAAGACAAGACACCACAGGCTTCACGCCGTTAATCCTGCTCCATGGCCGCGAAGCTGAGACGACAATGGATACGCTGTTCCCGTTCCACCCGGACGACACTCAGGATGACTATGTGAAACAGCTCATCACTAGGGTCGAAGAAACAAGACAGCTGGTTCGCATACAGACACTGGACGTCCAGGAGAAGGACCGTCAGCGGTATAACGAGTTGCGCCGACCTGTTGTGTACAGCCACGGAGATCTGGTATGGATTTTTACCCCTGTCCGGAGAGTTGGACTATCAGAAAAGTTATTGAAGCGATACGTTGGTCCGAATCGTGTCACATGCCGCCTGACAGACGTCACATACGAAGTCGAGGATTATGAGCCGTCGTCGAAAGACAAAAACGAAGAGACATTGTTCACGTCCTCCGCACGAAACCTACGATCCTGAAGAGCAGATAGGCGAAAATGGCTTCAAGGACTCTAAGGACGGTAAAGATACTGATGAAGCCACGACAGGAATGTCTGTCGTCGGTAATCGTGCAGAAGGGAAGGATTCTCCAGAACTGCCATACACAGGACCCATGACAAGATCCAGGACATTGCAGCTGGCTCCAAAGGGAACCTAATAGCGGGTCGCTGTCTTTTCAGGAGTGGGACCAATGCCACAAGGCCACAAGTTATCCGACTGCCGGCGTGGCGCAATAGATAGCGTCACCCATTGCGGTGCTGAAGGTCGCCGGTTTCATTCCGTCCACCGGCAAAAATTATTTTTATTTTTCATTTCCAGAATGTTCTACATGTTTCTTATGTTCACTTGTAATTTCTACCTGTTTCTTATGTTAACTATTCTTCCAATTTCTGGTACATTCTGTGTATAAATAGCAGAGCACTCTGCCCGATAGGCAGTCACTGCTGGGTGTATGTTTTCGCAATAAACCTGCTTTCAGTATAAGTGCTGTGTTCAGTTGACAACCCTGCCTTCGAAGTCAAGCTTGCTTCCATTTCAACGCGCCAATATGTAATACGTATTTCCCGAGCCAAACCTCAATAAAAAGACACAAAGGAGTGTCCTTCTTGTCACCCAATACCACCCTGGACTGGAACAATTAAATCTCATCCTTCGTCAGGGCCTTAATTACCTGAAATGAGAGACATCCTACTAGAGAACCTTGCCACCCCTCCTAAAGTGGTGTTCCGTCGTCCATCCAACCTCCACATAATCCTAGTACATCCCTGTGCCGTTTCCAATCCTAATCCCTTACCACAGGCATCAATCCCTGTGGAAGGCCCCAAACCACCCACCCAGCACTTCCAATTCCATGCTCATCCTACTCCATCAGAGGTCGGACCACTTGCGAAAGCATTTTATACTGGTATGAAGACAAGCCAGCTGTCCGTCAGGATGATTGGCCACCGCCAAACTGTGGAAAAAAGCAAGGTGGACCACCATGTGGCACAACATGCGGCTAAACACACCAGTCTGGATTTCAATGGCTGCTTTACTAACCGTGCCATCTGGCTCCTCACCTCCACCACCAGCTCTTCTGAACTGGGTAGATGGGAGTTGGCCCTTCAACACATTCTACAGTCCCACAGCTATCCTGGTCTCAATCTAACTTACCATCCCTACATCTTAATATTATTCTCCCCTCTCCTTCCGCACTTATCATCCTGTATCCCTACAATTTGTCTTCCTTTCAACTGTATGTCACCCCTTACAATATCTCCATAATTAATTACTTTTTTATTTTATTATTTATTTATTTCCTTATTATTTTTATCGTTTCAAATTCCTCCGCTCCCTCTCCACACTGTTGTACAAATTCCATTTATCCTCTCCCGCTCCTTCCCGTCTTTGTATGCAACTCCGCATCTGACCTTCCCGCCTATCAGAGCCTTTACAATCCAACACGCAACGCGGAACTTTCCAACCCCACTCTTACCCGGCATCT
The DNA here is from genome assembly GCA_026315105.1 of Locusta migratoria. NCBI lineage: Eukaryota > Metazoa > Arthropoda > Insecta > Orthoptera > Acrididae > Locusta > Locusta migratoria. The sequence continues at coordinate 383,100,958 of CM048744.1, forward strand.
TTCCGCCTCCACTTCCCACCTCACTCACTGTCAAGATGCTTGTGACACTGGAGCGGCCAGATATGGTGGTTGTGTGAGTATAGTTGTATGAATGATTGTGTGAATGTATGTATTTTTCTAATAAAGGCCATGGCCGAAAATTTAAGTTGGGCGTATGTGATTTGTCTATTTTTCGTGCCTGTCAGCAGCTCATCGTACCTCCTTACGGTGAATTGTTATCTTTTCTCCATTATTGAGATTTTAATAAATTCTAAACTAAACTCCGTCCCATAAAGTCCGTCAAGGCCCCAGAGGTACCGACCGGCCGCCGTGTCATCCTCTGCTCGCAGGCGTCACCGGATGCGGTATGGAGGGGGGCGTGATCAGCGCCCCGCACTCCCGGCCGTTGCGTGGATTTTCCAGACCGGAGCTGCTACTTCTCCATCAAGTAGCTCCTCAGTTTCGCCTCACAAGGGCTGAGTGCACTCCGCTTGCCAACAGCACTCGGCAGACCCGGACGGTAACCCATCTAGGTGCTATCCAAGCCCGACAGTGGTTAAATAAGGTGATCTGACGGAAACCGGTGTAGCCACTGCGGCACGGCCGTTGTCTTTAATAAATTCTACTTCGATTAATGGATAAACAAGCAACCCTCGGTCGCAAATTAAAATGATTTTGACCAGGTTTCCGCAATGTCTAAGATTGCCTTCTAAGAAATATAAAACAAAACAAATCACACAATAAAATATATTATTGAGCTGTATAACTTACGTCACACAGTTAAAAAGAAATTTTTAAAGATAGCTAGCAACTATGGGCTGCATGCCTGCACGGAGGCATCAGACTGGCGTGTGCTAAGAGAAGTAGTGATAAGGAAGACGTTACCTCAGTAGTGCCATCTAGTAGCCGCAATTACAATTAGGCTAATGTACAGAGAAAATAGAATTGAAAAAAACAATTGGTACACGATGCTTTGTTCAACATGAGAGATGGCTGAGGCGTCATTTTGGCAATACAATAGTGGTAGAGAAAATGAGCGAATAACAAAGTTTTAAGAAGCATATTAGTTAAAAGAAATAGCTTTTGGAACATAAATGCTTTGGATCCAGTCGGAAGAAATATTTCGGACACTGCGCGAAGTACAACATCAAAGACCGAGTGCCGGCCGCGGTGGCCGAGGTGACTGAGGCGCTCCGGTCACGGTCAGTACGGCCACTACGGTCGGGGGTTCGAATCCCCCCTCGGGCATGGATATTTGTGCCGTCCTAGTTCGTAAGTAGTTCATAAGTCGTTTATAAGTTTAGGGACTGATGACCCCGTAGTTAAGTCCCATAAGCTTAACAAACATTTGAACATTTTTGAAAGACCGAGTAATGGCTTATTACCATTAAAAAAGTTTCTATCTACTTCGATTAAATCAAAACAAATTTTTGTAGAAAACATTCTTTTCTCTCTCGAGGTCGTTGGCCCCCTAATTGTCATTCGCCCTCCATTGTAACTAGGCCAATTTTCGTCTTTCATCAAAAGATAATTACATAACAGAAATCGTTAAAATCGTTTCACTAAACACTAAGTTATCACTATTTTTCCCATTTTGGATCCCATTGGAAAATGTTCAAATGTTTGTATACTCTATAGGACTGAACTACGGGGTCATCAGTCCCTAAACTTACAAACTACTTATGAACTACTTACGAACTAGGACGGCACAAATATCCATGCCCGAGGGGGGATTCGAACCCCCGACCTTAGTGGCCGTGCAGACCGTGACTGGAGCGCCTCAGTTCCCTCGGCCACCGCGGCCGGCGGATCCCATTGGAGAGATCTTCTACCCTTAAAATATGTTTCACCACCGCAAAAAATAAATAAAAAATATGTTCCTAAGTTTTTAATTTTTTTATATGAAATATCTAAATTTCAGAAAAATCGGAGATTTTATATTTAATGTGAAATCGAAGTAATTATTATTGCAAATGTTTTGCTGAGTAAGATATTCAAAACCAATGAAGAGAACATGTATAACTTCCGTAGCTTTCGTTGCAAGCCGTGGCTCAAAGGGAGTGGGTATTAGGCGCAGATTTCACACATTTCGAGTTGGACGCAAATTTCACAGGTCGCAGTTTTCTTGGATTCGTCCATACCTGCTGGGACTAGACGCTCGGGCGAAATGCCGCATAAGCTCGTAAAAGTCCCAAGCAGTGCAGCAATGTCTCTCCAGAAAAGTGTCGCTCAGAACGAGTGTTCCAACCCCCGGCGGGTCCTCCACCTGGCCGTGACCCTTTGAGCGATCTCTCCACCGTGCAGGTAGCGCCGCTGGAGCCAGTTGATTGCAGCAGACGTACCGTTGTCGGCGCGGTCGCGCACCACTTGCGACGGCCCGCTCCCTGGCGACCATTACCTGCCAGGCGGGCGGCGCGCCACGCCGGCAGCGCACACAAAGGCTCTGTGCTTTTTACGCGCCGGGCCGGGCTTTCTACGGCCGGCCGCAAGAAACCATAAACCGGGCAGGGCTGTGTGCTGTGTGTGTCTGCGGCCGCAGCCGCCAGCCAGCCGTGGCCGCCGCTCACAGCTCCATTCAGACGCCGCTCAAAACGGGTGCGGCCGGCGGGCCACGCATGGCTGGCGCCGCTACGGGAGCTCCCAGTAAGTGGCGGCGTCTACTGCGACCTCTACACACCTCTCAGACAATGAGTTGGCCTCGATATTTACAGCGCGCATCAATAAGAGAAAGCCTGTAGCGGTTTCCACGACGATACCCGCTCTCGTAATTAGGTAAAAAAATCCATAAACATACTGGTCGCAATGTACAATCCTGGGCAATAAAATTGTCGGGCCCGGTGGTCTTGGGGTAAAGCGCTCGACTGGAAACCTAAGGGTCGCGGGTTCGAAATCTGGTCGGACCTCGCATTTTTTTTCAGTCTGCACTTTAACCCATCCTTCACCTCTCAACCATGTGAGGAGTCGCCAGGAACGACACGTGGTTGGGGATTCCACGTTAAACTGTAGGTCCGCTCTACCCGGTTGGATAACTGGTGTAGGCTAGGGACCCGCAAGTCGCCGAAGTGGCGTCCAATTGAAAGACTTGCACCAGGCCAATGAGCCATACGACATTATTATTATTATTATTATTATTATTACCACGAAAATGACGTGCTACAGACGCAAAATTTAACCGATAGGAAGAGGGTGCTGTAATATACACATTAGTAGCTTTTCATTCACACAAGGTTGCCGCCGGTTGAGACACCTACAAGGTGCTGACAAGAGGAAAGTTTCCAACCGATTTTTCATACACAAACAGCAGTTGAACGACGATGTCTGGTGAAACGTTGTTGTGATGCCTCGTGTAAGGAGGGAAAACGCGTACCATCACGTTTCCGACTTTCATAAAGGTCGGATTGTAGCGTATCGCGATTTCGGTTTATCGTATCGCGACATTGCTGCCCGCGTCGCTATCCAATGACTGTTAGCAGAATATGGAATCGATGGGTTCAGGAGGGCATTACGGATCGCCGTGCTGAATCCCATCGGCCTCGTATCACTGGCAGTCGAGATGCCAGGCATCTTATCCGTATGGCCGTATCGGATCGTGCAGCCATGTCTCGATCTCTGAGTCAACAGATGGGGACGTTTGCAAGGCAACAACCATCTGCACGAACAGTTCGACGACGTTTGCAGCAGCATGGACTATCAGCTCGGAGACCATGCCTGCGGTTACCCTTGGCGCTGCATCACAGACAGGAGCGCCTGCGATGGTGTACGCAACGACGGACCTGGGTGCGCCAATGGTTGAATCCAGGTTCTGTTTACAGCATTATGATAGTTGAATCCAGGTTCTGTTTACAGCATCATGATGGTCGCATGCGCATTTGGCGACATCGCGGTGAACGCACATTGGAAACGTGTATTCGTCACCGTCATATTGGCGTATCACCCAGCGTGATGGTATGGGTTGCCATTGGTTACACGTCTCGGTCACCTCTTGTTCGCATCAACGGCACTTTGAACAGTGTCCGTTACATTTCAGATGTGTTACGATCCGTGGCTCTACCCTTCATTCAATCCCTATGAAACCCTACATTTCAGCAACATAATGGACGACCGCATGTTACAGGTCCTGTACGTGCGTTTTCTAGAGACGGAAAATGTTCGACTGCTGCCCTGGCCAGCACATTCTCCACATCTGTCACCAATTGAAAACGTCTGGTCAATGGTGGCCGAGAAACTGGCTCGTCACAATACGCCAGTCACTACTCTCGATGAACTGTGGTATCGTGTTGAAGCTGCATGGGCATCTCTACCTGTACACGCCATCCAAGCTATGTTTGACTCAATGCCCAGGCGTATAAAGGCGGTTATTACGGCCAGAGGTGGTTGTTCTGGGTACTGATTTCTCGGGATCTATGCACTCAAATTGCGTGAAAATGTAATCAAAAAATGTTCAAATGTTTGTAAAGCTTATGGGACTTAACTACGGGGTCATCAGTCCCTAAACTTGCAAACTACTTATGAACTACTTACGAACTAGGACGGCACAAATACCCATGCCCGAGGGGGGATTCGCACCCCCGACCGTAGTGGCCGTGCAGACCGTGACTGAAGCCTCTCAGTCCCCTCGGCCACCGCGGCCGGCGAAAATGTAATCACATGTTAGTTCTAGTATAATATATTTGTCCAATGAATATCTGTTTATCATCTGAATTTCTTCTTGGTGTAGCAAGTATTATCGCGTTGCAGAGAAAGAGTGCCACGCAAATGATGCACGGCTTGGAGTGGAAATCATTAAAGAAAGGCGTTGTTAGTTGCGGCGAGATATTTGCGAAATTTCTTTCGTCAACTTTCTCCTTGGAATGTGAACATATTTTGTTGGTAACCACCTCCGAAGGGAGACAAGATTATAATAATAAAATAAGAGTAATCAGATATCAAACGGAAAGATAAAAGTGTTCCTTTTCCCCGCGAACTATTCCAGAATGGAGAAATAGTATGGAAGTAGTTGGATGAAATCTCTGCCAGGCACTTAAATGTGAATTGTACAGCACCTATGTAGAGGGAGAGTGGAGTTTTGAGTTTGGATACAACTGGAAACCGACGATGACATCAGCCTTACAACTAGCTATCTGTCTACTTAGAAAATTAACCTAGGGATCCATAATTTCTGTTGCAAATCAGTACCTGTCGTTATTCTGTTTGAACAGAAATGTCACAAAAATACTCAATGAATTTCCGTTGGGTTTTCATAGTCAACTTGAGCGATGTTTAGGGCAACATATAAGCATTGTTTCATCTAAATCAGATCGTGGAAAAGGTAGATATTGTTATTTAAAATTTTGTCTGTAATAGGCGTGTCTGAATATTTGTCTTTTTGAACATGCCAATCTCCGAAAATTCTAGACGAATTTGTGTGGAGTTTTCACAGATAACTTGAACATACCTTGGGGCATCATAATCGTAAGGTGGAAACAAAAGATATTGTAATTTAATTTCTTTATTCAAACCGTTGTGTCTATCTCTTTCTTTGAGCACGTTAATGTACAAAACTACTAGATGAATTTTCACGGGGTTTTCAGAGATAAACTGATATAATCGTGGGGTAACGCATAGCCTTCATTTCATCGCTATCGTATCAGGGAGAAAAAGGTATTGCAATTTATAATTTTATGTGTCTGTTCAATTTGGTAGAGCCAGCATTGGGGTTATTTAATTAGTAGTAACACAAAGAGGAAATAAATGGCACTGTTACAATTTCTAGCTTACAATCAATAATAATCAGTATTTTCGGAACATATGTGACAAAATTAAGCGTCACAATATTATATTTACGAATACAAACTAAAATTGAATTTAATTTGGCAGTACAAGCGGATTTTCTGATTTCGCTTTGTATATTAAAAACCTACTGAAATGTCTTTTGTCTTTTTTCGTTAGTTTTCATTTATAATTTTCTAGCAAAAACGAATTTAGTGACTTAGGGATGCTGTTACGGTTTCATTTCTACCAATTAAGATACGGAACCATTAAAAGCGACAGTATTATAGGTCGCTTTATTTATTCCATTGCTAAGGAAAGGAATTATACAAAGCAAGATCTTTTTGTTGATATACAGGTATAGTTATCACACCCGACGAACAAGAATTGTAAGTTGTAAATTATGTCTTTCAAAAAATAATTACGTGGTTTTCTGCAAATGGACTCTTATTAATTTTTTTGATAAAACACAGTATAAACACCTGCATACGGTAAATGGCTTGAAACCGTTAATAAATATAGTCTATGAACAGAAGTAGCTAAGAAATAATATTCAAAGTTTTTAGGTGTTTGGATTGATGAGAAATTGAATTAGAAGCAATACATAAATGATCTACTGAAACGTTTAAGTTCGGCAACTTACACTATAAGGGTTATTGCAAATTTTGGTGACAAACATCTCAATAAATTAGCTTACTTCAACTATATTCATTCACTGCTTACATATGGCATCATATTTTGGGGTAATTCAACACTGAGCAAAAAAGTAGTCATTGTACAAAAACGCGCCATTAGAATTATTTCTGGAGCCCATCCTAGATCATTTATATATTGCCATATGACATTTGTTATTAATAACACAAGCCAATTCAAAAGTAACGGCAATGTGCATGGCTACAACACTAGAAGAAGGTCTGATCTACACTATTGAACCTTACACTAACTTTGGCACAGAGGGGAGAGAATTATGCTGCCAAAAGGTATTTGGTCACTTACCAAATATAACATCAAATGTCTGACAGATAGCCAACCAGCATTTTAAAAACAAATTAAAATAATTTCTGTATGAGAATCCTCTTACTCAGTAGATGAATTTTTACATACAAATTAACAAATAAGTAAATAAAATAGTAATAATAATAAATTTAAAAAAATTTAAAAAATGAAATAAAAGAACTAAACTGATACGTTTTGCGTCATAACAATTGCTCGTATTCGTGATCTATGGAATAAGTATTATTCTAATCTAATTATTATTTTATTCTGATGATCATATCTCCCTATGTGAAATGTGTTAGCATTTATAGCAGGGGCGGCTGCTGCATACATTTGCAGGTTTGCGCTACCCCCAGGAATAACAATATTATTAAACTCCATTTCCTGTTAGAGATTCTATGAAATGGGGGAAGTAGCGCACCTTTTGTCTCTTTTGAAACGCCCGGGCTGTTACGCACCGACCGCTCCCGAGCGGACCGAACTTCGCCGACAGCGGCTGGGTTTGCAGCCGGCCTGCAAACGCCGACTATTGAGTCTCAGGTGGTGTGCGGGGTGCGGGGGCAACGCTTGGCAACAGTGTTCCCGTATAGGCGCCTTGAGTGTATAAACACCCCGCCCGAGCCGCCCTGTCAGCCGCAGAAACAGAGTCCGAACTCTCCCGAAGACAACCGGAGTCGTCGGCCCTTTGAAAAAGCGGGCTTTTCGCGCCTTCTTACCGTGCTACCGCTACGACCGACCGACGCACGGCGGCGGAACGGCAGTGTACGTGCGGAGATCACTGCGGCACCACCAAACTTACGTCCCAGACCTCACTGCAGCAGAAGCGAACGCAGTAACGGTCGAAACCACACATGGGAAGATCACCTTCTGTGCAGTCTACAGGCCGCCATCGCAGAGATTGGCCCCTGAAGACTACAACAAACTACTTTCTCTACAAGGGAAGCTCTTCATAGGGGGCGATTTCAATTCAAAACACGCGGCGTGGAACAGCCGCCTCACCAACGCAAATGGTCGCCGCCTGTTAAGGATCATCGAGAGGTACGACGCAATCGCTGTCGCCCCTCATGACCCAACGCACTTCCCACGCAACGGCAATCAACCAGACATAATAGACATCGCGATCTTGAAGGGGACGCGCGTCCACATCTCAGCAAGCATACGACCGAAGATGTCTTCAGATCACGCTCCCATCGTGTTTGAACTGGACGCAGACGCACCACCTGTCGCCAGCAAGGGCCTGGACATACGAGAAATAAACTGGGATGCTTACCGCGACGTTATCTCGGACGCGCTGGCAGCAACACCTGACGCTACAACACACGGCGCAGACGCGGCGCTAGACCACGTCACGCGCAGTATAGTGGACGCCGCTACAACGGGAACACCTGAGCCTCAAGAAGCCGCACACTGCAAGACGAAGCCGCTCCCGCAACACCTAGGGACGCGATCACGGCCAAAAACCGCCTGCAGCGTGAGTGGCAACTAACTCGCGACGCCGCAACGAAATGGGAACTTAACAGAATGTGCAGACACATTAAGGCGGATGTGGATGCACACAGAAACCAAGAGTGGGCCCAGAAGATACAAAAACTCAACATAGAAGACGGGTCGGCGTGGAAAGCTTTGAAGAGCCAACTGCGTCGATCGCAGCGCATACCGCCGCATCGTGTAGGTGCGGAGTTTGTCAGCGAACCGACCGCTAAAGCAAACGCACTAGCGGACGTATTTGCGGCAAACTTCACACCTATAAACGACCCAGTGGACGCCGCCCACATCGCCGAGGTCGCCGATCGTCTACCACAGTTCCTAGACGACCATAATGACGTCGCCGAGATACCCCTAATCAGTAACGAAGAAGTACAGCGGCAACTTCGACGGCTAAACCAGAAGAAGGCTGGTGGTCATGACAACGTAACAAACACGCTTCTGAAGCAGCTCCGGGACGCGGCAACGGATGTTTTAACCAACATCTTTAACCGAATAATCACCACCAGTCAATTTCCAGCGTACTGGAAACACGCTGAGATCGTCGCCCTGCCCAAGCCGGGCAAAGACGTCCGAGAAGCGAAGAATTACAGGCCGATCAGCCTCCTTCCGGCCCTGTCAAAAGTGTTCGAAAGGCTGTATCTCTGTCGACTTCATGCTCACATGGAAGAAGAAGGACTTCTACCCAACGAGCAGTTCGGCTTTCGGCGCAACCATGCAACTACACACCAACTACTGCGCCTAATGGAGGAAACGTTTGGTGCTGTTGACCGACGCGAGTACTTCGGCGCTCTTCGTGTCTCGTGCCTTCGACTCCGTGTGGCAGGACGGCCTCCTTTACAAGTTACTTGTACTGGACGTACCTGCGTCACACGTTAAGCTCCTTAGGAGCTACTTAGAGGGAAGGTCGTTTCACGTTCGGGCAGCCAGTGGAAGTACTCGCGGGTGTACCTCAAGGCTGGGTAATCGGACCAACACTGTACTCCTTTTACACCGCCGACCTCCCGCGTACAGACCGCGTCAAAACGGCCTTATACGCGGACGACACGGCGCTCTTCACGCGCAGCTGGAGTGTACAAGCCCTTCAGCAGCGACTACAACGCGCCACCGACGATCTCGACGCCTGGGCGACGAAGTGGAGGCTCGCCTATAATGGTGAAAAATCGCAAGCCATAATCATCACCACGCGCCGGATACCACCAAACGCGCCGACCGTCGCAGTTCGAGGAGTGCCGGTACCGTGGAGTGCCACAGCCACATATCTGGGCGTCATGTTAGACCGCCGTCTAACCTGGCGTCCTCACATCGAGAGCGTCCGACAACAAGCAATGGGACGCATGAAAATGCTCTACCCATTGCTCAACCCAACGTCGATGCTGCCTAATGACGTGGGCCTCACCCTATACAAGGCCGCAATACGGCCAAAAATTGAATACGCCGCTATAGTGTGGGGCAACCTGCCTACAGGTCGTGCAAAACAGAGCACTACGGCTGGCCCTCCACCTACCATGGGACTTCCCGACTGATGACCTACACCAGCTGGCAGACGTCCCAACACTACGCGCCAGGTTCCGCCAACAAGCAGCGAGTCTCTAGGAGAAGACTGCGAATTCTCGTAACCCACTAGTGAGGGAGTTAGGAACACAACCTCACTGGCGTCCGAATCTACGGTGGCCCGACCTTCTGCGGCCGCAAAACGCGGAAGAAGCACCGTAGAAATCAACACAAGGCTGCCACATGCAGCTCCCAAGTCAACCTGCTGAATCACACAGCAATCTTAGGACTCAACATGCTCAAGAAGCAGAGCAACTAAGCCAATCAAAAGAGCCTCAACACTAAGAAGAAAACACACCTGATGAAGGCAAGGTAGCTATAGGCCACCAGAACTTCAACCAAAGTGTACGAGAAGCACAAAGAAGTGTACTTCTCCACATGATGCAGTCGGGCCTTCTTACCAGTTCATGTGTAGCTGCGAGCGAAGTAACTGTGCGTTGTGTCCGTTGTTTAGCGTGTTTTATAGTTAATTTTGAGTCTCAAGGAACAGGTGAAGTAATGAATCAGGTAATTTCCTTGCTTTCTGAATTTACGCAGGTTTGAAGAGAAATTATAAATCAAGAGGCAAGGTAGACCGATTCCAAGTTTGACAATTTCACAGACAGTTAAAACGAAAAGTCGTCAATTCATGTGTTGTTGTTGTTTTTTTTTAATGCCTCGGGTAGATATTGTGACTGCGGTCGAGGGATTGTTTCTGATCCATATACATCTATGAAATCTTGACTTAATAGTATTTTTTTCCGAATGCGTTGAGCTGCCACAATGGAGAGGCCGAACTTTTTATTGGTGAAAAAGTGCACTACCATCTTTTCTGGTCACCAGCCGCCACTGATTTATAGGAGGAAGTTTTTACCTCTCTATCTACATTATTCCGTGATTTAGTAAGTTTTCAAATTTATACTGACTTTTTGATCACCTGATATATTGTACATTGATCTCACCGCAACGAATAACTCTTTTAATGATTTCCTCCCCAATTTCCGTGACACTGTTTCGAATCTAAGTTGTGCTTAATTGTCAGTCCTTGTAAGTAGTTGGATTTTCGGCTCTGTGATTTGACTGATTTATCGGGCAAATAAATATCAACGGATTTCTTTTACTGCTCATATGGAAGACCTCACAATCTTCATTATTTATGGTAAAATGCCATTTTTGCACCATACTGATATCTAAATCGTTTTGCAGATGGTTTTGATCCTCATGTAACTGCATTAGATGATAAACGACAGAATCATCCGCATACAGCCTAACAGGGCTGCTTAGGTTGTCTCCTAAATCGTTTGATGTTTGTTTTGATCACACTCCTTCGATATCGCTCAAAGAAGTATCAATTTCTCGATCCTTTGAGGGCTACTATCGCCGTGGGGGGATGCCGGACACTTGCCACGCCGGACTTTTGCCACGCCGGACACTTGCCACACCTGACACTTCGCCAGGTAGGCAGGTAGTCGGATTAGCGGCCCCTCAGGCAAGAGAGGCCCTTCCCTGTACTCCTGCTGTTTGCTTCCAGATCTCTGTCTCCGATCTCACACGACATAGCCAATACGAGAGAGATATTTTTGTACGACATGTCGCCGAAATGTACAACTTCTTTTCAATATCCCGAAATGGAAATATTTATAACTTTTGGGAAACTAAAGCAATACCGTCGGCTATGTCAGTGTGTAATTAGTTCTTCCAACCACAAATATGGATCAATTCTCCCTCCGTTTGTACGGTTACTTTCTTCCACACTTACTGATTGCGATAGAAACAGTCCATCGCCATGGAAGGAATATGAAAGGAACAATATAAAGATAATTCGAATGTTCGCGTACCATTCAAGTTTGATCACTGCATTTGTACATATATTAATTGCTACAACTGCGTTAGAAAAAAGGAGGTAAGAAGAACGATACACTTCATAAATTTACTCTTTTGGGCCGAAATATTAGTTAATGAAGTGAATTGGGACAATGTTCAAATCAATGACAGAAAATACGTTTACAAAATATAGATAAGAACGTCTATGTTTGACAGATCACCTGAAAACGACATACAGATTTGAAATAAAGAAATGAAGGAATATAGAATTCTATGCTTGTAAAGTACACTGTTGTTGTTCATTGTTTAGCTGAGTCGCAGAGGAAATACCCTAGTTTTTTAATGTAAATGCCATAATTCCTATGATCTGCACTACAAAATAAACAAAAAGCATAATGTAATATGTGTACTAGCTCACAAGCGAAACTGAATTCGATAGTTCCTGTCAGTTAGTGTGAGCGGATGTTATACTCGACTACCGGAATAAATTAATAACTGCCGCGGCTGAGTGGCCAATCGCATTGAGGCGCTATGCTGCGATGCGCGAGGCCGTTCCCCGTCGGGGGTTCAAATCCCCCATCGGGCATGGATGTTTGTGTCGTTTTTAATATAAGGTAGCTCAGAAGTAGGTGGTAAGTTTAAGGACTGATGACCCCACAGTTAAGTCCCATAAGCTTGACAAACATTTGAACATTTTAATTTACCGACCCCGGCACTCTCATAATGCAGCCACTGAACAGTTCATAGAAAACTTGAGTCTCAACACAAATAGGTACACTACTCATTCAATTATAGTTGGCGGTGACTTAAATCTACCATCCGTATGTTGACAAAAATACACCTTCTCACCAGATACATCTTCCAAAATTGTTCTAAATGCTTTTTTTAAAAATTACTTTGAACAATTAGTTCACGTGCCCATTAAAACTAAATGGTTTCGGAAACACACTTAAACTCTTAGTCACAAATACTCCTGAGCATCACGACGGATTCAGAGATAAGTGAACCCAAAGTTGTAGCGAGTTCAAATCTGTAACAAAGATTTTCACCAAAACTAAACGCTAAATACGTCTACTAAAAAAAGATAAAAATTCGGTTGACATGTTCCTAGGAGACAGTCTCTATTTTTTTTGAAATTAACTATGTTAGTGAACATCATAATGTGGCTTACATTCAAAGGAATAGTATCAACAGCATTGAAGGGATTCCTACCAAATAGATTAATGAGAGACTGAACTGGTCCCACATGGTACATAGAACAGACAGCTTTTGCAGAAAATTTAAAATCCTCAAGATTGCAGATGTTTTACTGAAGCTCGAAATTTAGAGCGGCCTTCAATGCGACACTCGTTTAATATTTTTACAACGTAAATCTTCGTAGAAATGTGGCGGAAAATCCAAAGAGATTCTGGTCCTATGTTATCTACAGCAGCGGAAAGACTAAGTAAATGCCTTTATTGCGCGATAGCGACGGTAATGTTACTGAACACAGTGACACTAAAGGGGAGTTATTAAATGCAGTATTCAGAAATTCTTTCATCAAATAAGACGAAGTAAAAACTCCACAATTCGAAATGAGAACTGCTGCAAACATAACATAAAAGTAAATACCCTTGGTGATCCAAAGCAAATCACGCTATCAAATAAGTGATGTTGCAGACGAAATGATCAAATATGTTTTCAAAAGTTTCTAATGCATAAGAAAAATACGTCTAATACATTTGTTTATGATATTATTTTGTAACAATTATTTTTAAACAGTAAGCTTTTACTGACCTGATTAAAGATAATCAACAACATGGCGAGAAATTTTAATTTTTAAGGACTACAGCTAAATGTACTTCATGAGATCTACTTCTGCTATTATGTTATTTCTATCCTTGTCTAATTTTGGAGATATGGGAATTATTTCAACACTACAGCTGCCGAACGTGTCAATCTTAAGAGCAGATCTGTTTTAGGATGTGTATTTTAGGCGCAATTCTAAAGTTCAGATTCTTTTTAAAACCTAAATTGTACCTTATCAGTTTAACAAAAATGATATTTTTAGGAGCTAATTGCGGCTCTGAAGTTACAGGAATAATTTTAGAACTCACAATCATTGACGGTGTGGCCATAATATTAGAAGGTAGAAAAAATTTCTCTTAACGTGTCAACTGTAGGAGTTTTTACCTAAATAGGAAATTGTAAATTGAATAGCGGTAGATTTAACAATAAGTTCTGTTTACAGGAGGATCATTTGAGTGATGCTTAATGTATTTGCTTCGTTGAGTCAAATTTCACCGCGTATTGATTAAACGCTAGTTACCGAACTGTGACCAGCTAGCTTCACCATTAAGTTATTTAAGGATACTGAGGTCCGATACACTCTTTTTATTTTTACATCTTATAAAGGTCGCGTCGTTAGGTGGTCCTCACAAGTGTTCACTACGTTCAATACATCTCCGTTCTTCTAAAGTAGCTTTCCCTTGCAATGATCCTGTTTTCGGCGTAAGCACATCCACACCTTATTATTGCGTAACCATTGCAGTGGGAAAAAAGGCCTGCCCTTGGCCATTGTAATACTTCCATACTGACGGTCAGACTACGAAATGCGGAAGCGACCAGTGTGTATATATCGGGATACCGTCCACCGAGTTCTCGTGGCGGGTGGCAGGGGGGGGGGGGGCGGGGGAGGAGGAGACAGGGGCACCCGACCCTTCGTAGCAGGTAAAAGTGTGGCAAATGTCCGGCGTGGCAAGTGTCCGGACACCCCGTGGGGAACAGAAGCGAGATTGTGGCAGCTGTTATTATAAGTTGTGCGTAAAGTTAGCTCCCTCCGTGGAAGCTGCAACGTGGGTGGCCAGGCAGCGTGGTGCGGCTGGCGGCTGGCGGCGGTGCATCCTTGTCCACGACCTTCCACACTCGCTCCCACGGTCGGCTGCGGAGGCCGCAGAGGAAAGGACACACATTAATATTATGGGGAAGGCAATCCAAACCAAACCAAACGTTTCTAAGGCTATGGAACCAAATTACCGAGGTCGTCGATTCCTAGAGTTACAAGCTACACAAATCCAAACAGTTAGGGCATCAGTTGTGATCCCGGGTGATCAAGAAGTCAGTATAAATTTGAAAACTTCATAAATCATGGAATAATATAAATAGAGAGGTAAAAATTGACACACATGGTTGGAATGACATGGGGTTTTATTAGAACAAAAAACAAAGAAAAAAGTTTCAAAAAATGACGGAGTAAAAACAATGAAAGTCGCAGCTGATGAAAAGCTCTCACTACTACAATCCTTCTAGGTCATAGGTTTTACCCTCGATTAATTTGGTGTTGAATGTTTCTGTAACAGTGTATGCACCGGTGCTGTAATACAGTTAATTAAACAAGACAGCCATTCCAGTGAATCTTCCGATCAGAACTGATAGTGCCTCACCATAAGTGCGTACATGCTTTACAGCGGTGTTCACATTATTCCTCGACTACAGCTATTGTTGAGGAATGATGGTGAACATATTGAACATTTCCTGTAAAGAACATCATCTCTGTTTTGTCTTAATTTGTTATGCTAATTATTGCTTTTCTGATCAGATGAAGCGCCATCTGTCGGCCATTTTTTGACTACTGGATCGATTTCTGTGAAACTTCGTACACATATTTGTTACTGCCAAGCGACATTTGCTGTGGGGTAAGAACCACAACTGTTTCATTATAGTATAGAGGAGCTGCAAATGTTTACCCAGCTTCGTGTAGGAAACTCCATCTCGCGGATAAAGAAAGTGGAACTGAAACTAGTAAATTTCATATAGAGGTCTCTGTTCGTCATGTCTTCTGTTGATATGTTAAATTTCTAGAGATCTTCCATAGTTTCCTTTGCCCAATTAATTTTCACTGTACTAGTTATCACTACGTTAAAACTCTTCTTCGTCACACTGTTTTCACTCATTCTGTGTAAGTGCCCGTAGAATTTTATACTCCTTCTCCTGATTTCTGTAATCGTTTTTGTCTGTTTGTAAAGTTCTTTTTTTGGTCTCGTTATTCATATAACTTGTCTCTGAATTGTCCCGTCAAGTTTTCTCAGTATTTGTCTCTCTCGTTTCTCCAATTGCTTGATTTTAGTTTTTCCCTTAACTACTTTTGTTTCTGAGGAGTATTAGGTGTCTGGCAAGACTAAAGTATTATAATGTCTTAATCTGGCATAGGCAGTAATACTTCTTTCAGTTCCGTGTAAGTCTGTATGCTTTTTGAAGTTTTGTGATTCTTTCTTCATTGCATGTTGAGTTTAATTATGTTTTCTGTATAATCTCTTCCAGGTATTTGCAACATTTCATTTTTCCAAATGATATTTGTACCCCTGTTTTCTTGGCTACGATTTCATAATGTTGGCATAAGGCAGACATTTTAATTTCATTGAACTGTTCATGTTTACCCATCTTTACGCCTGTGTCTCCTGGTCCAACGTCGTGATTATTTTCTTTAAGACTGAGTGAAATATAATGGGTAACAGGCTATCTCACTATCTAAAAAAAATGTTCAAATGTTTGTTAAGCTTATGGGATTTAACTACGGGGTCACCAGTCCCTAAACTTACAAACTACTTATCTACTACCTTATACTAAGGACGGCACAAATATCCATGCCCGACGGGGGATTCGAACCCCCGACCGTAGTGGCCGTGGAGACCGTGACTGGAGCGCCTCAGTCCCCTCGGCCACCGCGGCCGGCTGTCTCACTATCTCACTCCTGGTTCTGCGCTCTGCCCCAAGAACTTCACTTTGGAGTTGTCGTAGTTAACGCTTCTTAGATTAATCTTCCAGTCTTGATATCCACCTTTACTTCTTACAATGTGCTGAAAAGTGATTCTCTGTGTATCGACTCGTATACCATCTTGAAATCGACAAATGTTATTGTGATGTTTATGGACTTTCTCGTTGTTAATATTATCCTCAGGCACCAGATCTGCTCACTGCATGATTTCCTTTACTGATTTCCCTTGGTATTCTGCAATCTGTTGCTCTATCTGAGGTCCGTACCGATTGAGTATTTTGACAGAACTTTGAATCTTACTAAGAGTAGTGTAATTCCACTAAAATTATTAGGGTCGGTTTTGTCTTCTTTCTTGCGGAGAAGATGTATTATTGCTGATTTCAACTTTTCTCGCGCCATTTTTGTTTCCCAGATGTTTTTAATGATTCTGTGTATTTTAGATGTAACGTTTTTCCTGGTCTAATTTATAGATTTCTGTAATCAATTCGCCTTCTCTAAATGCTCGGTTAGGTTTCAATGAATTTATTATTTTTCACGATTTCTTCGTGTGTTCGGCGCTTGGAATACGGGTGCGGTTCTAGTTTTGTGAACTGTAATCTCTGTTATAGTTTATTGCAAGGAACGTTACCGAATCGTAAGACAACACGATTACCAAACAATTCTCGCACACATGCCGCTGATTGCCGTGCAGTGTGTGATGTCGCTCCGTCCTGTTAAAACCAGGTTTGTTGAACGTTTGGAAAGTTCTTCACTGCAGGTGGAACGAAAGTTGGTAACATCTCCTCGTAACGATCGGCATTGGCAGTTAATGTGTTTACCTGCTCATCTGCGAAAAAAATACGGGTGCGGTTCTAGTTTTGTGAACTGTAATCTCTGTTATAGTTTATTGCAAGGAACGTTACCGAATCGTAAGACAACACGATTACCAAACAATTCTCGCACACATGCCGCTGATTGCCGTGCAGTGTGTGATGTCGCTCCGTCCTGTTAAAACCAGGTTTGTTGAACGTTTGGAAAGTTCTTCACTGCAGGTGGAACGAAAGTTGGTAACATCTCCTCGTAACGATCGGCATTGGCAGTTAATGTGTTTACCTGCTCATCTGCGAAAAAAATACGGTCTGATAATCCCATGTGATGAAACACCACGCCATACTGTCAGTTTACTAGCGTGTAAAGGGCGCGCGTGAACGTCATTAGGATGTATATTTGCCCAGTAACGGCAGTTCTGTTTATTCACATAACGTGTGAGATGAAAATGTGCTTCATATGACACCCAGAACTTGTTTAAAAATTCATTTTCATTGTTTATTTTTGTTATCATTTGTTAAAAGAATCCCATTTGTAACCGGTCAGTTGTTGCACCATCTGTAGTTTGCACGGATCAAATTCTAAATCAAGATGAAGAATTTTGAGAACACACTCCCAGGACATTCCCACCTCTGCTGCTTGCTTACGAAGTGAATGTCCTCGGCTCGCGGCGGATTAGCCGTGCGCACTGGGGTTCCGAGCCGCGGTGCGCGCGGCCATTCGCCGTCGGGGGTTCGAGTCCCCCCGCGGGCACGGGTGTATGTGCTGTCGTTAGGTTAATATTACCTTAGTTTATGTAGTTTGTAAACTACGGACTAATAAACCCAGCAGTTGATTCCGATAGATTTACAAACATTTCATTTTTGACGTGGGGCCGGCCGCGGTGGCCGAGGGGACTGAGGCGCTTCAGTCACGGTCTGCACGGTCACTACGGTCGGGGGTTCGAATCCCCCCTCGGGCATGGATATTTGTGCCGTCCTAGTTCGTAAGTAGTCCATAAGTAGTTTGTAAGTTTAGGGACTGATGACCCCGTAGTTAAGTCCCATAAGCTTGACAAACATTTGAACATTTTTTTTGCCGTGGGCTCCTACGACACACTCACGTACAACATCAATATTCGCTGGAGAACGCACATTTCCTGGTCGTCCTGTCGGTTTCTTATCGAGGGCAGATTGAGTCTCTTCAAAGTTATTAATCCGCCATTTTATCGCGCATTTCGACGGAACGGCCTCATAAATTCTTAATTATAAAAACGTCGAAACTCCATCTGCGTCGCTACCAAACGTCTATATCTACATGGGATACTCTGCAAATCACATTTAAATACCTGGCAGAGGGTTCATCGAACCACCGTTATACTATTTATCTCCCATTCCATTCTCGAATAGCGCGCGGGAAGAAAGAACACCTGAATCTCTCCGTTCGAGCTCTGATTTCTCGTATTTTATTCTGATGGTCATTTATACCTATGTAAGTGGGAGTCAACAATATATTTTCGGATTCGGAGGAGAATGTTGACGATTGGAGTTTCGTAAGTAGCACACGCCGCAGCGATAAGCGCCGTTGGTGTAATGATTCCCATCCCAGATCTTGTATCATTTCCGTAACGCTGTCTCTCCTGTGTCGTGACAATACGAAACGATCTGCCCTTCTCTGGACTCTTTCGATGTCCTCCGTCAACCCCACCTGATAAGGATCCCACACTGGGAAACAATACTCCTAAAAAGGACGGACAAACGTAGTGTATGCAGTTTCTTTCGTAGTTATGTTGCAACTTTCAAGGGTTCTATCAATAAAACACAGTCTCTGGTTCGCCTTGTCCCACGACATTATCTACGTGTTCTTTCCAGTTTAAGTCTGAAGTAATAGTAATTCCTAGGTATTTTGTGGAGTTTACGGACTTCACTTTTGATAGATTTATCTTGTAAACAAAATTTAACGGATTTCTTTTCGTACTCATGTGGACGACTTCACACTTCTCATTATTTAGAGTCAATTGCCAATTTTTACACCATAGTGATATCTTATGCAGATCGTTCTGTAGTTGGTTTTGATCTTTAGATGATTTTACCAGACGGTAAATGACGGCGTCATCTGCAAACTTCCTAAGAGAGCTACTTAGATTTCCCCCTAAGTCGTTTATGTAAATAAGGAACAGCAGAGGACCAATAACACTACCCTGTGGTACGCCCGATATCACCTCTGTTTTAGTCGATGCCTTACCATCGATTACTACCAAACGATCCCTTCTTTCAGTCAGGGTATGCCAAAAATTCCTTTTCTCACCAATTCTGTTCAGTACCTCTTCATTAGTTACGCGATCTACCCACCTAATCGTCAGCATTCTTCTGTAGCACCACATTTCAAAAGCCTCTATTCTCTTCCTGTCCGCACTGCTTATCGTCCATGTTTCACTCCCATACAAGGCAACACTCCACACAAATGCCTTCAGAAAAGACTTCCTTACACTTAAATTAATATTCGATGTTAACAAATTTTTCTTTTTCAAAAATGCTTTTCTTCCCATTGCCATTCTGAATTTTATATCCTCTGTACTGCGACCATCGCATGTTATTTTACTACCCAAGTAACAAAACTCATCTACCTCCTTTATTGCTTCGTTACATAATATAATTCCTTCAGCATCACCCGATTTTCTTAGACTGCACTCCATTACCCTAGTTTTTATCTTGTTAATGTTCATCTTATAAGCACCTTTCAGCACAATGTCCATTCCGTTCAATTGCTCTTCCATATCCTTTGCTGTATCTGACAGAATTACTATATCGTCGGCAAAACGCAATGTTTTTAATTCTTCCCCCTGAACTTTAATTCGTTCACCAAATTTCTCCTTGCTTTCCTTTATAGCTTGCTCAGTGTACAAATTGAACAACATTGGAGAAAGGCTACAACCCTGTCTTACTCCCTTACCAACTGATGCTTCCCTTTCATGCCCTTCGACTCTAATAACTGCGGTATGGCTTTTGTACAAGTTGTAAATAACTCTCCTTTCCCTGTATTTTACGCCTGCTGACTTCAGAATTTGAAAGAGTGTATTCCAGTCAACATTGTCAAAAGCTTTCTCCAAATCTACAAAAGCTAAAAATGTAGGTTTGCCTTTCCTTAAACTATCTTCTAAGATAAGACATAAAGTGAGCATTGCCTCTCGAGTTCCTCCTGAATCCAAACTGATCTTCCCCGAGGTCAGCTTCTACCAGCTTTTCCATTCTCCTGTAGATAATTCGTGTTAAAATTTTGCAACAATGACTTATCAAACTGATGGTTCTGTAATTTTCACACCTGTCTGCACCTGCTTTCTTTGGAATGGGGATTATTACATTTTTCTTCAAGTCTGAGGGTATTTCGCCTGTCTCATACATCCTAGACAATTTGATTAAAAGCCATTTGTGAGGTACGGTGTCAAAAGCCTTATCAAGAAATACGGCATCGATTTGCAAACCTTTGTTGTCGATAGCGCCCATCACTTCGTGTGAATAAAGAGCTAGTTGTGTTTCGCATGAACTATCATTGTTTTTATAAAACATTTGTATTGACTAACGCCCACTGTTGTCCGTTCCACTGATCCATGATTACTGAATTGGCGGACTATTTACTCATTAACTGAACGAGCCCACAGTGCTGCCGTCTGCCCAGGGCTGCCACTACTCATCTGAATCATTCCAGTTATTCTGTGTCACTTGTGCTTAGAATTACGTCTGTTGTACCTTCTCTATCAAGTATTTGCATCAGAAAAGTCGCATTTTCTCCAGAGGTCACGAGTAGCAATACCGGTGAATACAAATCATCATCAAACTGCAAAACATCGAAACATGTACCAAAATAACACGACAATAGCTTTTTATTATAGTCTTACCAGCATTCCAACAATAGAGAGAGCTGTGTGTCTTTGTACAGACAGAACGGTAACTTGGAGGCACGCTCAGGGAACCCAGACGCCACATCCGACGGAAGTCAGCCGTGGCCGCAGAGCCATAAACATTGCGCGTGCCGGGTTATGGCAGGCAGCGGTACGTCCGCGAAGGTTTATAGCCGCAGCGACGCCCACGAGGCGAGCACAAGAACACGCGAGTAACGGCACCGCCATTCTGCACCACCCATCTGTCTGACAGCGAAGACGTCGCCACTGACAAAACGGGGCCACGAGTCGAATGAAGACGTCAGCGAAAGGTTGGGTAGCTTCTGAACAATATCTGGGCAACCAATGAAATCTTTTAAATGCGAGACCTTAAAGGGGAGTTTGCAGGATCTATTCGGGCAGTTTTTTCTCTGGCACCAATAAAGAAAACACTCTAAAATTTGTAAAACTAATTTATCCACTTTATTTACGTCTACTGAACCAGAATTGAGAAACGACGTGGAAAAGAGCGGAATTCCCTTTCAGACCCACTGGCTACAATTGTGTAAATAACTTTTACAGTGTCTAAGATAGCTCATAAACATTTTTTCTCAATTGAAACAACATGTATATGACTATGAGTGTTCAACCTTTTCATAGTGCACAGTTACTGTCAATTGCGGAAGATCACTATAAAAATACCAAGAAGTCAGTGTTGCACTGCGCAGCAGCTTGTGAACTCCAAAGAACGCAAGTTGTGAGTTACTTGTATTCCACTGTACAACTGAAAAGTAGTAGTATTTATTTTGCATGGCAACTATTGAATGATCATTTTATTTAGTGCAAACGTTAGTGCTACAAAATTAATTATATTAGTCCATAAAAAGAAGCCTTTCCATCATATGCAATTTTGTAGTATGTAAATGGATGCATACAACAGCGTAAATCTTGCTTCTAAAATCATTAAGAACGTAACTTAAGAGTAATACAACAAAAAAATAATTTCCTTCAAATGTTCAAATGTTTGTATAGCTTATGGAACTAAACTACGAGGTCATCAGTCCCTAAACTTACAAACTACTTATGAACTAGCTAATCCTAAGGACGGCACAAATATCCATGCCCGAGGGGGGATTCGAATCCTCAACCGTAGTGGCCGTGCAGACCGTGACTTGAGCGCCTCAGTCCCCTCGGCCACCGCGGCCGGCTAATTTCCTTCCTCCAGAAAAAAATCAGGCCTGAAAGGGTTAATTATGCTACTTTTATTACAAATCTTTATAAGACCCTAGAGACTAGCCTTTTCGTATTATTTCTGCGATTCTACTGCAGTATCTATAGCATCTTATAATAAAATAGGTGATACATTTTCATGAAGGTATGACAAGTAGTTATTGATATAAATGTACAATTGGGGACAAAAAGATTACGCAGTCCGAATAATGTAAAGTCCAAGAACAGAGCATTGCGCGTGCCCAAGCCCATAAGCGCGAGTGTTGCCAACTCCATCGGCCTTGCGACTTCAGCTTGCTGTTTACATCGTCAAATAGAAGCCATACAGTACTCAAGATTCATTTAACTTTACCTTACGTATCATTTACTTTGGAAAACATTTTTCAAATGTTTGTAATACTATGGGTCCGACGCGGTGGAGTAGCCGATCGCTCTAAGACGCCTCGCTGCGACCAAACTGTGTGGTTATCAGTCGCTAGACTTACACACTGATTACGCTAAGAACAACACAAACACCCATGCCCGAGGGATGATTCGAACCCCCAACCGTAACGGCCGTGCAGACTGTGATTGGCGCGCCGCAGACCGCTCGGCCACTGCAGCCGGCAGACAAACTGTAAACTGTAATCAGTTATTTACTAAAGAGAATACTGAAATACGTAAAACCAATATAGTTTAATAACGAAAAGTAAGTAAAGCAAGAAATATTTGCACAAAGATAAAAAAAAGAAATAAACCAAAAAAGTAAAGGGTTTGGTGGCATCCGAGCCGATGCACACCACTTAACCAGGATGGTAGGCACTCTACCAGTGAGCTACCTGTCCTTTCTCGATAGCGTAATAGTCGAATAGTCCTACCAGAGTTGAAGAACGAACATTAAACTGGAAAAACAGATAATGCAAGGCACAGCCACTCACTCGTGTAAAACGCGCGTAAGTACTTAGAAAATTATGTCTGTCTGCTGATACGTGTATCTTCGGATAACACTATAGATTCACCATATGGCAGTCGAAGTAATTACAAATACATGCATCGATTTTCAGCATTTTTACTATGGCTAACATTTGTCTGGTTGTTTAAAGATTAGGCTTTTAAAAATGAAATATGTTGAAGAATGTGGGATGTAGAAAAGCCTACAATTGCGCAATTCGTAGCTAATTAAAGTTAAAAAATAATACCTGCACAGGTCTAAACACTGATCGTGTTTGTTCGTTGTTGTTCGATGTTTTCTTAGCTCAGCTTTTTTTTTGACGCAAGTGTCGTTCAGCCCTCGGACCGTGCGCGCTGAGCCACAGCGCCCGGTGACCACTCGGCCAACGAAACGTATGTAAGAAGCGGTTCGTTGTAGTAAATCTATCCACGTGGAGTTCTTATACCTCCACCGCTTTTACGTGCTCGAATAACGTTTTCCAAAATAAATGATACGTGACTTAAGCGGCAATGAATCTCGAAATATACTGTATCCTATTATATTGCTTTTATTTCAAAACCGCTAGAGTTTGCAACACTCGCACTTCGGTATTAGGGCATTCGCGGTATTCTGTTCTAATTAATTTTGATACAGCATCATTGACTCCCCATTTCATCGTCTTCAGCCCTACAAAAATCTTTTTGGGTACCCGTGTCCAGGTAATATTATTGAGTGGCTCGTTAGGATTTTGATGTCTCTCATATCTGAGTGTGCTAGGTTCCTATAAATAGGTTTGATTGCTTCCACAACAGCTTCAGGAATAGAGTTCTTGTGTTTAGTACACATCCCTGAAGTTTCAACCTTTCGGAATTAACATCATGATTCAGGTCTAGATGGGCAGTGTTAATGTATTTGTTTTCTAACCGTTAGAGGTTTGTGGAAGTTGGGACCCAGACAGCTAGTCTCATTTTCTAACGGTTTCACACTTCTAATATGTTGGTTCCCACCAAAATCACTTTTCTTGAAAAGACTGGAATTCCTAGGCATGTTTATATTACGCCAATCTGCACCAAATATCGTCGAATGCCACTGTTTCACTCAAGCAAACAAACAATTAAGAAGCTACAGTGACCAACACCGAGTGCCATGTATTTGGTGCCAATGGATGAAAATCAGTCTTCTAGAATGTGTATTTTCCAAGTTATCTGCAAATTAACACATGCACGACCGAAATTAGGAGATTTATGAGTAAAGAATAAAAAATAAAATTAAAAATGAAATACTTCTAAATTATGCGCACTTTCGTGCTGGGAAGAATGAATGATAGTTTACGGTTTGTTTTGTAAAATTAGATATTTTTGACGACGTTACAGCGTTCAATGAATGACATAAATCGCAATTTGCGAACATTTATGGCTTCACTGTACTAGGTTTAGATGGAATACCAAAGTGTGCTGAATGAAAATTATTGCCCGGCAGGGAAGAGTCGTCAGCAGTGGGGCTGGTCACTGTGTCCTCGATGGCGGTGTGGTCAACGCGTTTGCCTAATTCGAATCCCGGCCGGGCACAAATTTTCATTCACCACACTTTGGTAGCCTGAAGCCATAACTGATCGCAAATTGCGATTTATTTCATGTTTTGTAAAAGTTCAAAATTTTTACCTGCAAATTCCCCTTAAATTTTTTAGAGGTAGCAGTGTCAGGCTTTTATCATATTACCCTTCATATAATACCTATATATAAACATTTGTGTTAAGTTATTCGAAGCATTTTGTGAATACAGTTACTCTTAATCATAAAAAATTGTTACTATAAGTTGACGATCGACAAAAATATGATCGTCATTAGCCATTTCTTCTAAAGAATCTTGGAAATACGAGGCGCGTGCAGAAAGTAAGTTCCGTTTCGTAATAAAATGAAATTGTACACAGATGCAGAAGAAATTTTTATTGCACAAAATTCTACAACTATTAAACTACTTTTCCACATAACTGCCGAAATTTTGCAGGCATTTGTCATAGCGTGGCACCAGGTTTTGTATACATTCTTCATAGAAATCTGCCGCCTGTGTCTTCAACCAGTTGGAAACAGTTTCTTTCAGCTCGTCGTTATTGGTGAAATGATGACCGCCAAGGAAAGACTTGAGATGTAAGAGCAGATGAAATTTCTTCTGTAACCAAAGGTGGACGCCCACTTCGTTCTTCATCGTGCACATCACTACGCCCGCCATTGAACTGTCGGACCCATCTCACCATCGAACCACTCATCGCATTTGGTCCGTAAACATCGCAAATTTGCCGATAAATTTCACTTGGTTTCACTTTCTTGGCATTCAGAAACCGAATCACCAACCTGATTTCACAGGCGGCGGGATTTTCAATCAACGCCATTTCAAACAAACACAACAAAGCCGCGGTGGAGTAGCCGAGCGGTCTAAAGCGTCTCGCTGCGGAGCGCGCGGTTGCTCGCCGTGGAGGTTCGAGTCCTCCCTGGGGCATTGCTGTGTGTGTGTGTGTGTGTGTGTGTGTGTGTGTGTGGTCCTTAGGTTAGTTTACCTAGGTTTAGTCCGATAGATTTACAAACATTTGATTTGAACAAACACAACAAAGCACACGTAATTGACAGCGATCTCCAAATGGCGCACGTTCTTCTCCTTGATACACATCGTCTACAGCGCATGTGCGGAACTGCAATCGCAGCGCTGCAGCGGAGATAAATTGAAACGGAACTTACTTTCTGGACGCGCCTCGTACAATTCCTTAGTGGAATTTTATACTAAATTTCATGACACATTCAACATGAAATATGCATCAATAACAGTAATAAGGTGGGTCGGAGTATATATCGTTCCTTAACTACAAAACAAATACTTAGTTAAAAATTCGAGAACTATTATGTATCGTCACAACCCAAAGAATTTTATTGACAACAGCATAAAATCAGTCCACTGACTACGATGTATGAGTATGGGTGTTAAAACAAATAGTGTTTTCCCAAGGAGGGCGATATTTCCATAATTATACGCCTCGAGAAACATAAAGCAGAGGAGGTGTCCTGACCCGGGGCCCCGCCCATTCTAGCCGGGCGTCCCGCGCGCGCTTGTTTTGGCGCGCTTCCCTAAGAAAGCCCCGACAATGAGTCGAGCTGTGTGCTCTCGAAGGACTGGCAAGGATAATGACCCTCTTTAGCATTCATTTGCCGCAGGAAGAATGGAGATGGGAGGTACGGCGCTCCCAGTTCATGCCCCTTATCTATTTGATCGCGACCCAGTACGCCGACGCGCCGCTAGACAATACGCGGCAGGCGAGGGGAAAGCAGGTTCCCACGGCACTGCGACGCCATTCAGCTGTCCGCCCGCCATTCACCGCGGCGCCAAAGGATGGTCGCAGCAGGTGGCCATCGGCACACTACTTGTTGCTGCTGTGACGTCACTACTGGGCTTCCCACTATCGCCTTTTGCGAGAGCGCAACTGGCGAAGGGCAACTACAGAATGTCATTACTTAAAGCTTCCGGGCTGAGATGCCGTGGTCCATACATAAACTTTCCCCTAACGTTTCGCCCTCGTCTGCGGAAGGCATCCTCGGAGGTAAAGCGGCGTACTGCAATACGGCATCTCAGCATGGAAGCTTTAAGTAATGACGACACCTGCCGTGAAGGCCTCCATTCTATGATTAAAGAATGTCAATTCAACGCAACAGCGTTTAATAACAGACAACAGAAGGTAATTCTCCGCAGTGTAGAAAATGGCTATGATGTACAATCGCCATGGGGCACGATTAAGTGTGAGGTGTACAAGCTTCCTAGGGTTTTATTTGCGGGCGGAGAAGTTAGTACTGCTTCCTCCCACAAGTCCCCTAAAACCTCCACATCCTTGCGGATGCTGTTGCGTAGCAGTGTGCGTTTGTACCGCCCTACAGTACGCACGAGGTGTCGTAGTTGCTTTCCGAGACTTTACGGAAAGCATAGAGTTCTGACTAACCTGTTGTCTTCTATAGTTGTGTCCCCAGCGCAGAAGACAGCACACAGGTCGTTGGTTCTTCTACAGCATACAAGTGAGGCTAAAGTTCTTTGTGGTGGAAGCATAATAAGCGACTCGCGAGATTTTTAATTGTCAGGGATGCCATTTATTAAATAAATAATAAAAAAATTAGCAACTATTGTTAATATGATACGGCCTATGCTGCCCATAGTTCATGTTGAGACCTCGACTGTTATCACATTTACGCAAAAATCTTTACTCATGACCGGCGCGATCCGGCGCGTATGATGGTCAGCTCGAGACTGAAACTGCGGCGCGTTGCGAGAGGGCACCTGACGCTCTATTTCGCGCCAAAACAGGGCCGTCGCGCGCCTTCTGCAAAAGCGCTCTTCTCTTGTAACAATAAGAGAAGGCAACCTAAACTTTTTTAACTGTCCAAATCTAGCCTGTCCTTGAGAGATATTTGTAATTAATTCTCAGCTCTGAATAATTAATATTTAGTTTATAATAAACAAAAGTAATTTCAAAAGAAATCACGTGACTTGAAATGCAGCAGCCAATGCGAGGAGAGCACCAGTAACATAGGCGGGCTTTCCCACGGGAACCAGCACCTACTGCGCCATATGCTACTGCTCCCCACCCCACATTTCAACATATATTGCACTGCTGTCGTTCTTCCGCGTTTAAGACACGACGTTAGCAAAGAAACGGCCAGCGGCCAGAAATATGAAGTGGCCACAGGCCAGGAATATCACAGGTGCCCCAGGGGTCTGTTTTGGGACCGTTGCTGTTTCTTATTTATATAAATGATATGCCTTCGAGAATAACAGGTGATTGTAAAATATTTTTGTTTGCTGATGATACCAGCTTAGTAATGAAGGATTGATATTGATATGGTCTTCAGTCCGGAGACTGGTTTGATGGAGCACTCCACCCAACTCTATCCTGAGCAAGCCTTTTCATCTCCTCATAAGAACGGCAACCCACATCTATTTGAATCTGCTTACTATACGCGTATCTTGGTCTCCCTCTGCGATTTTTACCCCACACACTTCCCTCCAATGCTAAATTTACGATTCCCCGATGTCTAAGAATGTGTCCTACCAAGCGATATCTTCTTTTAGTCAGGGTATGCCAAAAATTCCTTTTCTCATCAATTCTGTTCAGTACCTCTTCATTAGTTATGCGATCTACCCACCTAATCTTCAGCATTCTTCTGTAATACCACATTTCAAAAGCCTCTATTCTCTTTCTGTCTGCACTGCTTATCGTCCATGTTTCACTCCCGTACAAGGCAACACTCCACACAAATGCCTTCAGAAAAGACTTTCTTAAAAAAAATATTAATTTAATAAAGGATATTGCTGGTAATATTGACACAGTGTCAAATAATGCAGTTCAAGAGATAAGTTCATGGCTTATAGAAAACAAGCTGATGTTAAATCACAGTAAAACTCATTTTTTATAATTTCTAACACACAATTTGACAAAAGTTGACATTTTGATTACACATAATGGGCATATCATAAGTGAGACTGAACAGTTCAAATTTGTAGGTATTCAGATAGACAGTAAGCTGTCGTGGAAAGCCCATGTCCAGGATCTTGTTCCAAAACTAAATTCTGCTATATTTACCATTAAAACAATATCTGAAATAAGTGACTTTTCAACACGAAAAGTAGTCTATTACGCTTACTTTCACTCACTTATGACGTACGGAATTATTTTTTTGGGGTAACTCGCCTGATGCAAAAAGAATATTTATGGCTCAAAAACGGGCGGTTCGAGCAATATCTGGTCTAAGTTCGCGAACGTCATGTCGACGCCTTTTCAGTAGTCTGGCGTCACAATACGTCTTTTCTTTAATGTCGTTTGTTGTTAATATCAGCTAATACTCGCGAGTTAGTAGCTTTCTCTCAGTGAATACTAGACAGAAGTCGAATCTACATTTGCATCACACCACCTTGACACTTGTGCAGAAGTGTGTACAGTATTCTGCAGCATCCATTTTAAATAAGCTACCACAAGAACAAAAGAATCTTAGCACTAACCCACAGGCTTTCAAGTCTAAATTGAAGAGTTACCTCATGGCTCACTCCTTTTATTCTGTCGAAAAAGTCATAGAAAAGTTAAACAATTAAGCTAATTCATTTTTTTTCTTTGTCGATTCTTTTCATTTTGTCTTCAGATTGTCATGTGCATTGGACTACTTACAAATTTTCTATTACCATTCTTGTGTAAATATTCATGTATTGACTTGTTCCATGACCATGGAGTCTCACTCCTCAACTGGGTCGTATGGAACAGGAAACCATATTATTATCGTTATTATTATTAATGAGGATTATGACTAACATGTGACTATAGGTACAGGGGGTACTCAGATTTTGTGAGGCCAATTGAGGAGCTACTAGATTGAGAAGTAGCGACTCTGGTCACAAAACCCAACGGCCTGGAGTGTGGGGCGTTGAAGCACGTCCGCCTCCATGCCGCCTCTTTTGACGTGCGCTTATATCCCAAGCGAAAAAATCTTTCCCTGAGGTACTACCTGTTGGCATTAGGCAAAGATCTAAAAGGTTCATGCAGTACGGATGTAGAGATGTCAGCAGACGACGCTGTTCTGAGTAATCTGTATACACTTGTAACAGAAATTAAAATTATCCGATTAATTGATTTTTCCGTCGGTACTTGACAGAACGTGATAATAATATTAAAAAGGAACAACTTCCTATCAATCTGAATTACAAACAATCAAACATATAGCATCCAGTAATGGGTATAGCCCTGCCCTTATTGACAGTATACTGAATAAGAAGAAAACGAGATAAATCAGAACACTTTTATGTGCTGGCCAACAAGAACAAGTCGGTAGTCAGAAAAACCGGTGTGTCATCCCATATTTAGGCAAAATTTCAGATCAAATTGGTAGAAAGTTAAAATCTCTAAATTACAGGCCTGCATTTTACAATACAAACAACTTTTCTAAGTATTTATTCAATAGTAAGTACAAAATTCAACCCCTATCACAGAGTGGTGTACACAAGATCACATGCAAACATTGTGGGAAACTGTATATTGGTCAGTCTGGCAGGGCTGTAGCTATTAGATTATCAGAACATGAGAGAAGTTGGAGGTTAAAAAAGACAGATTCAACCTTTGCAGAACATCTGCTCAGAGAAGGCCATGATTATGATGTAAACTGTGGGATCCTACATCCCCTGAAGAAAAGCAGAAAGATGACACTACTGGAAATGTTGGAAATCAAGAAACATTTGGCTCAGGATGCCAGTTTAGTATTAAACGATCAGATCCAGTTCCCCTCTACACCTCTACTGAAATAAGTTTTATTTTCAACCTTCCTTTTCAACAAAAGTAATCATATTAGTTTTGATGCTTTACACATACTTATTATATTCTTTATATAAATGTTAATAACTTTCATAAATAAGTACTTGCGATGAACTTTCCTGTGAAGTATCGATTGTCTGTGATAACATCTTTGTAAATCTTAACATCTTTGAAAACATGTGTACTACTGTCAGTTGTCACCTGATGTGGCCTAAGAAGCTGAAAGCCGGTTTGTGACCAATAAATAAGTTTTGCAGAACATCAGGAAGTTGTTCCTTTTTTATATTAAAGTTATTCTGTTAAGATCTTAGCTAACCATACACACTGTAATCGTGAAGTATTCAGAAACAATCTACCAAATAATGGTGACAAAGAGGGAATATCGGTGTAAACACACTCTCGGAAATCGCGGCATTTTCGAAACTAAGCGGCAAAATATTGGCGAGAACAAGAAATATCAGCCTTTCCATATCCTCGGAAATAACGAGATATTCGGAAATAAATAGCGAAATCTTTCAAAAATAGTATAGTCTATGGGACTTAACTACGGGGTCATCAGTCCCTAAACTTACAAACTACTTATGAACTACTTACGAAGTAGGACGCCACAAATATCCATGCCCGAGGGGGGATTCGAACCCCCGACCGGAGTGGCCGTGCAGACCGTGACTGGAGCGTCTTAGTCTCCTCGGCCACCGCGGCCGGCGAAATCTTTCTCACTAGCGAATAGTGTAGGCCTAAATGTCGTGGATACTCATTTCACTTACCAGCAATTTAAACATTCCTATAGTTGTGTCTCTAACCATATTCTCAAAAATCGCAACATATTTGGAACAAAGGTCAAATATTCGTGAGTAGGAAGAACATGAATGTCATTGCTGATCGTACCACTTGCAGCAGCAATTTCATTCTTCGTTCTTCAGTCACACATAAATCACGAAATCGATGTTACTAACTCCTGAGACAGCATGTAAGAGTATTGGATAACATAATACTGTTATGTGAATAAGAAAATCCCACAAAGTGTTGTGGATAAATAACTCCTACAATGTGTTACAAACGATAAGATAAAAAAAAATTACATAGGACGAGTTTCGAACGCAGCACTCTTGCTTGGGAGTCCACCACTGAAACTATTACGCTACGGCAACTCGACGTCAATGGTTCTATAAATATTTTATATACCCTTTCCCACATGTTTGTTTCTCAATGTTAATATGATTTTAATTACATTTAGTTATAATAAATTGTGCCAGAGATGATTCTGTAATTCATCCTTAATTCGCTGTTGCCCTGAAACGGTTTACTGCGAATTATAAAACCAAAACTGTGAGATATATGGCAAATCAAGATGGCGTCTGTGACATGGAAGGAACAAGTGAATACCGTTTTAACGTCGCTTTCCAAATCGTCGTTCATTGGTTAATGTAACAGCGAATTTCATTGGAGGGAAATAAATTTTTGCTTGGTATATAAGAGCTCTTCCTCCGTTTACACCTTCCGACGGAGGATGACAGGCCGCGCGGGAGTAGCCGAGCGGTCTGAAGCGCCACGTTACGGATCGCGCTGCCTCCCGTGTCGGAGGTTCGAATCCTCCCCCGGGCACGGATTTGTGTTTTGTCCTTAGTTTAGTTTACCTCAGTTTAAGTAGTTTGTAAGACTAGGGACTGATGACCAACGTAGTTTGGACCCATAGAATTACAAACATTTGAACATTTGGAGGATGACACGGCGGCTAGTCGGTATCTCTTGGCCTTTCGAGGCATATAGAGTTTACAGTTTACGCAAGACTGTAGGTACGGAAATGACTGACGGTTCACTACTTTTACTGGCTTGTGTAATATACCATTCCAAATAATTGAATCAATGAGGTCGGAAACTAGTCGTCTCCACTTTTATACCAATCTGACAAGTAGAGCTTCCAGTCTCGGAAATTCATTTTGGAGTGAGACTTCGCGTGTTAGTACTACACACTACGTGATCAAAACTGTTTGGACGCCTCCGAAAACATACGTTTTTCATATTAAGTGAATTTTGCTGCCACATACTACCAGGTACTCCGTGTCAGCGACCTCAGTAGTCATCAGACATTGCGATAAAGTAGAATGGGGCGCTCCGCGGAACTCACGGGCTTCGAAAGTGGTCAGGTGATGCGTCAGGAGTTTGTACTGCGAGGGCACGTACAGGACGTAGGCGTACAGGCCGATCTCATTTGTTGGCTGACAGAGACCACCGACAGTTGAAGAGGGTTGTACAGTGTAATAGCCAGGCGTCTATGCAGACCATCACGTATGAATTCCAAACTGTATCAGGACAAGCGAAGGGTGAGAAAACTTGGATTTCGTCTTCTAGCCGTTGCCCATAAGCTACACATCACGTAGGTCAATGCCAAAGGACGCATAGCTTGGTGTAAGGTGTGTAAACAATGGACAATTGAACAATGTGGCGATCCTATGGCAGGGTGTGGGTATGACGAATGACCGGTGAACGTCATCTGCCAGCGTGTGTAGTGCCAACAGTAAAATTTGGAGGTGGTGGTGTGGTCCTATTTTCCATGAAAGGGGTTTGCACCCCTTGCTGTTTTGCGTCGCACTATCACAGCGTGGGCCTACACTGATATTTTACGCACCTTCTGGCTTCCACTGTTGAAGGGCAATTCGGGCATAGCGATTGTATCTTTCAACAGGATCGAGCACCTGTTCATAATGCACGGTTTGTGTTTGAGTGGTTACACACCAGTAACATCCCTATAATGGACTCGCCTGCACAGAGTCATGACTTGAATCCTATAGTTCCCGTTTGGAAAGTATCGGAACGCCGACTTCGTACCAGGCCTTACCGACCTACATCAATATCTCAATGTAGCACTACGTGAGCAATGGGCTGCCATTCCCCAAGAAAGCTTCCAGCACCTGACTGAATGTGTGACTGCGAGAGTGGAAGCTGACATCAAGGCTAAGGGTTGGCCAACACCATATTGAATTCCAGCATTACTGACAGGTGACGCCACGAACTTTTAAAATAATTTTCAGCCAGGTGTCCGGATACTTTTGATCACATAGTGTACGTGAAGGGTGTCCACTCACAGAAATTTTAAAGCGCATTATCCAGAAAATTACAAGGAAAAGGGCTCTACAGTTTAAGCGCATGTATTACTGCGAAATTACTCAGGCAGGAGCATGCATGACTGTTATATGGATGATTATGATTGGATCCTAGCTGCAGCATACATTTTCTCTATTATTTCTTTTAAAAATTGTAACGATTTTTAAATGAAATTACTGATATAGAATATTATCATTTACATCATAAAGAGCTTTATTTATGAAATGATGGTTCCAGCTAATTAAAATTTTAATTTAATTATATCATTTTCTTAAAGTCCTATAATTCCAAATGCATTTTACAATTAATTGTGCTACATTAATGCGTTAAATACAATTGTCATTGCAATTTTATTACCAAATTAGGTGATACTGTGAGCTGTCGAAAATATTATTATAAATATTAATTGTAATTTATAGGAATCAGTTTCTTCGCGGAAAAGCAGAGTATAGCTGTTGCCCTGACAGACAGACTATCATGAAGAGTAAATAAATTTAAAAATAAGTGTTCAGTGAAGGTAGGTTCGAAACTTCATCGCGCACATGACAGGCGAACACGCTACCACGTGAGCTGTTTGACCTTGCTGTAGCACAGCCTTCACTGACAACTTCATAGGTTGTATGTGTGCTGCGCTTAAGACTTTAGAGCCCTTTTTCTTGGAATTTCTGGATAGAGCGTCTTAGGACTTCTGTGAGTGGACACCCTTGTAGTATGCTAGATTTCAGAGACTGAAAGGTCTCCTAATATGAACTAATATGAACACAGTACTTACGTGGAAAACTATTCATCTGACCCACTGGTTGCAGAATATTTTGAGTACTGAAATCTCTGTGGAATTTTGAAAACATGACATATCCAGGAAATGACTTGTCTGCCACCTAAATTTCCACAGATGGCACTAGTGCAGCGTTTCCGGCATAGTCCGAGTAGCACAGGAACTGGTGCCTTCACTAGCACAACCGCCAATGATACTGGCGAGCTCCCCCCCCCTCCCCAATCCCCCCCCCCTACCGAAGGGGCGCAAATAGGCTGACTCAGCAGTGTCTGGACAACGCTACGGGGCACGTATGCGTCCTATCTGAATGACTTGAAAAGATTCTCGTACGATAAAAATACTCTGAAAATGCAGATCAAATGACGTAATACTAGAATGAAACGAAAATGATAGTTTAAATGTACAGCAATGTTTTTCCTTTTTTGCTTGGCCAGCTATTTTCCGGGCGTTCACTGAACCAGTCAACACATAGGACGCGTCGCCACAGATTAAAATTGTGTGCCGAACCGGGACTCGAACTGGGACCTTTGCCTTTCGTGGGTAAGCGCTCTACGACTGAGCTATCACGATACCCAGGTTCGAGTCCCGGTTCCGGCACACAAATTTAATCTGCCAGGAAGTTTCGTATCAGCGCATACTCCGTTGCAGAGTGGAAATTAAATTCTGAAAACATCCCTTAGGCTGTGGCTAAGCCATGTCTCCACCATATCCTTTCTTCCAGGAGTGCTAGTCTTGCAAGGTTCGCAGGAGAACTTCTGTGAAGTCTGGAAAGTAGGAGGCGAGGTACTGGCGGACGTAAGGATGTGAGGGAGGACCGTGAGTCGTGTCGGGGTAGCTCAGTGATAGAGCGGTTGCCCTCGAATGGCTAAGGTCCAGGTTCGAGTTCCGGTTCCGGCACACAATTTTAATCTGCTGTCGCTTACTTGCTGTCACCAGTAGTAACAGTGTAAGATCTATATTTAAAACTGGTATTAAGAAGTGGTGGAAACTGTATGCTAAAGTTGCCGACCACAAGTCTACAAATGATAATCTGGAAAAGTGAAAAACTTTGGAAATGGGCCTAAAAATTACATAAAAGAAGAGATGCAATTAATGGATACTGAGAAAGTGAGATGGAAAAATCTCTTAGCTAAACTATTGGATATAACTTTGTTTTTGACTAAAAAGAACCTAGCAAGACTACACAAAATAAAGGCGACAAACTACTGACGAATTGAAAGAACACATCTTGAACTTGGAACATAGTAAACCAGAAAAAGTATCATACTTGTCGCCAGAAATATAGAATAAATGTATAATGTTTTGGCGGACCATGAAAAATCCAAGCTTGTCAACGAAATTGAATCAGCTAAATAGTTCGGTATCATGTTTGATAGAACAGCTGACATTTCACATGTTGACCAGATGTCCTATTCGTTTTGAGAAAATTGCTGTCAGAAAATTAGGAATCAATGAAGTTTTTTTCCTTTAAAAGGGAAAAAACCGCTGATGTAATTGAAGACAATCTCGAAAAAGACGTTTTAAATATCATGAAGTGTCATTCACAACGTTATGGCAATGTAGCTGTTATGAGCGGCATATGTGGAGGTATAGAAGCTATTATTAAAGCAAGAAACAAGAAAGCCATTTTTATTGGATGTATTGATCATTCAGTTAATTTATGTGGCCGACATTCATTTGCACAAAACGTGTCTTGTGTAGCATTTTTTCGAACAGTAGAGAGCATTTTTACATTTCTTTCTGCTTTCACTAGCCGTTGGATAGTTCTTACTAAACACAGAAATGTATATGTTACAAGACTCTCGACAACGAGTTGGAGTGCTCATTTTGCTGCAGTAAAAGTACTGGCAGATAACTTTGATGGCGTTGTTGCTGCAACTGAGGAAATATATGACCAACAAGATAATTAAGACACAAGAGGCTTTCACATTTTATTGTTATATGTACATTTGGAATTATGTTCTAAGGGAAGTAAACTGTGCTCAGGTTTCTTTAAAAGTAAATGCTTGAGTCTTGATCAGTCAGTTATAAAAGTAGAGGCACTTCGCCTTTACGTGGATCAAAATCGAAGTCGTATTGTAAAAGGAGTCAACAATCCTAAAATTAGTTTGAACACCACAGTGCTTTACTAGGCATGGTCCGGTGGTACGCCGTTGCCTTCCTTTGACCTTCAAACTTACTTACCCAGCCAGTTATAGAGGACCTACAGTTCAGCGTGGGCTTCGAAGCACTGTGCTATTCGATATTTTTCAAATCAACAACACTGCCAGAGGGTGAAAGAAGTGGAAATGTTCAAATGTTTGTAAGGCTTGTGGGACTTAACTGCGGGGTCATCAGTCCCTAAACCTACAAACCACTTATGAACTAGCTTATACTAAAGACGGCACAACACCCATGCCCGAGGGGGATTCGAATCCCCGACGGGGAACGGCCTCGCGCATCGTAGCATAGCGCCTCAATGTGCTCGGCCGCTCCGCCGCGGAGAAAGAAGTGGAAGTACGTATTGTATAAGAGGCAATTGGTCTTGCTGAGAAAAAATGGGAGGACTACGCCATTCCAATAGAAGGACGAATTCCACGTATAAAACGACTGTCTGGTGAACAGACCACCGATGCAGAACTCTCAACGAGAGCAGAACATCAAAACGATATGTTGTAATGTCTTGACCGAGTCAGTACTGAACTCCGAACAAGATCATAGTCAATTCAAGATGTTGGCTCATTATTCGAGGCTGTGCAGCCAAATACCTTGCTTTTCGACAACAACTAGGAGCTGAAATCAGATGTGTCAAAATTTACTGGTTTTTATGATGAAACTCCTCTTCGAAATTCCAAGGCTGTGGAAACATTTGAAAGCTGCAGATGTTACAGTTTCCAGTTGGGTGAGTCTAGACTTCTAAAAATTCATTGTGAAATGAAATTTTACATACTCTCTTCCAAAACATTTGCTCTCTAAAGTTGTTTGTGACGATTTGCATATCAGTTGATTCGTGTGAGAGTAGCTTTAGTAACCTGAAATTAATTAAAAACTACTTGCGATCCACAATGAGTAACACGAGGCTAAATAGTCTTGCCATGTTAACTATCGAACATGAAGAAACACAAAACAGTAATTTTGAAGATGTGATTTCTGCGTTCGGAGCTGTTAAAGCTAGAAAGAAATTTTAAGTGTATGTTCCTTCAGTAGTTAGTATTCTGAAGAATTTATATGTCAAATGTTCAAATATTTGTAAGGCTTATGGGACTTAACAGCGAGGTCATCAGTCCCTAAACTTACAAACCACTTTTGAACTAGCTTATACTAAAGACGACAGAAACAACCATGCCCGAGGGGGCATTCGAATCCCCGAAGCCAACCGCGGTGGCCGAGGAGACTAAGGCGCTCCAGTCACGGTCTGCACGGCCACTACGGTCGGGGGTTCGAATCCCCCCTCGGGCATGGATATTTGTGCCGTCCTAGTTCGTAAGTAGTTCATAAGTAGTTTGTAAGTTTAGGGACTGATAACCCCGTAGTTAAGTCCCATAGTAAAAAAAATAAATAAATAAATAAATAAAAAAAATCCCCGAAGGCGGACGGCCGCGCGCACCGCAACACGGCGCTCCAGTACGCGCGGCTAATCCACCGCGGCTGAAGAATTTATACTAATTGCGTATAATGCTGTTTCATAATGTATAATTAATAATAAAAGAATATTAATTTATTATAAATTGCAGTTTGGTGATGAACTGCTTTCTTTTGTATTACTTAAAATCATACTTGTAATGTATCTAGCTGTCCGAAAGAACACCACAGCAATACAATAAGTATTTAAACGCGAAGACGGCATTAGCTTCAGTTATTTCACCGCAGATGAGGTTATACGTCCGACCTCGCACGGGAAACCGTAATGGCGAGTGTGAGGGCATGGACAATATGGGCGCTACAAACATAGCGTGCGACTTGTGAAAATTTTAGACGGACGGGAGGCGAGCTATTGCTATTGCTTAATCTCAATGTCCAAATGGTGCCACTGACGCTAACTGCGCAACTAGTGTTGGATGACCCCATGCGGCACTGCTTCTTCCCTAGTACAGGAAAGTCGTTACCTAGCAGATAACCTATCTCCAACTGTGCTTCAGCTTTCAGTGAAGATTACGTTTTTGCTAGTAGAAGCTAAGTATAGAAAAACGGGGTTAATATGACCCCACCTTATTTTTTGTGCTTTACGTCCACCTGGAACGAGGAACGTTACTTTTGGTTCCCTCGCCAGCGACTGGCTTGGGGCAGCAGAGAGCGCGCTCAGCGGCGGCTGGGGGCTGTCTGCCGTTGGTTGGGTCCTTTGTGCGGCTGTTGGCTGCGGCGAACTCGCGGCTCCTAAAAAGCCTCACAATTGACGCGACCGCCAGTGGGAGAGGAGCGGCCCTCACGGACACAGGTGCGAGCTTTCAGCAGCGGGCCGTTGCGTCACGCGATAGCTAACGGGAGCCTTTGAACTGCCACTCACCTGCCGGGGTTGCAAGTAATGTTTGCAAAGTGCCGCGCACGACGACGAAATCTCTGCCAAATAAGACGCTGGCAACACCTGTCGTCATGGTATTCTGTAGCCTCCGTATTTAAATTGAGAGTTACGTTTCGTCACAGTCCTGCTTCTTCTCTCTTGCTTCGCCACTCTAAGCTTCCATTTCAAACAATTACGATACGTGTTTGATGAATAGGCCCTACGTGAGCAGCACAGCGGATATTGCAAGAGTCTACAGTCTAGAGCAACAACTACTACAGATGCCTACAAAGTACACATTTCTTTCTACACTAAAGCACCAAAGTAATTGGTATAGGCATGTGTATACAAACCACCTAGATATGTAAACAATCAGAGGTCGCCGCTGCGGCAACGCCTATATAAGACAACAGGTGTCTGGGGCAGGAGTTACGGCTGCTACAATGACACATTATGACATGCGAGTTTCAATGCGGTGTTATAGCAACATCACTGAAAGAGAAGGCCGCGGCGCGCTTGTGCCACGTCACACAGAGCAGGTGGCTATAGCTGGTCGGTAGGGCGTTGTGGGTTGTGCCCCACCGGCCAGCCACGCAGCTACACTGTAACGACCTGCCCTGCGTGATGTGGCACAAGCGCACCGCGGCCTTCTCTGTCGGTGGTTTTGGTTATACACG
Organism: Locusta migratoria; assembly: GCA_026315105.1. NCBI lineage: Eukaryota > Metazoa > Arthropoda > Insecta > Orthoptera > Acrididae > Locusta > Locusta migratoria. The sequence goes on from CM048744.1 coordinate 383,140,440, forward strand.
GCGCACGAATGATAGGTAGAGGTCTGTGTGGATGCGGATATCCGCGGTATTTCTTATTTTGCGGATAAAAATTGTGAGCGACGCGGATATCCGCGTGTTAAAAGCGGATAAAGAGCGAGGTATCTGCCCAGTACGTCTGTCAAAATGTTACCTGAGACCTTGAAGCCTGTGGACATTCTTAGAATCCTTGCAGGGCCGAGGTAGACCGTAAATCTTTTGTCCTCATCCCCTGGCCAGAGCAAACGCAGCTGTACCCGAGGGAATTGCTTGATCACTGTTTTGTACAGATCATAGGGTAAATAAAACATGCTATAATCGCTCTATGGTTGACAGGTTCTTGTGTGTACCCTCGTCCGTTCAGTAACAGTTATTGGCCTCGTAAAATGTAGATTTAAAATTACTTGATCACTTTTTCGTATGGATCACAGGGTAAATAAAACATGCTATACCTGCTATATGGTTGACAGGTTCTTGTATGTACCCTAGTCTGTACCAGTAAAAGTAATTGGCTTCGTAAAAAGAAGATTTAGAATCACTGTCTCTCAGGCAGAGTGCTCTGCTATTTATACACAGACAAAATGTACCAGAAATTGGAAGAACAGTTAACATAAGTAACAGGCAGAATTTACAAGTGAACATAAGAGAGATGTAGAACATTCTGGAATTGTTAATTACAAAGAAATAAATTTTTTAGCCGGTGGGCGCGATTGAACCAGCGACCCTCAGCACCGCATTCAGTGACTCTATCCCCTGCGCCACGCCAGCAGTTGCTTTACATGGTGTCTCGCGACATTGGTCCCTCTCCTGGAAAAACAGCGACCTGCTGTTATATTCCCTGTGTAGCCAGCTGCAATGTCCTGGATCTTGACCTTGTCATGGGTCCTCTGTATGGCGGTTCTAGAGAATTCTTCCCTTCTACAACATTATCGACGACAGACGTTCCTGTCATGGCTTCGCCAGTCATGCGAAAATATTTTGTTGACTCCCACTTACATAGGTAGAAATGATCATCAGAATAAAATACGAGAAATCAGAGCTCGAACAGAGAGATTCAGGTGTTCTTTCTTCCCGCGCGCTATTAGAGAATGGAATGGGAGATAAATAGTATAATTGTGGTTCGATGAACCCTCTGCCAGGCACTTAAATGTGATTTGCAGAGTATCCCATGTAGATGTAGATGTAGTAACGTTGCTGTCCTTATAGTCCTTGAACAAGAAGCCATTGCCGTGTACCTGCTCTTCAAGATCGTAGTAAGGCTTCATGCGCAGGACGTGAACAATATCTCTTCGTTTTTGTCGTTTCAATGACAGCTCATAATCCTCAACTTCTTATGTGACATCTCACAGGCGGCGTATGACACGATACGGACCAAAGTATCGCTTCAATAACTTGTCTGACAGTCCAGCCTTCCATACAGGAGTAAAAATCCATACCAGATCTCCTGGGCTGTACACAACAGGTCGGTGCTTGTCGTTATACCGCCGACGGTCCTTCTCCTGGGCGTCCAGTGTCCGTAAGCGAGCCAGCTGTCTTGCTTCTTCGACCCTGGTGATTAGCTGTAACATAATCATCCTGAGCGTCGTCCGGACAATGGACGCCCAGGAGAAGGACCGTCAGCGGTATAACGACAGGCACCGGCCTGTTGTCTACAGACCAGGAGATCGGGTATGGATTTTTACCCCTGTACGGAAGGCTGGACTGTCAGACAAGTTACTGAAGTGATACTTTGGTCCGTATCGTGCCATACGCAGCCTGTCAGACGTCACATACGAAGTTGAGGATTATGAGCCGTCGTCGAAACGACAAAAACGAAGAGATATTGTTCATTCCTGCGCAAGAAGCCTTACTACGATCCTGAAGAGCAGATAGGCGACAATGTCTTCCGCAGTCGGCGGAGGTTTGGTGACAGCGTAGCGTGTGAGGTAGTCAGTGCAGACTATTATCCATCGGTTGCCGGTTGTCGACTTCGGGAGCCTCCCTAAAAGATCGATACCAACTCGGTGGAATGGAGCTGCTGCCGGCGGAATCGGTACGAGTTGCCCTGGAGGTAGTTGCGGCACATGCTTCCGTCGCTGGCACTCTTTACAGTGACTGGCATAGTGGTTGACAGATCGGTAGAGACCTTTCCAGTAATACCTGCGTCTGATTCTGTCGAGGGTCTTCACGAATCCCAGATGACCGGATGGAAATATTTGAGAATAGCTGGCTGGAGATGAGATGGAACGACCAGTATCTATTTGGGGCCCAGTGGATCGTAGTTGCTCTTATACAATGTTCCGTTTATAAGTTGGAACTTTCCATTGGTCGGTTCTCCTTTCCCCAAGGCCTCTGTCTTTTTAATAGTGCTGGATCTACCCTCTGTTCAGCTATAACGCCATCTAATTCAGTGAGGGCTGAAATTTCATTCAAGCTGTTGTGTTCCACTAATGGAGTCCTCGAAAGGCAGGCGGCATCCTTGTGTTTGCGCCCGTTCTTGAATACCACTGTGACATCGTACTCTTGGAGTCTTAGTGCCCATCTTGCTAGTCGACCTGATGGATCCTTCAAGCTAGTCAGCCAACACAAAGAATGGTGGTCTGTCACGATGGTAAATGGTTTGCCGAATAAATACAAATACTTGTTGATAGCCCAGATAACTGCGAGACATTCTTTCTCAGTTGTAGAGTAGTTTATGTCGGACTTTGAGAGTACTCTTGATGCATAGGTTATCACTTTTTCAGCGCCTTCCTGAACTTGTACAAGAACTGCACCAATCCCATAACCACTGGCGTCTGTGTGAAGTTCCGTTTCCGCATTCTCGTCGTACAAGGCTAGTACTGGTGCGGAAGTTAGAGCCTCCTTAAGTGCTCGGAAAGCTCTTTCTTTTGTCTCATCCCAGTAAAATTTGGCGTCTCCCTGCAGAAGTTCTTGTAATGGGCGTGCCTTGTTACAAAATCCTTTTATGAAACGTCGGTAGTATGAGCACAGCCCGAGAAAACTTCTCACATCACGAATGTGCTGAGGAGTTGGAAATTCTGTGACTGCCCTTACTTTATCTGGGTCAGGACGGACACCATCTCCGTTGACTAGGTGCCCCAGAATTTTTATCTCTTTGGCTACGAAGAGGCACTTCTTTGGATTGAGGCGGAGTCCTGCAGCCTGAACACACTTCAACACAGTTGACAGGCGACTCAGATGATCTTCAAATGTTCTCGAGAAAACGACAACCTCATCTAAATAGCAAAGACACGTCGTCCACTTAAGGTGTCGAAGCAAGTTGTCCATCATGTGTTCGAATGTGGCCAGAGCATTATATAATACAAATGGCATTACTTTGAATTCATAGAGGCCGTCAGGTGTGATAAAAGCCGCCTTTTCCCTGTCAGCATCGTCAACCTCGATTTGCCAGTAATCTGTCTGCATGTCCCTAGTTGAGAAGTATGTATCTCCTTTCCAGCAGTCCAAGGTGTCGTCAATGCGCGGCAGTGGGTAGACATCTTTCTTTGTGATTTTGTTCAACCGCCGATAATCGACACAGAATCGCCACGTGCCATCCTTCTTTTTTACAAGGACGACCGGAGACGACCAAGGACTCTCCGAAGGTTGAATAATGTCATCTTGCAACACCTCCTCACCTCCTCCCGAATTTTCCGTCTTTCAGCTGTCGACACTCTGTACGACCGCTGGCTAATTGGTGGATGATCCCCAGTATTTATACAGTGAATTATCGTGGGCCATTTCGTCTGACTTTTCCCCTGCTGAGGTGTGAATGCTCCCGAAAATTGACATAGTATAGCTAACACCCGATGGCGTTGTCCCTTGGTCAGTCTGCACCCTATTGGCAGTTCCACGTTTGTTTCCTCCAGCGTATTGTCTGTATTAACAGTAGAGCATGGGTGTTCGTTGATGACATTGTGCTCACCGTCCTGGATTGGTTCAGATGTCCCGATACACATTCCCTTGGGAATAAGTTGCGACTGCTCGTGACAATTAGTGATCCAAATCTCTCCTCGACCTCCGGTAATGCTTATGATAGCCGCTGGGATATAAATTTCTTTGGTGAGCCTAATAAACTTTTTACTATTAACAAGCACTTTACAGTTTAATCGCTCATCTGTATTTGTGACTACAACTCTTCTCATCGTCAACGGCGGGTTTCGTCACATTGTCAACGGCAAATAACCTCCCAGAAAATTCTGTATTACATGTACACGGCGGAATAACTTCTTCAATTTGCAGTTCAGATCTTCCACAGTCAATGATAGCTTGGATGGCCGGAAAAAAGTCCCCTCCGAGGATGACATTGTGACAACATTCTGTTAACACGACAAATTCAAATAGCTGGGTCCTGTTGTTGATGGTTATTCTTGCGACACAAGTTCCTGCCGGCTGGACGTACTTTCCATTCGCGACCTTCAGCACAGTTGCTCCTGTATCACAGAACATTGTCTTATTTAGTGTGCGGCGGTAATTATCCGACAATACAGAGAAAGACGGTCCTGAATCAACAAGTGCCCGGACAGGTTGGCCGTTTATTATGACATCGATGAGATTTCCCGACATCTTAGCGACTGTCGTTCATGGAGGATTTTCATCTGCGGCGGCCTCACCTCCGTAGATGGTCGCCTCGCTTAGTTTTCCTGGGCGCGGCGGCTAGGTGAGCGGCTTATACCTCTGTACGGCGACGGTGAACGGCTGCGGCGCGTCGGGGAGCTACCTCGTCTAGGGTACGGCGATGGACTTCTTCCCATAGGTCGACTGAACTCATTAGCAGGTGATTGCCTGGGATAGAACTGCTCTGATGGCTGACGTCTTGCGGCAAAATAATCGTCGAATACTCGCCTTCTCTCTCTGCAGTAGTGTAGATATGTCCAGGGCGCCCACAGTGGAAACAAAGTGGAGTGTTGTCTTCTGTCCGCCAGACGTCTGTTCTTCTGCGGGGCGTCATAGTTGCCGGGGAAATTGTTTGTGGCCGCGTCGGTCGGTTCATAGGATGCCGTTTGGCGGCTGCAGCGTAAGTCATAGCAGGGCGACGTCAATCTTAACGTCGGGTGCGATAGGCGGGGCAGACAGGAGCTATTGCCTGAAATCTCTCTTTCTCAGCGGCGTCGGCTCCCTAGTCACTTATAGGGCTTACATCCATGGCCATGATCTGATGCTCGCTCGGTCTAATAGTCCCGGCTGCTGTAAATTGTTGTAATTCTTCTTTCACAATTTGTCGTATGAGAGAAGCGAAGTCATGCTAATCTTCCACAACGGCCATAGGGACTACATTCTGGAGTCTGTCATACTTCTTTCCTCCAACCCTCCTTTGATGCATCTCTTCAATACGCTGGTACCAATTAATGAACTCTTCCGTTGTAGCAACGTCTTTTATCAGAAGAGCTTGTTACATGACTTCTGCAATATCCTTCATCAGGTGCGTGATTTTGTCGGCCTCAGTCATATTCGGATTCTCTGTGTTACACAGGGCCAAAACATTCCGTATGTATATGTCGGCTCACCATGTCGTTGGGCCCGGTTCTTCAGTTGTTCTTCCGCCTAACGGATTTGTCGCTGGCGGTCTAAAAGTCTTCTTGAGTTCTGTCTGGAACGTCTCCCACTCATTCAACTTGTATTCGTTGTTTCCAAACCATTGGTGGGCTATTCCATCCAGGTAGAAGTAAACGTTGGCCAAGCACATCGTATGATCCCACCTGTTGTACTTGGCGCGTCGGTCGAACCCTTTTAACAATTTGTTGGGGTCCTGTCCAGCGTCTCAAGGGAACACCGACGGATGTCTGATGTGCAGCTGGCTTACCGCTGGTTTCGTGTCCATGGTTCTTCTAATGATACGGACTTTTGGAAGGATGTACTCGATATATCCGTTGTATTCCGGTTCCAGTCCGTGTACGCGACGGCTCTTACATTGCCTAATCGGAGCCACGGTAATGCAGCTGTTGCAGAGGTTACCCGGCGCCTCCACCAAACAATGTCGCGTTGAAATGGAAGCAGGCTTGACTTCGAAGGCCACTGAACACAGCACTTATACTAAAAGCACGTTTATTACGAACTTAACATACACGCGGCACTGACTGCCTCTCGGGCAGAGAGCTCTGCTATTTATACAGAGACAGAATGTACCAGAAATTAGAAGAACAGTTAACATAAGTAACTGGTGGAATTTACAAGTGAACATAAGAAAGATTGTTGCTTAATGAATGTAGCTACATGCTATTAGGAGAATCAACACTGTGTAGATTCCCGAAACCGGTCGTCTTAAATAAATAATTACAAGCAACTGGTTGCTGAATTTTATTAATTTATAGTGTCTCTCTTTCATAAGTAATGGTGCGTTTGTGAATAAATATAGCTACTGTTACTGTGCAATGGGATATTGGACTGGTGGGTTGTTTGATTCACCTTATCATTGCGGCAAGTGCCAATCAATCAGACCGACATGTTGTGTAAGTAAACCACAACAGAAGAAGAAAAAAAAAAAAAAGAGAGAGAGAGAGAGAGAGAGAGAGGCACCGAAGACATGTCCCACATTCCTCTCACTTTTTGCAAAAACAACCCTTTGTCCCTTTTTGAAAAATAATTGTCAAAATGACATTGTACCGTGTCATGATGTAAGGCTATTACTTAAATAACCGACGGTTCGGCCAATGTTACAGTGGCTTACATCATGACGCGGTACAACACCCAGAAAACTTTTATGTCATCTGACTCTGGCCGCGGAAGCCTACCTAATTGTCAAAATGTCCCACGATATGGGACAAATCCCATGGGCTGGCAACACTGCCTCTAACTGCTCCGGCCGCTACCCCCACCACTACCGCTATCCCCACGCTTGCCCAGTGGTCTGCGCATCTACCGGCCAACTTATCCTGCGTGCACTCCATCTCGTTGACCCCGAACTGTGCATTACGACGTGATGAAAATCGAGCAGTTGCACGTCCACGTTCGCTTTCGCGTCCCGTGTGAGGACACTGGGAATGGACACGAGCAGTCGGCCGTGACGACAGGCGGCCCTTCAGACGTGTTGTGGCGCGGCGCGGCGGGGTTTGAGTCCGGGCCCGCCCTGGGCCGGCAGATAATGGCCCCCAATGAGGGCCGTAACGAGGCGGCGCGCATGCGCGCTGTAATCAGCCATGGGCCCTCCATTCATCAGGCCGCCGCTGCCGCCGCCTGTATGCTAATGCCCTAGCCGGCCTGCCCTGCTCTCTGCCCTGCCCTAGGCCACAGGCAGCACGTGCGGCGGGCCCTCACCGCTGATCAACAATGGGAGATAGCCGCCCTGGCGGCCAGAGAAAGCACCCTGTCGCCGCGGTTAATGGAACTGCCCGACGCGGTACTTCGCTGTGGCGGCCACCCGCATACCGAGAGTTTGTGTCCACTTAGACCCAGGGGAGAGGGGGGACGAAATACCTTCCAACTGAGGAAACTAGTTCGGGCTGATAATATATTTCCTGCATTTACAAAAAATATGGGACCAGCAGCAAGAACCGGCTTCTTCAACGATATAGTAAAAACAAGGACTATTCCGATGCAATTTAAAATGTCTCTTACTCTAGCCATCCTCAGACCGCGGAAATCTCCTGAAAACCCTGCAACCTACCGCCCACTAGAACTTCTGAGCGTCTGCTATAAGTTGTCAAAAATGGTGAAGTGCTGTTGTGCAAAGGGCTACCTATTACAAGTAGTACATCCATAATTTGTAATGAATTCTTAGATTAGATTAATACTTGTTCCATAGATCATAAATACGACACTTTATAATCACGTGGAACGAGTCAGGTTAATAAAAGGTGTCTGTACGAGATATTACATTAAACAAAATGTTACATGACACCCACCCACACGCACACACACACACACACACACACACACACACACACACACACACATTTTCACTAAGTGTGTTTGCCACTGTAACTTATAAAATAATAAGTGACGGGAAATTTTAATGCGGTAGGTCAACACAAGAAAAGTTACACATTCTGCGGAGCTATGAACATAGTTTATTGTATCATTTTCCAAAGAGTTACAGCACAAAGATATATTTTTTTTAATAGAACAATAGTTTTTTCTATCGTGTATTGGGTTCGTTTAAACCTGCTGCGTCCAAATCAATTTAAACTACATTCCTGGCACTGGTAGTTTGGGAGCTACAACCCTTCAAAGTTCCGGGGGCGGAGACTGCGATAGCGTAGCTCACTGGCCGATTGGCTATCCCTTGGGGCACGGCCAACTGTCTCATGACCACCACCCAGTGAGCTACGCTGTCGTAGCCTCCGCCCCCGGAACTTTGAAGGGTTCTAGCTCCCAAACTAAAAGTGATAGGAATGTAGTTTAAATTGATTTGGACGCAGCTGGTTTAAACGAATCCAATACACGATAGAAAAACTATTGTTCCATTTAAAAATTATATCTTTGTGGTGTAACTCTTTGGAAAATGATACAATAAACTATGTTCATAGCTCCGCAGTAAGTGTAACATTTCTTGTGTTGACCTACCGCATTAAAATTTCCCTTCACCTATTATTTTATAAGTTACAGAGGTAAACACACTTAGTGAAACACTCTATATACACAGGGTGGTACAAAAAGGTTCGGCCAAACTTTCAGGAAACATTCCTCACACACAAAGAAAGAAAATATGTTATGTGGACATGTGTCCGGAAACGCTTAATTTCCATGTTAGAGCTCATTTTAGTATTTCTCTTTAAATGTAAATTGAAATAATTCGTGCAGACAATTCTCAAAATACCCAATTGTTTCGTTAGTATGTACTGTACTTCCTCGATTAACCGCCAGTTGGCCCAATTAAAGGAAGATAATGTTGACTTCAGTGCTTGTGTCGACATGCGACATGCGACATGGCTAGTGTACATCACGAACGTGGTTTTGCTGTCAGTGCAATGTTTACAAATGCAGAGTTCGCAGATGCCCATTTGATGTATAGATTCGCACGGGGCAATAGCCGTGGCGCAGTACTTTTGTATCGAGACAGATTTCCAGTACGAATGTGTCCTGAGAGGAAGACATTCGAAGCAATTGATAGGCGTCTTAGGGAGCACGGAACATTCCAGCCTATGACTTGCGACTGGGGAAGACCTAGAACGACGAGGACACCTGCAATGGACGAGGCAATTCTTCGTGCAGTTGACGATAACCCTAATGTCAGCGTCAGAGAAGTTGTTGCTGTACAAGGCAACGTTGACCACGTCACTCTATGGAGAGTGCTACGGGAGAACCATGTACAGCGTGTGCAAGAACTATCAGCAGCTGATTGGCCTCCTAGGGTACACTTCTGCGAATGGTTCATCCAACAATCCAAATACTAAAATGAGCTCTAACATGGAAATTAAGCGTTTCCGGACACATGTCCACACAACATATTCTCTCTCTTTGTGTGTGAGGAATGTTTCCTGAAGGTTTGGCCTACCTTTTTGTATATTATTCATCCAATGAGTAGAGGAATTGACATTCAGAAATTCTTTTGATTTATTTTTAAGTGTTAATTGGCTACCGGGCAGGTTTTTGATGCTGTTTGGTAGGTGACCGAAGAGTTTTGTGGCAGCATAATTCACCCCATTCTGTGCCAAAGTCAGATTTAACTCTGCACAGTGAAGATCATCCTCTCTCCTGATGTTATAGCTATACAGACTGCTATACTGGGTTGGGGTATAAAAAACAAAATTCATAAGTGAATATATATATATATATATATATATATATATATATATATATATATATATATATATATACTGTGAAGTTACTGTGAGGATACCTAAATCCTTAAACAAATGTCTCCAGTATGATCCTGGGTGGACTCCAGCAATTATTCTGATTACTCGCTTTTGTGCAGTGAATACTTAATGATGAATTGCTCCAGCATATGATTCCATACGAAAGCAGTAAATGAAAATAGGCATAGTAAGCTATAACTCTAATAGCATATGTAGCTGAACTCAAACGTTTCAACAGGCCATAAATGTGTTGCTTCCAGTTGAATCTCTCATCAATGAGCACACCTAAAAATTTTGAAAATTCTACCTTAGCTGCAGACTTCTGTTCAGAGTCTATATTTATTACTGAGTTGTGCCATTTACTGTATGGAACTGTATATACTGTGTTTTATCAAAATTTAATAAAAGTCCGTTTGCTGAGAACCACTTAATAATTTCGTGGAAAACATTATTTACGATTACATCACTTAGTTCTTGTTTTTTGATGTGATTAGTACACTTGTATCATCACCAGAAAGAACTATCTTTGCACCTTCATCACTGTAGAAAGGCAAGTCATTAATCTATATATCAGGATCAGTAAAAGACCTAATACCGAACCCTGTGGGATCCCATTCTTGATAGACCCACATGGGGAATCAGTTGATGTTTTGGCATTACATGAACCACTTATTCAACTTTTCAATGCATTCTTCCAGTTAAGTATGAATTAAACCATTTGTGCACTGTCCCATTCAAATCCTAATGATTAAGAATTCCATGATTTACACAATTAAAGGCCTTTGAAAGATCAAAAAAAATACCAAAGGGTGATGTCCGGTTATTCTGACCATTTAACATGTGATCAGTGAAGGCAGATATAGCATTTTCTGTTGAAAAGTCTTCCTGTAAACCAAACTGACATTTGGTGAGTACTTTGTTTTTACAAATATGGGACGCTACTCTTGAATACATAACTTTCTCAAAAATTTTCGATAAAGCTCTCAGAAAAGATGTTGTTTGTATATCTTTTGGGACTTGACTACAGGGCCATCAGTCCTCAGAAAAGAGACTGGGCGATAGTTGTTGACATCTGAGGTCAACAACTGACGTAATGGTTATTATTTTACATTGACCAAACAGTAAGTTAGAATGATAATGTAAGAAATCTCTTTCATTAGAGTGATACCCATTAATTTAATTAAATTCAGATTAATATAATGTGTAGCAGACATCAGACGGTATTTCGAAACCACTCCGTACGTTGGTCCGATGCATGTAGTGTGTGTAGAGGAGTTATATATTTTCATACAATTTTATAAAAAGACAATCTAGTTTTTAATTCTTATTTGTAACATAGCAACGTAATTCTGTAAAAAAATATAATGAGATTGGAGTGAATACCTTTATCTGTGGCACATGAAAATGAAATATGTATGAGTATATATCCATTACTCATTACTGCAACAACCACATGCAAACTCATCTTTGCTCAATTCATATCAGCTCAGTCGCCATTGTGTTATTGAATGAAACAGTATGAGGGGGCATAAGCATATATATATATATATATATATATAATTTTGAAGTAGATTTTAGTCTTGACAAGCTGATGTTCTCACGATCCTCCTATTTTAATCAAGGGCTATTGGTTGACGCGAGAATCATGTTCAATGAATACAATTTGCTCATGGCAGGGAGCGATCTTATAAATGTATTTTGTAAATAATGAAATGCCAAGTTCGCGGTATTTCGTGTTTATTTTAACAAACGACCGGTTTCGATGTACATAGACATCATCTTCTGGTCTCTGCACTAAATAGTATGTAATAATAGTAAGACCAGAAGATGATGTCTGTGTATATCGAAACACGTCGTCTCTCATAAATAAAGACGAAATACCGCGATCTTGGCATTTCATTATTTACAAAATATGTTCAATTAACATTAAACAAGGTATGATCCTCCAGCTTTGTAATACATACAGTGTTCTTATGATTAATATTAGAAAAACGTTCAAATGTTTGTACATGTATTAGACTTAACTACTGTGGTTATCAGTCCCTAGGCTTACGAACTACTTAAACTAACCAAAGGTCAACAGACACACCCATGCCCGAGGGAGTACTCAAACCTCCGACGGGGAGCAACCACGCGCTTCGCGGCAAGACGCCCTAGAGCGCTCAGTCATTCCACCACGTCACTCGCCGGTGCGGTCTTCATACTGCTGTTGCCGAAAAGCCCGATTTTATTGCCGTTTTGCTCACAGTGTCCCAGTTTCGTTGTTTAACATTGAATTCGTTTGGACTTTGCTATGGCCATTTTCTGGGTTTGTCAGCGAGGTAATGTGCCGAGGTTAAGTTATAAAATTCATTCCTGTACAACAAGATTTATTTCAGTATGTTCCAAATGTTTGTATAGCTTATGGGACTTAACTACGAGGTCATCAGTCCCTAAACTTACAAACTACTTAGGAACTAGCTAATACTAAGGACGGCACAAATATCCATGCCCGAGGGGGGATTCGAACCCCCGACCGTGGTGGCCGTGCAGACCGTGACTGACGCGCCGCAGTCCCCTCGGCCACCGCGGCCGGCTTTCAATATGTACAGTAAGTGAAATACATGTTCTAATCATTTGACTGATAACTCTACTTTTGTTTGACACCCCTAGCACGAGAAGAATCTCTTATCACTATCATATTCAGTTATTCAGAATATTGGAGATTTTAGCAGAAGAAACTCTTATTTAAGACGAAAAACTATTATTATAAATGTAGTTTTGACTTTAGTCGAGTAAGAAGAGTTCTTTTTTCTCATGTCAGATTTACAGCTAATAAATATATTAGTAAATACGTAAATGAGGCAAACATTGTCTATTTATTGTCCACCTATACCTGAAGCCCGATCTTCATTTTGTTACCGTATCTTTCAGTTCAGAAATGTAACCTGTTCAGAGGCTTCCCATACCAGCCAGATTTCGTCATATCCAGGTCTAGTTCTTTAGTTTTCGGCATCCATCCGCAAAGGCTAGAGTCGCCTTCTTCCAAAAATCCAGCTTTGCCGTCTCCGGTGGGTCGGTAAACACTTCCGGTGTCCTCAGAAAGCTCTTCCTGGACCTCAGACGTTATTGTGAGAGACTATACAGCAGGGGATTGGCACTGTTCTCTACTTATTGTCAGCCACTTGTCTGCAGACACAAGATGGCGCTTCTCAATTTTCCTCTGAATTTTTCACTGTTCCTATGCAGATTTGATTTCGTATGAACTAGGAGTGCTATGAGTGGAATAGGGAATTGTATCTATGTTTCACAGACCTAGAAAAGGCTTATGACCGTGTCCCTAGGAGGAAGCTACTGTCAGTTCTACAAGATTATGGTATAGGAGGCAAACTTCTACAGGCAATTAAAGGGTTTTACGTAGACTGTCAGGCAGCAGTTAGAGTAGATGGCAAATTAAGCTCATGGTTCAGGGTAATTTCAGGGGTAAGACAAGGCTGTAACCTGTCATCACTGTTGTTCATTCTATTCATGGATCATATGCTGAAAACAGTAGACTGGCAGGGCGGGATTAAAATAGGTGAAATCAAAATAAGCAGTCTCGCATAAGCGAATGTCTTAGTAGTAATGGCCGATTCAATTGAAAGATTGCAAACTAATATTTCAGAGCTCGATCAGAGGTGCAAGGATTATGATATGAAGATCAGCATCTCCAAAACGAAAGTAATGTCTGTGGGAAAGAGATTTAAACAGACTGAGTGCCAAATAGGAGGAACAAAGTTAGAACAGGTAGAAAGTTTCAAGTACCTGGGATGTATTTTCTCACAGGATGGCAACCTAGTGAAAGAACTGGAATCGAGGTGCAGCAAAGCTAATGCAGTGAGTGCTCAGCTGAGATCTACTCTCTTCTGCAAGAAGGAAGTAAGTACCAAGACTAAGTTAGCGGTGCGCCGCTCTATTTTTCGACCAACTTTGTTGTATGGGAGTGAGAGTTGGGTGGATACAGGTTACCTTATTCATAAGATAGAGGTTACAGATATGAAAGTAGCAAGAATGATTGCAGGTACCAATAGATGGGAACAATGGCAGGAGGGAGTCCATAATGAGGAAATCAAAGAAAAACTGGGAATGAACACCATAGATGAAGCAGTTAGAGCAAAGAGACTGAGATGGTGGGATCATGTTACACGCTTGGGAGAAGTAAAGTTACCTAAGAGACTCATGAGCTCGGCAGCGGAGGGTAAGAGGAGTCGAGGTAGACCAAGAAGAAAGTACTTAGATTCGGTGAAGAATGATTTTGAAGTAAAAGGCATAACATCAGCCGAGGCATCAATGTTAGCATTGAATAGGGGATCATGGAGGAATTTTATTAGAGGTACTATGCTCCAGACTGAACGCTGAAAGGCATAATCAGTCTCTAATGATGATGATGATGAACTTTTTATTTCAATGATTATCGCGAAATTAAAGTTCTGTTAGAACTGAAATTGTAAAATTAATGCTCGGGGAGGAGCTATAAGAGAACGGGTTAAATCTCTGTCGAATGTCGGCTGCTCGATGCGAAGTTCCATGTACGTACAAAAATTTTCAATGTACATCCCTCTGCTTTGTGGACAAACGACCCTTGATTCTGGAAAGCTAGTTCTTCAACAGATCCATTGTTAAAACTTCGATATGTCGGTCAGTTTTCAGAGAATCTATGACGAACACTTTCAAAGCTGGATATTAGATATTAGTTTGAATTAATTAGCACTGGACATTGTTCTTTCGAGGCTCGCTCTGTTCCCATTTGATAGATTCCTCTGTATTACGACAGCCACAATCATGAATTGAAGAAAAAAAGTTCTATCAGTATTGCACATAACAAGGTACATCCGCTTACGTTAAAGAGGAATTTTATTATTTTTCTACATCTACATGAATCCTCCGCCAGTCACACTGAAGTGCGTGGCAGAGGGTTCATCCATCCACTTCAATGATATTTCTCCATTATTCCATTCTCTAATAGCTCGCAGGAAAAATGGAACACCTAAATATTTCTGATTTTGATCTGATTTCTCTTACTTTATCATGATGGTCATGTCTCCCTATGTATGTTGGTGCCAACAATAGATGTTAGCATTCAGAAGAGAAATTTGGTGAAAGAAATTTCGCAAATAGATCTCGCCGCAAAAAATAACGCCTCTCTTTTAATGATTTCCATCCCAATTCGTTCATCACCTCCGTGACACTCTCTCCCCTATATCGCGATAATACAAAACGATCTGCCCTTCTCTGAATTTCCTCTAAATCGTTCTTCAGTCCCATCAGTCCCACCTGGTATGGATCCCACAGTGCGCAGCAATACTCCAAAATAGGACTCTTAAGTGTAGTGTAGGCAGTTTCTTCGGTATAACTGTTCCATCTTGTAAGTGTTCTTCCAATGAAACGTTGTGTTTGGTTCACCTTTCCTACAAAGGCCAAATTGTGCAAGAAGCCCGAATTCCTGAGAAAGTGAAGCCTTGTTACATTCCCATCATTAAACACTGCTGCAGCTTCCAAAGCACAAATCTTCACTACCAAATTGGAAACAAACACAGTCTTTGGACATATTTTCCAAATAAGAGTATTGAAACTTTCATTTAGATACCTTGAAAAGTGGGCGTGGCGCATTGCACTGCTTAAGTTCTTTTTATACCATTTGTAGTTCGTATTTCAAGGAAAAAATTTGGGATAATAATCTCAGTTATATTTACTACTAGCTTAAACCCGCGGCTCCGTTCGCGAGTTGGTTGATTATGATAGATAAGCTATTTTTCAGTAGTGTCCCATTTATTTATTCGTATATTTCCTTATTCGTATGCTTATCGTTACAGAGAAAGAGCTGAAGACATTGTAGCATTCATCGACCAAAGATATGGTCTGTGGCATCACGTTTCGCTGTATGTAACCTCCTTGCCATATAGTCCCAAACGTCATCGCTGGCCTTCAGTCCGATTTTTTTTAATAATTTGACGACTTTCAACCACCATATCTTCCACCCTCTTACAGCTATCGGCATGGAACTGCTATGGTGTACAACGGGAGACTTAAGTTCCCAATATACTTCACCCTTTTATCATTATCAACCCTGACGCAATAATGCAACCAATAAAACTATTTGCAGACAGTCATTATTGTTCCACATTTCGCGTTATATTCTTCAAATTACTAAATATCTATCAGATCGCTATAAAACCGTGCCTAAAACCATTCGCAGATATAAATTAGTAACTGTACAAATATTTAAGTCTCTCCGTCTTGTCGTTCGGACGTGATAAGCGTACACCGAACAGACATTCACATTAGACAAACATCTATGCAATCGCCATAAAACCGTGCCTAAAGCCTTCCCCGGGTAGACATTAGTAACTGTACAAATTTTTAGCTTCTTTATTTCTTGTGTTTCAGACGTTCAAATGTTTGTACAGCTTATGTGACTTAACTACGGGGTCATCAGTCCCAAAACTTACAAACTACTCATGAACTACTTACGAACTAGGACGGCACAAATATCCATGCCCGAGGGGGGATTCGAGCCCCCGACTATAGTGGCCGTGCAGACCGTGACTGAAGCGCCTCAGTCCCCTCGGCCACCGCGGCAGGCTGTTTCAGACGTGATAAACGTACACAGAACAGACATTCACATTTATAGATGTAGAAGATCAAATACGCAAATAAAAAATAGTGTGTGTGTGTGTATTTCTTCTTTTTTTTCATTATTTATGCCACCGTCCCCCCTTAAATAACATGTATTCAAAAATTAATGTAGCAATGTCACTATTGGCCTTCTGTTAATGTCCTGTCCCGAAGAAGAATCGAGATATGAGATGTTATTGTCACTTGGTATAAAAGCGCGTCACGCGCACCAAAGAGCTTTCCAATACATCGCTGTCGGACATAACGCAGCCGGCCGCGGTGGCCGAGGGGGCTGAGGCGCTCCAGTCACGGTCTGCACGGCCACTACGGTCGGGGGTTCGAATCCCCCCTCGGGCATGGATATATGTGCCGTCCTTAGTCTTAGGTAGTTCATAAGTACTTTGTAAGCTTAGGGACTGATGACCCCGTAGTTAAGTCCCGTAAGTTCTACAAACATTTGAACATTTGGACATAACGCAGAAATGGTAAAGAGAGAGAGAGAAGGAAGGAAGCTTGGAGTTTAATGTCCCGCCGACAGCGTGGTCATTAGAGACGGAGCTTACGCTCGGATGGTTTGGGTAAGGATGTGGAAGGAAATCGGCCATGCCCTTTCAAAGGAATCATCCCGGCATTTGCCTGGAGTGTTTTAGGGAAATCACGGAAAACCTAAATCTGGGAGGCCGGAGGTGGATTTGAACCACCATCCTTCCGAATACGAGGCCAGTGTGTTACCACTGCGCCACCTCGCTCGATGTGTGTGTGTGTGTGTGTGTGTGTCTGAGAGAGAGAGAGAGAGAGAGAGAGAGAGAGAGAGAGAGAGAGAGATAGAGGGAGAGAGAGACAGAGAGAGTATATTAATAGCGGCGGTGACACACGGCGGCAGTGCTGCGCGCCATCTGTGCGCCAGTGTGTGGAGAGGAAGCGAGGTGAAAGGAGCGGATGATGCGCAAATGTCAAGGTTTGTCCGGAACGCGCCGCTGGGTCGCTGTCGGCCTCCCGCCGGCTGCTGAGAGACCCACAGTGGCTCGCCGAGGCCTTGGAAGCCACAGCCCACTATTGGGAACACGAGGTACCGGCGCTACAGGTGTCAAGTGCAAAATAACCCCGCCAGCCGCGGCGTAATGCGCAGGCAAGCTGCGGTCCGTGCAACACTACCTGCTTATTAGTGGAAGCTAACCGAGATTGGTTACTGGAGGAAGGTAGTCAGTATATACAGGGTGATTTGACTAGCCCAGCGATGTCGATTTATGCTGCCGCGCTATGCTGCACTCTACATTGCCGAGAACATGTCTGTATTACGAACAGATCAGAGTACATTTTCTTTCGGTTCAGTGTTAATGCATCATTTACTTCACTCAAAACAATGAGGGGAACAGTTGACATATACAGCTTCTGAAGTAATGTTATCAGCAGAATGCACTAAAATGGTTTGGCTTGTTTCTGTCGATTCAACCGATTGGTGACAACAACATTAAGGGAACCAAGACGGTGATAGACTAATAACAGAACGTTGCTGCAGAAGCGGTTGGTGTTGACTTGTGGTTACGCTACCAAACGGATTACACCATGTTGTGCAATGCAACAACAAACTTATTTACCGTAACTTGGGGTGATTTGGAACTACTGGAGTGAAATGGAACACGGTGTCCATTTCAAGAAATCATCTTTGCTGCTTAGAGATACTTTGGTGTAATTAATGAAACCCGCCTCCCACAGTCACCAGAGATACTAGTTGTTACAGTAATACAAAAATTGTGTGTGAAAAAGAGGTATACGACTCAGCAAAATATTTAGATTTAAGTGTAAAATTTCCCGTACTATGAAAGTATGAAAACAAACTATTGCACAGCAACTCTGGTAATAGTAATACAGTTTTCTGACATT
The DNA here is from genome assembly GCA_026315105.1 of Locusta migratoria. NCBI lineage: Eukaryota > Metazoa > Arthropoda > Insecta > Orthoptera > Acrididae > Locusta > Locusta migratoria. Next base: position 383,158,670 of record CM048744.1, read on the forward strand.
GGTATGTTAAATGCAACTATCAGTCATTATGTGTGAAAAGTTAGGTTATATTTGCTTATGTTATTTATTAGTTAGATGTGTAAATATGCAAAACGGCAATTTTTCTGGGTGAATTGGAACATGCCGTTAGTGTACAAAAAGAAACGCTATCGGAGCTATAGCGAGGTAAGCCTCCAGAAAGCTCTGAATGAAGTCTAGACACATAAAATATCTCTCAGAAATGTTTCTAAAAAAAATATTGGATACCTGTTAGTACACTCTCAAGGAAGTTAAATAATAAATATCCTCTGAAAATAGGTGAACAAACCGTCTTGACAGTAGAAGAAGAGAGGGCTTTAATCACTGGTTTATTTAAATGTACAGAATGGAGTCAGACAATTACGACCAGTGAGGTTAGGGATATTGGGAAGTGCTATTTTGACCGAAGTGGAAGAGTGGAAAAGAGGTCTGATGGCAACAGGCTTGGATATGAGTGGGTGAAAAATCTACTCTCACGTAACAAGGTTCTTACAGTACGTTTAAGTGAAAATGTCAAGAGAGATAGGGCGCAAGTTAACAGAGAAGTAAACAGCATTAATTAATATTAAACAGAAGTAATATAAAGACATCCTCCACAACAAAGTTCTGTTATATGTGCTTACTGTGTTCCAATTAGCCCCTCGACATGTTCTAAATGCAATTATTTATCAAAAGAGTCGGTGTTCCAAATCACCCCAACTCCTCGAGTGATTTGGAACACCATTTAGATTAAAATATAAAGAAGGGTTTTGATAGAGGATTTTTATTTTTGAAACACAATGTTGTAAGAATAACTAAAGATACTATATTTAAATTTTCAGAGTTGTATTGCAATATTTATACATTAATTTTCAGTAAAAACTACATTTTCTGTTCCATTTCATCCCAAGTTACGGTACCCGAAGCTATGACATGGAGAGCCATAGGATGGTTGGAAGCGGGACTGCCTCAGAGGGTGTTGGTTTCCGCTATTGGAGTGCCCCAAAATGTAATTTTCATTACCTAAAACAGATTTCAGAAAACAAGAACCTTCAAAAGAAGGCAAGGAGAAGGTCGTCCACAGGTAACACCAACAAAAGATGACCGTTATCTTTGGTTAACAGACCGTCGAGATAGAAGGCTAAATGCAACTCAGATGTAAAACATCCTGCAGGAAGCAACAGGACGCGCAATATCAACACAAACAGTCCGAAATAGCCTAATGGGATGCGGCCTCTACTCACGGAGGCCCATGGTGTGTGTCCCATTAAATCCACGACACCGTTCAGCCAGCAAGAAACTGGGCGAAGGAACATCAGGATTGGAGTCTTTCACAGATGAGTCAAGACTTTGTTTTTCGTTGGAGAATCGTTGTTCTTTCATTTGGAGAGAACATACGGCTTTGAAAATTCCTGCTAATGTGCAAGAAACGTCACCATATCATGGTGGTGGACGAATTCTGTGGGCAGGAGTCAGTACTGGTGGACGTACGGTCCTCTATGTCGTTCAGAATAGCACTTTGACTACTTAGAGGTATAGACACGAGATTCTTCAACCTTCTGTTGTACCCTACCCTGGTGCCATAGGAGATGGGTTCTTTCGGCTGGACGATAAATCTTGTCCCCACAGAGGTGCACTGGTGGACAACGTGCTTGAAGTTGGGGGAACTGAACGGATGAAGCGGACAGCGTTTTCACCGTACATAAACTGCGTTGAACATGTTTGGAATGCACTTGACAGATGCGCTGTAGCCAGACCAGCACCTCCCTCAGTGGTTGCAGAGCTTGATATTGCAGTCGTGGAAGAATGGTTGAGTATCCCCCTTGGTAACCTCATACTGTCCATTCCGTATTGTACTCACAGTCCGAGGTGATCACACACCATAACGGAGGGCAAAGAGAATGCATTTTTCACAAATATGGTAGCCCCATGGTGCCTCGCCCTAAGTAAACGCCACGTAAACCTCAAGAAAGAAATGAGACAGCAAAATTTCGCACTATATCACACACAAATTGCAATTGTAACCAACATATGAATAAAATACGTTACCACATGTATATTGTGTATGCTATCTCACCTGATCCCTTAATTGTTTTGAACAGTGTGTTACCAGTACAAGTAGTTTTTCCGATAAAATAAATGTTATAAATGATTTATGTGATTTTTGTCCAGAATCACATGTATGATTATCGATTTCTTTTATTGTAATCACCGCGTCGCTGTTTTTGACTAGTACCTATCATTCTCTGTACGTAGTCAGGAGTCAGCAGTTACATAGTGTTTCATTTGCTGCCCTGAATAACCAGCAGACCATGGTGAAACGAACGTACGATCCCACCACCAACGATAACGAAACTAACAATGTGCACAATTCCCCCTTCAAATTATGTCCCCACCTAACTACTTTGATTTAATGTTGTCGCTAGACTTGTAGAACGCAGTTACGAGCAGCACAACTGGTAAACTGTGACTTTCTTCGTATTGCAGTCATTGGTCCAGTGTTGAATATTTCCCTTGACTTGCGCAATCCAACTGAGCACCAACCCCTCCTTCCAGCAACCTCCGTAGGCTTTATATGCATTAAAGGAATATCATAGCAATTTACTAAAATCAAATGTTCAAATGTTTGTAAACCTAATGGACCAAACTGCTATGGTCATCAGCCCCTAGACTTACGAAATACTTAAACTAAAACAACTGTAAGAGATATTCCGCCTTGTGCAGGCTGCAATAAACTCTTTTACACCAGATACGTTTTGCTTTTTATTTTAAAAGCAACTTCTGTGGTCTGTATGATACAGATGTTTCTACAATTTATTTTGTATATATATAGATGAAAAACAGTTTTTTAAACTTTGTGCCCGTTAGGTCTATGAGTTTTTAAATTGATTTTCAGTCTCCTCATGATGTTACTGTATCTTCCTTACATCCCACTTGTTGGCTGGAGTTGGTTGGTTTCTGACTTGCATTTTCTGGTTGTGTACGTCAATTTTCACCTGTTTTTGTGTCGTTTCTCCCGTTCCATCTGTTACCGCTTCACTTTACTAATTTTAAACTGCGTACAGTTTGAATATCGCTCGTTTTTAGTGGAATGCCTTTCGTTTTGTTTATCACTTCACCGCAGTGTCGCTATGTTGTATTTGTTTTTCGTGTGGTCTGTGTTACCAACGTAATTTATATATACACAATTTAAATTGAAGCACGTGTGTGTGTATGTGTTTGTGTGTTTGTGTGTGTGTGTGTGTGTGTGTGTGTGTGTGTGAGTGTGTGCCGTACATAACCAAAAATCGCACGTCAGGAAGCAACCTACTCCGGCCAATAATACGGAGAAACAGTAGTGGAATTTAATGAAGAGACAATCACACCGTAAGTAGAAATAATATCAATTTAGAAGCACCCAGGCCCAACGAGCACGAGGTTTTTAAGAAACTGATTTGATCTATACATACAAAACAAATTGTACAAACCTTTGTATCATTTACAGACCACAGAAGATTATTCAAAATAAAAAGCGAAACGCGTTTGTTGTAAAATAAATGTCTTAATTTCAGTCAACACAATAGTTAATTTTCACAGCTGCTACGGAAGATGACCACATAACCAAACACAGTACTCAAATATCTTACACTAAGGAGAACACACACAACCACGCCCGAGTGGGAACTCGAACCTCCGGTGGGAGCGGCCGCCCATTCTGAAGCATGACGTCTTACATCAAGCGCCCAGTACCGCGCGGTGGCTCTTTACTCTCCCACTTGAAATCCGGATTCTGTTTGCTTTAGAGGTGAATGCGTAACTAACCACTGCCATCTCCAACTCCGTAGCAAAAATTGTAAACAAAAATATTCCCATCGGTCCGGTCTCTAACAATTACACGCAAATTGCTCTCGACTTAATGTAATGCAAGTGATTTCCTCTATGTCCTCCATCAAAGCACACTGAGGAGTAACATTCAAGTAAAAAGGAGTGTATTGCTAGCGACTTCCTTACAGTGTTGCCAACTTGACAGATTTCAATTTGTATGACGGATAAATAGATAAGTATTAGCTGTGACGTTTGGCGTAGTTTTTGACGGATATTATTAGGAATTTTTTGACGTATATTGCTGCTGTAATTCAATTAAAAAAAACACATTTTCTTTGAAAAAGATATTACGGTTTCTAATCTTTCCGTGCCCGCAAGACAGTGGCATAGTACATTAACGAATTGTTACACTAAAACCCAGTAACAAACGTCTCAGATTAAAACCCAATAACAAATGTCTCAGATGCATGAAAATAATAATAATAATATGTTTCAAATGTTTGTATAGCTTATGGGACTTAACTACGGGATCATCAGTCCCTAAACTTACAAACTACTTACAAACTAGCTAATACTAAGGACGGCACAAATATCCATGCCCGGGGGGGGGGGATTCGAACCCCCGGCCATAGTGGCCGTGCAGACCGTGACTGGAGCGCCTCAGTCCCCTCGGCCACCGGGGCCGGCTAATAATAATAATAATTCGGTCTACAGAAATGTAATGCAGGAACCTCTACAATAGACCGACGTAAGAGATATAGCACTATAAAGTAGTGCATCGGCTCGAAGGCCCTTCTTGGAAACGACAATGACCTGTATTTTATATGGGCACGATACATCAGCCCGCGTTGGTCAGAATCCCAAGACTATCGAGCGTATATGGAATGGAGGGATTCAGCAGAGCCATACTCAGCGCTGTTGATGATCTCAGCGACCCCGTACAATACCGTCCGAGAGGCCGCGCAGTACATTACAGTCGCGACACGTACCAGAGGTGTAGTTACGGGTTTGCTGGGACACAACGGACTGTCAGCATGGCGGCCATTGCTACAGCTGCCCTTGTCCTCACGAGTGTTAAGGCCACTGTCTGTGCCCTATCTCCGAAGTCTCAGGAACCTACTTTAAAGCGCTAAGGAAGTGGACACCGTAACGTCTTTGTCGCAAAAGTGTTGGATCTGCGTAGGTCGCAAGAGGAGTAAACCTGAGTTTACACCTACAACAAAAGTTACACCACTTGTACGCCATTAAACTGACGTCACGGAGGTTGCAGATGTAACAATCGCAAATTGCCGCTGAGAAACTCTAATGTCGCCACTTTTCCCCTCACCAAAATGTTCGTTTTAACTTTGGAACGCCACTTGATAATCAAAACGAACAACCGCCATTTTGATTTCAAGGTTTCCGCAGGTAAAGCTATCTCGGTGTTCTGGTGTATTAATATCTACATATTACTAAAAATAAGCTATTGCACACCACATTGCAGATATCTACAACATGCGTCGTTTTAATTACGGTTTTTTGTGCTACAGTGATAGGGTATTGTGACTTCGGAAAACAGGCCTAAGATCTTCATGAAAAGATAATGGTTACTTTACGTATATAACGTATTTATTATTTGATTAGATGTGTTATAAAATTTATGTGCGTGTAAAAAATATTATTGAGTGATTACAGAAAGTGATTTTTGTTTATACAGCAGCTTACTGGTGAAAATAAATGCAGTGCCGTCGGTATATTCACATATTTGTACTGGAATCCTCATAGCTCTTGAACTATTAGCAGTTGGATTTTTGGAAGGAAGTAACGAAGTTTCTGGTAGCAGTATATTTTCTGATTGATTTTATCACATAATAAAGGAAATCACCCACAATCCAGTGCCTTTGAGTACAGTTGTTCGAAGCATAACCACAAAACACGGTATAGATGTTTGGCTTCAAAAAAGTCTTCGGGGCACAGTAAATAGTACACAACATATTACAAAATAAGACTGACATTATTTTCCAGATGTAGTATAATATTTGGAGATATCAACGTCAGATGTCAGATACCAAAATGAGTTGTACTAAGGTTGCCTGAGGCACAGTTACATGCTTCCGTGCTGCTTTCCTCCATCTCTTGCACGTTCTCTTGCTAAGGCAATCATTCATTTGTAGATTTGTTGCTTATGTCACCTGGCTGCTGTCATGCCACCTTAGCAGAGTGAAGTGTTCGTCTTGAAGCTTCAGTGGGCTTTCTCAATTCTGCCTCCTTCGATAGTGCCAATGCAGTGTAATTCTTGTTTACGTAGTATTTCCAAAAGTGACAGAGAGTTGAAATAGTTTTCAACAACAACAACAGCATTAGGAGTAAGATAAGCAACACAGAATTTTTTGTAATTGAAGCTCCTAATGTTTTCCTTCTTTGTCATCGACACCAGTATGTGCTCTGAACTTCACTTCCTCAGATTTTGCAAGGCACCATAACTTCTAACCATAACGAATAGGTTTTCCCCTTATGAATTGTTTCATTCTGCTATGTCCATAGTGGGGTTCCACATCTTCATCTAAAGAGAACGAACGTCCTAGTGGCAGGACAAATTGCAGAAACATGATATAGAGCTGTCACAAAAGTGGATCACTTTTGTAAGTTTTATTACTTGGATCTATAGCTGTATTACCATTGAAATGCAGAAAGCGATTGATTTATTCAAACCTATTTCTGCTGAATGAATTACTTACAAGGTAATTGTAAGTATCTGCTCATGTCTTCCAATACTTTCTTCTAAAAGTTACTGGATTGTAACCAGAAAGAATGATTCCAAAATATTTGTATAACTCATCAACTGAAAGTTCAAATTAAATATTCTTTCTGAGCAGAATATTTCACTGTTTCTTTACAAATTTACACCATAAATTCTTCATTGAAAACAGTCGGAATCATTTCCATTACGTGGTGGAAGAAAGACTAAATCCAGCTCATTAGCTCGATCTGTTTCATTGCAGAGACTATCATCATGACAGATTCTCAAGTAGTTTTAGAATTTCTTCTGCTTCACAGGAATTGTATTATAACAGTATTTATGTGACCTGACGATAAAATATACTAAATAAGAACCTAGCAAAATTACCTCAAGAGACAACTTTATTAGTTATTTTACTTGATTAGTAGAAAAATAAATGTTTCCTGATTCACATTTAAAGCTAGTGCTAGTTTCCCATTGTATGATATATCATACGACAAACAGTCAGTATATTATATAAGCCTATATAATGATTTTATAGCCGGCCGCGGTGGCCAAGGGGACTGAGGCGCTCCAGTCACGGTCTGCACGGCCACTACGGTCGGGGGTTCGAATCCCCCCTCGGGCATGGATATTTGTGCCGTCCTTAGAGTTAAGTAGTTCATAAGTAGTTTGTAAGTATAGGGACTAATGACCCCGTAGTTAAGTGCCATAAGCTATACAAACATTTGAACTTATTTTAAAAATGATTTTATAGGTAGAAACAACGTGATGCTCAATTGTTATTCTGTGCTAATACTAAAACCATACGCCCAGCAGTTATATCAGTAATTGTAGTTTCAGTATAAAATACAATTCTTACCTGTCACACATGATCTTGCCGGTTCAAAGTTGCACTAAGAGGAAACGGCCAACTGCATAATAATGGTATTGTTATGTCACTGAAAACTGCCATTGTTGTGGAGTGGAACTCACTGACTACAGAGAAACAACTGTAAAATACTACACCATTCTATCTAATGGTAACAATACACACACACACACACACACACACACACACACACACACACAAAACACTTGTATGATGTATGATATAATATACCATAGGCATTAATGGGTTAATTTGCTTGGTTTCTGTATATTGTAAGAACGAGTTAGTTTTTGGTATCAATTCAGTTTTTTCATAATGTTAACAGTGACATATATCTACTTTAGACATTCGTATACAGTTGGTTTTGGTCATATTCCTTGTAATGTTGAAATGACCGGTAATTCTAGTATACATGTTTCAATATTATTCCTTTGATGTTAACATTACAGTTCACCTGCAGAATGTGAGCAACGTACACAATCGTTACAAAGTGTACAAAATGTTATCGATATCGGAGCGAAACTGTGGATTTTGTCGTAGCACGTGAGTAAAGTATCGTCTGCCACTTTCCCATGCGTCTCAGTGTTTATGACGTCATATCTCCTAAGCTACAAGTCGTACACTGAAATAATTGTGTAGGTACAATCACTGGTATAAATGGATACTATTTGCGAAATATTTTGGGAATACATTTAGTAGAAAAGGTGTAATAAATGTAAACGTCGTTCATAATGGAGCAGTTTTTCAAGCATCTCAGCGTCCATGACGTTGTATCTCCTATGTGTTGTACAGTGGTATAATTAGGGCCATAAACATCACGAAACGGCAAGAGATATGTTGACAAAGCTTCATCGCAATTCGATGAACGGTACGGCAGCGCATAAAATACGAACAAACATGCAAACATTCATTTTTATATTGCCCTAGGTGGTACCCGTCGCATTGCTGCTGCAGGAGAAAAAATAGTAAAAATAACGTAGTGAAATTCGAAGTGTTAGCTTGTTTGCTGACGAATGATAAAAATAAAATACGAACAAACGAAAAAATATGCATGAGGTTTCCAATCTTCTATTAATCCACCTCCTCCTCTGTTCACGTGCTGCCCCTACCGCCCGTCTCCTCCTGTCCCTTTCTCTGTTCATTTCCTCCTCCCCTCCCCTCTCTCTGTCCGTCTCCTCCTCCTCCATCTACTCCTCTCCCTCCTATATATTAAAACATACATGTATGCGCTAAGTTTCATGGTGACTGTTCAAACGGTGTCGAAGTCGGCAAGGTACCCTCCAACATGCTACATTCACTGCCTTGCGGATTATAAAAATCTTCTTCATGAAAACATACAATTATCTGCTGACTAAATGGTGACCACTCAAACAATTTGCATGGTTTTTCTAATGTTCCCTCCATCATGCACCTAGGGAGGCTTACGAAAGGTAGCCCATGTATTAATTCGGGATATAAGCTATTTTCATTCCACATTTCATTCAATTCCGTCCAGCCGTTTCAGCGTGAAGAGTAACAAACGTGTTAATCTACTGTAAGGTAGCCTCAGCTGCTGGCTTAAGAAAGATAGCCCATGTATTAATGCAGGGTGTAAGCTACCTTCATTCCAAATTTCATTCATATCTGTCCAACCCTTTCAGCATGAAGGAGTAGCAAACAATTAACCAATTGAAAATTACCCTCCGCCACGAACCATACGGTGACTCACGAAAGATAGTCCAAGTACTAATCAGGGTATAAGCTACCTCTGTTCCAAATTTCATTCATATACGTGTAGGCATGCCAGCGTGAAGGCATAAGAAACGAACTGACTAATTGTAAAGACCCTCCGCCAAGCACCAAACGAAGTTAATTTCAGTATGCTTATAACCTTCGCGCAATTGCAGGGAATGAGCTGACGAAGTTTCATCGCAATCGGATGTACGGTATGGCCGTGCATAGAAAACGAACAAAAAGGCAAACAAACAAACATTAGTTTTTATGTATTAGATTAAATAAAGAGATGTTCAAGTGAAAACGTAAGGTGACAAAACACACGCTTCCTCCTGAGTAACAACTGGAAAAGGAATTAAATATTCAGAAGGAAGGAAGACTATGTACAATGTCTCGTTGGCGACAGAAGCCACTAGAGCCGAACCACAAGCTAGGGAAGGACGGGGAAGGAAATGAGGCGTTACTTTACAATGGAAACCTCCAGTTTACCTTGAGCTATTCAGCGAAACGACAGAAAAAGTATGCATGACCGTCCTCCCAAATACCTATTGTAACTATTGGACCAGATCACTATTAGCTTTGATGTACCTTATAGCCTTTCTGACTAACAATAGAACCGAGATTTTGCACATTAAGGGGCAAAGAAACACTACAGGAAACCTACATAGCCCTTGTCATATGAAGTATATTGAAATAATGCTATATGGTATTCAGATGAAAGGTTCGAGATTGGAAAAAAAATAGACAGGGAATAAAACTAAATGATAACCTTCACTTTTAATAAAATTATTTTGTGAATGTGTAGAAGAATTTCAGTAACGAGTAGTCTAAGAAAGACATGAGGATAGACAGTAAATTGTAGAACGAAAGGAATTAGGTGCACGACACATAAAATTAGACACAATGTTAAAATTATGGAACAAGAAGTGCTAATGAAGCGTGTTGGACGAAGTAATCCGGATACAAGACGGCCACTAGCACAGGCAAAGAGACATCCCTAGCCAGAACGTAAGCTCAACTTGAAGAAGGAATTTCTGATAAGGAGTAGCATTCTTTAGCAGCGAATCAAGGACTGTGGGGAAACCCGAGAAGAAGAGAATCAGTACGTTTGAGATGTGGTTTTACATAAGGAAGATGCTAACAGTAGTGGTCATCAGTCCCTAAACGTACAATCTTCTTAAACTAACTTCGGTAAGGACAACACACATATTCATTCCGGAGAGAGGACTCGAACCTCCGACGGGGAGCAGCAGCGCACTTCGTAGCAAGGCGCCTTAGACCGCATGGCCACTCCCGTGCGTCGCTTGGTAATAGGACACTTGGGGGGAGGGGGGGAGGGGAAGGAGCTGAAGATCAAAACTGTGTAAAAGACAAAAAACAAATATCCAACAGATAATGGAATAAAGATGAGTAGATAGATAAATAAGGGGAAACTAAACAGTACAGTGTTTGTTGATGGGGTAACATTAACCACACTAGAGACACTAATGATCAACATTCACCGGGTTATCTGCGTGATTTAACGCGCCTCTTTCCGAGGTATGTAAGTCGCGGTTCGCATCCGCCCTGCGCATTAACGACGGGGAATGGTTTGCTCGCCAACCCAGGTGAGGTTTTTGGCAGTTTCCCATTTCCACTAAGGACCGGTTCGTTTACATCTTGTTAATGTTCTCGTTAGTAAAAGAGAAGATGACTTTAACGTCCAGTTAAATGTGTTCGTTAAGTGCATTGCGTTTGTCATTGCCAGATACACATCTCGTTTGCTAACCTGGAGAACACGAGAAGGTACGATATATTTAGACTATGTTGGCAATAGAAACAAATGAAAGTGCAGCCTGAATAAACAGCTGTTCGTCACATTTGACTCTCAGGGAAGAGGTTAGCAGACTGTTTTCATTTGGCGCCATGGAAAACAAACGTGAAAGAAACTCGAATTTTACAAGAAGTGAGTGCGGGGGTCTTGTGTCCTTAATAGGGATATATAAAGGACACACCGGACTGAGAGAGGCGAATGTCACCTCCCTAACAGCTTTCCAAGCAGACGTTTTGCAGACACCAGCGAAGTCCCCTATAGAATGAACATACTGCCAAATGCATAGTACCTAAGTGCAAGAAATAACTTGCACATAGGCGAAAGTACACTGTTCCTGTAGATTGGAGGAAGAAATCACACTTTAGGCCTTACGCTAGGCGCAACAATAAATAGTGAATTAATAAGCGCAACAGTAAATACTGAATCAATAAGCTTGCAGACATAAATTATGTAGTCTGTTTTACGACAGATAATTTACAAAATACATACCTATCTGTTGGAATCTTCAAACGATCTTGGAGATTTTCATGGAGCGTTTCCACAGTGGCCTTTTGAAGGCGAAATCGTGTAGCAAATTCTGCATCATCCGAGCATTGAAAATGATTTGGACGAACATAAATACGTCAAGGGCACACTATTGGAATAATGACCTCTAGGTCGTCTAAAATATTCATTGTCAACCAAATATCTCATTCCAGCCATTTTTATCACACTTATCTAGCCGTTACCCGTAAGATCGTATTTTGATATAGAAACAATGATTTTAAGGTTACATTACCTATCTGCAACATATCAAACTCATGCAATCGCTACTGGCATGGATAGGGTGAGAAAAATGACATTAAATTTTCCAATAAAGCTGCTTTCACGTAGTTTTTAATACATGTAGTGCTTCTATTGCTTTGTTCGGTAAATCGGTCTTCATCACGTTAATATGTTGCCACATTTTAGCGCTTTCGAGTCCTGCCATTTTCATACAGATTCTCACTTAACCGGTAGTTAGCCGAGTAACGAGCAGAATTCTACACCGTTAAGTTAACGGCCAGTTTGAGGTCTTTTAACGTCACGTTAACTCATAACGAAACATTGACAAACGCAATTATCCGCTAACGAAAAGTTAAAATTTAACTTAAAGAGACATTGACAAACAAGAAATAAGCGTATACTGGGCCTTTACCCAACTCCCGCCTTAGTTGCAAGATTCGCAAACATTTAAAAGATCAATTAAGAATGGCAGCGTGGTCCGAAAGAACAGACGACGCAATGTGCTACTGCAACTGCTGGGGTATTTTTGCCTCAGCTACTGGTAGAGCTAATGGTAGGTGTTGTTATCGAAAAACATGGTCATATGAAAATGTGTGCCGCAGTCCGGATACGAACCTAGGAGTCCTGCTTACTAGGCAGTCGTGCTGTCCTTGCACTGGCATCACACGCCTGCCTAGTATACAGGATACCATGGATCGAGCCCCGGCCCAGGCACAAATTTTTATATGGCGATGATGTTCGATTACACCACCAGCGGCAACGACAAAAATACTCCAACTAAAATACACTACTGGTCATTAAAATTGCTACACCAAGAAGAAATACAGATGATAAACGGGTATTCAGTGCACAAATATATTATACTAGAAATGACATGTGGTTACATTTTCACGCAATTTGGATGCATAGATCCTGAGAGATCAGTACCCAGAGCAACCACCTCTGACCGTAATAACAGCCTTGATACATCTTGGTCAAACATAGCTTGGATAGCGTGTACAGGTACAGATGCCCATGCAGCTTCAACACGATACCACAGTTCATCAATAGTAGTGACTGGCGTATTGTGACGAGCCAGTTGCTCGGCCACCAGTGACCAGACGTTTTCAATTGGTGGGAGATCTGGAGTATATGCTGGCCAGGGCAGCAATCGAACATTTTCCGTATCCAGAAAGGCCCGTACAGGACCTCAACATGCGGTCGTACATTATCCTACTGAAATGTAGGGTTTCGCAGGGATCGAATGAAGGGTAGAGCTACGGGTCGTAAACACATCTGAATGTAACGGCCACTGTTTAAAGTGCTGTCGATGCGAACAAAAGGTGACCGAGACGTGTAACCCATGGCACCCCATACCATCACGCCGGGTGATACGCCAGTATGGGGATAACGAATACACGCTTCCAATGTACGTTCACCGCGATGTCGCCAAACACAGATGCGACCATCATGATGCTGTAAATAGAACATGGATTCCAATGAAAAAGGACTTTTGCGATTCGTGCACCGAGGTTCGTCGTTGCTTACACCATCGCAAACGCTCATGTTTGCGAGCCATGGTCTCCGAGCTGATAGTACATGATGTTGCAAATGTCGTCGAACTGTTCGTGCAGATGGTTGTTGTCTTGCAAACGTCCCCATCTGTTGACTCAGGGGTCGAGACGTGGCTGCACGACCCGTTACAGCCATGCGGTTAAGAAGCCTGTCATCTCGACTGCCAGTGATATGAGGCCGTTGGGATCCAGGACGGCGTTCCGTATTACCCTCCTGAACCCACAGATTCCATATTCTGCTAACAGTCATTGGATCGCGACCAATGCGAGCAGCAATGTCACGATACGATAAACCGCAATCGCGATAGGCTACAATTCGGAAACGTGCTGGTACGCATTTATCCTCTTTACACGAGGCATCACAACGTTTCACCAGACAACGCCGGTCAACTGCTGTTTGTGTGTGAGAAATCGGTTGGAAACTTTCCTCATGTCAGCACGTTGTAGGTGTCGCCACCGGCGCCAACCTTGTGTGAATGCTCTGAACAGCTAATCATTTGCATATCACAGCATCTTCTTCCTGTCGGTTAAATTTCGCGACTGCAGCACGTCATCTTCGTGGTGTAGCAATTTTAATGGCCAGGAGTGTATTTATGTATAAGTACGTCCGCACCCCTTTGACAAGTACACTGGTCAAAACAAATAGGGAATCAGTTGAGATATCAATGTTCTGAAGTATTGTCATCATCAGAATGAACTACAATGGTTCCACGTCTTTCTGTTGGCTCTATGGAACCACCAACATTACAGCAACAAAGATAGTGCTAATAATATACGTTTCCTGCTAAAAGGGTTGGTGTTGTGTTTACTCTTCCAAACGAATTACAAAAGCTGTTGGGTTCAGATAGTGTAATGAGCAGGTAGTGTAATGCAGCAACAACGAGACTTACCCGAAGCTGTGGCATGGAGAGGCATAGGAAGGTTGGAAGCTGGACAGACACGGAGGGAGGTGGCTGCTTCTATTGGAGTGTCCCAGAGTGTAATTTTCTGAACCTGGACGCGATTCCAGACAATATGAACCATTAAAAGAAGGCAAGGCACCGGTAAAATCAGCAAGAGACGACCGTTTTGCCGGCCGCGGTGGCCGCGGGGACTGAGGCGCTTCAGTCACGGTCTACACGGCCACTACGGTCGGGGGTTCGAATCCCCCCTCGGGCATGGATATTTGTGCCGTCCTAGTTCGTAAGTAGTTCATAAGTAGTTTGTAAGTTTAGGGACTGATGACCCCGTAGTTCAGTCCCATAAGCTTAACAAACATTTGAACATTTTGAACGACCGTTTTCTCCGGTTAATAGTTCGTCGAACCAGGAGGATGAGTGCGACTCAGCTACAGAGCACTCTCCAGGCAACAACAGGGCGATGAGTGGCAACAAAAAGAGTCCGAAATCGCATCTATGCATGGAGCCTTCTGTGTGTATCCCATTAAAACCACGACACTGTTTACCACGCAGAAACTGGGCGGGGGAACATCAGGTTTGGACTCGTAACGAATAGCTCCAGAATCTGTTTACAGAAGAGTCAAGATTTTTGTTCAGCCGGACAATCGTCGTTCCCTCACCTGGAGAGAACATGGAACTCGGAACAATCCATCTTATTTGCAGGACGCGTCGCCATATCATGTTTGTAAACGAATGGTGTGGGCAGAAGCCTCTATGTCGTTCAGAATGGCGCTTTGGTTACTAAGCGGTACAGAGACCAGATCCTTCGACATTTTATTGTACTTCACACTGGCGCCATAGCAGATGGGTTCCTTCTGGTGGACGATAACGCTCGTCCCCATTGGTGGACAGCAAGCTTGACGCTGAGGGAACTGAACGAAATGAATGGCCAGCTTGTTGACTCAGCACTTCTGCGATGCATTTGACAGACGCTTTGCAGCCAGACCGTCACCTCCCACAACGGTCGCAGAGCTGGAGGTATTGAAGGAACGCCAAATATCCCTCAAGTGCTGATCCATAACCTTATACATGTCCATGCCACGCAGGTATACAACTTTACTTGCCGTTCGAGGTGATCACACACCACAGGAGAGAAACGAGAATGACCTTTTCACTATTATGGTAGCCCCACGGTGT
Organism: Locusta migratoria; assembly: GCA_026315105.1. Classification (NCBI taxonomy): domain Eukaryota; kingdom Metazoa; phylum Arthropoda; class Insecta; order Orthoptera; family Acrididae; genus Locusta; species Locusta migratoria. The sequence continues at coordinate 383,173,980 of CM048744.1, forward strand.
CTCGCTCTAAGTGAATGCCATGTAAACCTCAAGTAAAGAGTTGAGACAGCGAAATATCGTACTGTATCACACACAAATTACAAGAAGGACTGAACCGATTTGGCTAATTTTAGTCTTGAAATATTCGTGTAAGCCCAAGGAAGGTTTAAACGGTGTTAAAATATGGAAAAGTTGTCCGGAAAAAGAGGAAAATCGGGAAAACTGAAACAGCTTTTTCAAGTGAGCTATCAATACCGTTCGTCCAATTGTGATAAAATTTTTCACATTTCGTGTTGAAAGCAAGAGGAAGGTTCGCATCAAATAAAAATTTGGGAAAGTCGCCCGGAAAGTAGGAAAATTTAGGAAAAACCGAAAGCGATTTTTTTCTATGATTAAAAATCAATTGGCACATGGTTGTAAGAGCATCACTTGAGTACGGCTTGACAGGACAATGTTTGTACGAAATAATTTTTTTGGAAAATCTACCGGAAAATTGGAAAATTTGATAAAAACTGAAAGTGCGTTTTTCAATGTGTTTTTGATTCAATTCAGCACTATAACTGACTATTCGCTCCACGGAGAGGGGTAATTCTTTTTTTGTTTTGCTCATCATGGTCTTGGGAAAGTTTTCAGTAAAAGAAAAAAAATAGTGGCATTTACATAGGGAAGTCGATAAATTCCAACGAAGTTCATTTTTCAATGTGTTTCTAAATGTACTCAACACTATAAGTTGAAAACCGTTCATCCGATTGCGCTAAAATTTTGATTATTTGATGTTCAACGAAAGATGAACGTTTTTATTAACTAAAAATTTGGGAAAGTTACCCGGAAAATTTGAAAATTCGCGAGAAACTGAAAGCATACGTAAGGTTCAAAGCAAGAGCAACGTTCTTATGAAATAAAAATTTGGAAATGTATCCCCGAAATTGGAACATTCAGAAAAAAAAAGAGATTTTTCTATAAAATATCAGTACCATTCATGTGAGTACGATAAAGTTTTTCCACATTTTATCAACGTTTAAACCTTCCCTGAAATTGCACGAATGAGACCCGAACATTATCCTGGACATGTGTGCGTGACTTGCCCACTCTTTCCGACCACTACTGAGCCGATACTTGGAATATCTGATGATGCCTTTATAAAGCTACTAGCTGAAAACCTGGCTTTGTCCGGGTATTTATTTATATATTCCTGCTTTGAGTCAGAACTTTTCCTATCCTTTCTCTCTCTGTCCATCTCCTTTTTTTTCTAAAAACATGCTACATTTATCAGTGAATAAATAAGAAATAACGCTGTCTCGCATAATGTACAAAATTATAAGTATCCAAACAAAGAAAGATAGTAATCAAAACACAAATGACATATAAAATGCGTACGACCTCATATTTATTGAGTTATATGCTATACAGTTATATAATTTTGCAGGTATGTATTCATTTGTATAAGTGCTGTATGTCTGTATTAAAGAAATTTCATTTTGACTTCTTTTATTTTTAATTCTTATAATTCCTTATTCGTATGCTTATCCTAACAGAGAAAGAGCTGAAGACATTGTAGCACGCTTAGATTAAAAATATGGTATGTGGCATCACGTTTCGCTGTATGTAACTTCCTTGCTATATAGTCCCAAACGTCATCGCTGGCCTTCAATTCGATTTTTTTAAAATAATTTGACGACTTTCAACCACCATATCTTCCACCGCCTTATAGCTATCGGCATGGAACTGCTATGGTGTACAACGGGAGACTTAAGTTCCCAACATACTTCACCCTTTTATCATTATCAACCCTCACGCAACAATGCAACCAATAAAACCATTTTCAAACAGTCATTATTGTTCCACATTTCGCGTTATATTCTTCAAATTACTAAATATCTTTCAGATCACTATAAAACCGTGCCTAAAACTTTCCCCAGATATAAATTAGTAACTGTACAAATATTTAAGTCTCTGCGTCTTGTCGTTCGGACGTGATAAGCGTACACCGAACAGACATTCACACACACACACACATATATATATATATATATATATATATATATATATATATATGAGATGGAGAGAGAAATATCTATCCAATCGCCATAAAACCGTGCCTAAAGCCTTCCCCGGGTAGACATTAGTAACTGTACAAATTTTTAGCTCTTTATGTGTTGTGGTTCAGACGTGATAAACGTACACCGAACAGACATTTACATTTATAGATATAGATTGGATTTAAATTAATATGATTTATTTTATGAGGTAAGTGATACGAAGTTCACCGGGTCATCTAGTATCTTAATAAAATGCGTTTGCATATGGATATTGTGCATATCTCACCTGATGCGCTAATTGTTATTAGCAATGTATAACAGTAAACGCAGACATATGAGGTACACAGTATTCCTTCTGGAGGTGGTAAGAGCGTAGCGGCAGCCTGCTAGCCCAGTACTCACTGAAATTAAGCACGCCAGAGTCGTAATGAATGCTGCGCATCTAGCACAAAGACGACAAAAAAGAAGGCACCACGCGATTAAACACGAGGCTAATGTTGGGGGTTGCACATTTTAATAGCAAGGCGTCGCCGTTACGCTTGCGCCCTACATTTTCTTTCATATCCTCTGTAGTTCTGAATGGCGAGCCTGAGGGCAGCGGTGCCGCAGTCGCTTCCTTCTCGTCAACTCACTGTCGCTTAATGAAACGCGTAGGTAGAAGTGAAGGCTGGCTGTGGCATTACACCGGCGTTGAGTACTCGAGTTTACTGTTCTGAAGTAGCACTGAGAGGGCGAATGGTCTCCCTTCAAGGGTCAGAAGGCCTCTAAGGAAGCTGTATATTGTTGAAATGTGAAGGATGTAATAAGAAAAATATTCAAATGTTTGTACAGCTTATGGGACTTAACTAAGGGGTCATCAGTCCCTAAACTTACAAACTACTTATGAACTAACTAAGACTAAGGACGGCAGAAATATCCATGCCCGAGGGGGGATTCGAACCCCCGACCGTAGTGGCCGTGCAGACCGTGATCGTGGTATACAGCTGAAAGTAGGTTCCATTAGAGAAAGAGTGACTGTGGAATAGTTTCACGGTAAGTGGTCCTTCTAACGAAAATTGGGCACAGTAAATGTTATTGTTACTTCTCTGCGACCAAAAGGCGTGCTGTTTCTGTATTCTTTTCATCAAGCCAACTCGTGTTTGTGGATTAACAGACAGCTGTGCAGTGCGTCACTAATTTTTAGAATTCATTAGAAGAAAAGGAAAAAAAAAAAGTTATCGGTTCCCGACATAGACGTACTAGTGTGGCACTCCGATACTGAAAACAGCCATTCGCAGGTAAACGGTGTGTTGGCACTCAGTACATAACGTCAATTATCTCATAAAAGCAGTGGCGGCTAGTGCTTTAGATGAATGGGGGTTCACTCCTTTCAGTGTCGGATCTACAATATTTCTGAATCGGGACCGGAAAATGATGTCCCCCCCCCTTTTCCCGTTCAGCGCGTTGGACAATTTGGCGCACCTCTGCTCTTAGCGGAAGATTATCAGAGATATATGGTAAAATATTGAATGTGCAGACATTTGAAGATGGATACAGTTAAAGTCAGTCTACTTACAAAGTTTCAATGAGTGGCTTTGATGATGACTCTAGAAAAATTTTACTCCTCCTTTGTGTTGCTCCCGAAGCAGTTATCAGAAAAAAATTGCAAGGTCCATCAGAAAAGTTGGCTGAATGGTCCCGTATTTTACAAAACACACTGGTGCCCTTGCATACACATTGAGGGGCACGTCAGCAAGTGCCCCATACCGTGGAAAGGACTGCAGTGAAGCAGTGGTACACACTGCGACCAGCTAACAGGGTCAGTGTGAGAACTCATGTCACTGAAACATGGAACGCAAAATGGAGCAATATGTTTTCTTTCAAATTAGTCAAAACAGCAACAGAGACCCATGGGATGTCAGTGCAAGTGTGTGGTGTTGAAGCAGAGAGTAAAAAGGGTGTGTTTGAGAGGTTTAAATGCTTTAGAGACGGAAAGGAAGATGTCGATGATAAGCTTCGTTTGAGTTGACCCTGACATACATCACAGAATGAGTGCAATGGATGCACGCAGATGATTAATGGCTGTTTTGTGAATGTTAGTAGATGAGTTAAAGAGTAGCAACGTTTGCGCAGATCCGCGAATGCGTTGCCTCACTGCTTCAAGCGATTCCACAAGAAATGTTTGCTGACAGTTTCCAAAACTTGTTTAACTGTTGCCAGATGTCTATTGTAGCCAACGTCAATTACTTTGAAGGCCACTAAAGTATCCTGTTTATAATTCTTCTTTCCTACACTTCCTGAGACCATTTACCGAACTTTCCAGAAGCACCTTGTAGTTTAATTACTGCTTGCATAGAGGAATTTAAATGGTCACAATTCCCCCACTCCGTAGTTCATTGGAATGGGATGACGCTCTAACAACTGCTACTGCAGAGAGATCCTCGTTTGTGCACTTCACCCTGCCATCCAGAGTTCAGATATTGGTGTACGCTATTAGTCAAACATGTAATAAAATCTTCCGATTTGTCCCCTCCCCCTCTCTAACCCCCTTAGATCCGTTGGCACTGACTTCTTTAACTACATTATGCAAATTACCTTTCTAAATAATTAAATCAATTTTGCCACGAATTCGGCAACCAATTTTTTAACCTTCACTCCAAAAGAGTCAGTACTTTCCCGTAAGCATAAGTAAAGATGTTGCAAAAGGAGTGTGTTACTTTGGATTCTTGGTGATATAGGGTTCGGTCATACGTCGACCGATACTGACAGTCTGGGAAGAGAAGCTACAAATGTTTTAAATAATGACAACCCATGCTGATGTTCAGCACATATAAATACAATACAACTGTATGATGATGTGGTCAATTCTGACGTCAGTAGTATACGCACTGCCAAGAAGCACAGAAATATTTGCCGCTGGGCAGAGTCAAACCCACAAACCTTTTAATTCGAATCCAACAGTGGCGGCGCGTCTTGTGTGTTCACTGGTTTCATTAAAAGGCTGCTCTCGTTCACCTCTTTTCAAACAGTTAAATATCTGTTGCAACGAAGAGTATAAATGTCATTCATCCCCAAAATCTCAAAAATGTCCAAAGATATGCGGCAAGTAACACTACATAAGTCATTGTTGTTCCCTTACTTGTTGAAAAGAAGACTGGGTTTAAAAAATTGCTTGTAGTTATGTTTCACCAAATATGACGTGTTTTTGATTAATTTTAAATGCGCCAAAAACAAATATGAAGGGCGGATGTTGCCTTCATGAAGTACTTGCGCATGCACAGGGCGAGGTGCGCAGTAGCTCCTTGTCTTCCTTTGGGGCCATTCGTGCGTAAGCCCCAGAGCTCGAGTAGGTAGGAGCTGGTGTCAAATATCTTATAAGTTATTTGCTGGTGTCTCTACCAGCTCAAACGCCAATGTTAAAAGCGGCGTTTCCTCTCGACCTTCTTTGCTGCGGGAGCTGCCTCCAGGGGGTTCAGAAAAGAATTTGAACTTCAGCAGCGCATGCAACGTTGCGGCTATCGTCGCCCATATTAAGCGACCGCGCTACGACTCGTATAAAGAGCTGTCTTTGCGACGTAAATCGTTTCTCATGCGATAAAAATACTTCGAATTTGCATTTAAAATGATCTGATAGAAGAACGAAACGAAGAATGACAATTTAAAAACACTTTTAATTTTATTTATTTATTTTTTCCAGGACGAACTTCTTCCCGGGGTTCACTGAACCAGTGAACACGTAGGCCGCGCCGCCATTGGATAAAACATTGCATAACCTTGACTTAACAGGTGTAAATAATGTTCACAAGTATGAGAGATTTCAAACATTATACCTGAAATATACTCTTGAAGAAAATTTCCAACACTGTTCCGCGTTATAAAATATATTATCAGTATTTGTGAAATGACCAGCCCTGTTTGTGTGTCGCCTGTAGCCGAGTGGTAACCGGCTGTCTGTGTGGCAACACCACAGCGTCACGTGACAAACGTCTAACGAGTAATTTTAGCATCATGTAATCGTTAAGGCAATAAAACGCATTTATATTTCGACTTCACACCTTTTTAGTGAAGCTCATTAGCCACATTTCGGCCTCACTCATGTAGCTACACACGGCGTAAATTACAGCTGATTTGGATGCTTCCTTCAGAATGTAGCATTTTAGGGCTACCAGCAGTGTACTTTGAACACCAATGGTGGCATTGGATCCCAACGTTCGTAACTCCTGATGAATAAAACACTGGTCAAAACAATTAGAGAATCAGAATGAAACTTTTCACTCTGCAGCGGAGTGTGCACTGATATGAAACTGCAGAGTGAAAAGTTTCATTCTGGAGACATCCCTTAGGCAGTGCCTAAGCCATGTCTCCACCATATCCTTTCTTCCAGGAGTGCTAATCTTGCATGTTTCGCAGGAGAGCTTCTGTGAAGTTAGGAAAGTAGGGGGCGAGGTACTGGCAGAAATAAAGTTGTGAGGTGGCATCGTGAGTCGTGTCGGGATAGCTCAGTCGTTAGAGCGCTTGCCCACGAAAGGCAAAGGTCCCAGGTTTGAGTCCCGGTTCCGGCACACAATTTTAATCTGTCAGGAAGTTTCAATTAGAGAATCAGTTGAAATATCTAGATTCTGAAGTATTTTCAATGTCTTTCTGTCGGTTCTACGGAGTAGGGACAGCAACATTACGGCAACTGTAATACTGGCAATAACAAAAAGTTGCTGCAGAGGAGATTGGTGCCGAATTGTGTTCATTAGCGAATTACGCAAGAAGTTGGGTTCAGATAGTGTATCAAGCAGGCAGTGCAATGCAAGAACAACGTCTTACTCGAAGCTATGGCATGGATACCCATAGGAAGGTTGGAAGCGGGACAGACACAGAGGGAGACGGCTGAAGCTATTGGAGTGTCTCATAGTGTAATTTCCAGGACCTAGACGCGATTTCAGACAACAGGGACCATTAAGAGAAGGTAACACCTAGGTCGTTCACGGGTAACATCAGAACGAGATGACCGTTATTTCCGGTTAACAGCCCGTTAAGATAGGAGGCCGCGGTGGAGTAGCCGAGCGCCGGCCGCGGTGGCCGAGGAGACTGAGGCGCTCCAGTCACGGTCTGCACGGCCACTACGGTCGGGGGTTCGAATCCCCCCCTCGGGCATAGATATTTGTGCCGTCCTTAGTCTTAGTTAGTTCATAAGTAGTTTGTAAGTTTAGGGACTGATAGCCCCGTAGTTAAGTCCCATAGACTTTACAAACATTTGAACATTTTGAGTAGCCGAGCGGTCTAAAGCGTCTCGCTGCGGAGCGCGCGGTTGCTCGCCGTGGAGGTTCGAGTCCTCCCTGGGGCATGGGTGTGTGTGTTTGTCCTTAGGTTAGTTTAAGTAGTTTGTAAGCTACGGACTGATGACCACGCAGTTTGGTCCGATAGATTTACAAACATTTGAAGATAGGAGGCTGAATGCAACTCAGTGGCAACGCACACTCCAGGCAGCAACAGGACGCGCAATATGAGCAGAAACAAACCGAAATCGCCTTCAGGAATGTGGCCTATGGTATGTTTCCCGTTAAAACCACGACACCGTTTAGACCACAGAAACCGGGCGGAGAAACATCAGAATTGGAGTCGTAACAAAAGGCGTCGGTTCTGTTCACAGATGAGAGAGGATTTCGTGCTCAGCCGGACAATCGTCGTTCTCTCATCTGGAGAGAACGTGGAAGTCGGAACAATCCTGCCTATGTGCAGGAAACATCACCATATCATGGAGAGAGGCAGGAAGGTCCTGTCGACAACATGGTCATTAGAAACGGCACTCACGCTAGGATTTGGGGGTTAAGGATGGGAATCGAAATCGGCCGTGCACTTTGAAAAGAACCATCCCGTCATTTGCCTTGAGTGATTTAGAAAAAATAACGTAAAACTTAAATTTGGATGGCCGGAGGTGGATTTGAACCACCGGCCTCCCATGGCTCCACCTTGCTCGGGCCATATTATGGTGGTGGACGAATGGTGTGGTCAGACGACAGTATTGGCAGACGAACGGACCTCTATGTCGGCAGAATGGCGCTTTGACTGCTCAGAGATATTGAGATGAGATCCTTCGACCTTTTGCTGTGCCCTTTGTTGGTGCCATAGGAGATAGGTTCCTTCTGGTGGACGATAACGCTCGTCCCCACAGAGCTGCACTGGTGAATAACATGCTTGAAGCTGAGGGAATCGAAGTAATGGAGTGATCAGCCTGTTCACCGGGCATAAACCCGATTGAGCATGTCTGGCCGGCCGCGGTGGCCGCGGGGACTGAGGCTCTCCAGTCACGGTCTGCACGGCCACTACGGTCGGGGGTTCTAATACCCCCTAGGGCATGGATATTTGTACCGTCCTTAGTATTAGCTAGTTCATAAGTAGTTTGTAAGTTTAGGGACTGATGACCCCGTAGTTAAGTCCCATAAGCTTAACAAACATATGATTTTTTTTATATTTTTTATTTTATTTTTTATTATTATATATATATATATATATTTTTTTTTTTTGAGCATGTCTGGGATGCGCTTGGCAGACGCTTTGCAGCCAGCCCAGCACCTTCCACTGTATACGACACTAATTGATAGATGGCAAAATATCCCTCAAGAGCTGACTAACAACCACGCACGTGTGAATCTGTATTGGCTGTCCGAGGTGATTATACACCATATTCGAGGGCAACGAGAATGACTTTTTCACTATTATGGTAGCACCGAGCGAGGTGGCTCAGTGGTAAGACACTGGACTCGCATTCGGGAGGACGGTGGTTCAAATCCACCTCCGGCCATCCACTTTAGGTTTTCCGTGATATGCCTAAATTGCTCCAGGCAAATGCCGGGATGGTTCCTTTCAAAGGGCACGGCTGATTTCCTCCCCCATCAGTCCCCGAAAATCCGAACGTAAGCTCCATCTCTAATGACAACGCTGTCGACGGGACGTTACAACCTAAGCTTCTTTCTTTTTATTATGGTAGCACCATGGTGCCTCGCTGTAAGTAAACGCCATGTAAACTTGAAGTAAAGAGTTGAGACAGGAAAATATCGTACTGTATCACACACAAATTACAATTGTAAGCAATATCTGAAAAAATACGGTTGTGTATGATATCTCACCTGACCACCTAATTGTTTTGAGCAGTGAATAAGAAGTCCCTTTCATTATAATGGCAGTGTATATGTAGGGCGTTAAGCTCCAATCGATTTCTTTTGCAGACGAACATGAGCTGGAGAAAGTGCATCCCGCAACCTGGTGGCTATCGTCGCCCCGCAGAAATGATGAAAGTGCAATGTCAAGTTTCAAGAAAGGCGCGTCGCTGGGTGGGACATTTTCCCACGGCAGGCGATCGGCGTGTCGCGTTGCCGGCTGCCTGGGCGACCGCAGGCCGTCCAGTGAACAGGCAGGCAGATCCACCGCCGCCGCTGATGGAGCCGCAGCCCAGACACACGATACTTCCGGCTCGCACCGCGCGGATCCCGCTGCCGACACTTTCGCTGTTGGTCCCGCTCGGTACCTGCTTCTGCCGGCGCGGTCGCCGTTACTGCCGTGAGAACCGGTGCAGGTTTACAAGCGGCCCAGAGATCAGCTATTGTGGGCTGGAAATGGGGTGCGCGCCAACGTGTCTCGTCTCGGCTCTTAATACTCTCCGCGACCACCCCTGCGAGTGGTGTTTTTTTTTTTTTTTTTTTTTTTTTTTTTTTTTTTTTTTTTTTTTTCCGTGGCTATCGAAAAAGTTCTGGGACGTTGACCGTACATTGTTGCGATTCCTTGATAACAACAGGATCGTATGTGAGTGTTTTACTTTGAGCCTTAACGCAAGTGTGAAGCCTTGTGAAGTGTCTTGTCTGTTACATTTCGCCGGCAGCGGTGGCCGAGGGGATTGACGCGCTTCAGTCACGGTCTGCACGGCCACTACGGTCGGGGGTTCGAATCCCCCCTCGGGCATGGATATTTGTGCCGTCCTAGTTCGTAAGTAGTTCATCAGTAGTCTGTAAGTTTAGGGACTGATGACCCCATAGTTAAGTACCATAAGCTTAACAAACATTTGAAACATTTGTTACATTTCCTTTCACTCTCAGGTCTTGATCCTGTTATTTCGGGTCAGGGGCCCAGCGGAAATTGCATGGGCATTTTTACTTAGTTGTACGTTTTCCTTGCGTTTTGATGTAGAGTGTTATGTTTTATACTTCATACTTTCTTCGCTTTTTCCAGTACTTTTCATCCAACGAAGGCTGGATTGGTTTTGCCCTTTCTGTCTTTCATAGGAGGATGCTTTGTTTTTATCTTCATAACTGGTTTTCAATCAGACGACAGCCGACTGAAACTCTAAAAGCTAGGGGACACAGCAGCGATTGCCTTATAGAGTCTCGTTTATTTTTTTATTTATTTATTTTTTTTATTTTTATTTTTTATTTTTATTTTTTTTTATTTTTTTTTTTTTTTTTTTTTTTTTTTTTTTTTTTTTTTTTTTTTTTTGCTGGTAGTTTAAGGGCGCACAACTGCTTAGGTCATTAGCGCCCGACCTTAAACGTGAATGTACCAAAAACCAGAGTTAAGACAACTGCCAAAGAGGACGATACCAGGATATCGCTAAAATCATACGGTAAAATACATCAAGAGGAAGAATTAAATGTTCTTTGATAAAGGAGTAATCTGTATAAAATGCAAGACCCGAGCAGCTGCTTGTGTGTCGTCGGCTAAAATTTCCTCTAAAGTGTTCGGCAGATTAAGGGCAACACGGACATGATTCAAATTAGCACAGGACATTAAAACATGGCGCACCGTCAGCGGGTGACCGCAGGAACACAAAGGTGCGGGGTCGCCAGTCAGCAAGTGGCGGTTGCTGAACCGGCAGTGACCGATCCGCAACCGGGCCAGGATTACTTCCTCAAATGTTTCAAATGTTTGTACAGCTTATGGGACTTGACTACAGGGTCATCAGTCCCTAAACTTACAAACTACTTATGAACTAACTAAGACTAAGGACGGCACAAATATCCATGCCCGAGGGGGCATTCAAACCCCCGACCGTAGTGGCCGAGTAGACCGTGACTGGAGCGCCTCAGTCCCCTCGGCCACCGCGGCGGCAATTACTTCCTCCCGTCGAGAGGCGTGTCAGGAGGTCTTTCAAGTTGTTGGGATTGGTTTAATGGTGCGAAGCTTATTGGCATGAAGCGAGGACCACAAACTATGCCACGACAATAAAATGCGCGGCAAATAGACGCTTTAATATCACTGTATGGGACGCAGAGAGTAGCTGTCCGAGGCAGGAGGGTTGCAACCCTGGCCGCATCAGCAGCAGCTTCGTTCCCAGGCACACCTTTGCGGCCAGGTACCCACAGGAAGCAAACGTGAGAACCGTCGTCCGCCAACAGTTGAACGGAGTGTTGAATTCGGTGTACGACAGGGTGGATCGGATACGGGGTTCTCAGACTTTGAATGGCACTGATGGAGTCAGAGCAAATGGCATAGGAAGGATGGCGGTGGCGATGGATATACAGAACAGCTTGATAGAGAGCAAAAAAGCTCAGATGTGAAAATCGGACACTGGACAGGAAGCCTGTATTGAAACCTGTCGTCTCCAACGACAAAGGCAGATCCGACACCATCAGTGGTCTTTGAGCCATCTGTATAGATAAAAATGGCAGTATCAAGCCGCGAACGAAGTTCAACGAACCTCGAATGATATACCGAATCGGAAGTACACTCTTTTGGGAGCGAGCAAAAGAGTTCAAAATGAAGTCTAACCAGAGCCTGGAGCCACGGTGGCGTTGTGCTTTACTGCCTTAGAAAGGTGGTAGGGAGAATAAGATCAAGTTGCTGTAGGCGACGAAAACGACCCCTGCGAGTGTCACGGTGCAGTGGCTCACTGTGCCAGGCATGAAGCTGGTTCCACGCATGAAGCACAATGCCACCGTGTGGCTTTTGGGACATTCCGCCTTTGCCATAGTGGAGCTTCAAATTGGAGAATGTGTCGCTTACATAGCCTATCTTTCGTGCAACCATCAAAAACTGCAGTCATCTCCCAAATATGAGGACAATTATCCCCAATTTCTTACGGCAGCCCTGATCGTGGGTACAAAAAAAGTTCTGGGACGTTGACCGTACATTGTTGTGATTCCTTGATAACAACAGTGTTTTTCCTTGAGCCCTAACGCTCATTTGTGAAATGTCTTCTCTGTTACATTTCCTTTTACTCTCATGTCTTGACCCTGTCATTTCGGGTCAGAAGCCCGGCGGGAATTGCATGGACATTTTTGCTTAGTTATATGTTCTCCTTGTGTTTTGACGAAGAGTGTTATGTTTTATACTTCATATTTCATATTGTACAGTTGTGAAATATTGTGGCTCTTTATTTATATATGACTATACGAGTTTTACATCTGACAACCAAACGGCTAATTTTAATATGTGACAACCCACCAGTACAATCCATCTGGCTACAATATGTATTTATGTAATAATGTTACTATTTAGTGCAGAGACCAGAAGATGCTGTCTGTGTACCTCGAAACCGGTCGTCTGTTATAAATAAAGACAAAATACCGCGATCTTGGCATTTCATTATTCACAAAATACATTTATAAGATCGCTCCCTGCCATGAGCAAATTGTTTGACATAAATATACATATCTCTCTCCTACAATAATGTATAAAGAAGACATCTCTGTGAAGTAAGTTCAGTGTATAAGCAATAGATGTGGTCTTAATTCAAATGTGAACATTACAAGAAAGAAAACTTTGTTATATTTAAGATAAAAATATATAACCTTGTAATCTAATGGATTCACATATCTTTGTTATTTTAGGCCCGAAACTAGTATTGTTGTTGTGCTCTTCAGTCCTCATACTGGTTTGATGCAGTTCTCCACGCTACCCTGTCCTCTGCAAGTCTCTTCATCTGAGAATACGTTCGGCAACCTACATCCTTTTGAATCTGCTTACTGTATTCGTCCCTCTGTCTCCCTCTACGATTTTTACCCCACACGCTTCCTTCTAATGCTAAGTGGACAATTCCTTGTTGTCTCAGAATGTGTTCAACCAATCTATCTCTTCTCCTAGTCAGGATATGCCAGAAACTCCTTTCCTCCCCGATTCGATTAAGCACCTCCTCATTAGTTACGTGATCTACCCATCTAATTTTCATCATTCGTCTGTAGCACCACATTTCAAAAGCTTCTATCATCTTTTTATCTGAACTCCTTATCGTCCACGTTTCACTGCCATACAATGCTACACTCCAGACAAATGCTTTCAGAAAGGACTTCATAACATGTTAAAAAGTTTCGCTTCTTTAGAAACGCTTTTCTTCTCATAGCCATTCTGCATTTTATATCTTCTTTCCTTCGGCCATCAGAAGTTACGTTGCTACCCAAATAAAAAAATTCCTCTGCTACTTTGATTGTCTCATTACATAATCTAATTCATTTAGCAACGCCTGATTTTCTGACATTGCATTCCATTACCTTCGTTTTACTTTTGTTAATGTTCATCCTATATCTTTCTTTCAAGACACTGTCCATTCCATTCAATTGCTCTTCCAGATCCTTTGCGGACTCCGACAAAATTACTATGTCATCGGCAAACTGCAATACTTTTATTTCGTCTCCCTGAACCTTAATTCCCTCTCCAAATTTCTCCTTCCATTCCTTCACTGCCCGCTCAATGTACAGATTGAACAACATTGGGGAAAGGCTACAACCCTGTCTTACTCCCTTCCCAACCTCTGCGTCCCTTTCTTGCCCCTCGACTCTAATAACTACTATCTGGTTTTTGTATAGGTTGAATATAACTCTTCGCTCCCTATATTTTACCCCTGTTACCTTCAAAATTTGGAAGAGTGTATTCCAGACGGCATTGTCAAAAGCTTTCTCCAAATCGACAAACGCTAAAAACGTAGGTTTCCCTTTGCTAGTAACAGTGCAATAAATTGATTTATAAAAAATCTTGTGACTGGTTGCAGTATTTTTTTTACTACAGTATTATCATCAACAACCTCTTTCTTCGCGAGAGGTGGGACAACCTCTGAGAAACTGTAGAAAGTTCCGACAGGCCCACTTTTCGTCAAATGTGCTGTAATGGTCTCCTAAGGCTACGAAGGCGACCGAGGTTTTCGTTTTGTGTCGGAGCCGCACCCTCGGTGAAGTGGGATGACTTTGTCTGGGAGACGGCCGCCCGGCCGGGTGATGAGCGCTGTTTGCATAGCAAGCACGCCGCCCCCCTCTCTCCCCCTCCCCCCCCCCCCTCCATGCCTCCATCGGCGCCTGCGCAACACACGCGGCCAGCCAGCGGCGTGGTCGCTTTACGACCGCGGCGCGCACTAAATTAACGCTAATAACCTCTGGCCGCACGAGCCGGGGCCGCCTTATTATTTGAATTTGTATTCCCCGCCATAAACCTCTGCCTGCCGCCGCCGCGGAGTACTGTTCCGATGCGCTGCGGCGATAAAGGGGAATCGGGACAATAAAAAACGAAAGCCGGGAAACGGAGTACGAGTAATAACGAAGGCGGTGGAAGGAGGTGTTGCAACTCTCCCGGCTGCTGCTTCTCACAGATAATCGAGTCCGCAGCAGCTTAACGTAATTTGAGTAACGAAGCTGTAACGCGTTGCGTGTTGTTACACAAAGTAGAGCACTAAAATTTTTACTTTTTTTTCCGCTGGCGTGTGAGCCTCTCAGTACTGACTGAAGTCGTGACTGATGGACCGCTGACGGAGTTTTAGAAAAAAATGAAAGAAACCAGTTACGAGGGGGAAACATATCTGAAGTGATTTAGGGAAGTTGTGAAAATTTAATCGCAATTATTGGAGCGAGAATCTGTTACGTCTTGGATAAGAGTTAAGTGTATTACCATCGCCCCCTATAACTCACAGGGCGCGTAATAATTTCTGTGAAAAGTATAATAGTTCAAGTTGAGTATACAGTTTTATTGGTGGGAAAAACCACAGCAGAAGTTGTCAATGCAGTCATTAGCTGCTTCGGATTATTAATTGCTTGATGTTAGTACATACTTAAAGGAAAATTACACATTCAATGACGTGATACCTTCCTTCTCAGTTCTGCTTATTGCTGAAAAACCAAGCCTCTTAAATATTTTGTAAGAAATAATTCTTTTTACGTATTTGATGAAATATCCGGACATGGAGACCACACATAGTATTTTAGCAGTATTTTATTCTCAGCTCCTTGCACAGAAACCTACCGATGTAAAGCTTTCAATTGTCGTCGACATGCACGATATGTTGTTCTTGTGTTATGCTTCAATTTGGGTCTTCCGCGGTATGTGGGTTGCAGTTTATTGTTGCGCGCTGTTTCAGGAAGGCTACGGCATGCTTTGTGCCATTGTTGTTGTAAATATATTTTAGAGCAATAAGGAGCACGTAATAGACATTTTATTTGTGCGCGATACGTATTATAAGACATAAAGTGGTAAAAAAATAGTTTATTTCTTTTGTGAGGTGTGTGGCCGATCGCATTGAGGCGCCATGCTCGAGGCCGTTCCCCGTCGGGGGTTCGAATCCCCCCTCGGGCATGGATGTTTATTTCGTCTTTAGTATAAGGTAGTTCATAAGTAATTTGTAAGTTTAGGAACTGATGACCCCTTTGAACAATGAACATTTCCGAGACTACCAGTACAAATATTATGGAAGGTAATAATCATACAAACATATCCTCAAAAATATTTAATTTCAGGCTATTGCAAATTTACCTAACCTACTTCTTCCAAATTACCTTAGCTTTAAAACATAACATTTATTTCTGAAATATATAGCTATTTTAAACGTAAGTTGAACTAAAAAAGGAAAAGCAGACAAAGTCCTAAGATTGGTTTGAGGCCGTTCCCCGTCGAGGGTTCGAATCCTCCCCCTCAGGCAAGAATGTTTGTGCTGTCTTCATTATAAGTTAGTTTAAGAGTAGTTTATAAGTTTAGCGATTGATGACCCCTCAGTTAAGTCCCATAAGCTTAACAAACATTTGAATATTTTGATTGGTTTGAACACCACAGTGTTTTACAAGGCCTGGTCCTGTTACGAGGTGGTACGCCGTTGCCTTCCTCCGATCTTCCGGCTTACCCATCCAGTTATAGGGAAATTTACAGTTTAATGTAGGTTCCGAACCGAGCGCTACTCGATATTTTTCACATCAACAACATCATAAGATTAATTATCTTCAAAAGCAAAACGGCAAGATGGCAATATGATTAATTTACTGATGACCGGTTTCGATGGGCTTTGCCAACATCATCTGATCGTAAAAATCCTACAATGTGGTCATGCCGTATAAAAATGCAGGTTAAACAGAAAGTGCACTTCCATGTGACTTGTAGAGTATCTGTGAAGATGTAGTATTAGAAAGGCAGCGATGAAAGCAAGTGATGTTCGTTTGTGCTTACAACGTTTACCTAGCGAGCACTGTCTCATCGAGTGCATTCATCCAAAACATAAAAAAATACTCTAAAAATTTGACTGTCTAGGAATGAAGATTAACAAGAAGAAAACAAAAAGCACGGTAATTAGAGGAAGGAACACAAAACGTCGTTTAAAAATAGGGGAAGAAGAAATAGAGCAAGTGCATAGCTTCAAATACTTGGGAAGTATGATAATGGATTATATGTACTGCACTGCCGAAATTAAGAAAAGAATTGTCATGGCAAAAGAAGGATTCAAAAGGAAACAGAGATTACTTTGCGGACTATTCAAGAAAGATCTGAGGAAAAGACTTGCCAAGTGTTATATCTGGAGTGTTGTGCTGTATGGTGCGGAGACCTGGATGTTGAGGAAGAAAGATGAAAGAAGATTGGAGGCACTAGATATGTGGATATGGAGGAGAATGGAACAAGTGAAATGGGAAGACCGAATAAGGAATGAGGAAGTATTAAGAAGAGTTGGAGAAGAAAGAAACATGCTGGAAGTCATTAGGAAGAGAAAACGGAACTGGATTGGACATTGTTTGAGGAGGGACTGTTTACTGAAGGAAGGAATAGAAGGAATGGTGAAAGGAAAAAGAGGAAGAGGAAAGCCAAGATATCAAATGCTGGACAACATCCAGGGAAATAAATATGAAGAAATGAAAAGATTGGATTTGGACAGAGAAAAGTGGAAGAGGATCAATCCATGACAAGAAGAGGATCAACCCATGACAAGACCTGCCGCAAGGCAGAATGCAATTGATGATGATACTAGACACGTAGTCAACATTTTGCACGGAATGGAAATCTATACTCACATATCAAATACTTTGCGAACATCATTAATGAATATAGCTATTTTAAACATAAAAAATGAGATAACTGTGTTGACAATATGCAAGAAAAAGGGCAATTTATCATATGACAACGGAGTGTTTCGCGACGGCATTCATGGGTAAAATTTTCTCGGTTTATTTGCTGCGTCAGTTCGCGATAAAATCTCGAGCTTTCGACGATAGCCACCATCGTTAGGAGCAACTGGTTGTCTTCAGTGCTGGTGTTATATAGCCAATCAACGGCTTCTGATTAGTTGGAATTCTGATTGGTCGGCTGCTACGTACTGCAAACGCACGTGATGTCAACGTCTGCACTGGTGGCACCACCGCTTCCGCAGAATCGTAAACACTGCGAGGAGTGGTTAAACTTCTTCTCGCTCATTCTTATTTCAACAGCCTGTTTGATAACATAATCCCAGTATTTGGCAGCCGGGAACAAAACTTTTGTTTAATCAAACAATATTTTATGTTTGTTCGTGAGGCTGTGCTCAGTAACTACCGATTTCTCCAGTACTCTAGTTTTAATATGTCGTTGATGTTCAGCACGGTACGGATGGTCTGACCTACGTATTTGCTTTCACACTCACAGGGGATATTATGAATCCCAGGAAATCTGAGAGCAAGACCTTCCTTAACTGGGAGAAGGATCTCCTTCAATTTCTTAGGACGACGGAAGAGCGGTCTTATACCCTGTCTCCGCAGGACTCTTCCTATTTTGTTGGATATAGCGCCACAGAAAGGAAGCAACCCAATCAGCTATTCATCCCGTTAAACATTTTCACGTTTCAGTTTCTTGGAGAACGCTGCGTTTACATTACTTTAACTATAGCCATTCTTTCGGAACACGTGCATAACGTGGTTTTAACTCTGTCTACCAACGTGTTCCAAACGGCTCTTTTCTTAACTGGATGATGGGAACTCTGTGTTCTAAAATACAGATCCGTATGCGTTGGCTTGCGGTACACAGACATGCCGAGACGCCCCTCCGATCTTCTTTGTACTAAAACATCTCAGAATGGCAGCTTTCCTTCCTTCTCAATGTCGACAGTGAACCGGATGTTTAGATGTATGCTGTTCATCTTTTCCACGAATTCTTCGAGAGCTTCTGCACCATATGTCGAGAACGTAACGATAAAATGAAGGAGAGGCGAATTTAACGCACGTTTCTAAAATTCTCCTAAAAAAAAAAAATAAAAAAAAACTTGGCCACTGATGGAGATAACGGAGAACCCATCGCCATAACGTCCGTCATTTCATAAAATTTACTACGGTACAAGAAGTAGGTGGTTGTCATAACATGCCACAACAACTTAATTGCTTCAGGAGGAAAAATTTCCGTCAGCAGTTTCAATGTGTCCTCCACAGGAACTCTTGTGAATAGCGAGACGATATCCAGGCTGACTAGAATATCACCTGGCCGGTAAATAATGGTTACCCTCCTACCTTAATAGATTCCATAACGGACAAGAAACATAAAAAAATATGTCACTTCTCATATTTACACTGTTGTTAACACCCCAGCACCCCAAGACCTTGTGGTGTCGCACAAGTATGAAGTGCGCGCCACGTACTTTCGCCGCGCGCCGCCATGCACGCACGGCGCGGCGTTCTTACGATGTCAGCCACGAGCGCCCTCTGCTTCAACTCCGCTCGTGGCCACGACTGCTGCATCGGCCACTTGGGAATCAGATAGGCACCAGTTAAGACTTGGCTATCGGATAGGCATTAGGAATCGTGAGTAGGCAGGCCTCTATCTAAACTATGTATCAGCATTCTGCAGTCAAGAACAATGTAAAAGTTAAGTATTACCAAGACTCCACGATATATATATATATATATATATATATATATATATATATATATATATATATATATTGTTCTAATTTAGCCTAGTGTTCGAGTTTCTGCTGTCCCACTGGCTGGTCACCTCCGTACCTGCACAAGCGTGCATCCTTTATTCCTATGTCGGTCTCTCTCTACTCGGCCACCGACACCGACACCGACACCAAGGACAACCGGCGGCGGAAGCGAAACACAAAAGTGGCGACGAGGGGGGGATACAAAAGACCTACTAAATGGTGCACTATCCCATATTTAGGAAGCTTAAAAGTTAAATCCAGAAATTTCAGGACATCCTTTTATGTACAAAATACCACTCTCTTCCCAATGGTGAAGACAACATTCCAGTCTTGGAAAAGAGTGGCATATACAAAATTACTTGCAACTGTGGCAATTTTACATCGTTCAGCAGGCAGGGCAGTATGTACCAGATTGAAAGAACACCACAGAATTTGGCAACATCTGCAGACAATCTGCTAAAAGAAAAACACAGCTACAAGGTAACACATGAAGTCCTACACCATACCCAGAAAGGAAGGAAAATAAACTGCTTTGAGTTAATGGTAATTAATAAACCTTGTACTAAATGACCAAACAATTTCCATTCTCGCCACTTCTCTCTGCGGAATCTAACAAGGCCACATAAACTACCCACTCCTATTCAGCTACCTCAAGTCCCTACTAGAAATCCATATTCTAATTATTTTCTGTGACCACAGAAGTTAAACTACTTACCAGATACCAATTGCACGTTATTATTATGATAATAATATTGGTCATCTCCGAGGGACGAATACAGTAAGCAGATTCAAAAGGATGTAGGTTGCCATATGTTTTCTCAGATGAAGAGACTTGCCCAGGACAGGGTAACGTGGAGAGCTGCATCAAACCAGTCTGCGGACTGAATACCACAACAACAACAACAACAACAACAACAACATTGGTTATCTAAATCAGTAACTACAATTTAACAATTTAAATTTTTACCTTATATTCACAGAAGCTTCATTCAGTTTATTCTCACCCTTCTATGTCCCAACTGTTTGACCTGTTAAAATCACTTGTTCAGTCAATTTCTATTGTTAAGTTTATTTTCTTGGGACAGCGGCCGTTCGCCAACGGGGTTCCACTACTTCCTCGGGAATGGGTGTTTGTGTTGTCCTTAGCATAAGTTCCTTTAAATTAATGCAAGTACAGTGTGTCTCAAGAAAGACGCCTGCCAGGCGTCCGTGGATCGCGCGGTACGGCTCCCGGCCGCCGCCATCGCATCCGCCGGCCACGGCAGCGCCCGATTCTCGGACTCTATTGTTCCGCGGGCGCATACACTGAGTTAAAGTCTAAAAAACATTGCCAAACATTAAACTAAGATTACCTTTATTTACAGTAGATGTTCAAAATGATGTCCCTCTATGGAAAGAGCGGCCTGACATCTCTTGAACATATTTGCAAACACTCGACGAATTTCGGCTGCCGAAATCTGGGGAATGACTAGTAGAATCGTCTTCCAACTCTTAGAGTGTATGGGGATTGCTTGCATACACCTTGTCTTTTAACATTCCCCAAAGATAAAAGTCACAGAGATCTGGAGAACGAGGTGGCCAGCGACTATCCTATCATCAAAAACACTTATTGCTGACAAAGAAGCATTGGAAACGTGTGGTTTTGCATTGTCATGCATGAAATAACCGTACAGCTTTTCGTTGGGTGAAAGTTCTTGACAAAATGGATGCAGGATATTGTTCACATACCTGTCAGAATTTATTGTTTCGTGAAAAAAGATTCGACTAGTCATTTCCCAGATTTCGGCAGCCGAAACTCGTCGAATGTTCGCAAATATTTTCAAGAGATGTCAGGACGCTATTTCCATAGAGGGACATCATTTTGAACATCTACTGTAAATAAAGGTAAGGTTAAGTTACTTAGATGGCAATGTTTTTTAGACTTTAACTCAGTGTATGCAGGCGTCTTTCGTAAGACTCCCTGTAGTTTGTAAGCCTAGGGACTGATAAACAACGTACTTAAGTCCCCTAGATTTACAAACATTTGAACATATTTTGTACATTATTATCTACATAGCAACTTAAGAGGTTTGAATGTAAACTCCCAGCTGCATCGCTATATCCTGTAAAGTTCAACTGATGATTGCGTAACAGCCGAAAACCTATTAGTGAAAACAATAAATCTGCAGAATATTACACAGTTGTGATTCCTTAATTTCTTCTGGCGAATAGCAACTTCGAAAAACTTACGGGTGCGGTTTTAACTAATTTATTTCGACATGTTTTGATTTCCACCTACTTTTTATTCAATGACGAATACTATGAACAGACAGATGGAGTTGAGATGGGAAGCCCTATGTCACCTATCATAGCTAAATTAGTCATGCAGAACTTTGAAGATCGTGCACTGGAGTCAGCGGCGTTGAAACCTGCTGGTTTTTTTTTCAGATATGTAGAAGACACTTTTGTTAGGCCTCATGGTAGTGAGGACTTTAATTATTTTTTGCAACATCTAAATTCAATCCACCCCAACATCCGTTTCGTAATGGCTGCCTTCCCTTCCTTGATGTGTTTGTCAGGAGGAAGGCAGATGCTACGTTGGGACATGCTGTTTATAGGAAGCCAACTCATACTGGTTTCTATCTGCAAAATGATAGTTGTCACCACCCAGCTCAACGTGAAGGGATTCTTCGAACCTTGATTTGATTTGATTTTTCCAGGCAAGCCAAAACAGTCTTGGTCCAACCCGCCACTGCCCGCACCGAAACTAAGTTTATTGTGCGGTATCGCTCCCTGTATATCTAGTAAAGCCAACCAATGCCATTGAACAGTGCAAGGAGTCCTTTTACCAGTTCTTTATCAGACACACTTTCTTTGGGTCTAGTTGTCCCAAATGTTCTGTGCCTTTTACTCTCAAATACAATGCATTCGAAGATTAGATGTGATGCAGTTTCATCACCGTCATCACAGATCCTACATTTAGGGTCCTCTTCTGTTATTCCCACCAGAACCCCACCAGAACCCTGTGACATTCTGCAACAATTTTAGACCTTGTTGCGGGCGCTGCCAGTGATCTCAGGGCTGCCTGGCTGTCTGAATAGATATAGATGCTACGATCTTTGTATCACCTACGCACATTCTCCTTCACACATGCCCTGATGGCAGTGATTTCGGCCTGGAATACTGGAGATGACGCCCTCCAGTCTTGGCTGCACCCCGTATACCCCGGCCCCAACGCCATGGTCTGATTTTGACCCATCAGTGAACCAGACAATATCCCCCGTACGGTGTCGAACTATTTTCTCCCACTGCTCCCTACTTCCAATTGTTATACTGAAAGGCTTGTTGAAGCAGTATGCGGTTATAATATAGTAGGCTGGCATTTCCCCAACCTTTCCTATATTTACCTCACTCACTATTTTAGTGTGTGATTCTGGATATCCCAAAGAGTTCCAGTTTTGAGTCTGTATGCACCAGCTGCTGCCTCCATCTTGACCCAAAGGTGTAATGGGGGCATATCCAGCATGGTTTCCATCCCAGTAGTTGGTGTGCTGCTAATTCCGCCTGTTATGGCTAAGCAGGCTAGTCTCTGCATCTCTTCGAACCTTAGTGCATTTCTGACCCGGAAAGTTTACTCACTGAGCTGCCGGTCTGGAGGTCAGTTTTCGTCAGAATGGCTATAGTGAAGGGCTGATTAAAAGAGCGTTCCGCTATCAATCACATGTGCAAAGGGCTAGTGATGATAGCACAGAGTTGGCACCCATGTCAGTGGCCTTTCTGCTATACGTTGGCAGCACTTCCAACAACTCTGCCCATAGTCGACAGGGAACGAATTTCTTTTTCCAACTCCCTCTCGTTGATTGAAGGTCTCGTCCTCGTAAAAGTGACCGGGTAAAGTTCGTTCACTATCTTCGAAACTGAAAGCGGTGGCTTACTGCCCTGCGTTCGACATTCCGCAGTATTTACAAACCGTTTATAAGATTGTAGATCGACTGAATTTGAGTAACTCTTTCGGTCGGTATTGTTCCAGAAATGCTTTCTCCGGCCCAGGAGGTCAGTCGGGCGCTTAATTACTGGTCGGTCGGCTCGCGGCGGCTCGGATTGCTCAAGATTTCCCCGCGGGCCAACTCCCGCAAATGTCGGAACAAAGCGGGTCGTGACGGCGGTTCCCAGATTCCGGCTCGACGCCAGCCAGATGAGCGCCGGCCGCCGCATTCCTGCCGCCGGCGGGTCACGAACCGCGGGCCCCACAGCCGATGTCGACACCACCCACCACTGGCTCCGTCTGCCGTATTTCTCTACGTGTTCAACAGTTCTGACATGACGTGAACGTCACGTCAAAGACTCCCAGATATTCATCGAGAAAATCAAACAGATTAGGAGCGAATTCAAGATGACTGAGTAATATTACGACAAACCTACGGGTAAGAAGCCAGGTATGAAATTCGACGTCGGCCGATATTTCGGCAGGTGACCACCCTGCCATTTTCAAGGCGAAACTGCAGTGAGGAAACAATGTGCAACGAGCTTCGAAACCTCTGTTTTCAATGAGTAAACGGGAAAGACAACACGTACCGAGCAAGCAAGCACAACAGCGCAGACACGACCAAAGATGAAAACAGTCAGGATATCGATAACAAACACCAGTTCTCAACGGACGAGGTCGGATTGATTCGATTTTTCCAGGTAAGCCAAAACAGTCTTGGTCCAACCCGCCACTGCCCGCACCGAAATTAAGTTTATTGTGCGGTGTCGCTCCCTGTATATCTAGTAAAGCCAACCAATGCCCTTGAATAGTGCAAGGAGTCCCTTTACCAGTTCTTTATTAGACACAATTTCTTCGGGTCTGGTTGTCCCAAATATTCTGTGCCTTTTATTCTCCAATGCAATGCATTCGAAGATTAGATGTGATGCAGTTTCATCACCGTCATCACAGATCCTACATTTACGGTCCTCTTCTGTTATTCCCATTGTACGTAGGTGTTTTTTGAAATTCCCATGGCCTGTCAGCAATCCAACCATGAGTCTAATCTCTTTCCTGTTCAGGCCCACGACTGCAGAGCTTCTTTTAAAACATGGCTTTGGCATCATTACCTTGCCATGTTTTTGTTGATGGACCTCGCTCCAATATTCTACGTGCTGTCTTCTGAGCCAGTTACGTAGCTTCAATTTGATCATTGCCTTGGTGATTGTCAGGATAGGTTCCGGTCCAATAAATGGAGTCTCTGCCCCCGTCCTGGCTAATCTGTCGGCATGTTCGTTGCCACTGATCCCCGAGTGGCCAGGGACCCACAATAGGTTTACTCTATTGCTTTCCCCTAGCTCCACCAGAACCCTGTGACATTCTGCAACAATTTTAGACCTTGTTTCAGGAGCCGTCAGTGATCTCAGGGCTGCCTGGCTGTCTGAATAGATGTAGATACTACGGTCTTTGTAGCACCTACGCAAATTCTCCTCCACACACGCCCTGATGGCAGTGATTTCGGCCTGGAATACTGAGGCCAGTTTTCCTAGACAGATGACGCCCTCCAGTCTTGGCTGCACCCCATATACCCCGGCCCCAACACCTTGGTCTGACTTTGACCCGTCAGTGAACCAGACAATACCCCCCGTACGGTGTCGAACTATTTTATGAGGTCGGATTAGTTTTACACCTCTGTTTTTTTTTTTTTTTTTTTTTTTTTTTTTTTTTTTTTTTTTTTTTTTTTTTTTTTTTACAAGTGAGAGCAGGATCCCATGCGGAATTTAAGCAAAATCCTCCATCCCTATTCATAAGGTTGTCTGCTGGTTTTATATCAATCGCTTCCTCGATAACACAGTCCCAGCAGCTGGACGTGCAGGCCGAAATTTCCATTTTGTTGTATTCCATAGGGTGATATTTCTCAAGACAGGGTTCGGCCACAGCAGGTTGTTTGGCTGTTATAAACGAGTGTGACGTTTATGCTCAATACAACGTCCTCAACAGTCCTAATAGTTTGACCAACGTATGACATGCCACAGCTGCATGGGATACGGTAGACACCCGCCTTACGCAAACCGAGATCACCCTTAACGGATATCTACAGCGCCTTAATTTTACATGGTGGACGAAACACACATTTCGTTGTTTTTAAGCAAAATCTTAAGAGGCGACAATTCTCACACTCATAGTGCACATCTTGTGAATGTGTGCCTTCATGAGGAACGGCCAGCATCTCCTCCAGACATGAACCCTGTCGGATATACGTGGGAAACATTGAAATGGGCTTTTTTTATTTATCTATTTTGTAGAGACGGCATACCAACCACTCTGAGATATCTATGCCGAATTGCCGTTGGGGAGTTGAGGAGGATGCAATAGTTGAGACATGAAGAGGCTTGCACAGTGTACAATAACGTGGAGAGCTGCTCCAATGACGTCTTTTTTTCTTATTAATTTTTCCCTGAGTTACTCACGTTTATTATTAATTAATTTATTATTATTTTTTATTTTTTCTTAATGAAACAAAATACAGTCTTCTACAAAGAATTTTGGGCATTTACCGCCATAACGAAAAAGAAAGGAATTCAGGCACAGAAAGAAAAAGAGAACCTTAGAGGAATGACGCGCCGACCACAGGCATGGTCAGCAGTTCCCGATACGTTAGGGATACGCTATCACCTGTAGCATTAATATCAGGTAAGCACAGATCACTAATAAAACAAACTTAAATGTTAAACACAGAGACGCTGTTAACATGAACAAGAAAGACAAAGGGCTGGAGGTACCCTTCCATCCTGCGTAGAAGACAGAAAATATGTCTCAAGCAGCAAACACTAATATACCCCTAGTAGCGAGTCATTATACCTGCAGGCGACAGGCAAACATAAAGCTTCATCTCCTAAGGATATGCCCACCTCGCCGTAGAGTGAGTGCCTCCGATGTTAAAAAACGAAAAGGAAGTGAGACGTATTAAAAGAAAAAAAAATAGGACTGATCATACTAACAACACAATAACTACGTAACATCCAACAACTAAAAAGTCTGTGCTGTTTCAGAAATCATTGGCGAGAAGGTAGAAGGGGAACTTGTTGATTTGTTTAATCATGTACTTAACTCGACTTAATTTTTATTTAATGACCAATATTTTGAACAAACTGACGGTGTCGCAATGGGAAGTCCCCTGGTCACTCATTTTGGCGAATCTTTTTATGGAGTACTTCGAGGAGAGAGCACTTCGGTCAGCAGAATTGAAACCTACATGTTTTTTGGTGATATGTAGATGATACGTTTGTAGTCTGGCCCCATGGTACTGCATCGCTGGATTCATTGTTAAACCACCTAAATTCTCTTCATCGGAACATCGAGTTTACTATAGAGATGGAAAGAAACGGCGAACTACCTTTCCTGGACGTTTTGGTACGGAAGAAAGAGGATGACACCTTGGGTCACGCCGTGTACCGTAAATTAACACACAAGGACAACAGGCCACCAATTGTTACCATCCAGTGCAATGATGAGCTGTGCTTACGACGTTCGTGCACAGGGCACGTGTCATGTCAGGCTCGGACAGCCTGTCTGATGAGTTACGCCGCCTCCGTACCGTTTTCTTAAAGGACGGATATTCTGAACGGGAGATTCGCCGTGCCTTACACCTGGCGCATGTCAGGCAGAGTGAGGAGCAACAAGAAACCGATGAACAAAGAGGAATAATCGTCTTGCGATATGTCGGCGGTGTTTCTTCAAAAATAGGAAGATTGCTAAAGAAACAGAATGTTAAATGTCTCCTCTGCTCGCCAATAAAACTAAGAGCTCTTCTGGGCTCTGTAAAGGACGATCTTTGTCTGAGAAGGCCCGGTGTCTACAAGATTCCCTGTAACTGCGGAAAATCCTATATCGGACAAACGTGTCGCACCATGGAGGACAGATTTGTTGAACATCGGCGACACACGCGTCTGGACCAGCCAGAGAAATCTGCGGTTGCTGAAAATTGCCCCAGTATGGATTACGAAAACATCAAAATTATTTCGATGACGTACTCGTACTGGGACAGTTTTATTACAGAGGCGATACAAATGCGCACCTCTTCGAATCTGCTCAACAGGGTCACCGGATACCAATTCAGCACAGTTTGGGATCCTGAACTGAATATGTTAAAATGACAAGACTACCGAGAGAAATGACTGCGTGTGCAGATGAAAAGGCATCCATAGCGACGTAGTTTTATTGCTTGACCATGGAGAGATGGACACAGTCCAGCATGGACACACAGGATAACTGTATGCGGCTACCGACAGAGAGCGTTGGAGCAGTCTGCGGCAGTGCTTAGCATGTGTACAGATCTGCGCGAGTCCAACAGGTGGCGTAGTCTTTCGTTTATGGATGCAGTACGAAAAATCTACAACACTGAATATTGCTACCATCAGATATAGACTAATAAAGTAAATGAAAGTTAATAAGAAGCTTTTAGACCTGCTAATAAAATAATAAATAAATCAAATGAAAATAAATAAATATCTTAAGCGAAACCTCCCAAAATCAGCCCTTGTGCGCTAATGGCCACAGTTTTGGCGCGTTCCCTTCTTTGTATGTTTTGAATAGGAATTCCTAGGTCACGGCCCAGCAGTGTGTTCATCTACGTCTACATCTACATC
The DNA here is from genome assembly GCA_026315105.1 of Locusta migratoria. Taxonomy (NCBI): domain Eukaryota; kingdom Metazoa; phylum Arthropoda; class Insecta; order Orthoptera; family Acrididae; genus Locusta; species Locusta migratoria. Next base: position 383,201,673 of record CM048744.1, read on the forward strand.
TACATGGGATACTCTGCAAATCACATTTAAGTGCGTGGCAGAAGGTTCATCGAACCACCTTTGTACTACTCATCTTCCATTCCATTCTCGAATAGCGCGCAGGAAGAAAGAACACCTGAATCTCTCCGTTCGAGCTCTGATTTCCCATATTTTATACTGATGGCCATTTCTACCTATGTAAGTGGGAGTCAACAATATATTTTCGCATTCGGAGGAGAATGTTGGCGATTGTACTTTCGTAAGTAGCCCATGTCGCAGCGATAAGCGCCGTTGTTGTAATGATTCCCATCCCAGATCCTGTATCATTTCCGTAACGCTGTCTCCCTTGTATCGTGAAAATACGAAACGAGCTGCCCTTCTTTGGAGTCTTTCGATATCCTCCGTCAAACCCACTTGATGATAATGATCTTACACTGGGCAGCAATACTCCATAAAGGGCGGACAAACGTAGTGTATGCAGTTTCTTTAGTAGATATGTTGCATCTTTTAACAGTCCTGCAAAAAAAAAAAAAAAAAAAAAAAAAAAAAAAAAAAGCAGTTCTGGTTCGCCTTTCCACGACATTATCTACGTGTTCTTTCCAGTTTAAGTCTGAAGTGATAGTAGTTCCTAGGTATTTTGTGGAGTTTACGGCCTTCACATTTGATTGATTTATGTTGTAAACAAAGTTTAACGGATTTCTTTTCGTACTCATGTGGACGACTTCACATTTCTCATTATTTAGAGTCAATTGCCAATTTTTACACCATACTGATATCTTATTCAGATCGTTCTGCAGTTGGTTTTGATCTTCAGATGATTTTACTAGACGGTAAATGACGGCGTCGTCTGCAAACAACCTAAGAGAGCTAATTAGAATATCCCCTAAATCGTTTATGTAAATAAGGAACAGCAGAGGACTAATAACACTGCCCTGTGGAACGCCCGATATCAGCTCTGTTTTTGTCGATGCCTCACCATCGATTACTACGAACTGTGTCCTCTCTGACAGGAAATCCCCTAACCAATCGCAAATTCGGGGCGATATAATCACGATTTGATTAAAAGCCGTTTGTGAGGTACGGTGTCTAAAGCCTAAATCAAGAAATAAGGAATCGATTTGAACCTTTGTCGATAGCATCCATCACTGCGTGTGAGTAAAGAGCTAGTTGTGTTTCGCATGAATAGATAGTTCTGTTCGAGATAATTCATAATATTTGAATACAGGATATGTTCCAAAACACATCGCACCTGAAGATGTCAGCCAGGTGTACTGACGAAATATTTTGCAGTTATGACAGTAACATCCGACGTTTCGCCCAAGAACCATATTTAGAAAGAAAAAAAAAAAAAATCTGTTTTAGGACTGCAGTTCTTGTTCTCCGTAGAAATAAGCGTGGGATAATGTGAAAGCAGTCTCCACAGATACCAAGTTACCAGCACATATGATGTGAAATCAGGTAAAAAAATCAGGCGTATGCTTCATCACCAAACATCACCCTGGAGGTAAACACCGGTAGAGGGATGCAGCATTGTTTGGCGTCACACACCGCGTGAAATCTCAGCTCTGCGGGAGCCGGCGGTTCCATCGAATTAGACAAAGCAGTGTTCCTGAAAAGAGGCGGCCGGCGGGCCTCAAAGGCGGGGGGACGGGATGGCCGCCATTCATCTTGCGCTCCCTCCAGCTGTGGCCTGGCCAGCCAGCTAGGTATGGGACCCCCGCCGCGAACACACCGTTTCCACGACTCGCAGGCCGCCGCGGGCGCGCACGCATGCAAAAAAACAAAGCATCGCCCCCATCCGCCGTATATCACTCGCCAACGAACCGAAATGAAGCTCCCGCGGGCAAAAAACGAATGAGTAAACATTCGGCCGTGGACGCCAGATATGATAACCTTTTTTGTTATCCTCTCCATATGGGAATAAAAACAGGAACACTCAAGCTCCTGTATTTTTTTATTCTTTTAATTATACAATAACCAAATACCTATACATAAATGGGTCTTCTTATGCTACTACATTTTTTGTGCTTTTTATGCTACTTCTAATGATTTTACTGAGCTACATGATATGTTTTGTTTTTGCTGTTGTGTCTGCCGTATGTGCTGCGTCATGCAGGGTGCGTTGGCATGTTGTGTTTCATGTGGAAGTTGCTACTGCTACGGTTAGTGTCTTATTTTGTGTCCGCCCCCTGCAGTGCAGTGATGTAGAAACCCACTGGTTGGCCTGTGCCCCCCGAACTAATTCCGGAGGGCGTGATCCTGGCACTGGGCTGGCCTTTTGCACTGCAGTCCTTGTGTTGTTTTCGTGTTTTCTCTTAAGCCTAACTTAATCTAACTTATATCTAGCGTCGCAATCGGTGATTTGGCTGCACTCAGTCCTCCTGATCCAGGGCACGGCGGAGTACTCCGGCGGCACGGCCTGGTGCAGCAGTCATGCCTGGAAAAAATGTCTCATAATCGGTTTATAAATTCATGTCTGATGTGGTTTGAGATTTTGTCGGTTAATTCATTGAGAATTTGAAAATGTGCTTCATGTCTGATGAGTTGGTATGTGTCTGAGTTAGGTAGTTGACGGAAGTATTACAGAACCTCCACAAAGGAAAATTGTCGCGTAGCACCGTTCAAGTTTACCGGAATTATTAAATGCCCAGTCAAGCTACTCTGATCGCAGTAGAGTAGAAGTCCGATAGTCCGACATCCTGGAACGCTCGATGGTCCGGCAACACGATCCAAGGGGAATATTATTTTTCCTTTGATGCTGCAGTTACGCTGACGTCACCGATCGACTGTTCACATGAGGAGATCTGCTGCTTGGCCGGTCACAACAATGTTCCGCCAGTGGAGGTCAATAGCGCAGACGCCATTGTTGCGATCGGAAGCACTCGGACTAGTGATGGGCAGTCCGGATCATTTCACTGTTTCGAAACATGCGGATCATCTGAGTCTAGTGAATCGACTCACTGTTTCGGCACACGAAACATCTGGCGTGCCGCAGAGTCGTGTGTGACGCTACCTTTCCTGATTCACGTGAACCGCAGCAGCTGCAGGGTGCCGCAGTGAGTCGACTCGCTGCTTCGGCACTCAAAACACTTGAGGTGCCGCAGCCCTGCGTCCTGCTACCTCTGTTGATTCGAGTGAGACGAGAAAGCTGCAGGGCACGGCACAGTAGCGCGATACAACAAAGACGAAACATCTATGAAGATCAACGGGGTTCTAATATGTTGTTCAATAGACTGAACTGAACGGCACAAAATTTGTTTGCTACTACGATTTTTCAATCGTATTAAAGCATAAACGTTTACTACGTACTGTAACAAAGGAAGTACAAAACAGTAATATTAAAATGCCAAAGTCATGAAACTTTCTCTAACCTTCAAAGTCCCACAATTAAGTTTAAATAAAACAAGAAAGATCATGGTTCAAATGTCTACGTGCATCCAGAAATGAATAACTTTTCTAACCAATCAATATAAGCAAAATATTTAAGATTTGTTCCAAGGGCATATTTAATGCAATCAAGAGATATTACTACAGGTATCAACACAACGAAACACATTTCACAATTCACATGACGAAACCTCAAAGCTGAACTACAATTTTTCATTGTCCAGATAAGTATTCTGATAATCAGATTCATCTTCAGTCATTCAAATAAAAGAGGTTCAATTATAGTTCCTTTAAATTGAAATTAAAAAACGTTATTTTTGACATCTTCTTACTGAGAATGCGGTTTCGTCTCATTGAAATTATCTGTCCTTGCTTTCAAAAGATGCGTTCACATAGCACAATGCATAACAATGCTTAGTTCACGCGAAACTGCCTCAAAACGCCGAAGGACTTTACAACTTTTCTCGGTGGTATCCGTCTTCAAACCTCAGTTGAAGGGTAACATAATTCAAAATCTCGCGTGGCGCGTTAGGGGAACAATTTCAAACCCGTTGCACGTCTCGGCGCTGTGTCGAACTCACCCAGGCAGACGGACACCAAAACGCATGTTAATGGTACCTAGCGTCCGATACTTGAATTACAAGATTCGTTGTTTCGAAACAGTGCCACTTCAAGTTTCGACTCAGTCGAACAGTTCGCTGACTCGATTCACTGAGCTGAAACATCAACTCAGTAGTTAACTCTTCGGATCTTACTTGGCAGATCTCAACTGTCACTGTACTATGCACAGGTTCCTTTCATTGTTTTGGTTGCCAGCATTGTTCACCATTACAAATATCATAGTAATCAGGGGAAGTTTAAATTTAAGCAGTGACAATGTTCTCGAAGCTCTAAATCAGGAGTGAAGCGTATGAACATAACTCTGACCCTCAAACAGAAACTGGAAATCATCAAACGCATGAAAAAAGGTGAGAACAGAAATATTTTGGTGACTGAATTTAATACTGGTTCGTCAGCCATTCACGACATAAGAAACAAAAGTATGAACAATGCTTCTCAAACAGTGTTTCTGAACGCTGACTTACATATTATTGAAATAAATTTTATGCCAAGCAACAATGTTGTCGAAAACAAAACGATATTCCGATTTTTTTAAGTTAAACTAAATTATTGGACAGTACTGTGTATGTTCTGGCATACCTTGACTAAAAGAAGGGATAGATTGGTAGGACACATTCTTAGACATCAAGGAATTGTGAATTTAGCGTTGGAGAGAAGTGTGTGGGGTAAAAATCGCAGAGGAAGACCAAGAGATGGACACAGTAAGCAGATTCAGACAGATGTAGGTTGCCGTTCTTTTGTGGAGATGAAGAGGCTTGCTCAGGATAGGTTATTGTGGAGAACTGCAACAAACCAGTCTCCGGACTGAAGACCACAACAACAACAACTGTGTATGTATGTAAAGTAGAAGATATTAAATAAGTATTTTGAGCTGAATTTATTAACCTAATGATTGTCCTAATCAACATATAAGTGCAACAAATTGTATTACAGCTCTTTTCGCTGTATGGCATAACCTATACCAACAATAAATGATACCGACCGATAATCCGGCATTTTCTGTAATCCGTCACCGGGTCGGTCCCGAACGTACTGTACTATTATATATTTTTGGACTATGTACTGTACTGTACTATGTCTGTAAAATGTTTTGGCAATGCAAAAATGTTCAAATGTTCGTAAATCTATTGGACCAAACTGCGTGGTCATCAGTCCGTAGCTTACAAACTACTTAAACTAAGGTAAACTAACTTAAGGACAACACACACACACACACACACACACACACACACACACACACACACACACGCCCCAGTCACACACTCGAACCTCCGACGGCGAGAAACTGCACGCTCCGCAGTAAGGCGCCTTAGACCGCTCGGCTACTCCACCGCGGCGACAATACATCTGAAACATGATATTCAGCAGAAAGCTAACCATGTCTTGACCATCCTCATTCCATCTGTATCTACAAGCGCGTAGCTCGGAGAGTGTTGTACTAATATCATTTCCCCGTTCCATCTTCCACCTAAATGGTACGTCGAAGCTATGATTGTAGAAAAGTGTTGTATTGTTTTGTTTGTGGGATCATCAGTTCTGTTGGTAAAGAGGCTCACCACGGCTTCCTATCCTACGCCATCCGCTTTTACACTGAGTAGTACTTCCAACCTATATCAATGTTTCTCACTCTTTTCAGATACGCTACCCCCTACCTAGGTATTCTGGTACCTGTCTCCTCCCCCCATCAACACCCAGGAAACGTAGGATACCTCTGTTTGTGTGTGTGATCTGAAAGGCAACGAATTTAATTTCCTTTATGTTGACACAAATAAATGTGCTGTAGTATATATTATACAATGAATTTAGTGTTTTTTCTGAACGGAACACATTGTTCAGTTTCTACATGTTCTACTACACAAATCTTACGCAGACGAGTGGTTCGCACTTCAGGTAAGACAGAAAGCTTTCGTTCTCAAGTCTATTTATTGATTCAATGCTCAGACATTTTACACGAAGTAATTAGTCTCCTCACTTCCCAATACAACCGAACATCAGACATCCCCTCAAAATACTGCAGTGTTTCGCAGGTCCTTAGATGCGCCAGATCATAATAGTGTTTTCTCCTTCGCATATAACACACACTTCGGTGAGGATAAGATTCCAATTCTGTCCATGTGTTCCGCAAGGAAGTCATAGACAGTAATTTTCCCTTCGTGGATGTTTAGGGAGTGCGTTTTTATCTTCTTGTGGCCTCAAGTGGTCATAAAACTTCTTCGCCGGCCGCGGTGGCCGAGGAGACTGAGGAGCTCCAGTCACGGTCTGCACGGCCACTACGGTCGGGGGTTTGAATCCCTCCTCGGGCATGGATATTTGTGCCGTCCTTAGTCTTAGCTAGTTCATAAGTAGTTTGTAAGCTTAGGGACTGATGACCCCGTAGTTAAGTCCCATAAGTTCTACAAACATTTGAACATTTTTTTGAAAACTTCTTCTTAACAGTCTGAGATTTCATTCACATGTATTCCTGTATGTAATTGTATCGATTCTAAAGCTATTTTCAGTTCTAGCTTCGGTAATTGAGAAAACTGAGTATTTAATTTCAGTTATGCAAGAATTGAGAGACGTTTGGCAGGATGCTATCGTCTGTATCGCAGAAATTGAATCACAAAATATAACAACCTTTTTATGATGCTTAGAGGACAAAAAAACTTGCTTTAGCGTCAAGTTTATTGCCTCCAACTCTACGTCAAAATTTGAGTCAAAATATTTCACTATACACTGCAGCAATTTGTGAAGAAGTAGATAGGTTTTTTTTTTTTTTTTTTTTTTTTTTTTTTTTTTTTTTTTTTTTTTTTTTTTTTTTCCAGAATCACACGTTGCCTCTTGTATGTAGATTTAGTAACCGATAACTTACTGAAAACAGTTAACAAGCTTTTCGGTGTTCGTCGTTAATACAGTATAATGTACGAATGTTCATTATGAAACAATGTACGTTAAATCAAAATTAATACAGAAGCAATTTCAATTTTAATAGACCTATGGGTTGATATTACGGAAGTCTCTATTATGCGGACATGCACTGGACTGGTTATTATATGGTGCAACAACTTTCTCTTGGGACCGTGACCATCCCCCCCCCCCCCCCCCCCCCCCACACCGAAGAACAAGTAAGACATTGCGCTCAGGATGGGGGTCGTAACAAAGGTTGTTCCTTTCCTGCGGAAATAACCACTTCTCATCAATCCACATTTAACTTAAAGATTCTACCACTTTATTAGGGATTGCTTTCTTATCACAGTCTAGTGGAGCAAACTAATTGAGACTTCACTTCAAGCTGAAATTGCCCTGATTGGACTAAATTGACTAAATACAATTCAAATTGTGCTATGACTGACTCTGAATAAGAAGTATAGCTCCATGATGTCTTAGGGTCGGCTGTACATACTTAATTTCATTCCCAGCAGCTAAACACTACAAATAAAAATTTGTACGTGTACTCCTGCAGTCATGGATTTGCTAGCATAGTCATCAAATAAACAGAATATTGACTAAATTTAAATAATAAAATGGTGTTAATATAATGACTGTAATGAATGCAGACAGCACCAGAGAATTAAGTTGAACAACGTTTGATCAAGCAAGTACTTCCAAATTGATGGAAAATGGTCCTATAAACATCAAAGGTAAATAAGGCGGAGAAGAAACTTCCTTAAAAACAGAAGCGAAGTTGAGTCAAGTATCTTAGCTAGCAGAGTTCCAATCTAATTAATCTTCGAAGATGCTCGAAAACTGTCCGTTCTGCGGTCGCAAAGCTCGATATATTCGTCAGTACAAAATAATTCAAAGTTGAGTACGACGATTTACGCTAAAACTCGCGAAATTTTCAGAATAAACACATGCTCTGTCCACGAATAATCCCGCAAAGCGCACAGAAAAAATTATGAAGTGCAGTACACATTCCACTCTCCAAATTCGCCTCAAATACTAAAGTTTTCAAGTCACAATTTGCCAGCCAGTGACAGCACCATCGTGATCGAATATCACGAATTTGCCTCATGCAATAACGAACAAAAAAGACTAAGACTAGACAAGAAATTTTTACAAGGTTACCTTTAGATAATAGGCTACGTATGCGCACACCACCAGTGTGTAGCTTTCAGCTTGCAGTTTTGCCTTCCTCACCTAAAAAAACCAAAGAAAAAAACAATACAGTTTCAGCCAGCTTTTCTTGTAAATGTTCGTTAAATGTTACTTCTGTATTAAAAATCGAAAATAGTGAGAAGTGAAGCAGTAGTGAATATTCATAGAATATGTTTGAGAAGAATAAAGCTATCACTAACCTTAAAATTTCACAGTTTGTCGTGAATAAACATTACGTTTAATTTCAAACTAGCACTTGTCTCGTTTATACGGTTTCTATAAAGCAGCTGTGCGTGTGTGCGCATTTATTGTTAAAAAAAGATTGGTACATTCTTGAAAACCCGTGTCCCAGAACCTGTTAGGAAATCAGGACCACATTAAGTCCACTGTTGATTGCTGCATGACGTAAATGTACGTACCAGTATTCTTGTGCTGTGTGAAAGGGCGAAACGAAATGCCCAATACCTTACGCAACCTCTTATTAAAGGTCCACTTTTAATTCGGAAAATAGAGAATCTATTACACAAGAGTTGAGATAAAGGCTACTTGCTACGCCAGTGTAGCCAATTATGGACCTTTAATTCAGAAAATTAATGATAAAATATACTAGTATCGACTACTCAGGATAAAGACGCTTTGTTGCTTAGTCTTGCATGCTCTCTGGTATTATAATGAAGCGAGACAGTATACAGAAAAGTGTTCTCAACAGAACCATACTTGGCATGTAGCAGTAAAAAAATATTCAAAAGCGATGGAGCAAAGCACTTTTGATCTTGAACACGACAGTGACACAGAATACATTGGCAACAAAAGATTTCTTTAAAATCTACTGTCATAGTTCAATTTAGGTATGACAGTACGTGATACGCCATTCTTAATCTGCTTACAAAAGTTATATCATTGTCGACATTCTTTTTCTTATTATAGTTCTCTTTAATGCGAAGACTCACTCCAGGATCTGGCAATCAATTTCGAGATGAGCAAAAAGTAGGCGAAGCGTCGCTGAGAACTGCAGAACAAGTGTCCTCATTATTTCCGTAGAAAGCCTCGTCAATCGAAGCTCATTAGCTCGGGCTTGGTAAACGGTTGCCCGGGTTTTTAAGCACGTTGCGAAACGGCTATTAGTCCCATTCGGACTGCCACCGCAAGGAGCTGAATGACCTTCTGTTACTTAATGTTCTGTGAACATTAAAGAGCACTGGAGCGCGACAGAGCCATGACACTCAACAGACATCTACTGCCGTACTCACCTTGAGTGCCTTACGAATAATCGCTTGGCACTGACTCAGTGACCAATCACAATAATGTATTCCTCCGTTCTTATTGGGAAGGTCAAACATAGGCTACGTTTTATTGAAAGACTACTAATTTCTTTATTTATCGTACGGTTGTATAGGATAACAAAGGTAGATACAGTTAAATAGTAACTCCGTCCCACACAGCCCTCGAAAGGCTCATCAGATATAGGGTTGCCAGATCTCCGGGCGCCGCCCGGAATGCCCGGGTTTGGAATGAATTCTCCGGGTCTACGGGCCAATGACTCATCTCCAGGCTTGAATGTAACATTCATCTAATTTTTTTTTATCTCTCATAGAAACGACAGCACTATTACATTTAATCATTTTATGCCATCAAGTTTACTTCTTTACGCGGCAACAAGTGGTCGTAACAGGGAGCAGAGGGTAACTGGACACCTTCACATGGAGCCAGTGAGAAGCTCTTCTTGGTGGCGCGCGATCCTTCACAGTGCGCGGAGCCGCAAGCGGCAACTCTTCGAAGGCGCAGCTGTTAATGTGAGCAGCTTTGATGCTGCCGCCGCTTCTGCTGCCACGCCGAGTGAAGTGTGCCGATTGTTGATCCACAGCAACTGGCGGCCTGGCCGGTCAGCTGCGCGGCATGTGAAGGCCACCCCTAGCAATGTCCCACCGGGGGTGGTGGGATACTTGCTGGGAGGGAGGAGATGATTAGGGTTTTTTTCCCAATATTCACGTGGCATCCTGGTTGGGGGGGGAGGGGAGAAGTTGGTCGCAGTTGGGGGGGGGGTGAGACATTGGCCAAGGGGGAGGGGGGGCATGTCTGATCTCCGGGTCTGCCTCGAGTTCAATCTGGCAACCCTAATCGGATACCCACCGGCCACCGTGTCATTCTCCACTATACGGAGTCTCCGGATGCGGTACCAGGTGGTTGTGGTCAGCGCCTCGCACTCCTGGTCGTTTTTCGCAAACGGAGCCGCTACTTCACAATCAAGTAGCTCCTCAATAGACGTCACAATACAGGTCTGCGGTATAAAAATTGTTTCAAATTTAAAAAAGAGATTTTTATAGTGTTTTCAACGCTGATGTCTGGAAAATTAGCGAAAAAAATCCATCACGTACAGGTATTTCGCAAACTGCTTGTCTAGTTTAAGCTTTTTTTTTTTTCTATATTTCTCTACATATTTCAGCACTCTAATCAGTTTGAATTTTGGTTTTTAGAATCTCCATAGCTATTTAGCCGTTCTTATAGTGGACATTGAAATATATTAATAGATTTTTAAGTAATTACAGTTCATTCTACCACTTCCAACCGATACTCATCTTTTTAATATTACGATGTACGGGGTTCTGCTCGCTGCAACATAATTCTCCTGGGGCGTCGTGGTAGAAATAAATACTCGATATGTACAATTTTTCACTTCTTCTTTAATGAGAATCAAACTTCGTCTGCACCAAACATTTTAACAACAACACATTTACAAAGCATCAGAACGGTAGTACTTCTATTTCAAAACAAAGACTGACGTAGCTTCCAGAGCACTTGACAAACGACTAAAACTCGAACTCCCCCAAGCAAGGCGGTGAGCCAAATATATAACATCGGCAATAATGACGTTACATTAAGCATTGTTCATAACAATGGAATATACTGATTTACAATTAACAAACATAACAGAAAAACATTTCATGTACACAAAAATAATCACAATATAAAATGAAAACTATGCATACAATAATTTTAGATGGCGCATGTATTTTTAAGACGAAATTTCCGATCTTTCTGTTGACTGCAAAGTGCGATCTTAAATATCAATTAATTTGTTAACGAGTACATCACACATGTTCCTAACATATATTGAGCTATCAATTATCTTGGCAATTCTCAAACTAGATTCTAAATCTCAAGTGAGTCAATATATACAAAGAAATGCAATATTCAAATCTCGAGTACATCATTAATTACACAATCAGCTGGTCTACACAACTTGTTTATGAGCCTAACATATATACAATGCTATTTACTTTCATTTCTTTATGTTTTACAAAAAGTTTTTACCCTTCGTCTGTCTATTTATTTGAAATAATGAACAATGACAAAAGTTTTGTTTATAGAACTGTCTGGAAAGAAACTATATGAATCTCTTAATTAATGAAATCTATCACTTGTTTTAATCACAGTATCACCCAAACACTGTCCTACACTGATTCCTAGGCTGGCTATTACGTTTTTAACTTCACACGCAACATATATCACAACTGAACCACACGATTCCGGATCCAACGCAGACGGTATCGTAGGATGACATTGAGATGAGAGGACTAGGCAGACGGTATCGTACGATAACATTGAGATGAGGGGGTCAGCAGGATCGTTACAACATACATCAAATAAAGAGTTTGTATCTTTCGTCTCTCAAGAAGGTAACCTGGTGTTTTGCTGTGATGTTGCTGGACTTATGGCACGTTTAAAAATAGAATATGCTCTTGATGAGTAGAAACTTTTTATTGATTCTTCAAAATAAAATAAATAAATAAAAAGCCTTAAAGTAGTTCTGCACGTATGCTTCCATACCAGCTGGACACTCGGTTCACTTAAAAGAATGTTACGAAAACCTTGTAATGGTTTTAAGCAAACTCTACTGTTCAGACAAGAAATGGACACTATGTGGTGATTTAAAAGTGATTTCAATGCTGATTCGTCAACAAAGAGGCTATACAAAGTTCCCTCGCTTTCTCTGTGAATGGGACAGTAGAGACAGAAAGCAACACTACATAAAAAACCTTACAGGTAGTGGGTAAAAATGTTGAGAGAGAGGAAAAGCTTTGTGGATCCCAAAAAGGCGTCACTTCCAGCACTTCACATTAAGTTGCGGCTGACTAAACAATTTGTTAAGGCATTGCCAAAAGAAAGGGAGTGTTTCAGATATCTTTGTGGACAGTTTCCCGGTTTATACGAGGCAAAGCTAAAGGAAGGAATCTTCGTCGGATCAGGCATAAAACTAATGACAGATCCCAACTTTGTGGACAAAATGAAAACAAAAGAAAAGGCAGCATGGACATCGTTTAAATTAGTTGTTACCGGTTTTCTAGAGAGATCCAAACTTCGAGACAATCGTTGCAGACATGCTCGAGCACTTTAAGAAGCAGGGCTTTAAAATGAGCATTAAAGTCCATTTTCTCCACTCACATCTTGACTATTTCCCTGCAAACTGGGATTATGTAAGTGAAGAGCAGGTCGAAAGATTTCACCAAGACATCAAAGAACTGGAAAGAAGACAGCAAGGAAGATGGAACGTCAGCATGATAGCGGTCTACTGCTGGATGATAAAAAGTAATGATCCTCAATGAGTCCGCAGCCGGAATAGCAATAAAAGAAGCTTAGACAGAAATCGAAAGCGTTATTATAAGGACGTATGAGCTTAAAAGACATGGAAGTGTACTGGAAATGTAGTTCAGAACACGATTTATAAATAAAATACAATTTTATAACTTTGGAAAAAATGTAAAAATTGCTTACATTTTGTTATTATAGCTAAACATAGGCCTATTCCTTTTTTGTGAGAAAACCTGACGTGATAGAAAAAAAAAAGTAGATTGCATTTTTGAAATAAGCACTGAAAAGTACATAAAAGTCAGTTATCAAATTTCAAACAATTATTTTTTGCAGACCTGTGCAATTGTTGAGTACACACCGCTTACCAACAACGCTCGGCTGACCCGGACGGTAACCCATCCAAGTGCGAGCCACGCCCGACACTGCTTAACTTTGGTAATCTAGTGGAAACCGGTGTATCCACTGCGGCTTGGCCTATGACATGTACAGTTAAATGGATGTGTCCAAATTCGAGCACAAGTCCATAGCACATGGATTATGCAAAGTACCCGGATCATCGTCAAATGCTCGCACTGGACACTCTTTAACAACGTTTTCCACAGTTTATTCCTCCGCTCCGTAATCGTATTCAGAAGATGGGAGGAAACCCCACCTCTTCGTGGTGTTAACGCATCTCACTTGACTTGTCCTCATGCAATGCAACTTCGATGTTTGGCGTAGTAGATAGTATCAGTAGAAATTCTTCGATATATCTTGTACCAGGTGAGTATTGTGCGGTGGATGTTCATTCGTGTTGTAACTGCTGGAGGCCACGTCGGATGAAGTGACACATTAGGGTAGTTTGCATGATTTGAGAAGAGTTGCTGGGGAATTTTGTAGAACAGGGATTCCCAACCTCTGGTCCCCGTAAAAACAGTGGTCCGCAAGAGCTAAAGTACCGTTCGCGAAAGATTTAAAATCTTATTTAATTATTAATTGATTGTTACACGGTCAATCAATCCTACTGCGTGCCCATGATGATTTCACGAATTCACAGGTATTGACAAAGTGGATAAAACTGACACCAAGTGAAATATATTCATTTCTCTTCTAGTTCTACCAACGCCTATTAAATTGTAGAATGACAGAATGTTAGAAACTATAAGAATACATCTGAATACAACCTGTTGAGAAGTATTGTAGTAAAAAAAATCAATTTCGTGCAATAATATTGGCGAATCGCTTAATTTCACAATTTATTTGCAATAAGGGTTTCCTTCTTTGCTTATGATTTAAAATAAATCCAGAAATCCTTTGAAATTAAGTGATGATATCAGTGTAGGTTTGAGCAGTAGTATTAGCCCTAGGATTACCGAACTCGTACAGAAGATGTATGGTTAAAATCATGTTGATCTAGGCCGAATTTGATTTTCTACTAAACATTTCTAATACAGTAAATAGAAATTCATAAACCCTGAGACGGTTTTTCGTCTCGAACATGTCAAATACATTAAAGATAAAGGTGAAGCAATGAATTAAAATTAAAATTTGTGATGCGGCTGGGAATCGAACCTGAACCTCCATGCTTACTAGGCATTTATGGGAACACAGAGGCTGAATTAAAGTTTGCGACGTGGAGGGAAATCGTGCTTAGACTATTCCGAGGCGCCTTAGTCGCTGCTGATGCGGTGGTGTAGCGGTAAGACGTCTGCATAGTAAGCATACAGATCCGAGTTCGATTCCCGGCCACATTACAAATTTTAATTCATTGCTTCACTTTTATCTTTAATTTCTAATACAATAATGCTGTTAACGTAAATTACTTCTGAGTTTAAGGAATGTGATAAAAGTTGTGATTTAATTTTAGTTTTAGACTGACATAGTTTATTTTTCATGAACTTTTCTCCTTAGCCAGCACAGGTAACCACTAAACGGGCGCAGATATAACAGTGCCAGTGGTCAGTGATGACTCTCATATGGCTTGAAAAATTTGAACATCAATGTTTGCTGCGTGGGCGCTGTTTTCCCGCACTGGACGCGCAGGGTACTGGCAGAATACTTATAAGATGGGGGAAACCTAGTATACAGACTGCCTATACTAACGTTGTCCCAGCATCTAACGACCATGTTGTAGACAGGGCATTAAATCAGAATCTTCTTTCCTTCCTTATTCTTAACTTTAACTTTGTCTGTCCTCTGCTACAGTATTGCTACATGATATCGGTATCTTACCTGATAGGACTGTCGGAGGACATCGAAAAAATCGAAGAAGGGCAGTTCGTTTTGCACTACAGCAAGAGTGTCATGGAAATTAGTTAAGGTGGAAATCAATACAAAAAGGCGTTGTTCGCCGCGACAACACCTGTTCACGAACTTATCAGTTTTCTCCTCAGAACGTATTAATATTTTGATGCCGGCTCGCAAGGAGAGATGTAAATGTCGATTTTCCCTGCGTAATATTCGCGAATAGAATGAATGGAACGGTAATGAAACAGTCTGGTTGGTTGGTTATTTGTGATAGTGTAACCAAACAGCAAAGATTATCGGTCCCCCGGTGGGGAGGGAAAGCAGTGAGAATAGGAAAGAAGGCGAAGGAAAGGAAATGCAGTCCAGGGCGGTAAGAAGAAAGAAACGCTGCATCAGCTCGGGACCCCGAGCTCGCCACGCACGTACTCACGAAAGACCGCGAGCCACCAGGGGGAAAACATTCTGGAAATCGTTCGATGAACCCTCTGCCGGATACATAATTAAGGCAAAGACAGTCATCGATCTAGTATTCATTGCAGATGCACACTAGGCCCGGATTCTTAAGGGAATCGGCGGAATGTCACTAGTAAAGAACGATAATTAGCAAGGCACTTTGTCAGAAGTGAGTGGAAAATTTAAGAATTTCCGTCTGACTGGAAGAGAGCAGAGGTAGTTCGCGCCTGCGGTTATCGCTATGTACCCAGTGGCACAGAGGTCAAGCGCGACTGTCTTGCAAGCAGAAGGATCCGGTATCGAATCCCAGCTGAGCACAAATTTTCAACTTACCTCTTGGACTTAATTCGGGCCCACTGGCAGCTCGTGTAGTAAATTCCTTTGTGTGACACTTAAGTGTGAATTAAGAAAGTGATCATGTACACACGAACATGTGTGTAGAGCATTACTTGATATATTATAAAAATTGAAATCTCTTGAAAAGAGGTAAGTGGAGATACGAACACAGGTTGTAGTTGTATTTATTATTTCAATCGAATATTTTCGCGTGTGACGACCAAACCATCTGACCCACTACTCACAAAGTCTCCCTTTTATATACTTCCCCGTTGAGGTACTAAACGATTAACAACTGCTGGTTTTCATTGTCCCTGTTACATTAGAAAAGTAAGGGGAAAACAGATTGCAGATATTTAGTGTTTTAATGTAATTTTAAAGAATGTTGCATGGTACACAAAGTTTGTCACAGATTCATGGTATACAAGGTTCTGAAAAAGCAGAGAATGCTCCACTGAAGATTTTGCTTTAGGGAACCTGCGGTCGCAAGAGCCAGCTGAAGGAAGCAGAACGTACTTGATGGTGTGACTTTGCTCACAGCAAATTCAAAAATGTTTGTTAAACTTAATGGATTTAAGTGCGGGGTCATCAGACCCTAAACTCACAAACTACTTATGAACTACCTTATACTAAAGACGACACAATCATTCATGCCCGTGGGGGGATTCGAAACCCCGACGGGGAACGGCCTCGCGCATCGTGGCATAGCGCATCAATGCGCTCGGCCGCTCCCCCGCGGCTTACTCACAACGTGAGGATTTCTTTGTCACACACATATGTGTTCGAAATACCATCATGGTCAAAGGACGCCTCGTCAGTAAACAGTACGTTTTGGAGGAAATCTGTTTGCTCAATCCATTGTTGGAGCAACCACTGAAACAATGTGACCCTTGGTGTAAAGTCAGTGATAAGAATTGCATGGGCTCGTTACAGTGATATGAGTGTAATTGTTGTTGGTTGAGTACCCGCCACAAATTGGAGCTACGTGACTGGCTCAGAAGACAGCACGTAGAATATTGGACCGAAGTCTATCAACAAAAACATGGCAAGGTAATGATGCCAAAGCCATGTTTTAAAAGAAGCTCTGCAATCCTGGGCCTGAACGGGAGAGAGATTAGACTCATGGTTGGATTGCTGACAGGCCATGGGAATTTCAAAAAACACCTACATACAATGGGAATAACAGAAGAGGACCCTAAATGTAGGATCTGTGATGACGGTGATGAAACTGCATCGCATCTAATCTTCGAATCCATTGCATTGGAGAGTAAGAGATACAGGACATTTGGGACAACCAGACCCGAAGATATTGTGTGTAATAAAGAACTGGTAAAGGGACTCCTGCACTGTTCAAGGGCATTGGTTGGCTTTACTAGATATACAGGGAGCGATACCACACAATAAACTTAGTTTCGGGGCGGGCAGTGGCGGGTTGGACCAAGACTGTTTTGGCTTCCCTGGAAAAATCAAATGAAATAAAATCAACTCGCCACACGCTAGTATGTGCATTATCCATTCCACGTGCAATGCGACGTGTTCTTGTAATGCGGTCCGGTGCAACACGTTCTACCACCTGCTCATCCAAATCCGGTGTGCGAGTGGTTCTCATGCTGCCGGGTCCCTCGTTTCTTCTTTCCAATGAACCAGCCTTCCGCATTCGTCGATCGAGAGAAACAAACACTCGTCGTGCCGAATGATGCCTGTCAGGAAGTCGTTCCCTGTACGGTCTTGCGACAGCGAGAGCATTGTAGCGTACTTTCCCATATATACAAGGTGCACGTGGGTAAAACTGTACCGGTACCGCCTCCAACGTATTGCTCTGTACTTCTCTGAATAGCACTGAACAGTGAATGGTCCAGTAGTTGATTCATAGTGCTTTCTGTAGTGGGACAACGTAATAACGATTCAACAGAGCCACCTGATGAACAAGGAAAGTAAACAAAACCGGCAACATGACTTGCTAGTAATCATTCACGTCCCTCTTGTTTCACTGCAGGAACTAAAGAATGTAAATAAACAGCACCGCACGTGTACATGTGTAGGTGTGTTAGTTGTGTATGAGCTGGAGAGCAGTATTGCGAAACAAAAACAAAAACAACTAAGTTTACTTCCACACTTCCTTAAGACTGTTTTTCCGATCCCAGGAACAGCGCGGGAACGGACGTGTGCTGTAAGGCGCCTTGCTGCGGACTGTGCGGCTGCTTCCCATGGGAGGTTCGAGTCCTACCTCGGGTATGTGTGTGTGTGTGTGTGTGTGTGTGTGTGTGTGTGTGTGTGTTGCCCTTAGCGTAAGTTAGTTGTATGATGGAAAGTTGCAATATCACTAGAAGAATGCTTCAGTTTCATTCAATGTGTATAAGTTATTTTACTTTGACATTTTACTTAATGACATCTTGCAACCTTACATATATGCAAACCTATATCGCAAAAATGACATTTTGCTCATCTACATATACCGACTAAATGGACTATTTGTGCATTTGGTAATGGCCTAAAAGCCGAAATCCGTATTGTGATAATAAATAATACAATCTTACAGTTAAATGTCGGTCCAGTCATTTAATTAGTTTACGTAGTTTGTAAGTCTAGAGACTGATGATCCCTGCGGTTTGGTCCCATAGCTTTACAAACATTTGAACATTTTTACGACCTCAGGTTCCCTAAGTCAGAGCCGCTGCGGAGTGGCCGAGCGCTTTGAGGCTTCTATGCGCGAGGCTGTTCCCCGTCGGGAGTTCGAATTCTCCTTCGGGCATGGAAGTCTGTGTTGTCTGTAGTGTAAGTTAGTTTATAAGTAGTTTGTAAGTTTAGGGACTGATGACCGCGCAGTTAAGTCCCATAAGCTTCACAAACAGTAGTTTGGTCCCCTATAAACAACAACAAGAACAACATTCAAGAACCCAATTTACATTCTTATGTGGAGCATTCAAACGTTTGTATAGCTTATGGGACTTAACTACGGGGTCATCAGTCCCTAAACTTACAAACTACTTATGAACTAGCTAACACTAAGGACGGCACAATTATCCATGCCCGAGGGGGGATTCGAACCCCCGACTGTTATGGCCGTGCAGACCGTGACTGGTGCCCCTCAGTCCCCTCGGCCACCGCGGCCGGCCTTGGAGCATTCTCTGTGTCCTGTTAAATTATGACACGCTATACTTGTGCGTCCTATTATGGGATCCTCACCAGGTGGGACTAACTGACGATTTAGAGAATGTTCAGAGAAAGGCAGCTCGCTTTGTATTATAACTATATAGTGGAGAAAGTGTCACACAAGTAATGCACGCGTTCGGATGGAGATCATTAAAAGAAAAGCTTTATTTGTTGCGGCGAGATCTATTTGTGAACTTTCTTTCACCAACTTTCTCTTCCGAATGCGAACATATATTTTAACACCCACCTAACCATCATAATAAAAGAGAAATCAAACGGAAAACGGAAAGATTTAGGTGCTCCATTTTTCTGCGACTTTTTAGAGAACGGAACTATAGAGAAATATCATATAAGTGATTCGAAGAATCCTCTGCCATGCATTTTAATGTGACTTGCAGAGTATCAATGTAGATGTAGATGTACGAAAACATCCAATACAGCGTTAAAGACGAGGATTTGTACATCACTGTGCGAAGACCAATATGCTTACACGTTTTAGGGTCTGAATGAGCCTTTCAGACTACATATATACCACATGTAACTAACATTACGCAAATAGTGATATTTTTACTAATTAATGAACTTTTAAAGACGGATAAGCAATGAATCAAACGTAATGAACTTTCAGATTTCATTGTTAGAAGCCTGGTGTGTCTAGTGCTGGTAATCCTGTAGCACAAGTAAAAAGAAACTTCACGAGTTTCACTTATTCCTCGTTTTTCTGACATAAGGTAACACAAAAATAAATACAGTCGTACGAGCAGGCCATTATGAGAACGAGATCTTTTACACATGTCGAAGTGTCTGTACGTGTTGGCAGTTTCACAGCGTCTAAAATAGTCAATTACTTTATTTCGACGGCCATTTTCTTTCCTTCTTTTGCTACAAGACAGCAATGTGCACACATAAACGTCATTACACGGCACAGAACTCGTGAACAGAACGCCTAATTAGTAGCGTTTAGCATCCCATTTCGCCCTGGTAATGGCGATGTAGCACTATGGTATATACTCCATACTTGGATACAGACTAGCTGTCGTATAACGAGTTCTCTTTTATAGAGAAGTCAGTAATGGATCTGGAAGAACAGCTGGACGGAGTGTGTCTTGAAAGGAGGATATAATATGAACGTAAAAAGAGAAAAACAATGGTAATGGAATGCAGTCTAATTACATCATGCAGTGCTAAAGGAATTGGATTGAAATGTTTTAAACGTTTGTTAAGCTTATGGGACTTAACTACGGGGTCATCAGTCCCTAAACTTACAAACTACTTATCTACTACCTTATACTAAGGACGGCACAAATATCCATGCCCGAGGGGGGATTCGAACCCCCGACCGTGAATTGGATTGAGTAACGAGAAAATAGAAGTAATAGATGAGTTTTGTTATTTGGGCAGCAAAATAATTTATGAGGGTCGAAGAAGAGAAGATATAAAATGCATGATGGCTATGGGAAGAAAGGCATTTCCGAAGAAGAAAAATTTGTTAACATCCAATATTAATGTAAGTGTAAGGAAGCCTATTCCGCAGTCATTTGCCTGGAGGATAGCCTTGCAAGCGAGCGAAACGTGGACATTATGCAGTTCCAACAATAGAGGATAACTTCAGAATGTGTTGCAGAGTAGACGATTATATGAGTAGATTGCGTAACTAAGGAGGAGATACAAACAGATTCTTGGAAGTAAAAATATTTGTGGTTCATCTTGACTAAAAGGAAGATTCTTTGGTAAGACACCTTCCGAGATATCAACGAATCGTTAATTTAGCATTGGAGGGGAGACTGAGAGAAAGTGGGGGTTTTGTATGTCTGTCTATGTGGCAAGGAAGGGGCAAAGCAAAATACCAAAGCTGTGGGGAGGAAGGGACGAGCACAGTATAAAGGTAAATTGAATATGGGTAGCATTTGTTATTCGGAGAGCTGCATCGAACTAGTATTCAGACTGGAAACCACAACAAACATTTTCTAACTGTACGTTGCTGGCCATTTTAGCAGCAGCTGAATAATACGTATTTTCACAGTGGTACTTTTTAAAAGATAACGCCTTGTGCTACTGCAAATAGGGGTTTTTATTTTTATAATTCACCCATATGCGTTTCGCCTTTTTCGCAAGGCTTCATCAGTGGGTGTCCTGAATGTTTCTGTTTACACATCTAGGTTAGGATTTTACACATGTACAAAACATTTCGTTTCTGATTCAAAACAGTTCGTTTTTTGGTAGTTGCATACGCAGAATTGAATGTAATGAGAATATAATTTTTTTTTCCAAAAAATAGCAGCATCGACGTTCCACATTATACTAATTAAACATACTTCATCCTGTTGCTGTGGAAGTAGTATACTTGACTAGATAACTATTGAATTTCTGAGATAAAACAAACTTTGTGAGTTTCCTTTTAAATGGATCAGAAGAGGCGGTTTTAGAATATTCCCCCCTCTTTCAAAAATTTCTGCGGACGCTGAATCGTGTGTTATGGAACTGTTTTCCTTCACAAAATATATAAATGACCTGGCACATAACCTCGTAAGTTCAGTGAAGCTTTTTGCGGATAATGCTTTAGTATATGAATAAGTCGCTAGGCTGAACATTTATAACGAAATGCAGGAGGATCTGCAACGTATTGATGCATGTAGCAGACGTGGCAATTCACTCTCAACAAACGGAAGAAGTTAATTCTCTAAAATATATCGGAATAGACACACGGAACGATTTGAAATGGAACGACCACATAAAATTATTCGTGGTTTAAGGCAGAGGCCAAACTGAGATTCATTTGAAGAATCCTCGGGAAAAGTAGTCCGTCAACAAGGGAGGCAGGTTACGAAACATTCGTTCAGCCGATGCTTGAATATTGCTTATTAGGGTCGGTCCAAAACATGATTTGTGTCCGAAACGGAAAACGTTACCGAATATTCGGCTCCTCTTCTAGTTTCGGCCGAAACCGAAACTTGCGTAATTAATATTTCTGTGTATTTACGTTACACCACAAATCAATAGTTTTTACACATTTTCAAGATCCCCTCCCTGTACTTAATTGTGAGTGTGTAAGCCCAATCAGGAGTCGAAAGCAGATGACATTGGAGGCGAACAGGTTTAGACATATCGACAGTAGTTTTTTATTAAAGAACTTCCAAATTGGATTCTTTTCTCCGCTTTGTAGCATTTTTTGTTTAAAAAACCAAAAATTAAAGTATGTTAGACAATAAGTAAACTGAACTCGATACAGTGGAGTTTCTATATTTCGAGTCTCGGATTTACGAGTTTCCCATAAATACGAGCGTCATTAAGACAACAAAAATTGCGGGTACATTCTATCTTCACAGAAAAAGGCACTCCACCTTTACAATGCGACATAAAGAGTGCAAAGACTTTGAAACCTTGAGGTTGCCAATGTAAATGATTATTTTAAAACTTTGTTTTAAAAATAGTCACATTTTTTACACGGTCTTTAGTCTTTACGTAACCAACAAACATGTCAATCAGATACTACGAAATGCCAGAGCCGCAACAAGATTGCCATAGTACAAAATACGCAGAAATTAATTACTTGTTGCTTCCTTAAGTAATCTTTACGATATTGTTCTTGAGAGCGATAGCTTTATATTGACATCTTCTCTTCCGTTTTCTTACAATCGACAAACAACTTTACATTTCTCCTCCTTGGCATTCCTGAAAACAAGGCAGCTTCAATCAGTGCTGCAGAAAGTATTTCGAAAATTAAAACCACAGTTCCGACTAACAGTATGATTGTTAGTATAAATTTACGCAAACTGAACAGGAAAAGGTGTGTACCACATGATTAATGTTTCTTAAACCCATATTAGTTATTAAAAAAAGCTCCTCGCTTTCACAAAAACTCATTTATAAAACTTTACCGCATAACAATATGATAACCCGTTCCATTACGAACAATACTGATGAAGTTAAAATGATACTAACATAGTATATCACTATAAAATACGATTGCTTTATATTGTGCTTAACAATATAACAAATGAGTTAAAGAGTTATTGTTGACTGTATCGATCCAGAACGCGACCAGTAAGTTCAAGAAAGCTATTTTCGGCCAGGCCGAAGATTCGCCTGATTTCTGGCCGAAAGCGAAACTGCTGCCGAAACCAATATTTTGGCCGAAAATGGCCGTAACGGGAACCGAATATTTGGTCGGTCCTTATTGCTTATCACTGTGGATTCCGTACCATACAAGATTAATAGAAGAGATAAACAGGATCCAACGGTGTGCAGAACGCTTCGTGACAGTTTCACTTAGTAATCGTGGACGCGTAACAGAGATGATCATCAAACTCCAGTGACAAAAGCTACATGTCCCACATCGCGGTGCTGGCTTTTGTCAGACTTACGAGAGCATACGCGTCTCGAGGAGGATTAGAGACCATATGGGGTATACTTGAAACCTTTATTCCCGCGAAACACGCGAATGAGGTTTGATTCCATTTCCTGGATGGTGCTCAACGACCACACAATGATGAACACACCAGATGTATTGAGCAGCATTGGCCGTTAATGTTTTATTTAAAAACAACAGATCGATTTCAATCACATAGGGACCATCATCAGTGTCCTTCAAACAAGCAGTATGAATGCCCTGAATGTAACATTCAGGGCATTCATAATGATTGTTTGAAGGACGCTGAAGATGGTCACTATGTGATTGAAATCGATCTGTTGTTTATAATTAAAACATTAACGACCAATGCTGCTCAATACATCTGGGCATTCAGGGCATTCATAATGCTTGTTTGAAGGACGCTGAAGATGGTCACTATGTGACTGAAATCGATCTGTTGTTTTTAAGTAAAACATTAACGGCCAATGCTGCTCAATACATCTGGTGTGTACACGCGAATGAGGTAGCGTAAGGAGGAACTGACGATGGTACACAAAGTATTCTCCGGCACGCACCGTGGAGCGTGGTCGTAGATGTAGGTGTACAGTTTAGGGTTTTCTGTGAGACCCTTTTTTTCCTCGGTCTCAGATTACGTCATAGTGTTAACATCATAAGTTAAGCGAGATCGCCGCGTCTCCTTAAAACATTGTCAACAACAACATTTGGTTGCGCTCTTGTCTGAAGGATTAACAGTTCCCTTCACGTCAAGCACAGAGACCGGTTGTCTGGGAGAGTTTGTTTGATAACGTGATAAGGTACGTTTAATGGATGCAAACTGCAGCCATGAAGATGAGGCGCTGCACAAGCTAAGTTCGTTCTCGCACCTAGCCTCAGGCATCGATAGGGCAAGCAAGTGAGTAATAACAAAGTATATATTTTAACTGGAGTTTCGCAGTCTCCGTTGCTAGCAGGTGTCGTAATCATGCAACACGGATATATGAACATTTCTACCGAACCCGGAAACTTTGATTGCAGTTGCACTGAGCCTTTGCATCACCACAGCCACACGGGTTTGACATACCTACAAGGCGTAACCAAGCACGTAACCGTCAGATCCAAACCTTCGTATGTACTTCTACTTTTTTACCTTGTGTGTAAGATGTATGGGACAGGCGACATATCCTCAGACTTCAAGAAAAAACCCCATTCCAAAGAACATGTGTCAAAATCCCCTTTCCAAAGAAAATGTGTCAAAAGTACAGAACCATCAGTTTAATAAATTCAAATGCTGTTTTCAGTCCCAAGGCTTACAAACTACTTATACTAACTTAAACTAACTAAGGACAACACACACAAACACACACACACACACACACACACACACACACACACTCACACACCCATGACCGAGGAAGCACTAGCGCCACCGACGGGAAACAATCTCGAGCTCCGCAGCAAGACTCCTTAGAGCGCTCGGCCATTCCACAGCGGCAGTTTAATATGCCACGGTTTCAAAATTTTAATACGAATTATTTACAAGAGAATGAATTGTTTAGTAGAAGCTGACCCCAGGACGATCAGTTTGGATTTACGACAAATGTAGGAACACGGAAGGCAATACTCATTTTACGACTTCTCTTAGAAGATAGATTAAGGCAAACGTACATTTCTAGCTTTTTTAGATTTGGAGAATTCTTTTGATAATTTTGATTGGAATACACTCCTTCGGATCTTGAAATCAGCTGGAGTAAAATATAGCGAACGGAAGGTTATTTACAACTTGTACAAAAATCAGACAGCAGTTTTAAGTCGAAGGGTATGAAAGAAAACATTGGTTCATTCAAATGTTTGGATTCCTATGGGACTCATGACTTAGGTTATCAGTCCCTAGACTTACAAATTACTTAAACTAAGTACGATAAATATACCCAAGTCCGAGAGAGGACTCGCACCTCTGACGGGTAACGACCGCGCGCACCGCAGCAAGGAGCCTTGGTGCGCTCAGCTACTCCGCCGCTGCGAAAATATCGGTCTGCGGGTAACACTGGGTTGTAGTTTTTCTCCAATTTTTTTTATTTTTTATTTTATTTATTTATTTATTTATTTATTTATTTTTTAATTTTTACATTGAGCAAGCTGTGAAGGAAAGCAGGAAGAAATTTGGAGAAGAATTAGAGATCGGGGTAAATAAATAAAAACACTGGTTTTTACTGATGACATTGTGATTCTGTCAGAGACAGCAAAGAACCTGGAAGAGCAATGAAACTGAATGGACAGTGTGTTGAATGCAGCGTATAAGATTAACAAGAGCAAAACAAGAATAATCGAATGTAGCCTAACAAGGAGACCACATGGGTATCGAATTTTAGATTTATTATTATTATTATTATTTTATTTATGGTACGTGCTGTTCAGAACTCAAATAACAACCAGCCACAGCTATTCGACGCAACTCCAAAAAATTCTAGAGAAAATCGACTTTGAAGTTTTGCGGGTATACGTTAGTACCAGTGAGTAAATAAATTGCACCATCTGTCGGTCTAGCTCAGGTTTTAGCGTTATGACCTTACAACTTTCTGCGTATGTCGTGCGGATTTATTTTATTTTATTTTTTTTTTTTTTTTTGGGTGGGGGGAGGTCGTGTTGGAATACATTCACCATTTTCATATCTAATTGTATTTTTATGAAAAGTGCACGTATTTATATTTATTCGTAATTTTCTATATTTTATAGAAGGTTCTTAATAACTGATGGTTTCAATAAAAATGAAGGTATGTTACATATTTTATAGTATTGGCTTCACTATTAGTTGACGACTATAGTCTTTCATTGTTCAGTTTGTGAAGAGCTACGGCACTCCCTAGCTACTAATGGCTTTCCAAGCAGCTAACTTGCCCAACCATCGTTTTAGGTGACGACAACTTTTTCAGCTCGTATATATACACATAAACTAAAACTGATCCCAAAATATTTTATATAACTGAATTAGAAAATGAAAAAAATATCTGTCAAAGTGGGATTCGAACCACCGACTCTCTGACTGTGAGGCCAGATCGCTACCACCTGAGCTACGCCGACAGATGCTACAACTCTTAATTATTCGTACTTACGTTACTTTGCAAAACTTTGCATTTTTTTCAAGAATTTTTGAGAGTTACGTCGAATGGATTTCGCTGATTGTTACTAAGTTTTGAACTTCAAGTACAGTAAATATAAAAACATTCTAGAATTCGGCACAGCGATATCCACGTGGTGTCCTTGTAAGACAAGATGACGATGTTGAAGGAATTAGATTATGTAATAAAACAATAAAGCTGGTTGATGAGCTTTGTTACTTGGGATATAAAATGCAGAAGGATAATGGGAAGAAAAGCGTTTTTGAAAAAGAGAAATTTGTTAACATCGAATATTAATTTAAGTATAAGGAACTCTTTTCAGATGGCATTTGTGTGGAGTGTTGCCTTGTACGGGAATGGAACATGGACTATAAATAGTTCAGACAGGAAGAAGATAGTCTTTAGAAATGTGAGGCTGCTAAAGAATGCTGAAGATTAGGTGGGTGGATCGCGTAATTAATGGGGAGGTCCTGAACAGAATTGTAGATAAACGTAATGTTTGGCATACCTAGAGTGAAAGGGGGAATCGATTGGTAGGACACTTTCTTAGACATCAAGGAATCGTGATACTGGAGGGAGGTGTGCGGGGTAAAAATCGCAGAGGGCGACCAGAAGACGAATACAGTAAGCAGATTGAGATGGATGTGAGATACCGTTCTTACGAGGAAAGGAAGAGCTTGCTTAGGATTGCGAAGGGTGGAGACCTGCATCAAACCAGTATCCGCACTGAAGACAAGAAGAAGAAGAAGAACTCCATATCTCGCAGCAGGCCCTGTATTCCAGCCAGCAGTCCGATAAAATCTGCATCAATCCTCGACAAGATGGATTACAATTAAGAATTGCTGCGTCTCTTAATTTTATGATTACAATACCTGCGGGCCCTCAGTCTCAAAAACTCCAGATAAAGTCTATAGTTACAACGGCTGCAGCATCACATAGCGATATGTTCGGAAGAATGGACGGCGCAACTCTTCAAAGAAAGGCTCTCTGCCAATTTCCAGGGTGTTTGTGTGTCCCGTGTCCCCTCCGTGTGGTAGCTTAGTACAACAAAAGCATACTCGGCCACCCTGGTTTGCTCTAGGTATGTCAGCATCTAGTGTGTCACAAGATGTTTTAAACATGGCTGCAATTCAGCAACGGTGGAACAACAATCCAAGAGTCAACACAGTTTCAGCCGACCAGTTGCATAAAATAGTTTACATCTATAAACCTTGACCCAGGTTTCGGCAAAATTAATTTTACCTTCTTCAGAAGGATACAATAAAGCTCACATTAAAAAGTTGTTAAAATGTGGCTGACTCCATGTCAATAGATTAAAATTTTAAATTTGTGACTTTGTTTTAAATTTAAAATTTTAATCTATTGACATGGAGTCAGCCACATTTTAACAACTTTTTAATGTGAGCTTTATTGTATCCTTCTGAAGAAGGCAAAATTAATTTTGCAGAAACCTGGGTCAAGGTTTATAGATGTAAACTATTTTATGCAACTGGTCGGCTGAAACTGTGTTGACTCTTGGATTGTCACAAGATGAATACACTGCTGTCCATCCAATATGCAACACCAAGAAGGGTCGATCAAAACCAAACGTATCTGGGAGATAAGACGTATTGATTGCAAATACAGTGCCACGCACTGCTGCCTTGACCTTCCTTGTCTCCCGGTCTCTGGATTATCTACAATGTCTGGTCGAAGAAGAACTACTGGCCCCAGGTTGACCACACGCTGCTGCACCATATCAACCTTGACAATAGATGGAAGCAGCATGGACTGCTATATCCCGGAGACACATCCATTGTTCCCAGGGAGCTCACGGTTATTCCGTGAGTACGTGTGTGGCGAGCAAAAGGTCCCGAGCTAATGCAATCTTTCTTCTTTCTTTCCTTCCGGGAAAGCATTTCGATTCCCTTCCTTTTCTTTCCCACCTCACTCCTGCCCCTCCCCACCGTGTGATTAGACCGCGGATCTTTAAGTTAAAGAGTAATCTTTTCCTGAGTTCCTAGTTGCAAATTAGTTTGTACTTAGGCGTTTAATGACTAAAACCGAAACAGCTAATTTTATAGCACCAAAAAATAACCTATTTCGACGTTAACACCTATTTTTGCCTAATTCAGCAGTAAAATACTAAAAGACGCGTATTTCTTCTATTTTCAAAGGACTTGCTTCGAAACGTCAAAGGTAGGAACACTGAAATCTATATATACACAGGGTGTCCCAGCTGTCTTGCTCACTCAAAATATCTCTGAAACAACATCATCAGCTATTGTAAGACGACAGTGTTAACGTAGAGTAAAATTTACGTGAAATAACATGGACGCACTGCAAAGAATCCGATGAGATTTTGCGGAGTCTTAGATATGGATTTCTGTAACGAAACTACAGCACATTCGAAAACTGATTGTTGGCAATTTAGACCCAGATGCGCCGTCCAGAGATCATTTCATTTGTTCAAAACAAAGGCTAAAAACGAATTAGCAAATAACAACACTTCTTGTCAACACTGGGTTGAAGGTGCTTTATTTAAATGGCGTAGATGAAAATAAAATATTGAAAAATACAACACAATTACTGGAAGAGCCCTCAGTTCAGCAGGTCTTGGCTTACATTAGAGACTAATGCACATTTATTGTGACAGATACTTCCGAATTAGAATCATGAGGTAGAACAATCTATGACAATATTGATATTTCTGGAGGAAGTGACAAGGAAAATTCATGAAGCTCAGGTGAAGTGGGAGGAAAAGTATCGGTAAAAATTCAGCAGGTTTCCAGAACAACACCGACGTGAAGAACATTTACAAAAACTCCAGTTCCACTGAATGCAGTATGTCTGTCCAAACTGTACCGAAAGTGACGTGCGGCACATCCGTTGATGTACAACGTTCGTTCTTGGCATATCGTGGCTTTTCTCTAGAAAAGCTACAGAAGGTTTGAGTCATTTATTGTGAAGCCAAGCGGCCTAAGGCGCCTCGCTGCGGAGCGCGCGGTAACTCGCAGTCGAAGGTTCGAGTCCTCCCTGGGGCATGGGTGTCTTGTCCTTAGGTTAGTTTACCTTAGTTTAAGTAGCTTGTAAGCTACGGACAGATGACCACGCAGTTTGGTCCGATAGATTTACAAACATATTTGTGAAGCCAGTTATGGTCTGAATGTTTGAAACCATTGGTTCATTTAGCGTTTGTTAAATTGTATAAGCCTATTTACATGTATGTCAACATGTGGCTCTTGATCTGCATTGTATTTTTATCTTCGAAAACTATAAAGCCTAGAAGCCTCTTCAAAGAACTGGGTATATTAACTACTGCCTCTCAGTATATTTATTCCTTAATGAAATTTGTCATAAATAATATATCCCTTTTCCCAACAAACAGCTCAGCTCATACATACAATACTAGAAATAAAAATGATCTACACAAGGACTTAAAAGCAGTTACTTTAGTTCAAAAAGGGGTCCACTACTCAGGAACACACATTTTCAATAATTTACCATCAAGTATAAAAAATTTAGCTACAAATGAAGATCAGTTTAAGAGGAACCTAAAAGACTTTCTAGTGGCCAACTCCTTCTACTCCATTAGTGAATTTCTAAATTGTACAAAAAAAATAAAAAAAAAATAAAAATAAAAAAAAAAACACCTTACAAATTTGTGTATCTGTATTTATATTATAAGTGTATGTATTTGTATTTATATTATTAGTATTATCTATTATTCAACTTGTAAATTTTGTTTCTTGACATGTTCCACATCCACGAGGATCCCCTCAACATGGATCTACAGAACAAATAACTAATCTAATAAAGAGGTTTGATTCCATTACTTGGAGGTGCTCCCCGACCACACAATGATGAACTCACCAGATGTAATTAGCAGCATTGGCCGTTAATGTTTTATTTTAAAAAACCACAGATCGATTTCGATCACATAATGATCATCTTCAGTGTCCTTCCAACGAGCATATTCATGCCCTGAATGCAACTGCAACGGTAATTTGCAGTGTCAAAGTTTGAAATAAGCGCGCTGCTTACAAACGTCATGCAGCGGCGCTGCATATGCTCGTTGGAAGGACAGTGAAGATGATCATTATGTGATCGAAATCGATCTGTGGTTTTTTAAAATAAAACATTAACGGCCAATGCTGCTAATTACATCTGGTGAGTTAATCTAATAAAGGTTTGGTGTCAGTTTGATCAGTAATGTTGGGTGATGTTTATCTTACTGAAAGCGAATAAAAATTTGCTGATAAGGTAACCCTGCGTATTTTACTTTATTTTGTCTGATGAATTCTTTTCAGGACCTATTTTAGATTTTATTGCGCTTAAATGAGGAAATGAAAGTACCTATTTTAGGCTCCTAGAATTGTCTTTCTACGACCTAAAAATCCGAGGTCTACCGATAACCTTAGCAGTGTGGTCTCCTTGTCTCAAACAACCAATCAACCAAACATCACATTCACAGCCTTTCTGATCAATGCCGACACTTTCAGCTGCGATTTTGGCCAGCAATGGTCGCAACATTTGGTCCTCTACCCATAAACGATTCTGAAAATCGCCACGGTAGTAACTGATCTCCAATGGGTATCATACCGCAAAGTTATTGGTATATAGAATTCTGAATTGCACAACCACACTGCACCAGAGAAATTACTTGCAGTAAAGGGGAGTACTAATGTGCCATACTTGGCTGATACGCCGTCTTCTTGTCCATCTTGAGGACCATCTTCATTGTCGCTAATGTACGCGTTTGGTGCTGGTCCACATCTTGTTCAACTGTCCTGATCTAATTTCCAAGAGGCAAAATTTTAGTATTCCTAACGCGCTGCCTCTGCTGATATGTGACAATGCCTCAAAGGCTGACTCAGTTTTAACTTTTTATTCAGCGAATGTGATTTTTAACACTCAATCTAAAAGTCTTCCTGCAATTTTATTTTATCCTCCAACTTTTTTTAAATGCTGTTGTTGTTGTTGTTGTTGTTGTTGTTGTCTTCAGTACGGAGACTGATTTGATGCTGCTCTCCACCCTACTCTATCCTGAGCAAGCCTTTTCATCTCCTCATAAGAACGGCAACCCACATCC
Organism: Locusta migratoria; assembly: GCA_026315105.1. Classification (NCBI taxonomy): domain Eukaryota; kingdom Metazoa; phylum Arthropoda; class Insecta; order Orthoptera; family Acrididae; genus Locusta; species Locusta migratoria. Next base: position 383,233,033 of record CM048744.1, read on the forward strand.
TTTTGAATCTGCTTACTATATGCATCTCTTGGTCTCCCTCTGCGATTTTTACCCTCACACTTCCCTCCAATGCTAAATTTACGATTCCTCGATGTCTAAGAATGTGTCCTACCAAGCGATCCCTTCTTTTAGTCAATGTATGCCAAAAATTCCTATTATCACCAATTCTTCAGTACCTCTTCATTAGTTATGCGGTCTACCCACCTAATTTTCAGCAATCTTCTGTAGCACCACATTTCAAAAGCCTCTATCCTGTCCGCACAGTTTATCGTCCATGTTTCACTCCCGCACAAGGCAACACTCCACACAAATACCTTCAGAAAAGACTTCTTTACTCTTAAATTAATATTCGACGTTAGCAAATTTCTCTTTTTCAAAAATGCTTTTCTTGTCATTGCTAAAATGTTCAAATGTTTGTTAAGCTTATGGGACTTAACTACGGGGTCATCAGTCCCTAAACTTACAAACTACTTATGAACTGAAACTTCCTGGCAGATCAGAATTGTGTGCCGGAACCGGGACTCGAACCTGGGACCTTTACGCGGTAGTGTGCTTGCCCGCGTAACGCCAAGGTCCCAGGTTGGTGTCCCGGTTCCGGCACACAATTTTGATCTGCCAGGAAGTTTCATATCAGCGCACACTCCGCTGCAGAGTGAAAGTTTCATTCTGGAAACATCCCTTAGGCTGTGGCTAAGCCATGTATCCACCATATCCTTTCTTCCAGGAGTGCTAGTCTTGCATGGTTCGCAGGAGAGCTTCTGTGAAGTTTGGAAAGTAGGAGGCGAGGTACTGGCGGAAGTAAAGTTGTGAGGCGGCATCGTGAGTCGTGTCGGGATAGCACAGTCGGTAGTGCGCTTGCCCGCGTAAGGAAAAGGTCCCAGGTTCGTGTCCCGGTTCCGGCACACAATTTTGATCTGCCAGGAAGTTTCATATCAGCGCACACTCCGCTGCAGAGTGAAAGTTTCATTCTACTTATGAACTACTTACGAACTAGGACGGCACAAATATCCATGCCCGAGGGGGGATTCGAAACCCCGACCGTAGTGGCCGTGCAGACCATGACTGAAGCGCCTCAGTCCCCTCGGCCACCGCGGCATGCTTTGTCATTGCTATTCTGCATTTTATATACTCTGTACTGCGACTGTCATATGTTATTTTACTACCCAAGCAACAAAACTAGTTTATCATCATTATTGTTTCATTACCTAATCTAATTCCTTCAGCATCACCTGATTTTCTAAGACCGCATTCCATTATCTTTATTTTGCTCTTGTTAATGTTCATTTTATACGCTCTCACGCTCTATATCTGACCCTGGTTAAGTATTACAGTTTAAAACCTGGGCCCGGAATCTATGTTTTACCATTATAAAATCTATCTGATACCTTCCGGTGTCTCCTGGTTTCTTCCACGTATACAATCGTCTTTCATGATTCTTAAACCAGGTGTTTGTTATGATTAAATCATGTTCCGTGCAAAATTCTACCAAGCGACTTCCTCCTTCATTCCTTCTGCCCAGTCAATATTCATCTACTATTTTCCCTTCTCTTCCTTTTCCTACTACCGAATTCCAGTCTCCCATCAGAATTAAGTTTTCCTCTCCTTTAACTGTCTACTCATATATTTCTTCAATCTCCTCATCATCGGCAGAGCTAGTTGGCATATAAACCTGTACTACTGTTGTCGGTGTTGGGTTCGTATTTATCTCGACAATGATTTTGCGATCCTATTTTCTTATTCATTATCTGTCTTACTCCTGTGATATCCCCAACAGATTTTGTATTTAGAATGCTGTACTCACCTGACCAGAAATCCTGTTCTTCCTGCCACCGAACTTCAATAATCCCCATTATATCTAACTTCAGCCTATCCATTTCCCTTTTTAGAAAATTTTCCTACCCGGTTAAGGGATCTAACATTCCACGCTCCGATCCGTAGAATGCCAGTATTGTCTTTCCTGATGATAACATCCTCCTGAGTAGTCCCCGCCTGGAGATCCAAATGGGAGAATATTTTATCTCCGGAATATTTTACCCGAGAGTATGCCATTATCCTATGACCATACAGTAGAGCTGCATGTCCTCGGGAACAGTAACAGCTGTCGTTTCCTCTTGCTTTCAGCCGTTCGCAGTAACTATATGGCAATGCCACATTATCTGATGTTACAAGGCCAGCTCAATCATCCAGACTGTTGCCCTTGTAACTAATGAAAAGGTTGCTGCTCCTCTTCAGGAACCACACGTTTGTCTGGCCTCTCCACAGATACCCCTTTGCTGTGGTTGCACGTAAGGCACGGCTATCTGCATCGTTAACGCACGCAAGCCACATCACTACGGCAATGTCTGTGATTCATGAGGGTGGGGTTTCTCTGTATTGTCTCTGTGTACAGGTATTTGGACTACAACCTATGTTTCTATGCTGGAGATTTTAGTGTATTGCAGTGTGGTTGCCTCATTCTTTTTCCTTGTGATCAGTCAACCACAACCGTCTGATATATATATATATATATATATATATATATATATATATATATATATATATTATTCCTTCTCACACAGTCTTTTGACATCTGTGTCTTTCTCTTCTCTTGTAGTCGTTTTTGTAACCTTGGCTGCCTTTCCAAAGAGCGAACTACGGTCTTTGTAGCTTGGTCCCTTTAAAACACAAACAAATCCAATCCAACTCAATTCGTCACGTTTCTAAGCAGTATTTTCAGTAAGTTATCTTTGTATGAGGGTCATCGAATAATTAAAAAGACAAATTGGTGTATGGGGGGAAAAGTGTTAGTAGGGAAAGTTTGGTATTTTTATGGCTTTAAGTTGGCATCACTGGGATGAGCCCTGATCAGCTGATGTATCACCATTGTTTTGTTTATAAGTTCAAAAATATATTTCAAGATGGCGAGTCTGTTTGAAAATTTCACACTAGTTGAACAACGTCCTGTTATTCGTGTATTAGTTGCTGAAGGCGGAGGAACCAGTGCATATATACTGTAGAGTGTATATGTCTAAAGGTTGTATGGTGCAAATTTTTACAGTAGGTAGAGTAGATCAAAAATTGTCGCGATTGACGAATACCGTTCTGACCGACCAGTTGCAGTTTGAACTCCCTCACTTGAAAGTGTGACTGCAGAAATACTTTGCTTTTAAACTAGGTGAAGCCAGCCATGAGACAGAAAAGTAGTGTATATTAGAGGGGAAGTGTCATTCACCAGCAAGACAACGTACGTGTTGAAACCATCGACAAAATTGGCTTACAGTCCTGATTTAGCACCTAGTAATTTCCTTTTGATTGCTTCACTGAAGAAGGAATTGTGTGGAAAGAGGTTCCAGAACAACAAGGACGTGAAAAAGTTGTGGGTAAATCGGTTCAAACATCAAGATTACATTAGATTAGTTGTCCGTTCCAGAGATCAAGATTGAGGACATCCTCGCGGATGTGGAACATATCAACATATACTTATTTTCTTTAACAGGCTGATATAAGAATACTAATAGTATGAATACATACATTTTGTTCCATTCAAAAACTCGACATTGGAGTATGAGTTGGAAGCTAGTAGGTCTTTGAGGCTCTTCTTAAAGCGATCTTTATTTATAACTATATTTTTTGTGCTTGCTGGTAACTATTGAAAATATGTGTTCCTGAGTAGTTGCCTCCTTTTTGAACTAAAGTAAGTGCTTTTAACTCCTTGTGTAGATCGTCTTTGTTCCTAGAACTGAGTGCATGAACAGCGCTGTTTGTTGGAAAAAGGAATATATTATTTATGACAAATTTCGTTAAGGAATAAATACATCGAGAGATCGTAGAGGAGTGGATGTCCGTGAATTTACTCCACAAAAAGTTTCCATTAGACGGTTTTGGATTCTGAAAACGTTTGACTGATTTCAAGAGTTACACAGAATTTTTTTTTTTTTTTTTTTTTTTTTTTTTTTTTTTTTTTTTTTTTTTGAATGATTAATGCTGCAGCAGTCACTGTTTATAAATATTTTTATTGGCACGACGCGTTTCGGCAGCATGCTGCCATCATCGGGTGCATTTTTACAGTTACTGGTTACATTCTTGATGTATTGTGTTTTGTGTTGTGGATGCCACTGAGGTTATGTTTGTACAGTTTTAACCTGTTAGGAAAATATAGCTATTTGTACAATTATGTTTCATCATTATAGTTTTTGGATTATTGTAATGTTGTATTTACTCACAGTTTTGCTAATCTTGATAAACTTGTTGTCTGGCACACACAACAGAAGCACATAGTTACATACACACTTACAACACATGTGGACATTTTGTATTTGAAGGTTACTGTAGAAAGATCCTTAAAAGCTAAGATAAACTACTTATATCAGTAAATATAGTGAATATGCATGAGTTTAAACAGAAGTTGCTACATTTTGAAGAATTGATCAATCAGTGTTACATTATAAATTTTATATTTTAATTTTATTAATTTTATATTTTAATGAAAAATGCATTCAATACTGGAGAAATTTTTGAAGAAATTAGTATTGTTGCTTTCCAGTTTATCATTAAGTAGAAGTTCACCATGTATTTTCTCATGGATGAAGATTTCTAGTTCGTCGTAGAGGTCCATTATGTGTCCCTTGTCCATTTTATGCAGTATATGAAGATCACTCTTGATATTCTGGAATGGATGTCCTGTGTTCTTTATATGGCTAGCTACTGCTGATTTATTGAAGTTATTGGTGTGGTAGGCATTTATGTGTTCATTGTATCTTGTTTTGAATTCTCTACCTGTTTGGCCTACATACAGGGCATTACAGGTGTTGCATACTATTTTGTATATGCCTGAGTGTGTGTATTTATCTGTTAGTATGTTTACATTGTGTCTAAGTGAGTGTTGTAATTTATTGTTGGTTTTAAAGGCTATGTTGATGTTGTGTGGTCTGAAGATGTTTGCTATTTTGTAGGATAGTTTGCCAATGAAAGGGATACATGCTGCGGCTTTATTTTTTGATTTCTGTGTGGGGATTGGTTTCTTTTTGGTTTTGCTTTTTTGTGTAAGGTTGTCAACCAGTGTGTCATCATAACCATTTGCTGTGGCTATTTGTTTGATGATATTGAATTCTTCAAGTTTTGTATTGTTCTCCATTGGTGTGTTGTCGGCTCTGTTAACAAATGCTCTATATGCAGCATGTTTGTGTGTTGTCGGATGGCAGGATGAGTTATGTATGGTGGAATCTGCTGTTGTTGGTTTTCTGTAGACTTTGAAGGTGTGTGCATTGTTTACTTTACTAATAGTTAGGTCTAGAAAGTTGATACTGCCATTGTTTTCATGTTCCACTGTGAATTTTATATTTTGGTCCTGGTTGTTTAGTGTATTGAGGATATTATTGATATCATTATGGTCACAATCTATCAAGAGCAAGGTATCGTCCACATATCGTTTGTAATAAATGATTTTATCCCTGGAATTGGATTTCATGGCAAGAGTTTTTTGCTCTAGGTGGTTGATATATATGTTGGCAATGGTACCAGCTATACTTGAGCCCATTGCAAGACCTTTATGTTGCTTGTACATTTTATTGTTGAAGGTGAAGTAGTTGTGGTTAAGCACTAGTTGTAGAAGATCTATGAATTCAATTATTTCAGCTATTGATAGTTTTTTATATTTTATGAGGTTTGACCTGATGATTTGTAGTGTTTCTGGGATAGGTATATTTGTGTATAGGTTGGTGATGTCAAATGATACTAGTTGAGCAGAATGAGGAATTTTAATGTTCTTAATTTCTTCTATTAGCTGTTTGCTGTTTTTTATTGAGTAATTTGTTGGGTATGTGTACATCTCAGTTAAAATGTGATTTAGTTTACTAGTAATTTTGTACCCTGGGCTGTTTCGAGAATCGACTATAGGGCGTATCGGGCAATTTATTTTGTGTATCTTTGGTTGTGATCTTAATTTTGGTGCTTGTGGATTCATGGCTGTACAATATTTCTTTTCCCATTCAGTTAGGAGGAAGTGTGTGTTTTTTAGTTGTAGTTTAAGCTTTGTGTGGAATGCTTTTGTGGGGTCCTTTTGAATTTCACTAATGCCATTTTCAGTGAAGAACTCTAATGTTTTATTAATGTATTCTTCCTCTTTCATTATACATAAGGTGCTGCCTTTATCTGCTTTGGTGATAATGGCTTCATGGTTCTGTAGTTCTTATTTATGTCTCTGAGTGTTTTCCTGTCATTTTGTTGGGTGTTACAGTTTGTACGTTGTTTGTGTATTTCAGTGTTTATGGCTTTCATTGCTTTCTGGGCTATAACTGTCTTTTCATTGTTCCCTAACTTTGCTATATCTGTGGTATTTTTTGTTGCAATTATAATATCTTTAATGATTTTGGGGCTTAGGTCAGGTTGTATGTTATATCTTAGACCTTTGTTTAGTAGGCTATTTTCTTTGTCAGTAAATATGATATCAGTCTGGTTGACTACTCTGTTATAAAATTTGTGTGTCGGTGTGGTGACATTATTTTTGTTTTGATGGTGTAGCTGCTCATTTTTTAGTTTGTTGATTTTTTGGGACTGGTTTTAAGTGATCTTCATATATGCATCGACTACAGGTGTAGAGATCTCATGGATAAATTTATGATCAAAAATATTATACCATATGACATAATGGACATTATGGAATGAAAGTAAGGAAAGTATGCAAGCTTTTTTATGTTTATGTTGAATATGTGTTATAACACTCGTTCTGGAAATACAGATTTAGTAAGACGTTTCTGCAATTGTCTGGTGTGATCGTCCCAACTGAAGGTATTATCAAATTGTAATCCCAGGAATTTAGTTGTGTCAATCTCGTCTACCTGCTCTTTTTCATGCTCTATGCGTATTCTGGATGGAAGAAAAGATAGAGTTCCTTGCAGCCGGTATAAAAATAATTGTAGTTGGAAGAAGTGCGTAAATGTTCAAGGAGATTATGTTGAAAAGTAGAAAAAGTATAATATATACATGTGGCGTCTGTTCCAAAGAATAGACGTCACTTCTGATCCTGCAGTTGTTATTATTTCATATTCACAGAATATAAGACATCAACTGCGATTGGGCAAAGCTGAAACTTTGTACCCAGCCGGGATTCGATCCCGGGTCTCCTGCTTTCTAGGCAGTTGCGCTGACTCCTACACCACTGGGGACACAGTGATCACCGCACCTGCAAAGACTACCTAAGCACGCCTCCCGTCAGATACACATTCCCAGCTTCACCCTGCCCACCGTACTCCAACTCGTAGTTATGAAACTAATTCCCGTAAGAGTAATGGCCACAAATTTTCCCACCCCTCTCAACTAACGATAGGATCATTGCCCGTCATCGGCATATTATATATATACATGTGGCGTCTGTTCCAAAGAATAGACGTCACTTCTGATCCTGCGGTTGTTATTCTTTCATATTCACAGAATATATGACATCAACTGCGATGACATCACAATGATGTAGGGGTCAGTGTAACTGCCTAGAAAGCGGGAGACCCGGGTTCGAATCCGGGCTGGGTACATATTTTCTGCTTTGCCCAATCGCAGTTGATGTCATATAGTCTGTGAATAGAAAAAGTATTGTTTTGTAAAAATAAACTGTTTTTTTCTCCAGTCCAATTTGTCTCCCTTTTTATTGAATGACGCTCGTACTATGTGATATGTTCCAATTACATTAAGAAAACACAGTTCTATAATGGTTTATAAACTTAAGAAATTACAAAGGAGGTTAGAACAGATAGGCATTTCAAAGCCAAAGGAGACTGTGAAATTTATAGTGCGGAAAGAGAGTTAAATTAGAGAGTTTATAACTAAAATGGGAGAGGTTTTATGAATATTTATGGATTCGGTGTTTTGCCAAGTTGGACTGCCTCTCACCGGCACACCCTGACCGCTCTTCGCGCGCAGTGCAGTGCAGTTGGCCCTCATTTTAATACAGATTTACAGACGCCGGTGTAAAGTTTTTCAGCGACCTTAATGACTCCGCCGTAAAGACCAAAGGCTCACGCAACACTTCGCGAGTAGGGCAGCAACATTTCCTAACGCCGCACTTACTTTACGTCCGAGAACAAGGCGCGGCCTTAAGCGTCGATTGCGAGGAGCCCGTTCCCGCTGCTGCGGTCGGTCGGCGTGCGACGCAGAACGAGACGGGCGGTGTCCGGCCGCGGCAGGTGTCTGCGTAAGTCTTTCAGGGAGACGCCCTCAGTGGTCGCCGTACGTCAGCGCGTCGAGCACGCCTGCCAATTTGCCGCTGAGTTACGCCGGCGCGCACAACTGGATCGCTTACCCGTATCTGGGCCACACATCGCGCCTAACGGTGACATTTACTGCTGCCGAGGCGAGGCGGAGCGCAGCGCAGCCGAGACTGCCGCAAAACCACGCCGCGACGCTCGCCACGTAATTGCCAGGCGCAACTGAGCTCGCATTCTTCGCAGATCTCTTTCGGATACAGATGTGCAAATTCTTTTTGCACAAACTCCATTTCAAAGATACAGAAGCTAGTTACCAATTTACGTTCTGTTGGCAACGAGCTCATTAGAACTAGGTATTCAAATGTTTGTAAATCTAAGGGACTTAACTGCTGCGGTTATCAGTCTGAAGAGTCTCATGGACCACCTCCGGCGAGAAAACATGCTTCCGGACGAACAATGCGGCTTCTGACTTGGACATGCCACCACCCACCAGCTTCTCCGCTTAGTGGAAGAGACCCTCGTTGCGACCGAACGGCGGGAATACTTTGGGGCGGTATTCCTTCACGTTTCGCGAGCGTTCGATTCCGTCTGGCATGACGGTCTACTCTTCAAGTTGCTGGACCTTGGCCTGCCCCTGCCGCACGTCCGATTAATTCGGTTATACAGGACGTTCCAGGTGCGCACTGAGGAACCTTCGACGAGACGGCCCATTCGTGCTGGAGTCCCCCAAGGCTCCGTCTTGGGGCCGATTCTGAATATACTGTATACTGCGCACATGCCACGGATCGACAGGGTGCACCTCGCCCTCTAAGCCGATGATACGGCGCTCTTCTCGCGCAGCATGAACGCCCGCGCACTAGGAACTCGGCTGCAATGAGCATCGGACGAGCTGAGTCGATGGGCCACCAAATGGAGGTTCAGCTTTAATGGATCGAAGATGCAGGCGCTCATAATCGCCAGTATACGTGTTCCAGCCGACCTAAAATGACTCTCGGTACGGGGCACAGCTGTCCCATGGGGCAGGACGGCTGAGTACCTGGGAGTAATGCTTGATAGGCGGCTTACCTGGCAACAACACGTGGACGACGTCATCGGCAGAGCTCGGGGCCGGCTGAGGGACCTCTACCCGTTTGTCAACCCGCCTCCACTCTGCCGCCACTCTACCGCCTTACCACACTCATCCGTCCCATCTTCGAGTATGCGGCGGTCGTCTGGGGGAATGCTGCGCAGACGCATATCAAAAGGCTCCAGGGTCTCCAAAACAAAATTCTGCGTCTCGCACTCCATCTACCACGTGATTTTCCGACCGAAGATCTCCTCCGAGTAACGGAAATTCCACCGATCCAAGCCAGATTCCGGCAGGCTGCGAAGCTCTTCTATCAGAAAGCTCCTCGGTCGTCGAACGCCCTTAACCGCGCACTTGCCCAAAGAGTGCAGCGACTGAATGCCACCAGGTGGCCCCACCTGTTCCTCTCCAATTAGGAGCCGTATGCACAAATAGAATCACCAAGACGACACAAACCGCAAGGACAATCAACAAGCCAGCACCCAGTTATTTTGGAGGCGTAGCTCACCAGCTTAGACCCCACCGACCATCGGAAGCTCATGTATTTCCGTCATTACACGATCGAACGAGTCCCTACGCTCACAAACAAGCCACTTAAACTAACTTATGCGAAGTACAATGCACATACCCATGCACGAGGGAGGTCTCGAACCTTCGACGGCGAGCAACCGCGCACTCTGCAGCAAAGCGCCTTACAGTGCGGCGTTAGAGCTAGTATACAAGCTAATCCGATTTTACAATACTGGGGGAGTAAATCGCCCCAGACAATAAATGTAACAACAATAAGCTTTAAATTAAAACACACCCGCGAATACTATCTCGAAAGAAGTTTCCTGAGTGAGAAACTAAAAAAAAAAAATAAATAAATAAATAAATAAAAAAATAGGAATTTAACTGCAAACGATATTTTACAATACAGAAGAAAATATGAAGGCAAGAATAAAATAGAATCAAAGTTTAAGAAAAGGTGAACAGATGTAGACAGTGCATCTTCATGTTTTCGCGGCGCAATGACTGTTCAAATAAGTTTCGGGCGTGCAGCCGCATAAAGTTTTCTTCTTCTAATATTTCGGCTGAGAAACGTTCAGCCATCTTCAGAGACGAGTCGAAGACTGACGCTCCAACACACGCTTCGTGCTTATAAACTCGCGGGCCGCGCTACTGCGCATGCGGCCACAGATACAACAAGGCGCCAAAGACGTTACTCGGCGGCAAGGAAGTACACGTATGTGTAAATTATGTCATTGGCTGCATGGTCGATTACTGCGGAGAAATCGATGTATTATGATCTGTGCTGTGGCGGCGTCTTTGTAAATTTATTAAAGAAAGTGCCGGATTCCATGATTTATCTAAACTGGTCCATTGAGCACAAGTCATTGCTGATGAGAGCAGTCTGCAGGACGAGCTTCTACACCTGAAGTGAGTCTTTGAAGCAAACGGGTACTCTCCACAACAGATACATAAGGCCCTACGAACGAAGCCAATGGTACGTGCAAAGAATACGGAAGATGATGAAAAAAGTTTTTAATCTATGGCTTTTCTGTCATATGTTGGGAGCCTGTCGTCGAAAATCGGACGGATTATGAACAAACACGATGTTAAAGTAATTTTTCGACCCCCACCAAAGACAGCAGCACTTTTGGGTTCTAACAAGGATGATTTGGAGCTTCGGAAGGCCGGGGTTTACAAGATCCCATGTGAATGTGGCCTTTCGTACATAGGACAGACGACACGTACAGTCCAGGAAAGATGCACGGAACACAAGAGATATACCCGTCTTTTACAACCAAATAAATCGGCGGTGGCAGAGCACTGTCTTGATACTGGACACTCCATGACGTACGAAAACGTCAAAATTTTAGCTTCCACTTCATCTTTCTGGGACTCAGTAGTGAAAGAAGCAATAGAAATTCGCTTGGGGACGAATTTAATTAACAGGGACAGTGGCTTCAGTTTAGATAAATAATGGAATCCGGCACTTTCTTTAATAAATTTACAAAGACGCCGCCACAGCACAGATCATAATACATCGATTTCTCCGCAGTAATCGACCACGCAGCCAGACATAATTTACATATACGTGTACTTCCTTGCCGCCGAGTAACGTGTTTGGCGCCTTGTATCTGTGGCCGCATGCGCAGTAGCGCGGCCCGCGCGTTTATAAGCACGAAGCGTGTGCTGGAGCGTCAGTCTTCGACTCGTCTCTGAAGATGGCTGAACGTTTCTCAGCCGAAATATTAGAAGAAGTACACTTTATGAGGTTGCACGCCCGAAACTTCTTTGAACAGGTGTAGACAGTTTTAAGACACTGTAGAGTCCCGAAATCTCGGCACTCGGTAACCCGGCAGTCCGGATAACTCGGCCACACTCCGGCACACACCTGGAATCATTCCGTGCTCGCACAATGCAGGATAGAACCCAGATGGTAGCGTGTGACAGTTACAGGCTACGTATGGGCCAAGAAATCATCTTCTCTTGTGCCCCCTACACTCCATTTAAGAATCCTTTGTGTTTCATTAATGCAGTATGTACATGCTTTTTCATACTAAGAACAGTCTTGATCAAAACTATGGGGGTGCAATTTTTCACGGTGTCGTTTAAAATCAGCTTCGGCGTGATGGACAAATAATGAACTCGGTTACAGCAGACAACGATGACCCACATGTGACGGGGCCGCTCAGTCTGCCTAAAGCCTTTGTCTTTTCTTAATCACGTTTTGTCAAGTCCATGTGAGCGTAAGTAACGAATATAATTTGTAAGTTTATTTTGTGTTACTGTATTCCATCATGTCTATTGTATTCTAAAGTGACAATAGAAATAAATTTGCTCTTCAGGTATGATCTGCTTTGAGCAAACACAATTGTTTTTAATTTCTCCTAAACATGTTTCACTGGCGTTGTAGTATCAGCAGTGGGATATTTATTTTATACTATCTGTCAAATGTTCAGATGTTTGTAAATCTATCAGACCCAACTGCGTGGTCATCAGTCCGAAGCTTACAAAATACTTAAACCTAGGTAAACTAACCTAATGACAAACACACACACACACACACACACACACACACACACACACACACACATGCCCCAGGGAGGACTCGAACCTCCACGGCGAGCAACCGCGCGTTCAGCAGCAAGACGCTTTAGACCGCTCGGCTACTCCATCGCGGCGCTGTCTGTCAAATGAACAATGAAATGTTATTACTTTTTGTACATTAAGTGTAGCAACTACAGATAATTGTGAAACCAATATAAATCGCTATTAAGGTAGGCCTAGTGTACCTATAAAAATAAGAAACGATTTGCATTGGTTTCACAATTATCTGTAGTTACTACACTTAATGTACAAAAGTAATAATCATTTCATTGTTCATTTGACAGACAGTATAAAATAAATATTCCACTGATGTTGCTGCAACGCCACCGAAACAGGTTTGGGAGAAACTAAAAACAATTGTTTGCTCAAGGCAGATCATACCTAAAAAGTAAATTTATTTGTAAGCAAACACGGACATTGAAAAGGTATTCATAACTCGAGATGAATAACAATACAATGTATTTTATAACAAAAAAAAACCTTCCCCATTCTTTTTTACACCGTTTCCGGTAACCCGGCATTTTCACAAACTCGGCCCACCTTCGGTCCACATTAGACCGAGTTTTCAGGACTCTATTGTAATTGTAAAATGAAATGTTGACCATAGCTGTTTATTAACTCAAATCTACCAGTTTCGGTTCGTGTGCCATTCTCAAGCGCTAGCAGGCTCGCTGGGAAAATATCTATAAGAAGTTTAGCATGATGACAAATATTTATTTTACAATTTTTCAATTTTGTAGCATGATATGTTAAGCTATTCGCTACACTCTGCTAACGCTTGAGAATGGTACACTAACCGCAACCGGTAGCTTTGAATTCATAAACAGCTATGGCCAACATGTTATTTTGTAATTAAAGTTTAAGGACGTCGACTGGGATGTACTATGGCAAAATATCACCTGCAGTGTGCTTTCATCCAAAGTTAAATTTGCACTGTGAGCACAAATGAAAGACTACATAGAATGGGACTGACTGTTACAGACCTTTGCCTCAGATGCAACCTTGTAGACACTGTCCCACACAGATTCGCGAGTTTATTTTTGGCAAAAGATAGCGCTTCTTACCGGAACTTCAGAGGACTACGTTGAACCAACAATATTGTACATACCAGACAAACTTTACTACCACAATGGAAAACTAATGCCATTATGTGGCTAGTAGGACAATACAACTGTTACGTTATAAATAACCTTGTCAGTGACAGTATTATAGAGTTTATGACACACATGGAGACAGAGTACGTAAAGTTGTGTAATTATCAAGATCACAAAAAAACTACTTTTATCCATTATGGATGAGTCATTCAAAATACCTCACAAAAAGAAATTTCAAAATGCACTTCATATAACTTTTAACAGGACAGTGGTTCGTGAAATACTAGATACATGGCAGTCTAGAAAATGTGCAAAACACCTGGTCACTATTTTCTGGTGAATGGTGGGACGACCTCCAAGCTCTAGTGGCGCACACCACTCTTACTGTGGGGCCCAAACCTGTGACTTGTGGAAGGACACCTGAATTAAGAAAACACTCAGAAAAGGAAAAACCATATTCACATGGAAATGCGATAACTAACTCCCACCATGTCCCGCGACCACCCGTGCAGTTTGAACGTCCTAACACATACCGCTCGGAAATTAAATGTGTTCAAATGTTTGTAGATCTTATGGGACTTAACTACGGGGTCATCAGTCCATAAACTTACAAAATACGTACGAACTACCTAATACTAAGGACGGCACAAACATCCATGCTCGAGGGGAGGATTCGAACCCCCAACCTCAGAGGCCGTGCAGACTGTGACTGGCACACCGCAGACCGCTCGGCCACTGCGGCCGGCGTTCGGAAGTTACAATAACTTTATTTCATATAGCTCCATAATTGTCAACCTGTATATCCCCTTGGGGATGTATGTCTTAAATACCGTTTTTGAAGCGTCACTTCACCGGGAATCCGATTTCGAAAACTTTTTACGCAACAGTGTTGCTGCTCGATGACAATACAAAAGAAAAAAAAAAGTTCAAATGTTTGTAAATCAAAAGGAGTTAACTACGTTGGTCATTAGTCCCTAGGCTTACAAACTATTTAAGCTAAGAACCATACAAAACACCTATCCCCGAGAGGAGGACTCGAAACTACGACGGCGAGCAACCGTGCACTCCGCAGCAAGGCTCCTTAGAACGCTCGGCCACTCCACCGCGGCATGCCATTACAAATCTGTAGGGAACGGAAAGGGCTTGGAAGAGAAATTCAACGAAATGTTACAAAACGGTTCATAAACGTCCGACATTACATGCAAACTTTGTTGCAGGTCTCTAACTACTCCTATATTCCAGTAACTGACGCATAAATCTGGGTATTCTCATGCCATTTCTCCTGAGCTATGTGTCGTGCTCTTTTTTTTTTTTTTTTTTTTTTTTTTTTTTGGGTCAGGAACCTTTGTGGACGTACGGTGAAGAGTTCACCAAAGTTTCAAATGGTTTATGAACACATACAGGACATACACACAAACATTTATTGAAAATTGTTATAAAAATTGTTTTTGAAGATGATGACTTAGTTAATCGAAAGCAGTAAGGAAAAAAAAAATCTTGTGATCTTGGCTGAAGTAAGTGTGTTTTCTATACAAAGAGAATATCACATGTATACATACCATAAAAGTATCTATGCCACAAATAAATACAGGGTGAGTCACTAACAATTGCTACCAAGAATAACTCCGAAAATATCATAGGCGCTGGAAAGTTGGTGGGACAAAAGTTCCTTAGGACAACGCGGACTAGAATCTGGCGTTGATTTTTTGTTGCTATCTAGGTCGCTTCTGAAATATAAAGGTAATTTTTAAATTTATTTATTTTTCGAAGTGAGAAGTCATAATAATTAAAATAAGACAGTCAAGATCGCAATTTGTTGCGTTTATTGCTGGCAGTTGACGCCTGCTCCGGCCACCGTCACCGTCCATCAACAAGGTGCCAATGGCCTGAAGATGGTTCTATAGAACCGAAACCGGTTGCCAGCAATAAACGCCGGCCGCGGTGGCCGAGCTTTTTGCGGCGCATGTCACAGGCTGCACGGCCACTACCGTCGGGGGTTCGAATCCTCCCTCGGGCATGGATATTTGTGCCGTCCTTAGTATAAGGTAATTCATAAGTAGTTTGTAAGTTTAAGAACTGATGACCCCGTAGTTAAGTCCCATAATCTGTACAGACATTTGAACATTTTGAACTTATTTTCTGATAGCCGTTATCGAGACGAATCCAATGATGTGTAACAGTAAGATCTTTGAAGGTCAACGAAGGTAAAAAAGGTGGCATGAACGTCCATTTACAGAAATTGTTCGAAGTACTGGTATCAATACAGCGCTGAAATGTTCTTTATCATGTCTGGCGAACGAATTGGCCACGACACATCTCTTCCGCGTCCAATCCAGCGATTTGGGAATCGTCTCTGCAATTCATTTCTAGCCGTCAACGAAAAATGTACCGGACACCCGTTGTGTTGATATCACATTATGTTCTTTGCTCTTAAAGTATTTCTTCCAATAACAGCCAACACTGATTTTCAGTTGCCCAATAATATATGTTATTCAAATTAACATTTCCATGGTTCGTGATTGAAGCCTCGCCAGTAAATAAAACAAATTAATAAATATGTCGTCCAGGTGAATCTGGACACATCAGAAGAATTGCATGCGACGCATGTAATACGTACCAGTTAAATCTTGGTGGAGACTGGTATGGTGAGGATGATATTTATGGCGATGCAGAACACGAACAACACTACTCTGGCTCATGACAGATTCCCTTGCGCGTTGACGTGAATTACCACAGTGGTAAGAGCACCAATTTCCGTTTCCTCGTTGGTAACCCGTTGCCGGATAAATTTTCGATACGTTACAGATCCAGTTGTTCTCAATTTTTCATACACATATTTAAATGTACGACGTGGAAGTTGACTGCGCTGAGGATATCTTTCAGTGTATGAGTGTGCAGCTGTCACTGAATTTCGTTGGTATTCTCCGTAAATAAGAAGATATCGACTTGTTCTAAGGAGTACATCATTCACATTCGTTTGCTTCGACGATACTAGTTTCATCGTTGTTATTAGTGTTGTATTGCGGAACCGTCGAATGGTGTTTACATGTCAACGGCACATTACACGGATAAGCCGTATTCGGCGAATATTTACTATTTGCACGATATACGAGAGGCAATTGTCAGAGTATGTGCTTCGATAAGTGTTGAAGTGATCGGAATAGCACTCAACCCACGATAAGAAGATTCAGCACTGCATTGATATCAATGGTCATCACTTCGAACACTTTCTGTAAATGGACGTCCATGCCACCTTTATGACTTTGGTTGACTTTCAAAGAACTTGTACTGTTACACATCATTTGATTCGTCTCGATAGCCGCTATGACAAAATAAGGACCAAACTATAGTATCCAGTTAAAAAAATCGACTTTCATATCTCTGAAGTGACCTTACCCAGCAACAAGAAACCAACGTCATATTCTGGCCCCCACTTCTCTATACAACGTTTGTGCCACAAACATTTCAGCTCCTACCATACTTTCGGAGTTATTCTTGGTGCCAATAGTTAGTGACTCATCATGAACATCTGCTATATTCTCTCTTGTCCAGGTTGCTGATTACCTTTCACCGCGGTAGAGTGGCGAAGCGCATTGAGGCGCTATGCTCTGATGCATGAGGCTGTTCCCCGTCGGTGGTTCGAACGCCCCCTCGGGCAGGGATGTTTGTTTTGTCTTTAGCCTAAGTTAGTTCGTAAGTAGTTCGTAAGTTTAGGGCCTGATGACCCCGCAGTTAAGTCCCATAAGCTTAACAAACTTATTATTATTATTATTTTCGTTCGCTTTATTGCATTCCTGCTGCCTTTAGACTGGGTTAGGCGGAGGACTGGACTCGTATTTGCGAGGGCGGCCACACGCGATCGTGATTTAGGCTTACCGTGATTTAAAATTAAAACAGTCGAGATCGCAGAATTGTTATTTTTATATAGCAACCAACCACGTTTGTGTCAGTGTTTGAAAAAATAGCATGTTATTTTTGTTCCATGACCGGTTTCAGTCAACGTAGACCATCTTAAATGACCTAGCACCATGACGGCAGCTGGTGGGCGGTGAACACGGCGAGCCTCACAAACGTGGACTACAACAATAACATTTCTACGATCTGGACTGTTTTAATTTTAACTATTGTTTTAAGATCGCTGTTCTACATCTTCCTTTCTAAAATTACTTACCGTGATTGCCCTAAATGAGTCCAGCGAATATCCGATGTTATTTATTTATTTATTTATTATCTAAAGGCGCAGGTTTATTACCTTCGCCATTTCCGACATCCGCCGCAGTGAAGTAGCCGAGCCGTCTAAAGCACCTCGCTGCGGAGCGCGCGGTTGCTCGCCGTGGAGGTTCGAGTCCTCCCTGGGGTATGGGTTTGTGTTTGTCCGTAGGTTAGTTTACCTAGGTTTAAGTAGTTTGTAAGCTACGGACTGATGACCACGCAGTTGGGTCCGATAGATTTACAGACATTTGAACATTCCCGACAAACGCTTTGCAAGCTTGTCGTCTCTAACGACACGGTGACGACCGGACGTTAAACTCTTATCTTCCCTCCTTCCTTCGTCTGGCTCCAGAATTTGAGAAAGCGTATTCCAGTGAACGCCGTCAAAAGCTTTCACTGCACAGAGGCAGATGAAGTGC
The DNA here is from genome assembly GCA_026315105.1 of Locusta migratoria. Classification (NCBI taxonomy): domain Eukaryota; kingdom Metazoa; phylum Arthropoda; class Insecta; order Orthoptera; family Acrididae; genus Locusta; species Locusta migratoria. The sequence goes on from CM048744.1 coordinate 383,251,094, forward strand.
ATGACTGTCTTTATTTTTTTATGGAGCGCTCTTAGCAAAGCGAGTGGAACGGTGTCAACCTTAGCGAAAATTGCAGGTCACTGCCGTAGAGTGCAAACGTTGCACGGATGGCCGAAGACGGTGACTGAGCAGCACAGGTCAGCGGGAAGATCTCACTCCGGAATGGCCGGCTTCTTGTCCCCGCAGGAAAGAAAGCCTTTCCGCCGCTCAGAGTAAACAAAGGCGCAAAGTGACTGCGGTACTTTCCTTCGCTACAGTGGTCCCCGCGGCCCGCAAAGAAGCGGGGGGAGGGGCACCGAGAGTGGCCACTTTCCGGACACGCCGTCCAGCGCACAACTTTCCCTGATGGGGTCCCGCTGTGACAGTAACGGTAGTGCGAAAACGGGAGCGCACGTCCTGCCGCAGACACTGCGCGGTAATAAAGCGCGGAGGTGGGCGTGATAGCGTCACGTCACGTAGCGTCACGTCGCGGGCAGAATGTCACTGTGCGATAGCGGCCGTCCGGTCGCAGGCGGCGGCGCCCCCGCAGTGTTTATCGGCGCTGCGCGGCGGTAAAAGCTGGCGGCAGGCGCGGCTGATAGGCTGGCAGGTGACACGGACGGCCCACTTTCGGGCAGTTTTCCTCTCTTATCAGCGGCGGCCGCTCTTCCTGTACTGTCGGCCCGTAATGGACGCCTCTCCACTTCCGGGCTCTTTCGCCTGGGGCCATCACACGGTGTTTGGCGGAGAGGGTAGTTTGTATACCGTTCTCATTTCCTCCTCTTCCAGTCGCGTGCCGGTATATCGAGCGAATAGTGTTTGAGATTTTTGATAACAGTTTCTTTTTCATTATAGTCGACATGGTCGAGTAGAGAGTGTCCGCAACTGCACTATGTTATTTTAAATGTGTTTATTTCCGTCAACAGTTGCAATATAATTGTTTAATAACATGTTTCGATCACTTGGATCATCTTCAGATCTAAAAAACAAAAGTAAAATAGAAATGTACAATTTGATAAATTTACTAAGGGTTAATTGAACAATAGTTAATTTATACCTAAATGGATACATTTTTCTTTACCTTATAGTTGCGTCCGCAACTCGTCTGGCTGAGTAGTAATTGGTACTGAGTTTTACAGTTCGATGTAGGCTTTTTAATTTGATTGCAGGGGGTGGTGGGGAGGGAAAGAGTAGGTGGGGGGGGGGGGGGAGGGAGGGATTGGAGTGGATAGGTTGAGCTCTAATAAGCTAGGGTCTTATACCGTACAATTGTTTGTTATATAAATATTTCTAATAGTGGGGTTCTTGAATATATCCAGATATAAAAATTATAAAACTGTATGTCATATAAGTACAAAAATATGGTAAGATAATTAAAACATGCATACGATATTTAAAACATTGAAGGTATAAAACAGAGATGTATAAAATTACATATGTCATACTTTAAATTTTTTCTTAAACGTCAGTTTGTTGAAATTATTATTAAATTGTTAAAATATAAAAAATATATAAAACATTTATATAAAACAGTATGGTATGGACGTTAATTGCCTCTGTCGCTACTTGGTGGCGTTTTCGGCGCGCAGTTTTTCTTGTACGTTTCAAAGCCAGTCTGCACGTCGACCTGCTGCCCCCCCTCCCCCTTTTTTTTATTCCCAACTACAAACCTCAATTCAGAGCAGTTTATGAGTGATAAGTCTGCAAGGTCGGGGTATACGGGGTGCAGCCAAGACTGGTTGGCGTCATCTCTCTAGGGAAACTGGCCTCAGTATTCCAGGCCGAAATCACTGCCATCAGGGCGTGTGTGGAGGAGAATTTGCGTAGGTGCTACAAAGATTGTAGCATCTATATCTATTCAGACAGCCAGGCAGCCCTAAGATCACTTGCAGCTCCTGCAACAAGGTCTAAAATTGTTGCAGAATGTCACAGAGTAAACCTATTGTGGGTCCCTGGCCACTCGGGGATCAGTGGCAACAAACATGCAGACAGATTAGCCAGGATGGGGCAGAGACTCCATTTATTGGACCGGAACCTGTCCTGACAATCACCAAGGCAATCATCAAATTGGAGCGACGTAACTGGCTCAGAAGACAGCACGTAGAATATTGGACCAAAGTCTATCAACAAAAACATGATAAGGTAATGATGCCAAAGCCATGTTTTAAAAAAAGCTCTGCAATCCTGGGCCTGAACAGGAGAGAGATTAGACTCATGGTTGGATTGCTGACAGGCCATGGGAATTTCAAAAAAACACCTACATACAATGGGAATAACAGAAGAGGACCCTAAATGTAGGATCTGTGATGACGCTGATGAAACTGCATCACATCTAATCTTAGAATGCATTGCATTGGAGAGTAAAGGCACAGAACATTTGGGGCAACCAGACCCGAAGAAATTGTGCCTAATAAAGAACTGGTAAAGGGGCTCTTTGCACTGTTCAAGGGCATTGGTTGGCTTTACTAGATATACAGGGAGCGATACCGCACAATAAACTTAGTTTCGGTGCGGGCAGTGGCGGGCTGGACCAAGACTGTTTTGGCTTCCCTGAGAAAATCAAATCAAATAAAATCAAAGTCTGTAAGTCGTGTCAGGTTTCTGGCCAAAGTCAACAGAAATATATTGTAGGCGAATATGTTCGCGTTCTTTAATCTATAGCAACGGTCGGCTACTGGCGGACCGCGGTCCAGGTCTGGACCGCCAAATATATTTGAAACTGTATGTTACATACTCAGATTATTAAAAAAACTTTTTTCTGTGCATAACAATTCATATGAGAGCCATCATTATAGTTTTTCCAGAATTTTACAGTTATCTGCTGAATAATTAGAACTCTTAATGATAATTATAGGCAGATTAAATAAATGGTTGTTATGATGTGCGACGCTGGAGAGTACGCTGACAAGAGGCGGCAAAAGGGAGCGAGCTGACCGGTGATCCGCATAAAAGCCCTGTACACACGAATGCAGCACGAGAACAAGGAAATTCCATATATAGACTTCATACTCTGTCTCTGTAACCTCTATTTAAGCGGGAAGGACATTTAAACACCATTTTCGTGCTCTTAAAAATCACCTTTTGAGGTTTCTCTGGCAGCAGAACTGACGGTTGTGTGTGCGAAGTTGTTCCACCTTTCAATACCTTTACTCCAAATGGAGATAACGGACTGGCAGGACGACATTTCCTTGCAAACATATAACAATGAAACCACTGACAAATTGTGGAGATAACATGTCCTGGATAAATATGAAAATTGTAAAAAACTATGCTTCTACCTGGCTACTATGTTTGGCTCCACATATGTTTGTCAAATTTCATTAAAAAAAAACTAATTTGTTGAAGAATAAGTATCGTGCAAGACTAACGGCAGCCCAGTCTGGAGACACTATTCGCATAACCTGCTGCGCATGTGAATCTAACTTTAAGAAACAGACTGAAGACTGTGAATGTAATATCTTGCATTTTTTTACACAAATATCTACAACTCGTAGTATTTCGTAATTTTTTTCAGTAGAACTTTGACTAAACATTTTTAATACTTTCTGTGAAAATAAATAAATAAATAAATAAAAAAAACATAAATAGCAAATAATGTAAGTTTTACTGGATTATTATACATTTTTATTTCGCATCTTTTTTATTTCATGTTAGTTTGAGACTGAAAATTAACAAAATTGAAAAAGAATACTTCTGGACCTCAATAAAGGTTTTCAAAAGTATCCGGACCCATGCAAGATTACTTGCCAACCTCTGATCTATAGGCTACTCCTTTCTTCAGTCTATTTCTTACTATAGTTGCATGATTCCAGACAAGCACGCTAAGAATGAGAAGCCTGAGCTGGCAGTACTCGTTTACTGAAAGATACGCTTAATGCGAGCCGGCCGCGGTGGTGGAGGCGCTCCAGTCACGATCTGCACGGCCACTACGGTCGGGGGTTCGAATCCCCCCTTGGGCATGGATATTTGTGCCGTCTTTAGTATAAGGTAGTTGATAAGTAGTTTGTACGTTTAGGGACTGATAACTCCGTGGTTAAGTCCCATAAGCTTAACAAACATTTGAACATTTGAGCTTAATGCGAGTCAAACTCTGCCCCAGACGCGGTCAATCCATCCGTGTTCGGCCACAACATTCAGACTCGGTCAAACCGTAGACTCGCTCCAGCCTTGTACGCTCGGCTGTGGTCATTTGTACGGACAGCCTATCACTTCGCCTGTACTCGACTCATCACGAGTTTCGTGTTCGCTAACCCGGTCTTGCATGACTCTAGGCCCGAACCAAGAAAGAACCAACTCTGGGAATGGGCAAGTTGTCCAAGACTTTTCGATTTACTCATGTAGAACAGAAACACTGCAGAGTTTACAGCTAGGTTTAACTGTTACCGTCTGTTATTTAGTACGTGAATATTGTCGCGGTGAAATGGAAGCAGGCTTGGCTTCGAAGGCACGGTTGTCAACTGAAGGCAGCACTTACACTGAAAGCAGGTTTATTGCGAACTTAACATACACCAGCACTAACTGCCTCTCGGGCAGAGAGCTCTGCTATTTATACACAGACAGAATGCACCAGAAATTAGAAGAATAGTTAACATAACAAACATGTAGATATTACAAGTGAGCATAAGAAACATGTAGAATATTGTGGAAATTATAATTACAAAGAAATAAATTTTTGCAAGTGGACGGTAATGAAGCGACGACCTTCATCATCGCAGTCCGTGACGCTGTCCCCTGCGCCACGCCGTCAGTTGGTTAACTTGGAGTATCGCGGCAATATTGAACTTCACTGCGGAAATCAGAAGACGACAAAACATTCTTACAGTCTATACTCCACAAACTAATTATTTCTACTCCCGTGTAGATATATAACGTCGACAGCTAGCTGCAATCTACTCCCGGATACCCAATAACCTAAGCGTGTGTCCACAGACGACCATCACACCCGCGAAAGTAAATAGTCCCCAGTCGTAGTGCGGCATTAGAGGGAATTTCAATCAGTGCACACTCAGATGCCGAGTTATAATTTCATTCCAGATTCAAAAAAAGACCAAAGTTCATAATCTCGGTTTTGCGACGTAGTTAACTGTTCTGAATACAGCTGTGGTGTCAGCGGGTCAGGCTGTGCATTATCTTGTTACGAGCTTATGGCGAGACAGATTTAAGACTCAGACATGCCAAACGATTAAGGTTCCTAGCGAGACAAATGGCGATTACTATCACTAAATCACTCACTGCAAAGCTGGCTGATAAAAAAAGACACAGTCACTGTCACGTACTACGCTACACATGAACAATACAAATTTCAGTGCACTGGTACTGGAATAGTTTGGCGAGCCATATGATTGATGTCGCCAGACGTTCTACTGGCCCTCAGCGTGACAGACATGAGAGGGCTACCAGCGCAATTAATCAAGATCGCGGTCATGTCACCGGTGCCTTACGCATTGAACACTCCATCTCAGACGTAGAGTAGGCCCTGGTTTTCACAGTCTACCGATTTGACGAAGTACAGTTAGTGACAGAATTCGCCAGACCCCTCGCCGTATCCCTCGCTGAACCACACAGTTTTACTATTTCAACACAGCGTAACATGCAATGAAACGAAGTTATGTCAACATAAGGTTGCAGCTCTCCACAATACCCTATCCCGAGCAAGCCTCTTGAACTCCACATAAGAACGGCAACCTACGTCTGTATGAATCTGCTTACTGTATCCATCTCTTGGTCTTCCTCTGCGGTTTTTACCCCACACACTTCCCTCCAACGCTAAACTCACAATTCCTTGATGTCTAAGAATGTGTCCTACCAATCGACCCGTTCTTTTAGTCAAGGTATGCCAGAAATTCCTTTTCTCCCGAATTCTGATCAGTATCTCCTCATCAGTTACGCGATCCACCCACCTAATCTTCAGCATTCTTCTGTAGCACCACATTTCAAAAGCCTCTATCCTCTTACTGTCCGCACTGTTTATCGTCCATGTTTCACTCCCATACAAGGCAACACTCCGTACAAATGCCTTCAGAAACGACTTCTTTAGGTTTAAATCAATATTCGAGGTTAACAATTTTCTCTTTTTCAAGAACGCTTTTCTACCCATTGCCATTCTGCATTTTATATCCTCTGTACTGCGACCATCATTTGTTATTTTACTGCCCAAGTAACAAAACTCATCTAGCTCCTTTATGTATCTGAAAAAAAAAAGAAAAAAGTGGTTATAGGTCAATACAACTACCTAGAAAGCAGGAGACCCGGGTTCGAGTCCGGGCTGGGTACACATTGTCAACTTGACACATTCGCAGTTAATGTCATACTTTCCGTGTACTTTAATGTTGCTGGATAATCAGTGAAAAGAGAACAAAGGCGATTGAAACAACTCCTGCACTTACATCAAAGGTCAACAGCCTGGTTGCTTATATTCACAGCCACAGCGGAAGTGTTTCAAAGGGCGCCATTTTGTCTTTACCTGAAGAGAACTTCTCCTAGTAGCGAAGCAGGAGGACAATGCCCTGGCCGCAGGCCGCTCTGTTTCGCTTCGTTTGTTTGCCCTGCAGGAGCAGCGTCTGCGTTAATTGTAGGAGTGGAGTCCCGCAGGTTGTGGCGCAGGTTGTCCGCGCACAGGCAGGGAGGAGTCCCGGATCTCGGCCGAGCATCTGCGCAGCACACACGCGCCGCGGCAGATAGCATCTCGCAGCTCGTTAGGCTGCGGGTAACGACGGCGCGGTCGCGACCCCGCACGGCCGCCGCTGCAGAACAAGAGCGCACCGGCCGCGGCAACACCACCTACAAGACGAGGCCTCACCACTGGCCGAGCCTACGTCACTCCGTGAGGCAGCGTGGCCGGCGAGAAAGACAGGCCTCGGCGCACACATCATGCCACATAAGCAAGGTAGTTTCGAGCCAGCGCGATCGCTAGCCGATTAGCCGGCCGATGGGGCACACTCCACTGCGTCATAGCGGGCAGCCACTGAGCTAGCGATCGCGCCAGCTCGGAACTACATTGCTTACGTGGCATGACGTCTGCGCTGGGGCCTGTATTTCCAACACCTCCTAGAGAGAAGGCAGCGGCGCTCTCGTGTGACGTCAGGCAGAGTAGGTAGCTCGCGCATAGCTGACTGGGTAGGCGTTGGGGCACAGCCCACTATGCCGAAGCAGCGAGCCAGTCACCTATGCGAGCGCAACCTACTCTGTGGGCTACGAGAAAGACAGGCCCCAGTGCAGTCGTCATGCTACGTAAGCAAGGTAGTTCCCAGCCGGCGCGATCGCTAGCTAAGTGGCTGCCCTCTATGACACAATTGGCAGTGCCCCATCGGCCGGCCAATGGCTAGCGATCGCGCCGGCTCGGGACTACCTTGCTTACGTGGCATGACGACTGCGCTGGGCCCTGTCTTTCTCGTAGACCTCGACCTACTCTGCCTGACATCATACGAGAGCGCCGCGGCCTTCTCTCTAGGTGGGGGTGGTATTTGCCGTTGGCCGCGGAGAGGCAGCAAATGCAAGCCTACTTGCCGGCCGCTACGACGCGGTGGGTGTGCCCCAGCGGTAGAGGTCTGCGCGGATGCGGATATCCGCAGTATTTCTTACTTTGCGGATAAAATTGTGAGCGACGCGGATATCCGCGTGTTATATGCGGAAAAAGAGCGCGGTATCTGCCTAGTACGTCTGTCCACATGTTAGCTGAAAACTTCAAGCTTGTGGACATTCTTGGAATCCTTGCAGGTACCAGGTAGAGCGGAAGTCTGCTGTCTTCATCCCCTGGCCACAGCAGACGTAGCTGTACGCCTATACCCGAGGGACGTGCGCCTAATCTCGTTTACGCAACCGAGTCTTACCTGCGGTCTGTCGAGTGCTTTTTGGGTGGCAAACAGGCCCACTGCCTACCAGAGGTGTAATGCCAAATCACCGCTGCCATCAGTTAGTAATTTGTAGTGACCATGGAGATTCTTACCTCCATGGCAGTGATGATCGAGAGACAACGTATATCGTAGTGAATACAGTGACAGTACTTTCTTAACATGAACATGATACCTATGTGTAAAGAGAAAAGAGGTGATTTGACATTAGTAAAGGGCAACAAATTGAAATCGTCATTAATTTGGAAAACAAATTTGGATACGTATTTCATGCCAAGGAAAAGATCAACGATATAGTGGCCTGTTTTGCGAGTAAAAAAAGTATATTCTTACACTGCACAGAAAAGTGGAACTTCAAATTTGCTGAAACATTCGTGTCAGACGGGACGAGGTAGCATAATTATATATTTAAATACCAAGACAGATATAAAAGTTCCTGAAGTTCCGCCATATTTTAAGACAACCGCGACCGAAAAACTTATCAATATTGTCAGGAAAGACATTTTACCGTTCGAAGTTGCGTGTAGATCGGGGTTTCTCGAGATGGCACAGTTTCTTATTGATTTGGGGGCATATCTCCTGAGCTGTGTGTCTTGAATAAAGGTAAAGCAGTAAACAATCCGAAGATTGGTTTGAACACCACAGTGCTTTACTAGGCATGGTGGTTTTTGGAGATGGTATGCCGTTGCCTTCCTCCGACCTTCAAACTGACCTACCCAGCCAGTTATAGGAGGACCTACAGTTTAACGTGGGTTCTGAACCACGGTCTACTAGGTATTATTCACATGGTCAATACTGCCAGAGGTGAAAGAAGTGGAAAGTGACAGATAAAAATCCTAGGACCTGGCGGGGATCGAACCCGCAACGTTCGGATTTGTAGTCTGGCACCCTACCACTATGCTACGGAGCCGCATCTGTGTGTCTTACAGTCATTTTATTATGTGACTGACCGTCGCGAAAGTGAAAGTGATAGGTTGGCAAAGTTTCATCTCAACTGAATGAACGGTGGAGCCGCGCACAAAATACGAACAAACATACAAACAAACATTCATGTTCTTGTATTAGCTAAAGGCTGACGGAAGTATTAAAGATTGACAATAGCATTTATAGCAACTTTCATAATCAGATAGAGTGTACAGTGAAAGTAACGTATTTATGAAAGTACACAATGTTAGATTGTATAGGCTGGACGTAGCAGCAGCCGACATTGTCTCTTTTTTGCTGACAGTTTCCAATTAGAAGTCGATGGCAGTTTTAACACTTGAAATGACATGTTTTGCTTTGTGTCACATAACCTCTTGTGCGTTACTATGGAGGAAACAAAGGGTCCCTTTTGTAAAGCTCCGAATGAACCGTTTTTTAAATGTAAACACAGTAAAATCTCCTCTATGTCGATCAGTTTTAACAACTGAAATTTTAAGATGATACCTGTATTAAACACCTGACGTAGTGCTCCGACCACACGGTAGTCCGAAGCGTGCCGGCCGCGGTGGCCGAGGTGACTGAGGTGCGCCAGTCACGGTCTGCACGGCCACTACGGTCGGGGGGGGGGGGTTCGAATCCCCTCTCGGGCATGGATATTTGTGCCGTCCTAGTTCGTAAGTAGTTCATAAGTAATTTGTAAGTTTAGGGACTGATGACCCCTTAGTTGAGTCCCATAGACTTTACAAACATTTGAACATTTGAACTCCGAAGCGCTACAGTGTGTGTACGGAGCGCCATTGTTTTCTTGTTTGTAATAACCTGTTTTGGAGTCGGTGTAGAGCCGTTACTGTGATTCGAGAAGTCCAAAGTAGTTAATTAGTCGCACAAATGACACTTTAACAGTAATTATATCATTACGTACCATGGTTTTAAACATCTGCTCTCGAAGAACTCGCTGTCTACTACGAAGACAACTATCTGAAATCCAATCCTGATAAAACCGTGGTTTGTACGTTCCATCTGCGCAATAAGGAACAGGGAAAAAGCTGTTCATTACCTGGAAAGGACGCAATTTAAATCACAGCGATCACCCAACATTCTTGGGAGTAAAGCTGGATCGCTCTTTAACTTTTAAAGAGCACTGCATGGACACCAAACAGAAAGTAAGCGTTAGGAACAATCTTATTCGCAAACTCACCAACACCAAGTGGGGAGCACAGCCTAGCGTCCTCCGCACGTCTGCTCTCGCTCTGTATTTTTCTCCTGCAGAGTCCGCTGCTCCAGTAGGGCGGAACTCTGCATTTGCTAAGCAAGTTGACGTGGCCTTGAATGAGACAGGCCGCATAGTCACAGGATGCTTAAGGCCAACTCATGTCAGTAATATTTTCCCATTCATCGGAATAACACCACCAGATGTAAGGAGACAGGTAGCAGCGGAGATTGAAAAGAAGAAACAAGAAGAAGATCCGAGGCACCCAATGTTTGGAATCCAGCCCCTCCCATAAAGGATGAAATCGAGGAAACGCTTCCTTCTCACAATTTCATCGATCCCAACATCTGCAGAAGCTCGTCAAAATTCAAATTTTCAAATGTCTGTAAATCTATCGGACCAAACCGCGTGGTCATCAGTCCGTAGCTTACAAACTACTTAAACCTAGGTAAACTAACCTAAGGACAACACACACACCCATGACCCAGGGAGGACTCGAACCTCCACGGCGAGCAACCGCGCGCTTCGCAGCGAGACGCTTTAGACCGTTCGGCTACTCCACCGGGGCGAAATGCACTGTGGAGAGCGAAGTCACCACGAGGACTCTGGACAGCGAAAGAGAAGCTACCAGCAGGAGGCCCTCTCCCGTACGTGACCTGGAAGACCCTCAACAGGCTGAGAACCGGGGTGACAAAGTGTAAAAGCAATATGAAGAAGTGGGGTGTCAGTAACGATGAACTTTGTGAGTGTGGTGAGAGACTCTGAACACTTGCTTGTGTGCGAGAATCTTGGTATACAATGTAATATACAAGACTTGTTCGCTGCCAATGTCAATGCCATTCTGGTGGCAGAGTACTGGACCAACAAAGTGTGTTGTTATTAATTTATTTATACTAGAACGTAAGTTAATATTCAAAATTGTATTGTGAAGTAGTGCCTTGTGGACTCGGATGAATAAATAAAATGGTTTTACATACTGCTATCTATTAGAGGAAAAGGTGGTATTATGGTCTACCACTTTATTCTTGAACCATAAATTCCAAAATTGTCAGTGAAATTTGCTGAAAACCTCAAAAAATAATCTTTATGATTCGAGTCCCGGTTCCGGCACACAATTTTAATCTGCCAGGAAGTTTCATATCAGCGCACACTCCGCTGCAGAGTGAAAGTTTCATTCTGGAAACATCCCTTAGGCTGTGGCTAAGCCATATCCTTTCTTCCATGAGTGCTAGTCTTGTATGGTTCGCAGGAGAGCTTCTGTGAAGTTTGAAAAGTAGGAGGCGAGGTACTGGCGGAAGTAAAGTTGTGAGGCGGCATCGTGAGTCGTGTCGGGATAGCACAGTCGGTAGTGCGCTTGCCCTCGAAAGGCAAAGGTCCCAGGTTCGAGTCCCCGTTCCGGTACACAATTTTAATCTGCCAGGAAGTTTCAATCTTTATGATGTTATAAAAAAGCCAAACACATATCTTTTAGTTTAAATCATTATGCAAATTTAATATGGAAACATGTTTACAAAACTGCGAAAAAATGTAAATGTGGTGGTAATATGGGCTACCCTATAAACACACAAAAAAGTCAATATTATTTCCTTGGATTTTTTAGAGTAATTGGAAAATAGCAAACCCTTTTTACTGGGACAAGTTTATCATTTAGTGTTGGCAGAAATCACAAATATAATGTTCTGTTTCACAGCCAGCTCACTCGTTGTGCGCCCACATCTCGCACATTAGGCACTGGATCCATAGCTCTCCTTTAGTTCAAATGTTCGAATGTTTGTATAGTCTATGGGTCTTAACTACGGGGTCATCAGTCCCTAAACTTACAAACTACGTATGAACTAAGTAAGACTAAGGACGGCACAAATATCCATGCCCGAGAGGGGATTCGAACCCCCGACCGTAGTGGCCGTGCAGACCGTGACTGGAGCGCCTCAGTCCCCTCGGCCACCGCGGCCGGCTCTCCTTTAGTGTCTTGGGAATATAACTCCTCACAAAAAAAAAAAAAAAAAAAAAAAAAAAAAAAAAAAGGCAGGTAGCATCGTCATCTCCACCAACACTGGGCTCTAGAACTGACTCCCCAGAATCTATCGATCCCTCCTCTGAACTCTCGGATGATGACTGCAGGTCGATGGTCAATGTTCGCTTCACTGATGGAGTTTTGCCTTTTATTCCTTGTTTCTTTCTTTTGTCAACACCTGGCTCACATCTCACATTCTTCGTATTCCCTGTTACATCGTCACTTTCGATCTTTCTTTTTTGTCCACTTTTTTCTACCCTTTCTTTTTATTTTCCTGTTTTCATCAGCTTCCTTTTCTTCGTGCTTTTTTGAGCTTCTTCCAAATATATTTTGTAGGGTGATGCTGTAATTACAGCTGGCTTTCCTGGCTAAGGTCCTTTGTTTGTTGTCTTTTTCTTATTTTTTGGCACGGGCGAAATGTCCTTTGGTGAAGTCTTAATGTTTCCTATTGGAACGTGGGACGCACTGCTTGGTCCATCTGCTAGGTCTTTGGCACATGGTGTGGACCAGTATAGGACTTGGGCAAACCTTCTGTGTTATCAGGCTGAAACGGTAAACCACACAGAATTTGTAGGGGTTGTAATATGGGCTACTTTAGTGGGTAGCCCATATAACCACCACAGCGATTGTCCATATTACCACCCTAGACCTCTTGGAAAGTAAAACGTCGCTATCCGTTATAAACAAACTTTAATAAGCCAACTTCATAAGCATTAGAGAGCTAAATATTTATATAATATGTAGTTAAGAAGTTAACAGCTAACTACACATTGGTAGTACGTCTAATATAACTGTAATTTCTTACCTTTCAAAGTTTTGAAATGAGAAAAATCACGAAATAGCTCACCACTAACATTGCACGTTACTGACTGCGCCAGCGAATTCTGTGGTGTTTGTACGAACTAGCTACTACTATTTACTGATGTTGCCGCTAGTATGCGCGAGCTTATTACTCAGATAAGGTGCGCCTCGGTTGCACAGTGGTAGAGTGCCAAACTACAAATCCAGAGGTCGCGGGTCGATCCCCGCCAGGTCCTACGATTTTAATCTGTCACTTTCCACTTCTTTCACCTCTGGCAGTATTGCTCATGTGAAAAATACCGAGTAGCACCGTGGTTCGGAACCCACGTTAAACTGTAGGTCCCCCTATAACTGGCTGGGTAAATCAGTTCGAAGGTCGGAGGAAGGCAACGGCATACCACCTCCAAACAGGACCATGCCTAGTAAAGCACTGTGGTGTTCAAACCAATCTTCGGATTGTTGACTGCTTTACCTTTATTAAGCTAGCACATATTGCAACCACTAGCCCATAATACTACCTTCGCCTCTACTATTACCCATTCAAAACTTTTAATATCTGCGGATGCGCATAACGAACTTGCGGATGCGGATAAAGTGCCGCGGATGCGGTTGGGGATATGGGCCTTGCGGGTGTGATGCGGATAACGCTTTTCTTATTCGCGCAGACCTCTACCCAGCGGCCAGCCAGTCAGCTGGCGGCCGCGACCTCTCGGTGTGACGTAGGCACGGCCAGCTGTGAGGCCAGGGGGGTGAAACTCATATAGGGATTTCCGGTAACACGATGTTGGTTCGCTGCCAGGCCACATAGAGCGCTGCGATTTTTTTTTATCTCGCTTACCTATTGGATGATTTACGCTTTACAGTCGTCCATATTTGTTTTGATTCGTAGGTGGTGTTCTGTGCTGAGGTTCTATAGCAACGTCTTCCTAATTGCGATATTCTGTGTGGATTTTCTTTTAATTCGCAGTGTAAATATATTGCTGTTATACTGCTTAATTTTTGTCCGCATCCGTAATATTAGGTGGTGTAATGATGATACAGCCGGCCGCGGTGGCTGAGGGGACCGAGGCGCTTCAGTCACGGTCTGCACGGCCACTACGGTCGGGGGTTCGAATCCCCCCTCGGGCATGGATATTTGTGCCGTCCTAGTTCGTAAGTAGTTCATAAGTAGTTTGTAAGTTTAGGGACTGATGACCCCGTAGTTAAGTCCCATAAGCTTTGCAAACATTTGAACATTTTTGAATGGTGATACATTATTTACTTTACATTTATTTCCATGTGATAACGCCACACGGCGAAAATCGCAATACCGAGTTTCAGAAACAAACAATTTTACGGTCAAAAAGATTACGAGGCCATCATTTACGAAGTTTGGCCGACTGTAAACAACAGCCACAAGCAATTACTGTTAGTTTTTGATTTAAATTTCTCGTATATATTACTTTGCAAGGTCTCAAAAACCTTTCTATGAGGTCCACCCTCAAAGAATAAATGAAAAATATTGTCATCTAACAACAATATAACGTTTTCTCATTCGTGTATTTAGAAGTAAACATACGGATTTCCGCGCCACAATTTTCGGATTAAAAGTTCACTGCCAGGCCGCTAGTAGCGTTGCTGTCGTTCTGTGTTTCCGTGTGATAACATGAGCTTCGTTCGAGTTGCGCTGCTGACGGTCTGGAACGGTTTGAGGCGTTCGAGTGGCACTTTTGACTCTTTCTGACGATATCTGACTGACCAATCAGGTGTTCGAGTGGCGGAGCTGATAGTTTGCGACCGTTTGTTTAAGTCAGCGGATTTTCGTCAAACTGTTTTCTGACTGACTCCAAAACGTTTAACAAGCCTCCTCCAAAAGACAAGCCCGCATATTTACGAAGAAGTTTGTGTACTAAGTCTTCGATTTTCTCTTGATTGAGGCTGAGCTTTGTATATTAGAAAGGCATTCTTTCAACTTATGTGGCCTTCTAATACAGTACGTCCCCTTTTTATTACACCCATACATACTATAAATGAAAGGTGTGGAAATTTTCATAACATACGAATTTAAAGACGAATGCGTATGTTTTTACAGTTTGGATTGTGATATATTCGCCTGAAAATGAAGTCAACTACTGAGATTTTCTGTGCCATCTGTAAATGAAGTGATTGACACATAAGAATAATATAGTTCACAACAGGCATTAGCAGTGATAAATTTTTATAACAGACATCTAGCTTTATATGTGCCACTATAGCGTCTCACAATTACTGTTCCGTGTTTCTCCTTGTGGTTATATATTATAGAAATCTATTAGTGCCAATGTGGGCGTTTCTACACTAAATGTGTAACTTCTGGGAAAATCATGTACGACGATAATTCTTGCACACCACCTGCAAATTTTTGTATATTAATTTGTATGTCTCTTTTTTTAAATTTTATTGTAACTCATAATAATGAGACAAAATGCATATGAAGTTGTATGTTACCAAATATTCCTTTCACACACAACTATCCTAATTTACCTCATTTTTGTATGAGGTTTTGTCGTGTTAAATTGGCTACATTATTTATAAATAGGGGTACATGTTTACATATATTTTGCGTTTTGTGCAAGTTTATGATCAGAATGTATTCCACAATGTATTTCTAATGGCGGAATTCACACTGTCCGTCGCCGGTCTGTCACCTCACATCAACGTGAGCTTTCTCAAGAAGAACGTTTTGTTGGAACGGTCGTCTGGTAACATCGCGACTCGCAAGTTAAACTAATTTCGTCACGCGATTTTCATTTTATACTCGACAGGCACGGTTTGCAGGTTTGCACGGTTTGCAGGCGAATGTGTCTTGTTAATCTTTATTATTAGACATTGGTTTAACGGTAAATTGCAAATATTTCATGACGACTTAAATAGTTTTCTCAACTGACAAATACATAACATATCGCCAGTCATAACCTCACTTTCAACATCGGTAGAGAGCAAAGATGCCAACTAGCGCTATGGGTGGCCAAACAGCAAAACAGGTGAAATAAGCGTTCGAGTTGGCTTCGGAGTTGGAAAATGTCAAAAAGCGCGCATACGCAGTGGAGGCCTTCCAAATCGTCAGTAACTATCAGGAACTGTCAGCGTTTGGGCCACTCGAACGAACCTATGGTCTTTGCATTTCTGTTATTTTTGGTGTTCTGTGTGTGAGGCCTCGTCTTCTAGGCGGTGTCGGCAGGTGCGAAAGCTGCGCTGGTGGCTGTTGGCTGTTCGCTCCACTTCGTGTGTCGTTGGCGGCCACCTGTCCCAGCCAGCGGCAGGCGCCGACCAGGCCGCTTTCGCTCTTTCTCCGCCGGCTTCGATTGTTTCCCGCGCCCGCCGCCAGGTTTTACTACCCGTTTCACCTCCGCCGGGTCACCTTTTGTTTGCCAGGCGTTCTGCAGACTCAAATTACAGCGCGGTACAAGAACCGGGAGGTCGGGGGGAGGGGCGACGTGGCGGAAATAATGTCTGCCAGCAGGTTATTCGCGATCGGCCGGCGAGGGCTCGCTTGCCATCTGCGGTTACGTAAGGGGCACCGCAGATTTCTCCGACGCATGCGTACGGGGCGGTTTGATGTTTCCGCGACAAGGATGGCTCTGACCTTTAATGAACACACTTTCTCGCACAAATGCGAGAGGGCGCCGCGTGTATCTGCTGCACGATCGCTCCGGAGGGGAGGCATTAACGAAACGTAGACGCTGACTTGCATCCCTCGTAGTGTTACGCTTCAGTCTTTGAATAAAATATTGGGTAATTTAGAAGCATCCGTGTACATCGCAGGAAACGGCATTGCAATCGATATATATCCAACGTTCGATTCTTGCTCTACATTAGATATGACAAACGCGAAACAAATTAAATTCTGTTTTTGAGTGCGTTGAATTTCTGACATTTTCTTGTTTTCCGACTCAATATGTGGTTGCCTACAGACGAATGATGAAAATTAGATGCGTAGATCACGTAACTAAAGAGGAGGTGCTTAACCGAATCGGGGAGAAAAGGAGTTTCTGGCATATCCTGACTAAGAGACGGGATAGATTGATTGGACACATTCTGAGACATCAAGGAATTGTCAACTTAGCATTAGAAGGAAACGTGTGGGGTAAAACTCGTAGAGGGAGACTGAGGGACGAATACAATAAGCAGATTCAAAAGAATGTAGGTTGCCGTACGTATTCTCAGATGAACAGACTTGCACAGGACAGGGTAGCGTGGAGAGCTGCATCAAACCAGTCTGCGGACTGAAGACCATAACAACACATGTGGTTGCCATTTGAAATACCGAAAGAAATAACGGTAATTTCCGGAAAATGGTATAGGCTACTATATCGAACTGCAGCTTTAAACGATTTAGTGTTTCTGGATCGGAGATTCGGACCTATACCTAACCTTCTGAAGGCTACGTTACAGATCACTTTCTTTTAACGTGAAAGGTATAGGTTAAACAAGTTTTTTTTTTCTTTTAATACGTGACGGCGCGTAGCGTCCGAACCTCCGGTTAAGAAACAATCGATTTACAGTTGTACGTTAGATATACAGGGTGTTACAAAAAGGTACGGCCAAACTTCCAGGAAACATTCCTCACACACAAAGAAAGGAAATATGTTATGTGGACGCTTAATTTCCATGTTAGAGCTCATTTTAGTATTTCTCTTTAAATGTAAATTGAAATAATTCGTGCAAACAATTGTCAAAATACCCTATTGTTTCGTTAGTACGTACTGTACTTCCTCGATTCACCGTCAGTTGGCCCAATTGAAGGAAGGTAATATTGGCTTCAGTGCTTGTGTCGACATGCGACTCATTGCTCTACAGCATTATCATTAGAGACGGAGTTCACGCTCGCAGTTTTGGGCAAGGATGGGGAAAGAAATCGGCCGAAGACTTTCAAAGAAACCATCACCTAATTTGCCTGGAGTGATTTGATGAAATCACGGAAAACGTAAATTTTGATGGCCGGAGGTGGATTTGAACCACCGTCCTCCCAACTTGCTACTAATGCACCACAGCGATTCTTTAAAGAATCAACTTCCTATATAATTATACAAGCACTTCGAATTTCGGATTACTTTGAACAGTGACTGAACAAACCTGGGTAAACCTTATAACATTTATATACTATTTAAGTAATTACAGTTCATTCTACCACTTTCCAACATAATACTCATCTTTTTAACATTGCGATGTATGGGGGTTCTGCTCGCTGCGACAGTATTCTCCTGGGGCGTCGTGGTACAAATAAATACTCGTAGGTACAATTTTTCACTTCTTCTTTAATTTGAATCTAACTTCTTCTCCACGAAAACATAGCAAATTCAAAACAATGCAAGAGAACTTAGCCGACAGTACTTCCATTTAAAAATAACAGACTGACACAGCTTCCAGAGCACTTGACAAACGACTGAAACTCGAACTCCCTCACGCAAGGCGGTGAGGCAAATATATAACCTTGACAATAATGACGTTACATTAAGCATAACAATAGAATATACTAATTTACAATTACCAAACACACAAGTAAAACATTTCATGTACACAAAAATAATCACAATATAAAATGAAAACTATTCATACAATAATTTTAGATGGCACATCTTTTTAAGTTTTCATCACGCTATTTTGTTTGACAACAAACCAAAATGTAAAATGTCAGTTAATTAGTTAATGACTCCATCATACATGTTCCTAACATATATTGAACTATCAAATCTCATAGCCATTCACAAAATATACTCAAAATTTCACAGCGGTCAATATATACAAAGAATTCAATGTTGATAATTAATGTAATAGTCGAAATAACACAATTAGCTGGTCAACACAACTTGTTTATGAACCTAACATATATACAATGCTATTAATTTTCATTTCTTTTTGTTTTTTAGAAAATATTTTACAATTCGTCTGTTTAAGTCTTTAAATAACATACAATGACGCAACTATTGTTTATAGAACTGTCTGGAAAGAAAATATGTGAATCTCTTAATTAATGAAATCTATCACTTGTTTTAATCACAGTATCACCGAGACACTGTCCTACACTGATTCCTAAGCTGGCTATCTCGTTTTTCACTAACTTCACGCGCAACTTTTATCACTATTTAACCACACGATTTCGGATCCGACGCAGACGGTCTCGCAGGATGACATTGAGATGAGAGGACCAGGCAGACGGTATCGTACGATAACATTGAGATGAGGGGGTCAGCAGTATCGTTACAACCTACACTCCAGTGCAAGCAAAAGTAAATTACGGGTAGTGAGTTATCTCATTTTTTGCGGCGTCGTACCTCTTAAAATATCGTAGAACGATAATAATTTTACACATACATTCAGTGGTATAATCGTAGTAAAGAAGTGAAAAATTTAGATAACTTTTAAAGCGCTCCATTGTAAGCAAGCGCTAGTTTTTCCACACAACTAAAAGCTTATGACGTAATGTGTCCTGAACTATGCATTATAAAATGATACAATTTCGCGGCTACATTCAGGGGTATGAATAAATACTGTCCATAAACTGCTTTGCAAATAGACTCGGTAGTAGCGATGCAATAGAATAAAACATCAAGCGTGATGATGAAATTTGAATGCAGGAACAACGAAAATGTAATAAAGGTTAAAATTTTTTTCATCGCTTTGAGAGGAACTACAAGATTATATTCAGCGGAGGATAAGGCTGGATTGTTACTTTTCGGCAACGTGTGCTCACGCTAGTTCATCAACCAATGTCAGGAGTTCAGTACAAAACTGTTGCAAACGTGTGAAAGTTTTAGTAAAGTCTTCGGACATTTAAAGATACAATATTATTGGATTTGCTTACACGAAAATATAATAATTTTGAACCTGAATAGCTTCCAGACCTGTTCCAGGAGTCATGCTGTCTATAAGGAGTAAATGTCAAAAGATACTTCTATTTTAAACAACATGGGCAAGGAAGTCGAATGCTATTCAGTTAATCTGGAAATCATCATTTGTGCAACTGTGATGAGCGTAGTTGCTTTAGAATTATTATGAGTATTTTTGGTCCGTCTATGCAACTGTAATAAGATGGGATCTTTTGTCACAGATGCGTTTCGTTTTACAGAATATAAAACATCTTAAACTGTGTAAATTTCATCTTAGGTTTTAGCTCCACACAGTAAAACGCAGATTACTTGCACGTTTCGTAACAGTTTCCCCTTTTTGCACGAACTTTCATTAAATGTGCAACTAATCGCCCACTGGAGGTGTTTGCATTCAATAAAACTAAACGCATCTGGTGAAAACAGATCGTATCTTATTGTATTTAATAATAATGAAGAGCAGTTAAAAATGGTATGCTTATGAACGAACAGTTGTAATAAAGGGGCGTAGGAAGCAGAGGCGGAGAATGGGCTGGATGACCCGTGTGTTTACGCCACCGAAAGACCGGCAGAACATGTGTGCAACTTGTAAGAAACTCCTTTAGAGTCATGACGTCAGTCTTTTACTGTTTTTTTACCTCTTTGTCTGTCTCTTACTTCATTTCGGAATACCTATTTTTTTAACATCTGTTGCTCATACTGTAATCTTTATCTCCTAATACAAGCTTTCCTCTCAACTGCTCGTGTTACTGTCGACTTCTTGTTGCCGTATCTAACATCCCATTGGACTGTCCTTTTTCTTCATACGTATTTTATGTATATACTTACCATACGGCACTTTCTTCTGATTAACAGTTTTAGGAACTTTTTCCTAATTTCATGTGTATGTAGAAAATTAAAAGAGCGCTCTGTTCCTTACTTTGTGTTCATCCTATCGATAAGTAAATTGTACTAAGCAAGCTTCTGTTCTCCTTTCTAGTTCTTCAGTTTCGTCTTAACTATCTGTATCTTAAACATATTCTCTGCTCCATAAATTGTATGGCCCAAAACATTGTGTCGTGACATTTTTATCATATTTTAGTAATGTTTCATTTCCTTTGTTGCTTTACCGACAAAAAAGTTATTTGCATGCTTCATCTTTATGTTGCACTTTTAATACGAAATTGCATTTCGCAATCCGAAATTGTATGCTGTTTATTATTACTTTCCTCTCGATTTATATCAAGCTAAACGTCAAAAACGTTTCTCGCTTTAACGAAATCTTCACAAGAGTCCTTAACGCAATACTTGAACCGTAATGTGTACAGGAGCTTCTCAAAGAAGATAAGTGTACGATAATTCTGTTGATGCAACTCTGACTGACTTTCTGTAGCGGCAAATCAAATTATGCACGGCAAGTATAAATCATGATTGCATCAAGCTTGTGAGGATTACCGTTAAGGTAGTCTAATTTCAAACGGACAAAAACAACTGTAAATAGGGTCGCGTGTCTGTTAAAACTGGTTATAAGCTGCCGACGCTAAGCCTGATAACACAGTGACAATAAGACGAGTTACTTCGCAGAAAGAGCAGGTCTTATCTCTATTTACTTGTTTGGACCGCAAAGAAGAATAATGCGCAGTGTACGTAGGATGCACTATTATACATTTAATGTTCCGAGTTTTACATGAACACTTTTTTAATTTCCTGATCCTGCAGGAACAAGTAGGTTCGGATTTCTTATACATCCTACATTAGGACCTTTAAAAGACAATGGATTCAAATTTGGGAATAATCCGGTATCTTCTGTTCAGCTGTTTGTAGAGCTTATGGGACTTAACTACGGGGCCATCAGTCCCTAAACTTACAAGCTACTTATAAACTAGCTGATACTAAGGTCGGCACAAATATCCATGCCCGAGGAGGGATTCGAACCCCCGACCGTAGCGGCCGTGCAGAACGTGATTGGCGCGCCGCAGAATGCTCGGCCACCGCGGCCGGCTATTCCGGTATCTACCCAATGTTTATGGTAATATTTACAGAATATTCGGTCAGAACAAGGAGAAGGGGAGTACTTCCACTTTAATTATCAAACAGCATGTAGCAGACGAACACTACCAAATGGCTACGAATATCGCGACGGATTTAAATGTTCAAATGTTAGTAAATCGAAGGGACTTAACTTCTGTGGTTATTAGTCCCTAGGCTTCCAAACTACTTAAACTAACCTAAGGATAAAACACACACACACACACACACACACATACCTGAGGGAGGACTCGAACCTATGAAGGCGAACAACCGTGCGCTTAGCAGCTAGCAGCAAGGCGCCTTAGAGCGCTCGACCACTCCACCGCAGCTACGGAGTCCTTGCATAAAAATTTCTCGGTTGCTTGCCTCGTCGAATTCTGATAAAATCCAAGCTTTCTTTCTTTTATGTAAAGTTGTGAGGCACGAATGTTGGCAGATGTCTAATGCCACATTCATCCGCGAAATGGTAATTTCTTCCTATTCTTCGCGAAGTGTGAAAGCTCTCTCAGGAAGTGTATCTGGTGAGTGAATGTTACTTGTGTGTGTGTGGGGGGGGGGGGGTGTTGTGAGTTCAAATCAAATGTTTGTAAGGCTTATGGGACTTAACTACGGGGTCATCAGTCCCTAAACTTACAAACTACTTATCAACTACTTACGAACTAGGACGGCACAAATATCCATGCCCGAGGGGGGATTCGAACCCCCGACCGTAGTGGCCACGCAGACCGTGACTGAAGCGCCTCAGCCTCCTCGGCCACCGCGGCCGGCGTGTTGTGAGTTCAGTGTCTTGTCGAGACAATGAGAAAAGGGAGAAAGTGAAACCCGGTACCGGTACACAGTGTGTTCGTCTCGAATACAACTTAGGGGAGACTGAGCTTAATGTCATCACCATATAGACAGATCAAAATCAACAGTGTCACATATCCTCATTCCACGAGACACAGCAGAAAAGTATGAAATTTGATCAGGAACTTTGGAGCAAAGATATGAATTCTCGGTAAGCTATGAACGTTGTAAAATAGTCTAAGACGTTTGAAATTCTGAGAATAATAAGAGTAAGCTATAGGAACAGACGGGTAAAAAACAGTTTGTACAAGAACAAAGAGGAAAAATAAGACTGCAAGACCAATAAGTAAGTGGTCATTAAAAAGGATCGGATGTAAGACACGGGGTGCAGTCTTTCGCCCGTCCTCTTCAATCCGTTCGTCGGAGAATCAATCAAGAGCTGGACAGTGATTCAGGAAGAAAGAATGTGAATTTATTAATAGACTTTACTGTCCTCAGTTAAATTGTAGAAGATTTATAGGATTTGCTGAATTGAGTAAACAGCATAGGGCCTTGACGAAATTCCTCCACACAGTACGGTTCCTGGCCATCCTCTTCACTCCAGGTCTTATCAACCTCGGAATTTCCTTTTCAATCGTCCTCCTTCAGGTCGTCTTTGATCGACCTCGCTTTCTGGTGCCTTGAGGGTTCCAGTGCAGCGCCACCCTCTCGACACCTCCATCCGGCTTCCTTAGAATGCGCCCGATCCAGCATCACTTGCTCTCCTTGATCTGGATATCAATCGGCTGCTGATTGGTCATGGTCCAAAGGTCTTCATTTGAGATTTTGTCCGGCCATCTCACATTTGTTATTCGGCACTTATATCTATTTATGAACACCTGCAGCAAGAAGATTGACATAAAAACTGAGAATACCGAAGTAGGCGAAGTTAAGGAATCTGCATGCTAGGAAGCAGAAAATCGAGGACGGTCGAAGAAACAAATACAGGCCTAAGTAATAGAAAATTCTTTTCCGTTTGGAGTATAGTATAGTATATAGTATGTATAGTTAAGAATAATCGACACTGGGAAAAACGTAACATAGGAGAATCGAAAAGTGTGAGATGCTGTTCTACACGAGAATGTTCAAAATTAGGTAGACAATACAATAATAATAATAATAAAATGTGGTCTGCAGAATCGACGAAGAACGGTACACAGAGAAACCTGACAAATAGAAAGGACAGAATAAGATGAATAAGACCTCAAGGAACAGCCCACAAGGTGCTAGAGGAAAACAAAGATTGGAATACATCCAACAAGTAACTGAGGATATAAGAAGCAAGGGCTAGCCTGAAATGAAGAGGATACCGAAGAACGGTAATTCGTGACGGGCTGCATCAAACCAGCTACGAGACTGTTGACTCAAAGAACAGAAATATTTCACAAGTATTTGTTCCTCAAAAGTTATCTCGAAATAATCCTTTTTCCAATATACGCTTACTGAAACTGTTTCGTTTTCTACGATCATTTAATTCAGTCAGTAGATCTTTTTTTTTTTTTTTTTCTCTGAACAAGACAGTGAACACCTTGTTCTACAGTGAAAAGTCACTCCATAACTGTACAAATATTCCCGTCCCCTCCTTTCCTATCCTCACTCCTTCCCCTCCACACCGAGGGACTGATAACCTTAACAGTTTAGTACACCCTTATCCCAACCAAACCACTGTACAAATTGCTCTTAAAATAGATGGCCGATCTGAAAACGGTCAAGTTCAAAGAAATAAAAACGGTCTAGAGATCGACACTGCATATATATATATATATATATATTTGTCCTCTATGTGTTCATAAACCAATCATTCGATTGTAATGAAACTTTGGTGAACTGTTCACAGTACGCCCATGAAGATTCCTGACCCAAAAACAAAAGACGACGATACATAGCTCAGGAGACATGACATCATAAATATCGAGAGGCCGCCGCATGAGAATACCCACATTTATGCGTGAGTTATTGGAAAATGGGAGTAGTTAGAGACCTGCAACATATTTTTCATTTAATTTCCGGACGTTTATGAAGCGTTTTGGAACTGACCCCCCACCACCACCACTACAAAATGATGAAACGAAAAGCAGTCTAACGCTTGCAACAGTTTTGCTGTAGATGCCGTAAACTGTCTCATGAGGCATGACCTTGTATCAAATAAAGTTAGCATTGCAGATTTGCATGGTACTATTTATTTTTGTCTGCAAGTCTCGCTTAATTCTCTTGCATCCAAAATTAAGCAATCTGTTTTCTTATCTCTATCTACTTAAAAGTGACACTCACTGATTCACTGACTAAACACGAAACCTCGAAAACTACTTTACCTATGAAGCTGAAATTTGGCAGAAAACGTCAGCTAAGAAAGTATTTTGTGATAGGTGCATGACGGAGCATACTTCTCCTACAGACTCGCGAAATCTAAAGTTCCATTCCGATCTTCACGAAATTTCGCACGCTTGACCTTCAAAGCGAGAGAAAGGTCACCGTCTACCTTACGTTTCATACGATGCATGGGAGAGAGTACTTTGCAACGTAAAAATGACTCCCTAAATATCTTGGTCGCGCCATAACTTGAGAACGTCTCGACCGATTACACAGATCATTATTATTTTTGTTCCCAGAACAAGGGTTGTATGAAATAAAACTGGAATATTTGAGAACAACAAAATACATTTTTCAATGTGACCATGCGTTTCTATTGCATAGAAATCTAAAGTTTTATTGCAATATTGAAGAAATTTTGCACACTCTATCTAAAAAACAAGGGGAATGTCACTGTCTGTATAAAATTTCGTTCGGGTCATGGTGGTGGGTACTTACGGAATTTTACAAAATGCATAGTTTTGCTCCAGTCTTTATGAAGTTTCGCACACATGCTCTTTAAAGCAAGAGGAAGATCACTGGGTACATACATGTTTGTATGGTACATGACAGAGGGTGCCTTGCAGAAAACTTTGACGGGAGAGGGAAAGATGGAAACGAACAGAGAAATGGGACAGAGAGAGGTGGATGCAGAGAGAGAGAGGGGGGGGGGAAGGGGATGTGGAGAACGAGAGTTTAGGATAAATAAAAACCGGGTTTACAGCTAGTTAATTATATAAATCATTAGCGCGGAAACTCCCCAAAGACATACAGGACTACTTTTGATATAATCTGCCGGAAATAAAAATTAGTACATTTTCTTACAGTTTTCCTCTTTACTTAAGATTTAATTCTGGAACTGTCCATGCGGAGTAGATAAAAGTATTACATTTACAGATCAATAGTGCAAGCGGTATTGAGATGAAAGGTGTTGATCAACAATCTTTGTATATAAGATAGCCTCTATGGGTGTCAATCCAGGCCTCATTCTGGCACCCATTCGATCATATAGATGACCATTACTGTCTTGAGACATTATTTGACGCTTGCTAGATCTACTCATGTGGAGCTGCAGAAGTTGTAGGTTGATAAGTCGCTAAAGTCAGTTGTGGATATATCACATACAGCACGCGCTCGATTGGAGACAAGTGCTGAGGTTGTGCTGGTCAGGGAAGTTGCTGCGAGTCTTGCAGAACGTGTAAGGGACACGCGCAGTGTGTGGGAGAGCATTATCAGCTTCCATTTGCAAAAATGGCACAAGAGTGGGTTTAACAACGTTTCGCACGTGACAAGCGCTGGCCAGCGTCCCCTCCGCATAAGGACTAGTGTGGGGTCGGTGTCTCTTGGACAAATGCTCTCTACGAGACAGCGCTCGCCAGGT
Source organism: Locusta migratoria (assembly GCA_026315105.1). Lineage (NCBI taxonomy): Eukaryota > Metazoa > Arthropoda > Insecta > Orthoptera > Acrididae > Locusta > Locusta migratoria. The sequence goes on from CM048744.1 coordinate 383,277,282, forward strand.
CAGGGTCGTACGAGCAAACGACCATCTCTTACTTGCAGGCAGAATCTGTTTTCATCGCTAAACACCCCCACGCGCCATTCCACCTTCCAAGTTGCTTTCTGACGTCAACAGTGGAGCCGTGTGCATCGATTCTGTGGCGTGATTAGAAGACGGGTTAGAGGTGAGCGGCCCGTAGTGCCACTGATAGTAACAGGTTAGTAACTTGAAACTTGTGGGCTGTGTACTGTGATAGCTGTACGATCTGCCACTGCTGCCCTTACAGTAGGATGACCTTGGCGGTCGTCTTGTGCTGGGTGGACGCCAGAGTCGTCTTCGGGTGTGGAGACTGTTCTCGTGACCATTACAACCACCATCGTTGGACAACTGGCGCAGCATATCCAACTTGAGTCGCAATTCTCTCGCAGCTATGTAACTGAGCCACCTGTTGACGGACGACGTTGAAACAATTATCAGTACATCTAGTATCCGAGAGGTAGCACCGCAGCCACCGGATCAAATCCGACGTCATTCTTCCAGGTATACATTCTTCTTCTTCTTTCTTTCTTCGTTTCAGCCATCTAAGGACCAAGAACCAATTTGAATGTTTTCTCCTTTGTTCTTCTTTCTTTTTCCTCCAGTATTCTTTCATATTTTCACTATGCATCCTTTTTCTCTCCTCAGGCTACTTTACTCCTGTCTTCTTCTCCCTCTTACCTTGGAATCCTTACATTTTTAACACTTTCTTCTTAAAAGTTTCTCTTTCTGTTGCATCTTTTTCACTTATATTGTTTCTTTCCAAATCTTTCCTAACTTCTTGAATCCATGCTATTGTTGACTTCTTGTCCCAGAGATATATAAAAATCTGTTTGGTTAACCTGTTCATTCGGTATAAATGTCCAAAAAATAGTAGTCGCCTCTTCTGTAGTGTTTCGGATACGTTTTCTATGTTGTGATAAACTTCTGCATTACTTCTTAGCTTCCATACCTCTGTATTTCTTAGTGGATGAAGTATTTTTCGACTGATTTTTCTTTCTAGGACTTCAACTTTATGTAATTTGCAATTCAGTACTAAACATTCACTTGCATAAAGACATTCTGGCTTTACTACTGTGTTGTAGTGCTGTATTTTCAGATTTTTAGACAGGTACCTTTTGTTGTAAATGTTCCTGGTTATACCATATGCTCTCTCTATTTTATGTACTCTTTCTTCTACAGAAAATTTTTCTAAGCCATTTTCCTGAATCATTTCTCCCAAATATTTAAATTTATTTACCCACTGTATCGGCCCAATATCTGTTTGTAGGATTTCTGGAGCATTTTTTATGTTTGTCATAAATTTTGTTTTCTCTACAGAAATTCTTAAACCTGCTTTGTTGGCTATTTATTCTAAGAGATTGATTTGGATTGCTGTATTTGTTAGGTTTCCAGAAAGAATGGCAAAATCATCCGCAAATGCTAGACAGTGAATTTCAATACCTTTGTGTTTAGTCCCCAGTCTGATTGGTGATAGCTTATGATCTTTTAGTTTTGTTTCCATTCTCTTACTATTTTCTCTAGGACGCAGTTGAAGAGGAGTGGAGACAGGCCTTCACCTTGCCTTACACCTGTTTTGATGTTGAATGCCTTGGAAATTTCACCCTGAAGCTTTACTTTTGATTTGTCTGTGAGTGTTTCACGAATAAGATTTATTAATTTAGATTTAATTTCATATTCTCGGATCATTTTATCTAGTGTTTGCCTATCAACCGAATCAAACGCCTTTTGCCAATCTATAAATGTTACAATGATGTCTTTGGAGTTTGTAAGTCTGTAACGGATTATGGACTTCAGATTATTACGAGGTATGTCCACAAAGTAAGTTCCGTTCGGTTATATAAACCAAACGTGAACAGATACAAAAAAAAGATATTTATTGTATAAAAATCCGCAACTGTTCAACTACTTTTCTAAATAACTTTCGAAATTTTGTAGGCACTTGTCATAGCGTGGGACACGTTTTTGTGTGCCTTCTTCATAGAACGTTGCCGCCTGTGTATTCAACCATGTGGCAAACATGTTCTTTCAGCTCATCATCGTTGAAGTGTTGACCACCAAGGACAGATTTTAGGTGTAAGAAGAGATGAAAGGAGTCTTCTTCTTCCCTTCACGTTGCCGCCCGACCTCACAAGACGAATGGGACCAAACAACTCTTACGGGAATTTCACTGGGGCGTGTTTGATCATTCTCCGTACAGTCTCGTTCGTAGCGACTTTCTTCTTACACCTAAAACCTGTCCATGGTGGTCAACACTTCAGCGGTGATGACGAGCTGAAAGAAGATGTTACCACATTGTTGAATACACAGACGACAACCTTCTACGAAGAAGGCATACAAAGACTTCTGCCACGTTATGACAAATGCCTACAAAATTTCGGAAGCTATGTAGAAAAGTAGTTTAATAGTTGTATATGTTTGTACAATAAATATTTTTTCTGTATCTGTACACGTTTGTTTTATATAACCAAACGGAACTTACTTTGTGGACATACCTATTATTATCAGTTGTAGAATTTTGGAACATGTATTATGTTCGAATATAATGACATTTCTCGAGACTAGGAATCTGCTCTGTAGGAATCTGCATGGGTTTCGAAAAAAGCGTTCGTGTGAAACCCAGCTCGCGCTATTCGTCCACGAGACTCAGAGGGCCATAGACACGGGTTCTCAGATAGATGCGGTGTTTCTCGACTTCCGCAAGGCGTTTGATACAGTTCCCCACAAACGTTTAATTAACAAAGTAAGAGCATATGATCTATCAGACCAATTGTGTGATTGGATTGAGGAATTCCTAGATAACAGAAAGCAGCAGGTCATTCTCAATGGAGAGAAGTCTTCTGAAGTAGGAGTTATGTCAGGGAGTGTCGTGGGTCAGTTGCTGTTCACGATATATATATATATAAATGACCTTGCGGATAACATCGGAAGTTCACTGAGGCTTTTTGAGGATGATGCTGTATTATATAGAGAGGTTGTAACAATGGAAAATTGTATTGAGATGCAAGAGGATCTGCATAGAATTGACGCATGGTGCAGTGAATGGCAATTAAATCTCAATGTAGACAAGTGTAATGTGCTGCGAATACACAGAAAGAAAAGATCCTTTATCATTTGGCTACACTATAGCAGGGCAGCAACTGGAAGCAATTAATTCCATAAAGTATCTGGGAGTAGTCATTAGGAGGGATTTAAAATGGAACGACCGTATAAAATCAATCGTCGGTGAAGAAGATGCCAGACTTAGATTCATTGGAAGAATACTGAGGAAATGCAGTCCGAAAACAAAGGAAGTAGGTTACAGTACACTTGTTCGCCCACAGTTTGAATACTGCTCACCGGTGTGGGATCCGTACCAGGTGGGATTGATAGAGGAGGTAGAGAAGATCCAACGGAGAGCAGCGCGCTTCGTTACAGGATCATTTGTTAATCGTGAAAGCGTTACGGACATGATCGATAAACTCCAGTGGAAGACTCTGCAGGAGAGACGCTCTGTCGCTCGGTACGGGCTTTTGGCGAAGTTTCGAGAACATACCTTCACCGAGGAGTCTAGCAGTATATTGCTCCCTCCTACGTATATCTCGCGAAGGGACCGTGAGGATAAAATCAGAGAGATTAGAGCCCACACAGAGGCATACCGACAATCCTTCTTTCCGCGAACAATACGTGACTGGAATAGGAGGGAAAATCGATAGTGGTACTCAAGGTTAGAGATGGGCAAAACCGATCTTTTCAGAGATCGGATCAGAAATACTCATTCACTGGGATGAACTAGTTCTTTTTCATGGTTCACCGACTCACCAATGATAAAAAACGTAAAACGATGTCACATTGCTTTTTTGTCACTATACTTTTATCTGATTTGGCCATATTGTGAAAGAAGAAAGAAGAGTAATAATTTTATTGTAAGTCAGTAGTTTCGAGAATTAAAATTTGTTAGTTACACCTACATTAAAAATTAAACATGTTATAACAGAATTTAAATATTTTTGCAGGTGAAATAATTGGAAAAAGAAAAAAAATATTATTTTTATATTTTTATACTTTCATTAAAAAATACAATATTTTGCAGAATAAAAATACTAGTTCCGTATTTATACATGAGTAGTTTAAGCGAGTTGAATGAAACGTGATATATCGCGAGAGTTCCGTGCAGAACGTGGCAACTGGCCAGCGTTCCCTCCGCACAAGGAGTAGTGTGGGATCGGTATCTCTTGGACAAATGCACTCTACGAGACAGCGCTCGCCAGGTCAGTGTCGTACGAGCAAACGACCATCTCTTACTTGCAGGCAGAATCTGTTTTCATCGCTAAAGACCTCCACGCGCCATTCCACCTCACAAATTGCTTTCTGACGTCAATAGTCGAGCAGTGTACATCGATTCTGTGGCGTGATTAGAAGACGGGTTAGAGGTGAGCGGCCCGTAGTGCCACTGGTAGTAACAGTTTAGTAACTTGAAACTTGTGGGCTGTGTGCTGTGATAGCTGTACGATCTGTCACTGCTGCCCTTACAATGAGATGAGGTTGGCGGACGTCTTGTGGTGGGTGGACGTCCTGAACGTTGTCTACTGGTGTGGAGACTGTTCTAGTGACCATTACAACCAGCATCGTTAGACAACTGGCGCAGCATATCCAACTTGGGTGGCAATTCTCTCGCAGCTATGTAACTGAGCCATCTGCTGAGGGACGATGTTGAAACAATAATTATCAGTACATTAAGCACGTCCGTTCGTCCGTCCGTCCGTGAGACGAGTCAGGAGAGAGTGGCCCCTAATTTCTGAACCTGGGCACACCGGCAGAGCAGGGAGGGCTTTGTGTGCTATCTACTTGTCGTGTCAGACGTGAAGCTGGCGATTAACCTGCAGCGCATCAGGCATTCAGACTGAGGCGTGCCGCGAGCGACAGGGAGTCGTGTGTGAAGCTGGGAGGCGGCTTATCCGTGGGAAGCTGGGCGGTGGTAGCGGGTGGAGCGGCGCCAAGACGGCGGGCGGGCGCGAGACCGCTGGACCGCGACGAAGAGCCGGGCTGAGGCAGGCGCCGACACAGCCAAGGACGCGGCGAAGGCGGACACTGCCAACACACGCGGTTGCTCCTCACAGCACTTCCACAAAAACTGGGTTTCAAGAACGGCGCGAATAAATATTTTTTTTATTTTTATATTGAAAGACGACCGTCTGTCGTCTTCCATTATAAAGTGTGCCGTGGCGATGTTTGGAGTGACAGTTATAAAGTGTACTGTGTACTGTGCAAAACCTGAAACATGGGAGTGCAAATTAGCATCATGTTACTGTTACTACAATGTTCTCAACTAATGTCAATGAGAAATTTACGAACACGAACTGGATACTTTACTTATAGCCTTATCATAAATCACTCCACCACATACCATACTTGTTTTATGTATATGTATATCTATATAATACCTGTGTATGTATAACTGTATGACAAGCACAAAGTAATTTACGTTTTCTTTAAACAGTCAACAACACTGAATGTAAACACCTTAAGATGGGCACAAACCCGAAACCGGTAGTGTTTTAATAAACCGCAAATAATTGAGACTGACTGCCGGCCGCGGTGGCCGAGGAGACTGAGGCGCTTCAGTCACGGTCTGCACGGCCACTACAAAATGTTCAAATGTTCAAATGTTTGTACAACTTATGGGACTTAACTACGGGGTCATCAGTCCCTAAGCTTACAAACTGCTTATGAACTAGTTAAGACTAAAGACGGCACAAATATCCATGCCCGAGGGGGGATTCGAACCCCCGACCGTAGTGGCCGTTCTGACCGTGACTGAAGCGACGGCCACTACGGTCGGGGGTTCGAATCCCCCCTCGGGCATGGATATTTGTGCCGTCCTAGTTCGTAAGTAGTTCATAAGTAGTTTGTAAGTTTAGGGAGTGATGACCCCGTAGTTAAGTCCCATAAGCTTTACAAACATTTGAACATTTGATTTGAATTGTGACTGGTAGCTGATTTTATTTCCACAACCTGTAATTTATTTGATGTCGGTAGTATAGTATTTTGTTAAAAATAGAACCCCACTCTTTTCGAGGCATGAGGAATAGCATTTTTATTTCTTGTTTTAAAATGTTAGTTCATATTGCTAGGATTTTGTTATTTTAATAATTTATTACTGTCCCTGTGAGAGTGTGTACTTGTTTTACTTTTAAGTGGATGTGCGAGAATCTAATGGCTGTCTGAATTTGGGTAGTGATAACTCGCTTTGCATGGTTCTCTTCTGGCTCAGAGTCGATAGTTAGTCGTTACCAACAGTCCTGTGAAGTTGGCATCCCTTTTTTGGAAAATTTACATTTTTTTTTTTTTTTGGAGTTCTAGAGAGATATGCGATAGTCCTGGAGTTCCCTGTACAAAATTTAAATAGTTCTGCAAAATTTCGCCGAAAAAATACAAAATATTACCACAAAATTCAGTTTTTTTAAAATAATTTTTTTCCCTATTAATACAAACATAGTTCTGATCACAGTTCTAAATAGTTCTCAAAGAGTTCTACAGGAAATCCAAATGACATTTTTTCTGTGTAGATTATACTTCATGAGATAATTGCAATAATGGGGAATCCATTTACACGCTACTGTGAAGTTGGAACCCCTTTTCTCAAAAATGTGCATTTTTTTCAGAGTTCTAGGTATATATGCAATAGTTCTGGAATTCTCTGTACAAAATTTAAATAGTTCTGCAGAATTTCGCCGAAAAAATAGTAAAAATTACCACAAACTTGAGTTTTTTTTAGTTTTTTTTAAATAATTATTTGCCTATTAGCACAGTTCTAAATAGCTTTTGTACATATACTATAGTTGTGGATTTCATGTGAATATTTCTATCTAATTGCCCGAAAAAAATTATGTTCACAATTTTGAATATCTGATAAGCTGTCTTATTTGTGCCCCTTATTCGAGAAATATACATTTTTCTTAGGCCTTGACAGATATTCTATCCGCTGCACATTCAATTTGTTGTTTTTACGTCTGAGTGATTACTGCTTATCGTAAACAAGAACTATTGCACATGTCCCTAGAACTCTGGAAAAATGTATAATTAAAAAAAAAGTGTGCAAATTCCACAGTTGCATGTAAATGGATACTACATTATTGTAATTATCTCATAAAGTATAATCTGCACAGAAAAGTGCTATTTGGATTTCCTGTAGAACTCTTTGACAGCTATTTAGAACTGTGATCAGAACTATGTTTGCGCTAATAGGCAAATAATTATTTTAAAAAACCTAAAAAGAATCAAGTTTTTGGTAATTTTTACAATTTTTTCGGCGAAATTCAACAGAACTATTTAAATTTTGTACAGAGAACTCCAGAACTATTGCATATCTGCCTAGAACTCTGAAAAAATTTACATTTTTGAAAAAAGGGGTGCCAACTTCACAGCTCTCCCTCTATTCAGAATTGCGATATTTCACGAAATTCTGCAGAACTATTTAAATTTTGTACAGAGAACTCTAGAACTATTGCATATCTGTCTAGAACTCTGAAAAAATTGCACATTTTTGGGAAAAGGGGTGCCAACTTCACAGTAGCGTGTAAATGGATTCCCCATTATTGCAATTATCTCATGAAGTATAATCTGCACAGGAAAATGTCATTAGGATTTCCTGTAGAACTCTTTGAGAGCTATTTAGAATTGTGATCAGAACTATGTTTGTACAATTAGGCAACAAATTATTTTGAAAAAACTAAATTTTGTGGTAATTTTTCGTATTTTTTCGGCGAAATTTTGCAGTACTATTTAAATTTTGTACAGAGAACTCCAGAACTATTGTGTATCTGTCTAGAACTCTGAAAAAAATGTACATTTTCCAAAAAAGGGGTGCCAACTTCACAGGACTGTTACCAACTCCACCTGCTAATGCGGTCAAAGACGTTTCTACACCCTTTGGGTACAAGCTAGTCGACGAGCCTTCTCTAGGGCGAGTCATGCGACCTTCTCTCACCATCACCACCACTGTTATCATGGGTTTTGCCCAGTTTCCTGTAGCTTCCTCATCTCCTGGCTGCTCGATCTTCACTTTGTGCTGGGATTGTGGTGACTTAATGTTGGTTCTTCCCTTGTGTTTGCAGAGATGGTAGCGATTCGTTGTCTAGCATGTTTAATTTAGATTCTTGAACTTAGATTCATTTTTTGGAATATTCTTTCCAATCATGCACGGAAATGTGTTCTAGTTTTTCAATCCAGTGATTTCCAACAGATAAACAGGTGTATGTGTTACTAGTTGCAGTTCGATAACGGCCTGGTACATTCAAACCTTTTGTGATTATGTGGTGGTGTACGAACTCCAGCTCTTCTAGCTTTGTGGGGTCCAGTTTCTAACAGACGATATGTTCAATTTTGTACAGTGCATGTAAAATTTTTCTTATCGTTTCCTTCCTGGAGTTATATATGTTCCACGTGGTCGGTTCTTAGAACAAAGCCTTTGGATTCCACTATTGTTGGTTCCATGTCAATCAGGCAAGTAACTATCCATGTATCCTTCTGATTTCCACTAACATTTCGCGATCTTCTCTCCCCGCCTATTATTAATTTGGCCGTTTCTTCTCCAAACTTGTAGTATGCACTCAGTTTTTGTCAGTAATTCTCTTCAAGCCTTGTACAACCTCCTTCAATAGCTTGCTTATGAAATTCTATACATTACCATGTGTTGCGTGCCATAGTTTTTATTTTTATTTTTATTTTCCGACTTCGTAATTATTTCACTTTTCCGGGTTTTGCGACTGGACTTTTTCCGTCTCTGTGAACGCTCCCAATCGCATGTTGCTGCATTTCAGTAGCTTCCTTATGAAATTCTTCGCAGTTCTGGGGGTTGCATGTTGTAGTTAAATTTCTTTATCTTTCGGAAATTGAATTTATTCATTTTTATCGGTTTTTGGAACCACGTGGGTGCGAACTCCGACTTCAGGGGTTTGTAGCTAGTCACTTGAATTCACGCCACTTCTCAAAAGTCCAATGCCTAGATAGTTTACTCTCAGGTTGTAACTTAAGAGTCCGCCGTGATTTTGTGTAATGAATCCGATTTCTAACCACTTCACCTTCAGTGGAGTGCGATCATGTAACGTAGCCGTGTGTCTCCGTTAGCGTGTTTGCTCGCGGTCTAATCTAGATGCAACTTAACTTTGCTATACTCAAGCACCATCTCAAAGAAGGCACGACAGACCAGAGCCATCTTCGCAGTTTTATTGTATATTGTGTTGTGTAGTACCTCCGGCTTTGCCGAATTTCGCCTTCGATATCGGAGCCTGCTTCTGCCTCGTTTCAGCACGCTGATTTTGGTGAGTTTCGCTGTTGCATGGCGTGTGTGTGCGAGTGAGTGTTGTTTGTGAACACCCCCCCCCCCCAGTAGCGTTACGTTCTGTGTAATTTATGTTAATTTCATTGCTGGGCATCGTTAGTGTTAGTTCCTGTAAACGTGATGCTTTATATTGTATCAACAAAATTGGTTCCCTATTTTGTTGCGTTCGACCTGAATAAACAAGTTAAGTTCACTATAATTTTGACTTGCCTATAAATTGTAGTTTTCGAGCACCTTCCCCCTTTTATTTAACATTGTTTTTCACCAGTGCTGAGAACAAGCTCAGATGCAATTCTCTATGTTTAAGTTCCGTTGCGCCATAAATGTTTTTCTTTGGGCACCTTTCTGAAATAACTTTAATTGTGATGGCTTGTTTATTAATGCCTGTGTGTAATTTCGTGTGAGCTGCTACATATATTGACCACTGTATAGTCAACTTCCTGTTATCAGAGTAATATGAACCAAGTCAGTTCTCAATTTGGGCCAGTGAACAAGGTTTTGCAGCAGGGAGTAGACAGTAGTTCACAATGACCTTTTGCTAATTTTACTGCTAAAATTAAGCTTTTTATAACAGTAAACTCTTATCTGGATACCTCCTCCCAGAATTAAGCCTTTATTTCGTACAGTGGCCTACTTTTAATATATCATTATATCAGCGAGGTTTGTACGGCTGCAGCCGCCTCTCGCATTCCAATTTCCAATTTCGGTCGTTCCAGTCTCCTTCCTCCAGACCTCTTGCTGCCATTGCTTCGCTGACGTCATCTTTCAGCATCTCGCAGGTCTGCCACGCCTTCTTCTTTGTCCATTGCCATATTCTTTCTGGCCATCTTTTGTCTGGCATAAGTTGCAAATCACCATACAATTGCAGGCGCTTTCTCTCTCTACGCAGTCTAGGATCGTGCTTTCCACTCCCATGATGTCTCTGATCCTGTCATTTCTAACATGATCAAGCCAGGAATATCCACAACTCCGTCTCCAAAAATTCATTTCAACTGCCAGTAGCCGTTCTCTTTGCCTTTTAGTTAGTTCTGACTACTCTGCGTCGTATGTGGCGATACTTTCAATAAATTAATGGTAGATGATATGTTTTGTTTTTCGCGTTATGTTGTTATTCCAGAGAATACCATTTAGTTGCTTTATGGCTCGCTTGCCCTGGCCAATTTTATTGTTTATATCATCCATACTTCTGCCGTTGAAGGACAATGTCTCTACCAAGTAATTGAAGTTACGACACCCTTTAACAATATCAGCACCGAGACATGTATATCTTTGGGGATAATGATTTGTACAAATAATATCTTTGGGCATAATGATTTGTATAAATAATATGAACTGTCGATCTCTAGACCGTTTTTATTTCTTTGAACTTGACCGTTTTCAGATCGGCCATTTATTTTAAGACCAATTTGTACAGTGGTTGGGTTGTTTGGTTGGGATATGGGGACTAACTGCTAAGGTTACCAGTCCCTCGGTGTGGAGGGGAAGGAGTGAGGATAGGAAAGGAGGGGACGGGAAAGTTTGTACAGTTATGGAGTAACTTGTCACTGTAGAACAACTGTGTTCACTGCCTTGTTCAGAGAAATGAAAATGATCTACAGTCTTAAATTGCATTGTTTTATACTAACATGACTGAAAACTAAACAATCGTAGAAAACAAAACAGCTTAAGTAAACATTTATTGGAAAACGGGTTATTTCGAGATAACTTTTGAGGAACAAATATATGTAAAATATTACCCGTTCTTTGAGTCAACAGTCTCGTAGCTGGTTTGATGCAGCCCGTCACGAATTACCGTTCTTTGCCAACCTCTTCATTTCAGACTAGCCCTTGCTTCTTATGTCCTCTACTTGTTGGATGTATTCCAATCTTTGTTTTTCTCTAGCACCTTGCGGTCTGTTCCTTGAGGTCTTATTCATATTATTCTCTCCTTTCTACTTGTCAGGTTTCTCCGTGTTCCGTTCTTCGTCGATTCTGCAGAGCACCTAATTATTTTTGGATTGTCTACCTAATTTTGAACATTCTCGTGTAGAACAACATCTCAAACTCTTCGATTCTCCTATGTTACGGTTTTCCCAGTGTCTTTTATTCATAACTAAGCATAACTGCACTCCAAACAGAAAAGAAATTTTTCTTATTAAGGCCTGTATTTCTTTCTTCTTTCTGCTTCCTAGCGTGCAGTTTCCTTAACTTCGCCTACTTCGTTATCCTCAGTTTTATGTCACTCTTCTTGCTGCAGGTGTTCACAAATACATGCCTGCGTCTAATAACAAATGTGAGGTGGCCGGACAAAATCTCAAATGAAGACCTCTGGACCATGACCAGTCAGCAGCCGATTGATATCCACATCAAGGAGAGGAGGTGGCGTTGGATCGGAGACACCCTAAAGAAGCCGGATGGAGATGTCCAGAGGGTATGTCATTAATCATATTCTCTCCCACCTTTAAATATTCTATTTTACCTACGTTGATGACTATACCCCATTTTCGTATTCTTCTTTCAATTTGCGGAGCATGTAATTAGCACCTTCCTCGTCCCCACCTACTAACACTTGGTCGTCAGCAAAAAATAAAGTGAACAAGATTTCATCGTCTATGGGGATACCCATTCCTCCGCATTTCCTTTTCCAGGATTTAAATGTCTAGGTAGATCTTAAACAACGTAGGTGAGAGTGTGCATCCCTGGCGTAGTCCCTTTGTCACCTCAAACTCTTGAGATAGCTGATTTCTCATTTTTACCGTTGCCGTTCAGCCTTTGTAAACTGTCTGACAGATTTCACATAGCTCGGTGACACGCCATTATTGAACAGACTTGTGGGCAACTTGTTCGGTGGAACTGTGTCATAAGCCTTTTACAGGTCTACAAAGTGGGTGACAAGGTCTCTTGCTGTACTTTTCTCCAATAAGTTTTTGAGTGTAAATACTCCGTCAGTACAGGAGGGACCAGATATAAATCCATTTTGCTCTTCACATTCAGTTATTTCTATCATCTTTTTTATGATACGTCCATAGACTCTCTCCATGGCATTACGCTAATATTTTTTATTATTCTGGTTTTACAATGTAAGTACATTTTCCAGTATATTAGATTACATTAAGTTACGAATTATTGTTCTCCACTCTTCTCTGTCCTCCCATAAGTCCTCAGGAATGTTGTTCTTCCTCATTGCTGACTGAACTTCCTGCATCCATGTGGTAGGTGGTCGTTCCTTTTTTCTTCTTCCGTTCGGTGTCCAGTCGAGTATGCATTTTGGAAGCCTTTCTTGCCCCATTCTTCTGACGTGTCCATACCATTTTAGATGCTTGTGTTCGATGAATTCAATAATTGTATTTTTATTTTTCATTTTTTCTCTGATTACTTCATTTCTTATTCTTTCTCTTCTTGATATTCTTGATGAACGTCTCCAGAAATCCATTTCTAAGGCTAATAATTTTGACTTCAGTTGCCATTTTGTTGTCCACACTTCTGAACCATATGTAATAATGCTCCGAACTATTGTTTTATATATCCTAATTTTGTTATCTGTAGTTATGTGTTTGTCCCAGAGAATTCCATTCAACAAAGAAATTGTCGTCTTTCTTTCATTTATTCTTGATCTAATTTCTTTTTCCTGTTTCTCATCATTTATAATTTTCACTCCCAAATATTTATATTCCTCTGTAGTTGTTATTGTTCCCATCCCTTCTTCTAATATTAAGTCTTCATTTAATCCACCAATTACTATGTATTTTGTTTTATTCATGTTGACATTTAGACCTGCTTTTTTATATTCCTGAATCAGCTTCCTGGTCATATACTCTATGTCCTCATAGTCTTGGACTATAAAAGGTTGGTCATCTGCAAATTGCAATGAATATATTGTTCTGTCATTTATTGGTATTCCCATAATTTGACATTTTTTCTTCCAATTCTGTAAGGTTACCTCTGTATATATTTTATACAATGTAGGTGACATACTACATCCTTGACGTAATCCTTTTGTGACTAATACCTCGATAAATTTCTTCTGTTACCCTTCTTAAATATGTAAATATGTAATTACTGCAAAAACAATTTGTACAGTAACCTAGTACATCGTATATTACATCAAATGGGAGTAGTAAGAACTCGGCAGCACAGTGGTAAAGGGCTGAAGTGCATGCATGAACGTAGGCTTTCGCGGTCATTATTGTGGACGTTAAAATTCTTCTGAGCTGAAGTGCAGTTTATGAGTCCGCGAGTGTAGCAACGCTTTCTGCCTCTTTTTACTATCGTAGAAATGAATAACAATCGGAATTAACGTTCCTCACACGACTTTCAAGGTCAGCCTTCCTTTTTCTAAAAGAAATCGTCGGGGGTTTGTAGACTTACTTTAGCTAATAACAAAGTGGAAGACAATAATCAATACCAAGCACGAATCAACAATACATTGACGATGTCTACGGTGTACAATGTCGTTACGAGGTAAGGTTGGTCGAGAGCATAAACATTTCGTGGACACACAAACTCAGCCGACTTTCGCCGATCACAGATAGCCCATGAAAAAGTGCGTGACATGTAGAGTGCATTGCCGGCCGCGGTGGCCGAGGGGACTGAGGCGCTTCAGTCACGGTCTGCACGGCCACTACGGTCGGGGGTTCGAATCCCCCCTCGGGCATGGATATTTCTGCCGTCCTAGTTCGTAAGTAGTTCATAAGTAGTTTGTAAGTTTAGGGACTGATAATCCCGTAGTTAAGTCCCATAAACTGTACAAACATTTGAATATTTAGAGTGCATTCGTCCAAAACAAACAGGCCCAACTCAGACCTTATAGTATGGGGTGCGGAAAGGTCACCTCTGGTGTTTCTGAATGGAATGCTGACCAGCGTCGGTAAGTGCAAAATGTTGAAGGACCGGTCCTTTTGCTATTCCTGCAACAGGAAGAGATTTGTTGTTCCAGAAGGATAATGTTCGACGGTAGGACGATATCTGAAACGAGCGGCTCGTCAACGGACAACTCTTGGAGAACTACGTGAAAGGGCGAGCAGGTTTTGAGTAACGTATTCCAAGATATTATTGATAAATATGAAGCATTGAATTAAAATTTGTGGTGAGGCCGGGAATCGAACCCGGACCTCCATGCTCACTAGGCAGACGTCTTAACAGTTTTTTTTTTTTTTTTTTTTTTTTTTTTTTTTTTTTTTTTTTTTTGCTCTTTTGGTAGTTCTGTTCGTTGCGGACGCTGATCATGTTTGTTCGTTTGTGATCGTTGTGTTCTTGGCTCAGCTTTTTTATTGCAGAGGGCGTTCAGCCCTCTGACCGGGCGCGCTGAGCCACGGCGCCCGGCTTACCGTTAGACTACCACACCACTGACGATTAAGGAACCTTGAAATAGTCTAAGTACGATTTCCCTTCACATCACAAACTTTAATTCAGCTTCTGTGTTACAAAGATAATTGCCACTATTGCCAAGGCTCTCCATGCAGCGGAATAGCACCTCGGCAATGGACATAATAGAACAATCTTGTTTTAGGTGATATAAATATCAATTTAATACAAATAAACAATCCCTGAGACGGATTTTAGTGTCAAATATGTCAAAGACATTATTGATAAATATGAAACATTGAATGTCTTTGACATATTTGAGACGAAAATCGGTCTCAGGGATTGTTTATTTGTATTAAATTGATATTTATATCACCTAAAACAGGATTGTTCCATTATGTCCATTGCCGAGGTGCTATTCCGCTGCATGGAGAGCCTTGGCAATAGTATCAATTATCTTTGGAACACAGAAGCTGAATTAAAGTTTGTGATGTGGAGGGAAATCGTATTTAGACTATTTGAAGGTGCCTTAATCGTTAGTGGTGTGGTAGTCTAACGGTTGGCCGGGCGCCGTGGCTCAGCGCGCTCGGTCAGAGGGCTAAACGCTCTCTGTAATAAAAAAGCTGAGCCAAAGAACACGTAGAACCAAAACGAACAAACAAGATCAGCGTCCGCAAGGACAAGAACTACCCATAGAGGGGAAAAAAATAAATAAATAAAATAAAATTAAAGACGTCTGCCTACTAAGCATGGAGGTCCGGGTTCGATTCCCGGCCGCACGACAAATTTTAATTCAATGCTTCAGATTTATCAATAATGTCTTTGATATATTTGAGACGAAAATCCGTTTCAGGGATTGTTTATTTGTATTAAATATTCCAAGATAGTATTCAGCATCAGCATAACCTTATGGATGCCAGATTCTGCGTATGCATTGCCGCCCGTGGAGGTTACACCATGTACTGGTATGGGCGTTTCAGCATGGATCGACACTTGCTACCACGGTAGTGCCTGAGCTACTGATCTATAAATGTAATTATTTTGTACTCTATTTACACTTTTTCAGCCATAAATCTTGAATGAATTCCAAAACTGTGAGAGGGTGTATTAAATTTTATTTCCGGCAATGCACATGGCAATTGCACTATCGAGTGGCAAAAACCTCGAGCCGATACATTCCTGCACGTGCGGCTGCCCCTTAACGCCACATTAGCTCGCTCAGCGTAAGAGTTTGCGGGCAACAGTCGTGTTGTGCCGTGTCGTGCGCGCGGCAAGGCTGTGGCGGTCACGAGCAGCGCCATCGACTCACCTCCTCACGTAACACAGCAACTAACAAAATAGCGGATAAACCTTGAACAAAGAGAAACCACTTAATTCCTTACATTGTTAAAGTGTGAACGAAAGTTATTCTCGGCACTGCGGAAAAAGCCATACGTTTCGTCTGGTTGTTGGACGGGTACATGTTGGTCTCCTTCGACTGGTTGGCAAATTGGGCCCGTATAATGCGCCTGTAATATATAAGGATAGAAAATTATATTCATCCAAGAGTTATATACAGCTGTACAGAAATCAGACAGCAGTTATAAGTTTCGAAGGGCATGAACGGGACGCAGTAGTTGGGAAGGGAGTAAGACAAGGTTGCAGATTTACCTCAATATTATTCAATCTGTACATGCAGTAAACTGTGAGAGAAGCAGGGAGGAATTTGGAGAAGAATAATTAATGTTCTGGGAGTTTGCGGTTTGCCGATGACATTGTAATTCTGTTGGAAACATTGCAGAGCGATGGAACGAACGTGTGAGTAAGGCGGACAGCCGACTTCCGTTTATTGGGAGAATTTTGGGAAGATGTCTTCATCTTTAAAGGAGACCGCGTATAAAACGCTTGTACGTCCACGTCTTGAGTATTGCTCAAGTGTTTCGGACTCGCAGCAAATCAGTTTAAAGGAAGACATAGAAGCAGTTCAGAGGCGAGCAGCTAGGTTTGTTACTGGTAGGTTCGATCAATGCGCGAGTGTCACGGAAATGAATCTTCCTGCCGCCTACTTACATTTCGCGTAGTGATTACAAGAGAAATTAGGGCTTGTACGGAGGCATATAGGCATTCTTTCTTTTACTCGTTCTATTTGGGAGTGGAATAGGAAAGGAAATGCCTAGTAGTGGTACAGTGTACCCTCTGCCACGCACCTTATGGTGGATTGCGGAGTATGTATGTAGATGTAGAAACAGCAAAGGATCTGGAAGAACAGTCGAACGGAATGGGCAGTGTTTTTAAAAAGAGTGTAAGATGAACAAGAGCAAAAAAAAAAGGATAATCGAATATGGTCTAAGAAAATCAGGCGATGCTAAAGGAATTAGATAGGGCAATGAGACAATAAAAGTAGTAGATGAGTTTTGATATTTGGGTAACGACGTAACTTCCGATGGCTGAAGTATAAACTGAAAAATGGCTATAGGAAGAAAAGCATTCCTGAAGAACAGAAATTCGTTGACGTCCAATATTAATTTAAAGTCCTTTCTGGAAGTATTTGTCTGGAGTGTAGCACCTTTCGGAAGTGTAACGTGGGCGATAAGGAGTTCAAAGATAATACAAGCATTTGAAATGCAGTGTTACAGACGAATGCTGAACATTAGATAGGTAGATCGCGTAATTAATGAGTTTACAGAGTTTGGGAGAAAACAAATTTCTAGCACATCTTGACTAAAAAATGGATCGACTGGTGAGAGACATTTTGAGGCATCAAGAAATCGTCAGTGTAGCATTTGGGGGGGGGGGGGGGGGAGGAGTGTGTGTAGTAAAAATCGCAGAGGGAGACAAAAAACGAGTACAGTATCCACATTCAAAAGGTTACAGGTTGTTCTTATACAAAGATGAAGAGGCTTTTACCGAGTAGGGGAGCGTGAACAGACGCATCAAACGAGTCTGGAATGAAGACGACAACAACGTGTTAAGACTGCGGATTCGTGGTTCTGCCGGGCATCTACCGCTTAAAGCATTACGAATGTAAAACGTAGGTGACTGCACGTACAGGGACAGCCTTGACGGTCAGACATTGACGCATACACATTGTAAGCTCATTTCGTTTGAATTATCGGTTTTAAAGCAAAGTGTTGGTACAAACTAAGACAAAAAGCCTCATTGTCGTCCATATCAATTAAAATGTTACAGTATTCTGCAACAGACTCTGAGACCTTATAACATGATGTTTTATGGAGTATCGTATTCATCATAACTAACGTATTACACTCTAGGCAAACTCTTGTTATTAATTCTGTAAAGTGGTTAATGAACCCTCTGCCAGGCACTTAAATGTGATTTGCAGAGTATCGATGTAGATGTAGCCTTTCCCCACAATTGTGCATCATTTTTCTGATACTGGACTGTGTACCAAGTACGTTATGGGTTCGCTTCATCGATGCAAGGGAATGCTCCAACGCCACCTCACAGAAAATAAGCAGAAAGGTTCGAGCAGTGGAAGGACATTGTCATGTGTCGTGTTGCAAGTAATCGTGGACACAGACACATCAGACATGGACCTAGTACACGACATTTTCCGGCGAAGAGAGAGAATTCTCACATAGTAATACTATCGTTCCGTGCCAAAAAGATGACAGAGCAAGCTGGAACTTTTGACGGCTTGTGGATAGAGATCATCATGGAAAATCATACTTAATAATGCTCTACGAGAGAAACTACCTTCGGTATAACGAGTATCGCTAAGATTTTCTGCCGGCCCCAGTGGCCGAGCGGTCTGCGGCGCGCTAGTGACAGTCTGCACGGCCGCTACGGTCGGGGGTTCGAATCCCCCTTCGGGCATGGAGCCGGCCGCGGTGGCCGAGGAGACTAAGGCGCTCCAGTCACGGTCTGCACGGCCACTACGGTCGGGGGTTCGAATCCCCCCTCGGTCATATTTGTGCCGTCCTAGTTCGTAAGTAGTTTATAAGTAGTTTGTAAGTTTAGGGACTGATGACCCCGCAGTTAAGTCCCTTAAGCTTAATATTTGAAAATTTTGAACGTTAAGATTTTCTCTCAAGTTTTACGTTGTATGTTGAAACACTTTTTTATGCCATGTTCAAATGTTTGTGACTCTATGGGACCAAACTACTTTGGTCATAGTTCCCTAGACTTACAAACTACTCCACCGAGGGAGGACTCGAACCTCGGACGGGGAATAACAGTGCGCTCCGCAGCGAGGCGCCTTAAATGTACTCGGCCATTCCACCGCGGCTAAACGTCTTGTAGTCTCTGAATTTATGCTTATATTTATTAAAAAGAAGGCCGTGTAGGGCAAGGCATCCATAAATTCTATAAGCGAGAAGAGCAACTCCGATGCCAGAGTAAGAATCGCCAGCTTATTAAAAAGTGGCATGCACTTATAACATGAAGCATCGGTGAACTCCCATTTGGAGTTATAAATACTCTCTGTGCTTGAACTAAGGTGTCCCAACAAAATTGACATATGATGTCGAGAAACACGGGATAGCAAAGTAAATCTGTAAACTGTAATTAACTTAATAAATGCAGGAAAGGATGCAAATTTTCTTAAGAGGTAAAAATGAAGCCGCACGTCGTAATTCCAGCAATACAGAAAAAGAATTTTGTGAACAAATTTTGTGACTACGTTACAATAACGTGGAGACTGCTGGCTTTATTGCGGTCACATAAAAGGACCACAGCGTCGCAAGACAATCAGTCGTAAACAGGTCCAATCACACTGGCTGTTGGTTAAAGACTGAATGGTGTCAACATCGTTAAACGTCCGTCTAATAGTTGCTCACAGAGTGGTCCTAGCCACACATTTGCGAAGCGAGCAACTATGATCGGAAATGTTAGAACGAATTACATGTATCTATTTTACTGTTAACATTCTCAAAGCGTACGTTACTAGAAAAATCAACAAACACATTACTTCCTCCGACGCATATCTAGCAAGAAGTCCAAGAAAGTCGAACCAGAGAGATTTGGGGGTCCTACAGAGGTTTCCCAGAAATATTTCTTCCCGAGGACCAGTCACGTCTTTAACACGAGAAGAGAAATTCACAGCACTATGCAGAACACCCCGTCAAAAGAAGTAAAGTGGTTTTCGGAATACAGATTCAGGTGGAGATAGAATTGATTCTACCAGAGTGCCACATAATTTCGTGGCACGTTTGATTCACGTTCACGCTTGAACTGACGGCTTGGAAAGCGTTGAAAGCTGAGACAAACTTCAGCTGGCTCGAGTCCAACGAGCCCACGAGATTCATGATGTCGGTAAATACGTGAGTAGCCTGAAAATGTTTCCCACAGAATGGCTCTTATGAAGAATGCAAACACGGTGCATAAAACGTGCATGGTACAAACAGAAGAGCAACATGTTAAACCACATAAAATTAAAATAACGCTATATGGTTTATATATCATTGGAACTAATTGTGTTAATTGGACGAATATTTCTACGTGAACTGTACCACTATTATATTTGACTGTGAGTTGGAAAAATCTTGCATTTGGAACAAAATATAGTAGATATCTTGATTACAGTTTTACTCAGGGTTTTCACAAGTGTTGTAGAAATCATGTTTCCTTCCACAAACATTTTTGTTTTTTGTAAGTTAAGTAAGGGTGGCAGCATTGTTCTGTCCCTTTGGTCAAAGACTTTGTTAAATGAACTGTTGAGTCAATAGCGGGAGAAGGACACAGCGAGAGAGTTGGAGTGAGTAGAAGTGGACGGACGAAGTTAGGTGCTGGTTAAGAGATATAAGACTGCGAAAGTATTGTTGTAAGCTGTTAGGATTTTTAATTATTCTGATTCTGATGTTGGTATGTTTTTGTAATGAGCATGTTGATAAGGTAAAGATAATAACAATAATCATCATAACTTACAACTTTGTTTTAATTCCAGACAGCCGGCCGCGGTGGCCGAGGTGACTGAGGCGCTCCAGTCACGGTCAGCACGGCCACTACGGTCGGGGGTTCGAATCCCCCCTCGGGCATGGATATTTGTGCCGTCCTAGTTCGTAAGTAGTTCATAAGTAGTTTGTAAGTTTAGGGACTGATGACCCCGTAGTTAAGTCCCATAAGATTTACAAACATTTGATTTAATTCCAGACAGCTTTATGCTCCCCCTTTTGTTTAAACTGAAAGCTCTTATTATTCCCAAGTTATTTTAGGCTGTAACTTTTAAATTGTAGGAAAAATATAAGTTTCAACCGTATCTATATTTCTTCATTAATGTGCTGCAAGAAGCTGCTGTCTTCGGATCTTCGGATAAGAGGTGAGTGATTTTTGATACAAGAATCGTAAGCAACTAGCTTATCAGGTAGCTACCAATATTTCTTGCCAATCATGGAAAGTACTCGACATACCAAATTAATTACACCACTTGCTTACTGTTCACTTTTGTTATGTCATTCATATTCAGTTGTAGAAGTCGTAACCAACGTGCTTGTCAGGTAGCTCCTGCCAATACTTGTCTATTGTCTGACGTGCCTTTTCATACAGATATTAATTACACTACTTTCTGACAACACAATAATTGGTTTGTTAATAAAATTAGGTCACAATTTCAGAAGGTGTCGGTACACACAATAGCTGTGGTTAAGCTCGCAATCGAATCTATACTTAGTCAGTTTTGGCATTTAATAAACTAAACTTTGATCTGTACTATAAATAATTAGTCAATTACACAATTATCGACTTAGACGTTTCCACACTAAAATAGATTGTACAAATTTATCGATTTAGATGTTCCTACTCTATGATAGGTTGTAGGCTACAAGTTCCTTTTATTGCTATCAGCTACTGTTATACTTTGTCATTCTACGAATAGACGTCAAGCTGGTAGTAGTCATCTAAACTTTAATCTTTAATTAAATAATAGACACATAATTGTGAACTTCTGTGTTTTTATTGTGTCATACTATTATGTCGTTCCGCCACTATCAGTCACTGTTCGAGATTGTCTATCACTCCACCCATGATCAAATTTAATATTCGATATCAAATTTGTGTCAAACATTGGTAAGTGTTTAATTTAATTAATGAATAATTTGTCTGATTAACGAATCAGAATATGAGCTACAACTGGACACTGGACTTGTCATTCATTGTTTAACAAGACTTGTGTTCTGGATCGCTCAGCGCACTAACAGGGCCATACCTATTGCAATCAGTCGATGCTAGGCTGATTAACTATAATATTGACTCTTGCTTGATGTTCAGACATTCAGATAAGTTTTTACATTCACAGTGCTCTACTAATCTAGATAGGTACTGTTGCATCAACACACGAACCTCATAAACGCTAGTTTCAGTCTCTGATCCCAACCATATTTTATTTTATTTTAACATATAAGTTTCAACATGAGCCAAATAATGGTGTAATAGGAGTCAGTCTTCAGTAAGTATAACGTAGAACTGGAATGAGGACACAACGAATGTCATTATCTATCATGAATTCACATAATACAGAATACTGAACATGGTGTGTGCTGGTTTCATCATCAGTGAATGTAGCTTTACGACTGGAGGCTCTGGAGCTGGACGACTGGAATTTTCTTGCTGACTAATTGCTAATCGCAAACATTCTAGGTGTTTTCAAAAAATTGTTAACTTGGTGTACGACGTAAGGGACCAAACTACTCAGGCCATCGGTCCCTTCCTTGCTACTTTAACGTATGCTGAAGACAACACACACCCATGCCCGAGGGACAACACAAACCTCCGGAGGGAGCGAGCGCGCAATCCGTGACATGGCGGCAGTGGCGCAGACAGGATTCCGTTCTGGGGAGACCAAAGTTTTTAAAAATAAAGCCTATTAAATTTATTAATGTGGGAGCGCAAAGTCAGCGCCACACGCCAAACGTTAAGAGAACGATTGTGTAGAAGGCAGTGATCGACCGAAAGCCAATCGCAAGCAGGCGCCTCGCATCCTGGAGGGAGTAACCGAAGATGCGCGCCCTCTACAAGTGGCTATATCTAGGCCGACATTCGTCTGAACAGCCCGACAGTTACTATTCAGGACTCAGGTCAGTTACTATTCAGAACTCAGTTACTAGGCAGCTACGAAGTCAGAACTAAGTCAGAACGCGGCTACGAACTTAGCAGTCACTAGGTCTCAGCGCTAGGGATGGGAACATCACTGATAAAAACATCGATGTTCCTGCGGAAAAACATCGATGTTTTTCCGATGTTTCCATACGTTTAATAAATATTAGGAAAAACACACTGCGCTACTGCTTTGACACATACAAGGTACCAAGTCAGAAAGAACAAGACAAATCCAGCTTTGTGGATACGTTCTGTTTAAAGAAACAGAATGCTTCAGATAATTTAACTAATGAAATGATGCTGCGCACTTTGTTACAGAATAGGGTCTATTACCAGAAAGCTGAATAAGATCTTGACATCTCATACAATTTTCCCGGGTATACAAAAACCATTACAAATACAAGTATGAGAGATTGTATACCAATTACAAACCGACTGGTGGTTACCCTTCAGATTTAGCTACTGGTATCTAGCCAGAAGTTCAAGTACTTCTTTCAAGCGCACTAATCATCAATGAGTCTCATGATACTGACAGGTTTCATTAAGGGAATTTTGAAATATGAATAAGATTTATTTTATAACGGAACTTGACATCAAATGCAAGCCATATGATTAAAGAGCCACTCTTCCTACGCAACTTTTTTGCTTCGAATTTGACATAGGTTTGATTATTTCGAATTTTTTTGTTATTCTGAAGTCATCCGTATGATATTACAATTGCGATATTTGTGTGCATTACTTTCAATATCCCATAGAACTCTAGATTCGGATTTATAAAATTGGTAGTCCTTGCGTTTGAACACTTACTGCTGCACACAACAAATTCACGATAGCAAACTACTAAACTTGTGGCTAATTGGCTATATGTACGCGTACAAACTGTCCAACAAAACTGAAACATACTATTGTTTTCACTCGAACACGTGACGGCAGCACTGAGAGAATATCAAACAAAGGTGAGGAAATGATATTGTTGTTAGTTTCATATTTCACTTGCCTTCTGTTTCAAAAGTATGAAAACAGCGACGAGCGACGACAGCAGGAGCACCACACTTGAGCTGACACTGTCTGAGCAACTAATAAAGTAATAATGGAGTTGACAATCAATTGTTGAACGATGTCGATAGTTTTGGACCTCTGTCGTCGATGCATCGGCGATATATCGCTGTTCAAAACATCGATGTTAACATCGATGTTTATGGACGAAACATCGATGTCTTCAAAACATCGATGTATCGTTTGCATCCCTACTCAGCGCAGCCAGCATCATACAGAAGACACAGAGAAGAGAGAAAAAACAGGCATATGTTCTAAAGTTGAGTACTGTAAAGTTCAGTCAATAAATATCTTGTAATACTAACTATATCAATGTTTTACATGTCAAACGATCCTGCACCAGTACCTTCATTGACGACTAGACCGGGACGAGTACTAAACAAAAGGCGAGGAGGCCACAACAATTAATCTATAACTTATTTTTACACTTTTTATAATTTAACAAGTTATACTATGAAAACAATTGCACAAGAAATAAAATGATTAGGCTCGCATTAATTTGAAAGTGGAAGAGGAGCAAAATGGTGGAAATGGAGCGTATATAATCAGCTCGTAAAATAATTAAGCAGCTTCTTTGTTACTAGCAAAAGAGAAAGGTCTTTACAGTTTAATGCACATACTCTATGTGTAAAAAATTGAACTAAAATGACACTATTGTTGTTCATAAGATTCCACTCGGTAGCGCCGCTGACGTGCTAGGCAGCGGGTCGCCGCATGTGAACAAAATAGGCTCGTAACTTTAGCATTGCAGTAAAAACCTCTCACAGTAACATCAGCAACGTTCTCAGTGGCGGCATCACGTTGGCGATCCAGTGTCACGTTCACTTGTGCTTGGCAAATTATAGTTACGTTGTGATTTATGACATGTGTGTTGTTGTTGTTATGGTCTTCATTCCGGAGAGTGATTTGATGCATCTCTCCACCCTACTCTATCCTGAGCAAGCCTTCTCATCTCCTCATAAGAACGGCAACCCACATCCACTTGAATCTGCTTACTATACGCGTCTCTTGGTCTCCCTCTGCGATTTTTACCCCACACACTTCCCTCCAATGCTAAATTTACGATTCCTCGATGTCTAAGAATGTGTCCTACCAAGCGATCCCTTCTTTTAGTCAGGATATGCCAAAAATTCTTTTTCTCACCAATTCTGTTCAGTACCTCTTCATTAGTTATGCGATCTACCCACCTAATCTTCAGCATTCTTCTGTAGCACTACATTTCAAAAGCCTCTATTCTCTTCCTGTCCGCACTGCCTATCGTCCATGTTTCACTCCCATAAAAGGCAACACTCCACACAAAGGCCTTCAGAAAAGACTTCCTTACACTTAAATTAATATTCGATGTTAGCAAATTTCTCTTTTTCAAAAATGCTTTTCTTCCCATTGCCATTCTGCATTTTATATCCTCTGTACTGCGACCATCATTTGTTATTTTACTGCCCAAGTAACAAAACTCATCTACTTCCTTTATTGCTTCGTTACCTAATCTAATTCCTTCAGCATCACCCGATTTTGTTAGACTGCACTCCATTACCCTAGTTTTGCTCTTGTTAATGTTCATCTTATAAGCACCTTTCAGCACACTGTCCATTCCGTTCAATTGCTCTTCCAGGTCCTTTGTTGTATCTGACAGAATTACTATGTCGTCGGCAAAAAGCAATATTTTTAATTCTTCCCCCTGAACTTTAATTCCTTCACCAAATTTGTCCTTGCTTTCCTTTACAGCTTGCTCAATGTACGAATTGAACAAGATTGGAGAAAGGCTACAACCCTGTCTCATTCCCTTCCCAACTGATGCTTCCCTTTCATGCCCTTCGAGTCTAATAACTGCGGTCTGGCTTATGTTCAAATATTAAGTTGTAAATAACTCTACTTTCCCTGTATTTTACCCCTGCTGACTTCAGAATTGGAAAGTGTGTATTCCAGTCAACATTGTCAAAAGCTTTCTCCAAATCTACAAAAGCTAAAAATGTAGGATTGCCTTTCCTTAATCTATCTTCTAAGATAAGACGTAAAGTGAGTATTTCCTCCCGGGTTCCTATGTTCCTCCTGAATCCAAATTGATCTTCCCCTAGGTCAGCTTCTACCAGCTTTTCCATTCTCCTGTAGATAATTCGTGTTAAAATTTTGCATCCATGACTTGTCAAACTGATGCTTCTGTAATTGTCACACCTGTCTGCGCCCGCTTTCTTTGGAATGGGGATTATTACATTTTTCTTAAAGTCTGAGGGTATTTCGCCTGTCTCATACATCCTACACACCACTCCAAATAGTTTTGTCATGGCTGGCTCTCTCAGAGACTTTAGTAACTCTGAGGGTATGTCATCTACTCCTGGGGCCTTGTTCCGACCTTCTTTCAGGGCTCTGTCAAATTCA
Organism: Locusta migratoria; assembly: GCA_026315105.1. Classification (NCBI taxonomy): domain Eukaryota; kingdom Metazoa; phylum Arthropoda; class Insecta; order Orthoptera; family Acrididae; genus Locusta; species Locusta migratoria. The sequence goes on from CM048744.1 coordinate 383,303,362, forward strand.
TATCTCAGTATAGTATCTCCTATTTCATCTTGATCTACTTCCTCTTCCCTTCCTACAACATCGTCTCTAAGTTCATTTCCTTTGTAGAGCTGCTCTATGTACTCTTTCCACCTTTCAGCTTTCCCTTCTTTGCTGAGAACTGGTTTCCCATCAGAGTCCTTGATATTCATAGAGCTGTTTTTCTTATCTCCAAATGTTTCTTTTATTTTCCTGTAGGCGGTATCTACTTTTCCCCTTCTTATACATTCTTCTACAGATTTGCATTTGGCTTCTGGCCACTCCTGCTTAGCCATTTTGCACTTCCTGTCAATCTCATTTCTTAGTCGTCTGTACTCAATTTTGTCTGTTTCATTTACGGCATTTTTATATTTTCTCCTTTCATCAATTAAATTAAATTACATGTGTAGTATTTCAAATTTCCTGTGCCGACCTTAAAAAATAAAAATGTAAACAATAAAAAATAATAAAAAATCTTTGGGGGGTGCCAGGAGCGGGGCTTCAGCTCCATTAGCCCTCCGCTACCTCCCTGCCCCCCCCCCCCTGGTGGCTGCGCCACTGCATGGCGGCTTAGAGCGCGCGGCATCCCTATTGTAACACCAGGAGTGAGCAACTGCGCTAACGAGAGCGCGGGCGCCGCGAGTGCTGACATTCGCGCCCTCGCGCACTCCCAGCAACGAGTTCCCCCTGCACCTCCCTACTAACATTGCTCGGTTTCTGGCGGCAGTGCGCGAAGACGGCCCTCTGCAATTCGCATCATTAGAATCGTATTATCGATGCCGAAGCTCGATTGGCGTTCGTGGTAAATTTAAAAGAATTCTTTGGGGGAAGAGTTCCGGCAGCTGTATAGACTAGCTTCACGACTCCGCAGTATGTTGGGAACGGAATATAGATGTGAACGTGGTTTTTTTCCCTAATGAGAAATTAAAGAAACTGAAGGTGAATAGTAATCTTACTAACGTTCCACTGACTTTTCAATGCGGTTAATTAATAGTAATCTCACTATTAAACAAAATAAGAGAGTTAAGAAAACATGTGTTTCTTTCTTTTTCGTTAAGTTGTAGGTCATTTCTAAGCTTTAAACTTCACAGTAATATTTTTTTTTAAATTTTATTTATTTATGGCCTTCATTGGACCACTTTAGTCAATATTACAAAGGTCATTACAATTTGTTGTTATTCGTTAACACAATTTAGTTCAAAAATAATTAAACATAACAATTTAATAATACAGAGGTTATTTATTTATTACTTTTTTATTTATTACTTCTATGGCCAACATAAATATTATGAATTAGGTTCTTCTGTTATTTATTTAAATATTATATGTTTAATAAGACGTGGTTGCAAAAGAGTAACACGAATGGAAAAACTTGTGGAATTCGACCTCGGGGAAGATCAGTTTGGATTTAGGAGAACTGTAGGAACACAGGGGCAATACCCGCATTACGACTTATCTTAAAAAATGTTCAAATGTTTGTAAATCTATCGGACCAAACTGCGTGGTCATCAGTCCGTAGCTTACAAACTACTTAAACCTACGTAAACTAACCTAAGGACAAAAAAAAAAAACACACACACACACACACACACACTCACCCATGCCCCAGGGAGGACTCGAACCTCCACGGCGAGCAACCGCGCGCTCCGCAGCGAGACGCTTTAGACCGCTCGACTACTCCACCGCGGCACGACTTATCTTAAAAGATGGGCTAAGGAAAGGCAAACCTACGTTTTTAGCGTTTGTAAATTTGGAGATAGCTTTTGACAATGTCGACTAGAATACACTCTTTCAAATTCTGAAGGTAACAGGGGTAAAATATAGGGAACCACAAGTTATATTTAGTTTGTACAAAAACGAGACAGCAATTATTAGAGTCGAAGGGGCTGAAGGGGTCGCAGTGGCAATACAGGAAGCGAAGAGTTATAGTAAACTTATACAAAAACCAAACAGCGGTTATTAGAGTCGAATGACATGAAAGGAACGCAAAGGTTGGGAAGGGAGTAAGACAGAGTTGTAGCCTTTCCCCAGTGTTCTTCAGTGCGTACAATGATCAAGCAGTGAAGGAATTCAAGGAGAAATGTGGAGAGGGAATTAAAGTTCAGCGAGAAGAAATAAAAACTTTGCGGTTTGCCGATGACAGTAATTTTGTCAGAGACTGCTAAGGACCTGGAACAGCAATTGAATGGAATGGACAGTGTCTTGAAGGGAAGCTATAAGATGAACATTAACAAGACTATAACGAGGGTAATGGAATGGAATGCCAGAAAATTAGGCGATGCTGAAGGAATTAGATAAGATAATGAGACACTAAAAGTGGTGGATGAGTTTTGTTATTTGGGTAGCAAGATAACTTCTTATGGCCGAAGTAGAGAAGATATAAAATGCAGAATGGCTATGGGAAGAAAAGCGTTTCTAAGGAAGCGAAACTTGTTAACATCCAATATTAATTTAAATGTTAGCAAGTCCTTTCTGAAAGCATTTGTTTGGAGTGTAGCATTGTATGGGAGTGGAACATGGACGATGAGTTCAGACTAAAATATGATAGAAGCTTACGGATTGTGGTGCAACAGACGAATGCTGAAGATTAGGTGGATGAATCACGTAACTAATGAAGAGGTGCTTAACCGAATTGGAGAGCAAAGGAGTTTCTGGCATATCGCGACTAAGAGAAGGGATAAATTGGTTGGACACATTCTGAGACATCAAGGAATTGTTAACTTAGCATTAGATGGAAGTGTGTGTAGTGAAAATGGTAGAGGGAGACCGGGGGACGAATGCAGTAAGCAGATTCAAAAGGACGTAGGTTGCCGAATTTATTCTCAGATGAAGAAACTTGCACAGGACAGGGTAGCGTGGAGAGCTTCATCAAACCAGTCTGCGGACTGAAGACCCCAACAACATCAATATTATATGTATTAAGTTAATATTTGTTTAATAAATATGCATGTATTCTTTGTTTATGGCTGTGTTTGTGACCAGAAAAATGAAGTCGACAGAAATGACTATTGATTAGTATTAGTCCCCCTCTTTCCCCCTTCGCACCAATTATCTGAATGACAGAATTTTGAACGTAAGTGCTGTTAACCTATGCGACGTATTGTTTATGTGACGCTGCTGTACTCATTACAGCAGCACGCAATGAAAATATTGTGTCTTTACTTGTTCCTTTGGCGTTGTGTTGTGTCTCTGCCTAACAGAAACGTCGTAAGCTGGAATCACTTACTCATTCCATGGCACCTTTGTACAGCACAAGATGGGTAATTAAGGTAAAGCTTAATCAAATACTATGCGAATGTTACTTCATAGTAAGTAATCATTGCATTGTCGTATTGTAGTAACTATGACAGTGCAAAGAATCATTTTAATGCGACTACGAGCTCATGCGTCAGTTGTTGATCGTGTATTATCGGCAGCCTTTTGTGCTGTTCGCGAGTAAGAGATGACGAGCTGCACCGAGTATGGTGCCCGCAAAGTGGCAAAAAAGGCCGCGGGTAGCCACACGCCCACCCCTGGCTTAGACGATATCTATGACGCTACTTCTATGAAAGCGCAAGAGCTGTGCATCGGGTTGTAAAGCTGAGAAAGAGATTTGTTTAAATTTATTGGTATGGTACCTGTTCTATAGACGGACAGACACTGTAGCTATATATACACAAGGTGAAGCACTTAAAACAGTTTTTCGGAATATTTTGAAAAATACAAATAGGATGAAAAAAAGTTGCAATAAAAGTTGTTCACCTCCAAGAGGGACTTCCATTAACACAAAGCTCGTCCCCTCCTGGAGGCGGGTGACTTTGAAATCTGAAATAGCATCCCCTATTTTTTAACGCAAATTTGTATTCTCAGTGTGGAACTTGTGTGGATCATTTCTTTTTTTGTTTAATGATAGATGGTGCTGTAATCGGCAAAAATGAAAATGAGTTGAAAATTGTTAAAAAATAGTAATATCTCAAACAAACATCAGATTTGGAAAAGTGAAGTACAGTTTTTGATAATTTTGATACTGCTGTCACGTGACACCTCCCACAATTGAATGAGGCACGGACTGTGATCATACTCTCAGTCTATACTCAGACTGTTTCTTGCACTTCAGGGATTCGAACTGTACACATCTCTACGCAATTGTAACACGATGTTTACCGTTGCAGAGAAAGTAGCCATCAATTCCTCTGAGACACAGAGAAATGTTCAAGAAGCTCGTCAAAGGTATGGTACAAAGTTTACTTCTCACCATTGGATTTATTCCAATGCCTGATCGCAGTTGGTATCGGACGTCTTTTACGCCACTTTTTTTAGAGGCAGACACAGAAAAACGAGAACATTTTCAGAATCCAATAAAACTAGAAGACGACGAAGGAAACAAATTTAATTCATAGTAATTGCAATCTTACAACTTTGCCATTTACGAAACATTGATGTCATTTATCTTTAAAAAAAAAAAAATTAAATTACGACCTTTAGTTGGCGTCCTTGTGTACGAATACATTCGTGAAATGTGCTGTGTAGCTCCCTCATTGACCGCTGCAACATCTCAGCTGGAATACTGTGAACTTCATCCCGAATTCTCTGTTTTAACTCATTCAACGACCTTGGTTGAGTCGTGTACAATCTGCTCTTGAGGTAGCTCCACAAGAAAAATTAATAACACATAAATCTGACTATCTTGCGAACCAGGACATGTTACCGAATCGTAAGACCACATGGTTGCCGAACAGTTCACGCACACATACCACTGATTGCCGTGCAGTGTGTGATGTCGCTCCGTTCTGTCGAAACCAGGCTTCTTGAACGTTTGGGAAGTTGTTCACTGCAGGAGTAACGAAAGTTCGTAACATTTCCACGTAACGCTCGGCATTCACAGTTGTTGTGTTTCCCTCTTTATTTGAGAAAAATACGGTCCGCTAACCCAATATGATGAAACACCACACCATACTATCATTTTATTAGCGTGTAAAGGGGCGCACACGAACGTCATTAGGATCTATGTCTACCCAGTAACGGTAGTTCTGATTATTCACATACTTTATGAGAAGAAAATGTGCCACATCTGACATTCACAATTAGTTTCGAAATTCATTTTGATTGTTCATTTTTGTTAACATTTTCTGAGAAAATCCCAATCGTAACCGGTAAATGTTGTCCTAGAATTGTTGCACCATCTGCAGTCCGTAAGGATGAAATTTTAAATCAAGCTGAAGTATTCTGCGACCACTCTCCGCGGGACATTCCAACCACTGCTTCTTTCTTACGAATTTATCTCCGCGGGCTCCGTAAGACAGACTGGCGTAGAACATCAATGTTCCGCTGTAGAACGCACACTTCTGTTGGTTTCTTCTAGGGAGCAGATCCAGTCTCTTTAACGTTATTAACCCTCCATTGTATAGTGTATCTGATCAGCTACATACCTTATTGTTTCCATTATTTCTCAATGATCAACATTTTACCACGAATTCATTTGTATCTGCTTGCATACATAGTGTTACATATGCTAGTACCTCGTCCTAGAAATTCTAAATTGCGAAATTCTAAATTTCGACAGTTAGCTGCATAGAGTTACTCCTAACATGTACGTTTGTTTAGAGTAGTGTTCCTCCTTTGCCATGTAAAAGTAGTCAATCACATACCACTGTTGCATTATGAGTTACTTTCTGGAAATATGAGAAGCATACTGGTGACATTTACTGCATGGGTACCTCATGAAAACACCATATAGCTGACCAGCTATGAACTTTTTCTTGCTAGTAGTGCATAATAATTTTAAGGATTTTTTTTTCAATATTTTTCTCAGTGTATTGCACTATACACTAACCGTGGTAGTTTTTAAAGCTTCAAATAAAAAGTTGTGCATTAATGGCGTAGTTCAACATTTTATCGCGTGTTTCCACGGAACGAAATTCTGACGTCCTACAGCATTTAAAAAAAATCCAAAGGAGCATTGTTTTTACAAAACATTTTTATGGCAAACGCACGCTGTTGTCCGTTACATTGATCCATGATAACTGAAATGGCGAATTGTTTACTCGCAAACTGTCAAGAAACCGCAGTGTGGTAACCTGCCCATGTCTGCTAATACTAATTTCAAACATTGCCGTTAATCTGGGTCAACCTGTATATGATGCATGGGCTTCTAAATTTATGAATACATTCTATAAATTGTGTGTGTGCTTTTTTTACGCATAAATATCAAACTGAGGTAAAACTACATTATTTAATACTACACACATCTTTACAAGTACAATCAAAGTAATTTTTTCCCTTTATTGTTATTTTTAAACTGAACAATTTACATGTCAGTAGGCTGGCAGTAGCACTGAGTGCCGCTCTTCAGCCGAGAGACTGTGAAATATATGAACATGAGGAATTAAAACATGAAACTGAGAAAACAATGGAGATTTAAAACATAGACAAGACGATAAAAATCGGAGAAAATACAGTTGTGACAAATGAATAAAACATACGTAGTCAGTTAAAATAAAGAGCCACGGTGACGTTAAAAACATGAATTATGACATCAAAAACAGGACGGCGAGCACACGGAGACACAGTATTAAAAACAAACGATGCGACACTTGTCTGTAAGCGGTGGACGCAGATAAAACACACCGTAGCATTGCACACACAACACTGAACGAGGCATTGTTAAAACTGATGACGCCGGACCCCGCGGGGTAGAGAGGGAAAGGGTGGGAAGCACGGAGGAGGGGGAGGAAAGAGGGTGGAGAGGAGGCGTAGGGACTGCAGGAATAGGAAGAGCCAACCAGGGGAATGACGAGAAGGGGGAGGGGAGAGGAGGCGCTTCATCCACGGGAGGGGATCAGGGTTGGTAGGACGGAGGGCGTCATCGGGGAGGGGGAGTTGGCGGAAGCACAGAGTAAAATATTTGTCTGTGGCGGAAGTTACCCTGGGAAAGGTTGTGGAGAGTTTGGGAGTGGAGGGAGGGAGGTTTGCAGCGGTAAAAGCGTGGCAGAGGCCTGGGATTGCTAAGGATGGGGAATACCAGGGTGTTGTGGGAGTCTACCTTGCGGTTGGTGTACAGGATCCGGATTCAAAGTAATGCGTTAAGTTCGCCCTTTGAAGGATTTACTATCACTTGTATGCTGAAGTACGCTTGTGAATTGAAAGCGGATTTCCGTTAAAATTTGAATCAAAACAACGTTTTAGTAGAATTAATTTTGGCGATTTCCTTCAAAGAAAGAAAACACCAAATCTAAAGGAATGTGCCTTAGACGAAACGGGTTTTCTATGGCCTAGTCTAGTTACCTGATAGGCAGGCACAGTAACTCACAGAACCACTCTACAACGACTCTTGCGTCAGCCGTCCACAATACTTTATAGAACAGTCGGTAAACAAACTTCCTGGCACTTCGTCACACGTGCTATCTGAGTCAGACACATCGGTGTGGCATTGTGCAGCTGCAGACCAGTTGCACGGCATTCCAGGCCGCTGGTGACATGCTTTGTTGCCACACGAGACAAATTGTACCACCTCTGGAACAACTGATATAAGCGATAACACACTGAAAACACGCATGAATATTACCGAACTATCAGTTCAATAAATCATAGTTGCAAAATACTAACAATAATTACACACAGAAGAATGGAAAAATCGGGAGAAATTAATCGCAACGAATATCAGTTTAGATTTCGGATAAAGGTAGCAACACCTGAGTCTACATCTACATGGCATACTCTGCAAATCACATTTAAGTATCTGGCAGAGGGTTCATCGAACCACCTTTATATTATTTATCTCCCATTCCATTCTCGAATAGCGCGCGGGAAGAAAGAACACCTGAATCTCTCCGATCGAGCTCTGATTTCTCGTATTTTATTCTGATGAACTTTTCTATCTATGTGAGAATGAGTCAACAATATATTTTCGCATTCGGAGATGAATGATGGCGGCGTGTTTAGGAAGCGGTATTTTGCTACAAGGACACAGGAGAAAGTCTAAATTTGGACAACCGTGGCAACCAACTTAATCCATGTAACCCTCGTTAGCAAGGAGGAAACAAGTGAGGAAGAGTGCATGGTTCTGGTCAGCTGTTAACATAAAAGTGATGAAACCAATGTAATACTTAATGAATGTACTTTAAAGAAATAAGAGCAATAAAATGTTTTTAAAAAAGCTGTAAAATATCGCAATGAGAAGGTCGAGGGCTCAACTTCATGCGTCGGCAAATTTTTTTTCTGCTCGTTGGCAATGCGTACACCTACATATTGTTCTCGTAGGGATAGTGAGGGCCGGCCACGGTGGCCGAGGGGACTGAGGCTCTCCAGTCACGGTCTGCACGGGCATGGATATTTGTGCCGTCCTTAGTATTAGCTAGTTCATAAGTAGTTTGTAAGTTTCGGGACTGATTACCCCGTAGTTAAGTCCCATAAGCTATACAAACATTTGAACATTTTTTGGATAGTGAGGACAAGATTAGACTAATTACACCACGCACGGAGGCATTTAAACAATCTTTCTTCCCAAGCTCAATACATGAATGGAATGGGGAAAAACCGTAATAACTGGTACAGTGGGACGTACCCTCTGCCATGCACTTCTCAGTGGTTTGCACAGTATTGATGTAGATGTAGACTGACGTTACAATTAACCGCAACATCATATAGGTTACATAAGCAAAAAAAAAAGAAAGGGCATTGGACGAAATTCTGGACTACAAACATTTAAAAAGGGACTGTAGTTAACGCGTACTTGGGGACGTTGTGTATGTAAATCGATACTTCCATTCTTTTGCGAAGTGAGTAGTGTATGCATTGCCAAGGAGAAATAAAATATTTGCCGCCGGGCGGAATCGAACCCTCAAACCTTCCAGTAAAAAGCCGATCTCTTACCGCTGATCCAAACACCCCTTTCTAAACAGACTCTCTGAAGGACAGTTGATAAGGTGCATATGGTGCTTGGCCATCTAGAGTTCCCACTTTCGTTCCTCACCACGCCCTACATGTACCATAAATTTGGACGAATTCGGCGATGACGAGTAGGCGTCCTCTCCTTGCAAGACTACTTCTGCCAAGCTTGGGAACCGGTCATCGGAAGGTTGGTATGGGCGCTGCAGGCTTGCGACAAAAAATTGGCATCTATGCCGATGTGGCACTGCACCAGTGCCGTCAGAGGAAGCCGCGCAGCTATATAAGGACGACAGTCACCACTTGACAATGGCTGAGGAGATCTCGGCCGTAAGCTCGCGGATATCAGACCACTTGACCCGGCTGGAAGCCCGAGAAAATTTTATCAGCATGACTCGCCGGAGAAACTATGGATTCCTACATTTTAATCCGTTCATTATTTAGGACTTTCGCTAACACCGTCTTATAGGCTGCTAGCAGACAAGCACTTGAGCAACCATTACACTGCCGCGGTGGAGTAGCCGAGTGGTCTAAAGCGTCTCGGTGCGGAGCGCGCGGTTGCTCGCCGTGGAGGTTCGAGTCCTGCCTGGGGCTTGGGTGTGTGTGTTTGTCGTTAGGTTAGTTTACCTAGGTTTAAGTAGTTTGTAAGCTACGGTCTGATGACCACGCAGTTATGTCCGATAGATTAAAAAAAAAACATTACACTAGTCCCGCTTCAAGGAGACACCTGTGTTTGGTAGCTGGCGGCCGGCCCACGTCGTAGAATTAGGCACGCTGGCGGCTCGCAGTGGGCAGCTGTCGATTGTTGCGTGTGGAGTAACGGCGCGGCGCCGCGTTGTTTTGTGCCCATTGTCCGGCGCCGGCAGAACAATGGTGAGGCGAGGCGAGCACAGTGGCGGGCGGGTCCGCACAAGGGCGCTGGCGCCGCCGCACAGCCGCCCGTCCTTCACCAGTCCCTAGCAGCAGCTGTCAACGACCTTTCATACCAGCGTAGCGAATATCAAGCTACTCGTACACGTTTACATATAAATCTACATACTGCGCAAATCTCATTGACGTGCTTAGCAAAGAGTTCATCGGACCGATTTTATGGTATTTCTCTACCGTTGCACTCTCTAATAGCGCGTTTTCGATCTGATTTTTCTTATTTTATTAACCCTTTAATGCATGACTTTTTATTTGAAACTGTAAAAAATACCACGATTAACGTACAGTGCGTATATACTGAGAAAAAAATTGAAAAAAAAATCCTTAAAACTATTATGCACTACTAGCAATAAAAAGTTCATGATGTACCCAATGCAGTAAATGTCACTGTTATGCCTCTCATCTTCCCAGAAAGTAACTCATAATGCAACAGTAGTGTATGATTGACTACTTTTACACGGCAAAGGAGGAATACTAAAGTACACAAACGCACATGTTAGGAGTAAATCAATGTAGCTAACTATCGAACTGATTCAGTAGCACTCTGCAATTTATAATTTCTAGGGCAATCTACTAGTATATCTATAGAAGCACCTACAAATGAATTTGCAGTAAAATGTTGATCAGTTTGAGAGATAATGGAAAAAATAACATTTGTAGCTGGTCAACTACACTGTGCATTCAAGGGTTAAGATCATCATGTCTCCCTATGTAGGTGGGTGCGCGCCACCTAATTATGTTCGAATCCGAAAGTGTAAGTTGGTGACAGAAATTTCGCAAATAAATCTCGCGTAACGACTGAGTGAAACCGCCAGAGTCGAGTTATTTTGATTAAGGGGCCGTTTGTGGCCGGGCCCGGCGTGAGCATCGAAGTTGTTCTGGGTGGCACTCTGTCCGTGGAGAGCCATGCACGCCATGAGCTGAAGAGGTTGGTCCGGAGAGGCCTTTCTGCCCAGTTATAAAAGCAGCTCGGTGCAGTCTGTTTACTTCGTCTCCCCGCTATGTGGTCGCGTTCCTAGCGGCCGTGCGACACCGCGTCAAAATGTTCAAATGTTTGTATAGCTTATGGAACTTAACTACGGGGTCATCAGTCCCTAAGCTTACAAACTATTTATGAACTAGCTAAGGCTAAGGACGGCACAAATATCCATGCCCGAGGGGGTATTCGAACCCCCGACCGTAGTGGCCGTGCAGCCCGTGAGTGGATGACACCGCGTCCGTCCCTCGCCAAGCGTCGGAGCTGTCAGCAACTACCACAGAACTCCGCACCCAGCCCCGGCTGCCGGCCGCTGTTCATCTGGGATGAATGAAGTGTTTCCGGGCTTTGGTTGACACCCTCCTCGTACACCATCGCGAGGGGGCCTGCACTTGTCGCGGAGTAAGAAATAAATGACTGATAAAGCCTGCTGCTCCGCAAGTTTGTGTGTGTGTGAATTTGTCAGGATCGGTGGTCGTTCCCCAGGGGCCGTTGATGCCTGTGTCTACGTCATTAGTTGTTTATTCGTGAGTTATACCGCACTTTTAGTTCGGTTCAATTGAATTATTCTTTTCTCTTTGCTCTGAGTAGCAAGTACTCTACATACAAAAATTGTATAGCTTTGTTTTCCTTTTTTACCTTCTCGTTACAGAAATTTTTCCCTCCGTGAGGCACCGCCACCCCGCAGTTGTAATTTGGCACTCTGTCCGTTGGTGTAAGCCCCTTCGTGTCAGAGCTGTAGTTCTTGTTGACCGTTGGGCAAAAAAGCGTCGACAACAGAAAAATTCAGGGAGTTGTACTAACAATTTTTACGTCAAATGTTATATACTTTGAGTTGTGCACGTTTACACACGTAAGGAAATTAGCAATAACGAACATCGGGTCCGAAAAAGAGTTTACGTGACCAGTGGTTAAATATTTCCATTATCAAACATAAAAAACTAAACGTTTTGCCGGAATAAAATTTAGACAAAATGCGCCGAATGAAAATGGGACAACAAAATCCAAGTGTTCAAATGTTTGTCAATCATTGGACCCCAGGTTTACAATCTACTTATAGTAACTTAAAATAACTTATTCTAAGGACAACACAAACACCCATGCCGGAGGGAGGACTCGAACCCCCGACAGTGAAGGGCCACGCGCTCCGGAGCTGGGCGCCTGTCGCGGCAAGAAGACAACGTAGAACAATTTGTACACTCTGGATTAAGATACAAAGTCGATCACTATAGTCAGAATATGTTCTCGTACCTATCATACACTCTTCATTCTTACGCCTTCTGGTCCTCCAGTGTTCACCTGCAATTAACTAACATTAAACCGTGGATCCAAAAGGCAGTCCTCTACAATCTCATTTTTCAACTAAAAATTTCGCTATTATTGTGGAAATGATATAATCGTATTGATAAGAAATTATCGCAATCAATTACGAGGCAAGGTCGGAATAGTTTAATTTTCAACTGTTACAATGGCTGATTCGTGATATTGTAGTCTGTTTGCGAATCAGTATAAATATGGTGTTATTATTCTGTGCGTTGAATGTATGGACGTATGGAACTTAATACGTGGTGCGTCTTTTCTGTGATCCGTGAAACACAAGCAGATGACTATGAACCGATTTAGATTGAATTTGTTTAAAAATATATTTGCTGATACATTCCTTATTGCAACTGCAGCTTTTTGTCATTTCACGTTTCCGTTCTTTGACAAAGTGATTTATATGCTGTGATCAGTAATAAAGTGACTTCCTTTTACACTGTGTACCGGCAAGAATGCAGGAGTACATTTTGAAATATCTGTGAACATACGGCAGCGCCGACTTTGTCTGAAGCCACTTAGTATTCTACAAGGCGCCGACAACGGCCGCCTGCCGCCTTCCAAGAACAGCGGCATGTGTGCGCGCGCGTGTGTGAGTGGGAGTATCGCTGTAATTCTTCTTTGATCTGACTGCTAGCCGCCGCATTGAGCAACACACCTTGCGGTACCTCCAGTGCTGTCTGCCGCCCACGAAACAGCTGCAGATATGAGAAGGTCTTGTCACGTGTATTACAGCAGCAGGAAACGTGATCGACATTAAAAGCACCGTAACTTGAAGACCTACGGTATTCCGAAATGTATGCTCTGTGAATGGCCATAACAAGAGTGGTAACATCTGCCGTTTTCTCTCGCTATACTGCTGGCTTTTAGTGTTTTAGAAGCGTTTAGTTTCCTTTGTTATCCGGGTCTGTACTTATTCCATTCTTAACTTAGTTCATCTCCTCCGCTCTCCACCTATCGCCTTCTCTATGTATTACAGTTTCGTTTTCATGCAATTAAAATTTTACGACATACTAGCTTAAGACCCGACGTTGCCTGGGTATTTACTAATTAATTTATTCAAGCGTTAACTTAGTACTTCTTCCAACCCATCACCTTTTTTCTAATAACATGTTATATTTATCAGAGAATATATAAGAAATAAGACCTGTCTTGCATAATGTACAAAATTTTAATTACAGTATCCAAACAATGAAAGATAGTAGTTAAAATACAAATGATATTGAACGATTACAAATGATTATGCGACCATAAAGATGCTGTAAACAGAACCTGGATTCATCCGAAGAAATGACGTTTTGCCATTCGTGCAACCAGGTTCGTCGTTGCGTACACCATAACAGGCACTCCTGCCTGTGGTGCAGCGTCAAGGACAACCGCAGCCATGGTCTTCGAACCGATAGTCCATGCTGCTGCAAACGTCGTCGAACTCTTCGTGCAGATGGTTGTTGTCTTGCAAACGTCCCCATCTATTAACTCAGGGATCGAGACATGGCTGCACGATCCGTTACAGCCATGGGGATAAGATGCCTGTCATCTAGACTGCCAGTGATACGAGGCTGTTGGGATCCAGCACGGCGTTCCGTATTGCCCTCCTGAACCCACCGATTCCACATCTTGCTAACAATAATTGGATCGCGACCAACGCGAGCAGCAACGTCGCGATACGATAAACTGCAATCGCGATAGGCTAAAATCCGACCTTTATCAAAGTCGGAAACGTGATGGTACGCATTTCTCCTCCTTACATGAGGCATCACATCGTCGGTGAACTGCTGTTTGTCTATGAGAACTAGGTTGGAAACTTTCATCGTGTCAGCACGTTGTAGGGTTCGCCACCGGCGCCAATCTTGTGTGAATGCTCTGAAAAGCTAATAATTTGCATATCACAGCATCTTCTTCCTTCGGTTAAATTTGGCGTCTGTAGCACATCATCTTCGTGGTGTAGCAATTTTAATGGCCAGGAGTGTACATTCTGTAGAATAATGGCTCGATAATGAACACATGCCAAGGGATATGTGGATCTGCACGGGAAAGCGGCACCGCACAATGTTTCTTAAGGTTGGAATCGAAGGATAAACGCATTAGTTTCAAAATTTCACCCAAATATTTACTTCATATTGAATATTCTTAGAGAAGGCGCAGAATATTAGGGCCACCAATAAGATCGATTAATTTTAAATCTAGATGGGAAACGATGAATTTAGGCAGCAATTTAAGACTGACGAGACAATTTCAAAGGCCCAAGGAGACTAAAAGTTGACGGCAGCACAAAATCATTTCTAATTTGGGAAAGTGTGTGTGTGAGGGGGGGGGGGGGAGCGGAGCTATGCACAAAAATAATAGTAACAAAAGATTGCGCCTTTAATGCACGCCAGTGTTGCAAATATTGTAAATAAATAGTCTTGTAAATAAATGATAAAAATAAGGTTGATAAAGAATGACATCACTCAGCAGTAAATGGTTTTCATGAAAGAACCTGCTTCATGAAAAAGTCGAATGTTTGGTGAGTCCCATATTTTTTCCGTTAACACGATACTGTGATTGCACCTCAAGTGAATCTAACGATTTTAATGAATCGTAGCCTCAGTTGAGGAGTTGCCCTACTTGTAAGAGTGGAAAAGGTCGTTAGAACAAACCTCCTTATTCACAGGCATGATTTGATGTCTCACGTAGCAAAAGTTACGGACTCTGTGATACGAACTTGCTTTGTTGGTACATGAGAAACAATACATGTCAGTGTTGTATGAAATGAAATGAAGTGCCCTCTGGCCTAGAGGTCTCATAGTAGATACTAGCTGCTCCCCGCGGTGTTACCCGCGGTTCAATAGTCAGACATTAAAGTGCCAAGAAATGGCATAAATAACTACATGACTGTTTGCGACATTGTTAGCACGGAATATATAATTGTCTTGGAACGGATGGAGAGCCAAAAATCTATTGCAATACGTGCCAGTAAACGACGTTTCGAGACTTCTTGTTCTCCGAGTATACGTAGAGATTTCTAGCTCTCGATACACGGGAGCAGCCTACGTAGAGCTGTCCGTGCGAGAAACATGGGGTGGCCACATGAATACCTGCCAATTTTAATGTTTGTCCTTGACTCTTGTTTATAGTAATCGAGAAGGCCACTTTCAATGGGAACTGTAACTGGTTAACCTGGAATGGCAAGTTTGTTGGGATTATGGGAATTCGTGGTATTAATACAGTCTCTCCCTTGGCTCCACCGGTGATGATGGTGGCCTGCACGATATGCCTTCTCAGGTCCGTGATGCGTAACTTGGTGCCATTGCATAATCGTGGTGCATCCAAGTTACGCATCAATAAAACAGGCGCACCCACCTTCAGCTCCAACTTGTGGGATGGCACCCCTGACAGTAAGTAACTACAATAACAACAATACAGTAATCGAAAACAAATGCCAAGTAAAGGAACAAAATAAACAGCGACAGCAAACCTAACGGAGAGAAGTAACGAAATAAACAACAAACGGAACGGAGGAAAGTAAAGAGATAAAAAAGACATCTAACGGAGAAAAGAACTGTTGAGATCCTACAAATGCAAAGCGAACTAATAAAAGAACTAAATGCAAACGTTCGAATGCTATAAATAATCGAAATCACCAAAGAAACTATGATTCATTGAAATCCAAAGAGAATACAATTTTAAGGAATTACGATAACATCACAATGTTCGAAGTTCTATAACCTTTCATATGTTAACTGCAGCGTACCGCCTGCCATCTGTTGAGTGCATTTGCTACTACTTTCGCTGCAGTTTACGTACGCTATTTATACGTGGCAGTTCGCGCTTTGTACACAAAATAGGGCTTGGTATCTAGATCCCATTCTACACAAAACGTCAATGTTTTTTCTTGCCATGGTACTTAAAGCATATTTTATTCCAAGTCTTCAATTTATATACATACTTCCTTCATTTGTTACAACAAATGAAAATGAATGCGGCATAAACGCCAACATTCAGATTTTTTTGTGTATTCTTGTGTATGTAATTATATATCAGTTAAGCCGTTTTGGCAGTATCCAAGAATCTTTTTGTATATTCGAAAGTAAAAAAGATAACAATAACAAAGAAAAAAATTTCACTATAGCAGGATCCGAACCATTGCCCAAAATAACGGAGGTCTATTACATGATGCGTTAACCATCGCGCTAAACATCACATACCCTACAATGCTCTACGGCTGTTATATTCGAAGTTTCTTACAACCGTTGCGTATTTCTAGGGATATATTTCAAACAAATAACTTGTAATAACCATTTTTAAAAGTAGCCTATGTCCTAATCCAAGACATAAGAAATCTCTATATGAAATTTCATCTAAATCAGTGCTGTCGTTTTAGTGTGATGCGGTAACAAACATACAAACTTTCGCATTTATAATATGTATAGGATGACAGGACAACAGCAGCAGAATATCGTACGCATATATTTCACTAAGAGAACTCAACAGCGTCTTTTTTTCTTGGGATGTCGTAGTTATCTACATACTGCAACGACAAGTTGTCCACCAGAAACGCCTATTGTAAAATTATTTACAAGCTGAAGACGAACATCCTGCAGGAACTTAGGTTTCAATGCCAATGTACTGTAGACAAAAAAGAACACAGTCTAGCTCGTAATTTATTCAAGTCACAATTTAGGAGACGCCTTACTACTCCATGACGTGATAGTTCTTTTTCACAGTAAGTTCTTTTCCACAGTCCTGGTGTATTAATTTAAAATAGTATCCGTTTATGAGAATCACCATTACGAATGGCACTAAACGCTATTGTTTTCTTGGTGGTTCATTCATTGCATTGCACTTCATTTGTTCGGGTTTTGCAACACACCTCATAGCGATTCGCGAGATACAAAAGACGAAGTAGTGATGAATGAAATTAGTTTCCGGGTTTTAAAACATCCTATTTCCAGCATGCACAAAAGAGTCGATTACCGCATGCGATCACCGGAAATGAGCTGGTCGGCGTCATTCATCACATTGTGAGCCTCTCAAATGCAGGAAACTACCGCTGTCTATTGTACATCAACAACCAACAGCTACCACTGTTCAGGTAACAAACGCGTGCCCAATAACAGTTTCCTACCGCAAAATACATTGTAGTACATTGCATGTGGTTGTGACAGTTGATTATTGTTAGGAGTACAGCTTATGATGCTATGATGTAGTGCCAAAGATATATCAAATAAACTGAACACGAAAAGAACTGTCGTATCTGTTGAAAAGCTCTCAAATACAAAGTCTGAAACGTTTCTTCTTCATATCACACTTAATTCACGTACGTAATATATATTACACATATGTGAAGAAATAAAAATGGAATATGAAAACAGCAAACTGGTCCTACAAGACTAGTAACAGTACTGTACAGAAACTGTGGCGTTGTTTTCAACTCTGAAGCATTTTTTTTTCTTCGGAAAAATAAGATTATTATAAGAAAAATATTTGCGTGGCATTCTCTACAAACTGCGACGCCGCTTCTGGAAATAGAGCAAAATATACAGAGTGAATCACCTAACACTTGCACCGCAATTATTGCGGAAACGGAGAGTGTGATTGATGTGCGGTTTTCACAGAGTGGATTGGTAGTCAGGGGCTGGTATTTTTAGCCAACAAGCAGATTTTAATATTACTTAGAAAGTGTATTTTTTATGCAAACAGTTTTTTTCTAAATGTAACAATGGTTGTTTCTATCAGGCACTGGAATTTTTGACACTAGCTGTGTACAAAAAATTTTAAATAGCATTTTTATCGCGATTAATTTGGCAGCTACAACCGTTCAAAGTTTCGCGGTGGAGGCTGAGATAGCGTTGCTGACTAGCCGAGTGGCTAGCCCCTGGGGCACGGCCCACTGTCTCATGACCACCAGCCAGTGAGCTACGCTATCGTAGCCTCCGCTCCCAAAACTTTGAATGGTTGTATCTGCCAAACTAAACGTGAGAAGAATATCATTCAAAATTATTTCCACACGGCTGGTATCAAAAATTCCAGTGCATGATAGAAACAACCATTGTTCCATTTGAAAAATTGTATGTTTGCATAAAAAATACACTTTCTAGGTATTTTTTACAATCTGTTTGATGGCTAACAATACGAGTCCTTAACAACCAAACCATTCTGTGAAAACCGCACATCGATCGCATTTTCCGTTTCCGCAATATTTGCGGTGCAACTGTTAGGTGATTCACACTGTATTATATGACGAACACAGTACTTTTCCGCCACACAATGTTCGTCTACCTTACAATTCCTTTCTGACATTTTAAGAGTTATACTGCTGAATTTTAAAATGCCATGGTTTTTTTCCGCATCGATTAGTCAATGAAAAAAGTCATTCATGGATTAATACCCATTGCACATAACGAACTGGCTCTGTCATTTACATTGGCCGTTTATGTAAGTATTGTATACAATCAGTCGCTGTTTACATGATTTATTGGAGTATTTGCCGCGGCGGAATGGCCGATCGCATTGAGACTTTGTTTCCCATCGGAGGTTCGAATCCACCCTCGGGCATGGAGGTTTGTGTTGTCTTTAGTATAATGTAGTTTATAAGTAGTTTGTAAGTTTAGGGACTGAGGACCCCACAGTTAATTCCCATAAGCTTAACAAACATTTGAACATTTTATTTGAGTATTTATTAGTAACCGAGCCACTACGCGGCTGTCATCAGGTGAAAGTATTCAGGTATTGTGCCTGGGCCATATGCAGTTAGACTAAACGTCATGGTGCTGGCCAAAATATTCGAAATTGACGCCTGTATGAACGAAAAGCACAAGAAACAAATAATTGTCCGTTTAGTGTACTTCCATTTGAATGTATCTAGGTACCTAACAGAAATTTGATTTAAATCATGTGCGTTTTAGCCTGCTCGCCGTCGGAGGTTCGAGTCCTCTCTGGGGTATGTGTGTGTGTGTGTGTGTGTGTGTGTGTGTGTGTGTGTGTGTGTGTTGTCCTTAGGTTAGTTTAACTTAGTTTAAGTAGCTTGTAAGTTTTGGGTAAGTCCCACAGATTCACTAACATTTGAACACACATGAAGTATTCAGGTGCATATGCTTGATTGCAAAAGAAAAAAAATTAAAAAGTAAAAAAAAAAAAAAATAAAAAAATAAAAAAAAAAAAAATAAAAAAAAAAAATAAATAAATAAAATGAACGTAGATACGAAGTTATGATCGTGTTAGATATTCACTATTACACTTTGCAACTTTGCGATTTATGAAAAGAGACGCATTAAATTACAGGATAAAATGTTTAGAGGCTTGGATAACACGCGAGTTAGCCTTACAAACCGTTGCTAGCTCACCTGTAGTTTGCGTAGTTCACATGCTCCGAAATACAGCTTGTTCTGCCAAGCCATCGCGAAACGTTGATTTTATATTTAACAAACGGCATTATAGACATGTGTATTTTGAGATTAATGACCGGGTTCCCAGACTACTGAACAGGTGTGGAGAAAAGGTTCGCAAGCTTATAGTCAACCACATGTTGCTCGAACTCCGTTTCTGAGCCAAAATTGAATCAGAACTCAAAAATAACACCATACGCCATAAACCAATGAAAATAAGAAAAGTTTACTATTTTTGTGTTGAACTATCAGTTACTTCAGATAGTGATCTAATCTAAGATATATAATGTATGTTTATCTTTTTGTTCGTATTTCAAGCACGGCCACACCGTACATCCGATTAGCCGACCGCGGTGGCCGAGGGGACTGCGGCACGCCAGTCATAGTCTGCACGGCCGCTACGGTCGGGGGTTCGAATCCCCCCCTCGGGCATGGATGTTTGTGTCGTCTTTAGTATAAGGTAGTTCATAAGTAGTTTGTAAGTTTAGGGACTGATGACCCCGCAGTTAAGTCCCTTAAGCTTAAGAAACATTTGAACATTTTTACATCCGATTGCGATAAAACTTTACCAATCATTGCTTGCACTCGCGCAAAAGTTATAAGCATATAAAAATTAACTTCGTATGGCGCATTGCTGAGAGTGGTTTGCATTTAATTTGTCACAGAGGTACCTTATACCCTGATTAATACATGGGCTACCTTTTGTAAGCCACTGCATGGTACGTGGCGGGAGTACCTTACAATGGGATAATATGTTTGTTTCTTCTTCATGCTGAAAGGGATGGACAGATCTGAATGAAACTTGGAATGATCTTATAACATGCATTAATACATCGGCTACATTTCATAATACACCGTATGATGTGTGGCGGAGGGTACTTTACATAGATTAATACGTTTGTTTGTCTTCACGCTTAAACAGCTGGACGGTTTTGATTGAAATTTGGAATGCAGATAGCTTATACCCTGAATTATCGCATGAGCTTCCTTTAGGAAGCCAACTTACGGCACATGGCAAAGGGTGTCTTACAGTGGGTTAACACGTCTGCTACTCTTCACGCCATTACAGCTGGACGGAATTGAATGTAATGTGGAACGAAGACAGCTTATACTTGAAGTAATACGTGGGCTACCTTTCGTAAGCCTCCGCTTGACTGGTTACCATGAAAGAGCACATAAATGTATATTTTCATGAAGGATAGTTTTATAATCTGGCTGTCAGTGAATTTAACATGGCGGAATGTACCTTGCAACTTTGACACTGTTTGACCGTTCACCATGAAACTTGGCGCATATATGTATATTTTCATATATCGGAGGGGGAGTAGGTAGAAGAGGAGACGGACAGAAAAGGGAGGTAGGAGACGGACAGAGAGAGGGGGGATAGGAGCAGAATGAGAGAGGGGAGATCTTGATAGACGGGTGAAAGGAGATGAACAGAGAGAGGGGAGGAGGAAATGGACAGAGAAAGGGACAGGAGGAGACATGAGGGGGGGGGGGGCAGGTGAACAGAGAGAAGGGAACGGAGGAGATGAACTAACTTAAGACTGGATAAAATAAGTACCCGGGCGACGCCGGGTTTTTAGCTGGTAGTAAATAAAAGAGCAGTTAGGTTTTGAACAATATCTTGAACGTGGTCTACCATGCCAGTTTACTATCTACCAGTATTCCTAGGAACATAAAATGTTCGTGTGTCCATTCTGGATAAATAAAACGAGGAATTTTGCGTTAGAAAGTGTTACACAATCATTTGAACGCCATGTACAACGGCAGGCGACTTACTGAGTGGGTGGCAGGAAAGCAGCTACCCCAAAATAAAGTGTTTCTAAAGGAGGTAGATTATAGTCACCAAAATAATAATAATAATAATTTCGTGTGGCTCATTGGCCTGGCGCAAGTCTTTCAAATGGACGCCACTTCGGCGACTTGCTTGTCCCTAGCCTACCCCAGTTATCCAACCGGGGAAAGGGGACCTATAGCTTAACGTGTAATCCGAACCACGTGTCGTTTCTAGCGACTCCTCACATCGTTGAGAGGTGAAGGATGGGTTAAAACGCAGACTGAAAAAAAACGAGGTCCGACCGGGATGAACATTAAAGAACGAGCAGAAGCTCGAGCATAACAGTATCTGCCAAGGAAACCGCCCGTGTGCTTTCTTGAGAAGCCATCCCGTAAGAAAAGGCAGGACACCTTAATGTTCGCAAGACGCTGCTTTCAACGCTACCTCTTCCCAAGTGTGAGTCCAGTGTTCGACCTGTCTCGCTCGCTAAAAGGTTCCCACAATCGATAGGCATTGCCGGGTTGGATCATTTATAATGCAACGACCACCTGCGTCTCTCCATTCCGACGATGAGAAGCTGATGGTTTCCAGATCAATACTGTAAAGTGCTCCCCTCAATTGGTTGCTTATGGCCGGTCTGTCGATGCTCTGGTTCACGAGTGTCCGAAACACATTATACACCAAGTCAAAATGTATGCAACATCCTGGAAGTATTGCGAAAAAACGTGTAACCTCTTTTAGCACAGTAAGTGAGTTTGAATCCATTAAATAAACTGGCTACTGCTCTTTTTCGCCGTTTGAAAGATTCGAGTCACTTTATTATTCGACAGGTAATCTCAGCTACGACTGTACGTAGCACTATATATCAGAAGGAAAGAAAAATCTCTGATCAAACGGTACTTGGAAATCTGATATGAATGATTACTACTATTAGATTATTTCCCCTGAAATTGAATCACCTTGGACTAGAAAAAAATTGCACATCCAGTCAAGATTAAATGCTGTCGTCGAAACACAAGCAACAACATTGAAAAAGAACGGAATTCGTTACGCGCAAACACAAGCTGAAAAGAACAAATTAATTAATTTGTTAACACTTCTACACTGCCGAAGCCAGAAATACTGATTTTTCGACCTGTAAGGTTAGATTGAGTAGAACCCCAGAGATTCGTAACCATAGGTTTTTTTTTTTAAGTTTGCCTTCGTACTTAGTATATGTTCGCATCATCTACATTCTTGTCTAATTTCTCTGTTGCCTCCCTCTTAAAAGAAACAGGGATCTACTGTTACGATTTCCTTCTTGGTAAATCTGCTTCAGTCAAAATATATGTTAAAATCAACGCACCTAAAGACTTTTAACTAATCATAAAGAAAAAAATTAGCACTAGAGGTCACAATAAGATGAAAGCTTGTAAAAACTGAAGGAGAAGTTACACTTCATGATTCCATAGAATCAGTTTCATACTAAATCATGTGCAAAATAAGTTACCTTTGAGTTGGTGACGACGTTGTGCTCTTTTCGGGTGAAAGGGAAAAAGCGGTGGATGATCTGCAAAGAAAAAAATATGTGATGAATAGTACATACAGAATATACAAAATATTTCTCAGAAGGCTTATTTTAGTGCTGTTGGTATTTACATTAAAAATTTTTTAAAAAATATACAGTACATCCATTAAACAAGCATAACACCGAGAAAAAATCTCAAAATACTGATACTCGTACACCGGTACTAACGATCGGTTTACGTATTTGGCAACGAAATGCAGATTCTCTGTTTCATTCATTACTCTGAGTAATGAATAGAGTGGTTTGATGCAGCTCTCCACCCTATTCTATCCTGAGCAAAGCCTCATCTCCTCATGAGATCTGGAACTTACAACCATTTGCATCTGTTTACTATTTTCATATCTTGGTCTCCCTCTGCAATTTTTACCCCACACACTTCCACCCAATGTTAAATTTATGATTACTTGAAGTCGAAGGCTGTGTCCTACCAATCTATCCATTCTTTTCGTCAAGGTATGCCAAAAATTCCTTACCTCCCCAATTCTGTTCAGTACCTCTTCATTAGTTACGCGATCTACCCACCTAATCGTCAGCATTCTTCTGTGACACCACGTCTCCAAAGTCTCTATTCTCTTGCTGTCTAAACTATTTATCGCCCACTTTTCACTCCCATACAAGGCAACATTCCACAAAATGCCTTAAGAAAAGACTTGCCTACACTTAAATTAACATTCCTTCAATTTATCCAGGCCCCATCTCCTTATATTCCTTCCTTTCTGCAGTTTCTTCAGTTTCAGTCTCCAGTTAATGACCAATAAGATACGGTCAGAGTCTATATCTGCTCCTGAATAGATTACATTAGATTATATTAGATTAATACTTGTTCCATAGATCATGAATACGACACTTCGTAATAATGTGGAACGTGTCAGTTAAATGAAACGTTTCAATACATAATATTACATGACAATATATATATATAAATTTTTTTCATTCTTTTTATTTTTTTCCTAAAGTACTAACTTTTATCTAGAAATTTGTCTAATGTGTAGAAGGAATTGCCATTCAGAAATTCTCTTAATTTATTTTTAAATGCTAGTTGGCTATCTGTCAGAATTTTGATACTACTAGGTAAGTGACCAAAGACTTTTGTGACAAAATAATTAACCCCTTTCTGTGACAGAGCTAAATTTAACCTTGAATAGTGTATGTCACTCTTTCTCCTAGTGTTGTAGCTATGCACACTGCTGTTACATTTGAATTCAGTTTTATTGTTAATAACAAATTTCATAAGTGAATATATATATATATATATATATATATATTGTGAAGCTACTGTGAAGATTCATAGATCCTTAAATAAATGTCTGCAGGATGATCTTGGGTGGGCTCCAGCAATTATTCCGATGACCCGCTTTTGGGCAATGAATACTTTCTTACTAAATGATGAATTACCCCAGAATATGATGCCATAAGAAAGCAGAGAATGAAAATAGGCATAGTATGCTAGTTTACTGAGTTGTACATCACCAAAGTTTGCAATCACCCTAATAGCATAAGTTGCTGAGCTCAAACGTTTCAGCAGGTCTTCAATGTGTTTCTTCCAATTCAACCCCTCATCAATGCATAAACCTAAAATTTTTGAATATTCTACCTTAGCTATAGATTTCTGGTTGAAGTCAATATTAATTAATGGTGTGATGTCATTTATTGTCTGAAACTGAATATACTGTGTTTTTTCAACATTTAAAGAGAGTCCATTTACAGAGAACCACCTAATAATTCTCTGAAATACTTCATTTACAATTTCATGAGTTAATTCCTGTGATTCGGGTGTGACAGCGATACTTGTATCATCAGCATCTTTATGAATATAGAAAGGCAAATCATTAATATATATTAAGAACAGCAAAGGTCCCAGTACCGAACCCTGTGGCACTCCATGCTTGATAGTTCCCCAGTTTGAGTGGACTCAGCTGTTTTTTGTATATTATGTGAATTACTTATATCAACTTTCTGAACTCTTCCAGTTAGGTATGATTTAAACCATTTCCCACTCATACCACAATATTTAAGCTTATCTAGAAGAATTCCATGGTTAACACAATCAAAGGCCTTTGATAGATCACAAAAAATCCCAACGGGTGATTTACGGTTATCCAGAGCATTTAATATTTCATTAGTAAAAATATGTATTGCATTTTCTGTTGAAAAGCCTTTCTGGAAACCAAACTGACATTTTGTTAGAACTTTATTTTTATTAATATATGATGCTACTCTGGAATACATTACTTTTTCAAGAATTTTTGATAGAGCGGTCAGAAGTGAGATTGGGCGGTAGTTGTTGACATCCAACGTATCACCTTTTTTATGAAGTGGTTTCACAATAACATATTTCAGTCTATCAGGGAAAATACCCTGCTCCAGTGAGCTATTACAAATGTGGCTAAAAATCCTACATATTTCTTGGGAACAAGCTTTTAATACCCTGCTGGATATGCCATCAATGCCAAGAGAGCTTTTACTCTTGAGAGAGTTTATTAATTTCCTAATTTCAGATTGAGAGGTGGGTGGGATTTCCATTGTATCTAACTGTCTAGGTACGCCCTGTTCCATTAATTGCCTAGCTTCTTCTAATGAACATTTGGATCCTATATTCTCCACAACATTTAAAAAATAATTATTAACAGTGTTTTCAACTTCTGACTTTTTGTTTGTAATTTTTTCATTCACTTTGATGGTAATGCTGTCTTCCTGTGTTCTTGGTTGCCCTTGTTATAATATTCCAGATTGTTTTAATTTTATTCTTGGCTGTACTAATCTCAGACATTATGCACATGCTTTTCGATTTTTAATAATTTTCCTTAATACAGAACAGTAGTTTTTATAACATTTAAAAAATAATTATTAAAAGTGTTTTCAACTTCTGACTTTTTGTTTGTAATTTTTTCATTCACTTTGATGGTAATGCTGTCTTCCTGTGTTCTTGGTTGCCCTGTCTCCCTTGTTATAATATTCCAGATTGTTTTAATTTTATTCTTGAATGTACTAATCTCAGACATTATGCACATGCTTTTCGATTTTTAATAATTTTCCTTAATACAGAACAGTAGTTTTTATAATAGTTGAATATTTCTGGGTCACTACTCTTTCTTGCTGTCAGATACAGTTCCATTTTCCGGTTACAAGATATTTTTAGACGTTTGGTGAGCCATGGTTTTTTGCTTGGTTCCTTACAATTTAATTTGACTAATTTCTTGGGGAAACAGTTATCAAATACCATCTTACAGTTTAAAACCTGGTTCCGAAATCTGTCTTACCATTATAAAATCTGTCTGGTACCTTCCGGTGTCTCTTGGTCTCCTCCACGTGTACAACCTACTTTCATAATTCTTGAGCCAAATTATGTTCCGTACAAAATTTTATCAGGCGCCTTCTTCTTTCATTCCTTTTCGCCAGTCTATACTCACCTACTGTTTTTCCTTCCCTTCTTTTTCCTACTTCCGAATTCCAGTTCCACATCACAATTAATTTTTCCTCTCCCTTAACTGTCTGAATAATTTCCTTTAAATCCTCATACATTTCTTCGATTTCCTCATTATCGGCAGAGCTAGTGGGCATGTAACCTTGTATTATTGTGGTGGATGTTGGCTTCGTATCTATCTTGACTACGATAATGCGATCACTGCGCTACTTATAGTACTTTACCCACATTCCTATTTACTTATTCATTATTAGACTTACTCCTGTAATACCCCGAACTGACTTTGTATTTACAATCCTGTATTCACATGACCAGAAATCCTGTTCCTCTTCCCACTGAACATCACTCGTTCCAACAAAATCTAACTTCATCCTATCCATTTCTAAATTTTCTAACCTCCCAACCCGATTAAGGGATCTAACATTCCAAGCTCCGACCCGTAGAATGCCAGTGTTGTCTTTCCTACTGACGACATCCTCCAGAGTAGTCTCCGCCTGGAGCCCCAAGAGGATGCCATCATCATATTTTCATAGAGTAGAGCTGCATGTCCTCGGGAAAGTAACGACTGTAGTTTCCCCCTTGCTTTCGCCGTTCGCAGTAACTGTATGGTAAAGCCATATTAGCTGACGTTAAAAGGCCAGATCAGTCAATCATCCAGACTGAAAAGGCTGCTGCCCCTCTTCGGAAAAACACGTTTGTGTGTCCTGTCCACAGAAACCCTTTCGTTGTGGTTGCACCTACGGTAAGGCCATCTGTATTGTTGAGGCACGCAAGCCACCCGCTTAGGCAGTGTCTGTGGCTCATGGGGATGGAATGAAGACATCGCAAATTAATGCACCGTGCATTCAACTTCATTGCTGCTCTTAGAGCTGAAAAGTAAAGCAGAAATAAATCCAATTCGCCTAATGTTTGTTCCGTACATTAAATTTCTCTATCAAATGTTCAAATGTTTGTAAATCTATCGGACCAAACTGCGTGGTCATCAATCCGCTCTCTATCCTTCTAGCATATTTATTAGGATATGTTACTCTATGTTTATAACGCAATGCAACAATTTCATTCAAAAAGGTTTTATGCCACTTGTTAAGGTAGGTACGTGTCCTATACGTAATCTATTAAAAAAAACGTGTTTATGATATAAATTTGAAAAATAAGACGTAAGTAATTGTAATCTGTATACAAAAGCAAATTATTTAGGCCTCGAGTTTGACCAGTAGGTGATTTTTCCGGAATGATACTTCATTAATAAGGATAATAAAGGCTAGACCGCTATTTTTATAGTGGTCATCCGGAATCGTTATTTTCTCTTCAGATATCTCGCTCTGACTGAACAGAATTGGCGAGAAAAGGAATTTTTGGCATACCCTGACTAAAAGAAGGGATCGCTTGGTAGGACACATTCTTAGACATCGAGGAATCGTAAATTTAGCATTGGAGGGAAGTGTGTGGGGTAAAAATCGCAGAGGGAGACCAAGAGACGCGGATAGTAAACAGATTCAAGTGGATGTGGGTTGTCGTTCTTATGAGGAGATGAAAAGGCTTGCTCAGGATAGGGTATTGTGGAGAGCTGCATCAAACCAGTCTCCGGACTGAAGACCATAACAACAACATCTCGCTCTGAACTTACCTGCATGACTGTGAAAGCTTGCTGATTTACTGGATGTCACAGAGGAACGGTGTAAATTAGAACAGAATTTCAAGTGAATTTAGAGTACTCCGTGACTTGTCTAGATGTATTCAACGAAAAAAGCTTGTTAATTACGTTAAAACTATATCAAACTGTTTTCTCACCCGATCAGTTATTTTTTAATCTCATTGTATGATAAGGGATTATATTTCGTACACCGTTTCCAAAGGTACTTGTTAAACAAAATGTTCAACATAGATTTACAAACAATCTATGGGACTTACGTGTTCTGGTAATCAGTCCATAGGCTTACGGACTACTTCATCTAATTTACTCTAATCACAACAACTACACCCATGCCC
Source organism: Locusta migratoria (assembly GCA_026315105.1). Classification (NCBI taxonomy): domain Eukaryota; kingdom Metazoa; phylum Arthropoda; class Insecta; order Orthoptera; family Acrididae; genus Locusta; species Locusta migratoria. Next base: position 383,331,571 of record CM048744.1, read on the forward strand.
GAGGAAGGACTCGAACCTCCGACGGCGAGCAGCGGCGTGCTCCGCAGCTAGGCGTCTTGGAACGCTCGGCCACTCCACCTTGGCTCACGTTCAACCTGACGCCTATTCTAACCTAATGCAGCATTTATCCCTTTCCAGCCCAAATTTTATTAATTTTTGAACAAAATTATTTCTTTCCACAATTGGGATTTTTTTAGTTATTGGATATGTAATGATTTACAGTCACTGGAATAGGACTGGTCAAGGTACAGGGACACACTACTGGAAGCAGCTAGATAATGTCTTGGAACAGTAGTGTGTAAAGGCAGGAAGAAGCAGACAGATTGGTGTAATGACACAGTCAAGGCAGCCTGTAAAAAGAAAAAGAAGGCATTCCAAAAATGGCTCCATACTAGAAATCAGGCAAAGTTATGTTGAAGAAAGAAACAAAGCCAAACGGATAATTGCAGACTCCAAGCAGAAATCATGGGAAGACTTTGGAAACAAGGTAGAAACTCTGGGTCAAGCCGCGGGAAAACCATTTTGGAGCGTAATTACAAATCTTCAAAAGGGAAGGAAGAAGGAATTAACAAGTGTTTTGGACAGGTCAGGAAAGCTGCTAGTCAATCCTGTGGATGCCTTGAGCAGATGGAGGGAATATTTTGAAGAATTGCGCAATTTAGGTGAAACGTTCAATGATGTGTCAGATTTTCAGGTAGAATGGGATAGGAATGACGATGGAAACAGGATCTCGTTTGAGGAAGTGGAGAAAATGGTAAGTAGATTACAGTACAATAAAGCGGATGGGGTGGAAGAAATTAAGCCGGAACTCGTCAAATACAGTGGAATATCAGGTCTCAGATGGTTACACAGGATAATTGAAAGGGCGTGGGAATCGGGACAGGTTCCGTCTGACTGAACGAAAGCGGTAATCACGCCATTTTTCAAACATGGAAACAAAACATTGTAACAACTATCGAGATATCTCTTTAATTAGCGTTGTAGGCAAAACATTCTCAGGTATTACTAAAAGGAGAATGCGAGTATTAATTGAGGACATATTGGATGAAAATCAGTGTGGGTTTAGGCTTCTTAGAGGCTGTCAGGACCAGATCTTTAGCTTACGCCAGTTAATGGAAAAATGCTATGAGTGGAACAGGGAATTGTATCTATGTTTCCTAGATCTAGAAAAGGCTTATGATCGTGTCCATAAGATGAAGCTACTGTCAGTTCTACAAGATTATGGTATAGGAGGCAAAGTTCTGCAGGCAATTAAAGGGCTTTACGTAGACTGTCAGGCAGCAGTTAGAGTAGATGACAAATGAAGCTCATGGTTCAGAGTAGTTTCAGGGGTAAGACAAGGCTGTAACCTGTCACCGCTGTTCTTTATACTATTCGTGGATCATATGTTGAAAACAGTAGACTGGCAGGGCGGGATTAAAATAGGTGAAAACAAAATAAGCAGTCTCGCTTATGCGGATGACTTAGTTGTAATGGCCGATTCGATTGAAAGTTTGCAAACTAATATTTCAGAGCTCGATCAGAGGTGCAAGGATTATGATGTGAAGATCAGCATCTCCAAAACGAAAGTAATGTCTGTGGGAAAGAGATTTAAACAGATTGAGTGTCAAATAGGAGGAACAAAGAACAGGTAGACAGTTTCAAGTATCTGGGATGTATTTTCTCACAGGATAGCAACATAGTGAAAGAAGTGGAATCGAGGTGCAGCTAAGTTAATGAAGTGAGTGCTCAACTAAGATCTACTTTCTTCTGCAAGAAGGAAGTAAGTACCAAGACTAAGTTAGCAGTGCACCGCGCTATCTTTCGACCAACTTTGTTATATGAGAGTGAAAGTTGGGTGGATATAGGTTACCTTATTCATAAGGTAGAGGTTACAAATAGGAAAGTAGCAAGAATGATTTCAGATACTAATAGATGGGAACAATGGCAGGAGGGTGTCCATAATGAGGAAATCAAAGAAAAACTGGGAATGAACACTATAGATGAAACAGAGCGAACAGGCTGAGATGGTGGGGTCATGTTATACGCAGGGGAGACGCAAGGTTACCTAAGAGACTCATGAGCGCGGCAGCGGAGGGTAAGAGGAGTCGAGGTAGACCAAGAAGAAAGTACTTAGATTCGGTGCAGAATGATTTTGAAGTAAAAGGCGTAACATCAGACGATGCATGAATTTTAGCATTGAATCCGGTATCATGGAGGAATTTTATTAGAGGTACTATTCTCCAGACTGAACGCTGAAAGGCATAATCAGTCTCTAATGATGATGATTTAGTTATTGGAGGGAAGTTGGGATGACTTGATATGGCATCATTGGGAGGGTATATGTTTCCTTTACCGTAACTGACACATTATTCGAACTGTTTACTACTAATTTCGAGATTTTACAATAATTTGTGAATAAAATATTGAAATTATTTTGTTTCCTTTGCTTTGATATAATATTTTGAAAGTCTTGCTGTTTCTTTTCTAATTTAGACATTAGCAACAATACATATATTGTTAAGGCGTTGTATCCTAATGGTACTGTTTCCTCGAAGTAATGATAGCCAAGCTACCCGTAACGAATTTTGGAATATCCTGCAGTATTCTTTACAATCTTTGGTCAAATTGTTGGGCCCAGAGTAACAGATGAGATGATATCATATGACACCATTTTGCTTGAAATGATTAAGACTTACGGCGTCTGTTCTTTTGAGCAATGTCCGAGTGACGGGTTGATGCCCATTGCAATGCGGATGCTTAAGAGGACCGGGCGCCTGGCGGGAATACTGGGAGTGTTGTGAGTCAAGCAGTACAATGGTCGAAGTAGGTCGCAAGTTATGGTCACACGGGGTACGTGTTTGGGTAGCTTTGTAGATGCATTAAACTCATGTACCTGGGGTGGCTTAGGGGCTTAACGCAACTGTCATCCCGTGTTGGAATCCTGGCAATGGCAAGAATTTTCATATGTCCATATTGTTCCATGGCAACACCAATGAGCAGCTAATTCTCAAAAACCCAGTTAATATATGATGCTGCATCATTAGATACTATTAATACAATCTCTGTACTAGGTAGAAAATCAGGAACTGCACCAGTGCCTATTGTGACATTACCAAATTTATACTGACTTTTTGATCACCCGGTATATTGCGTATATCTGACCTGATCCCCCTAATTGTTTTGATGTGTGCATTCATGGAAAAAGCCTATAAAGACTTTTATATATCATTATCATCAAAATTTAAGTGGTTAAGCCTTTCAGCGATCAGTTCAAATGTTCAAATGTTTGTAGAACTTATGGGACTTAACTACGGGGTTATCAGTCCCTATCAGCGATCAGTCTGGAGCACAGTCCCCCTTATAAAATTCCTCCTAGACCCCCTATTGAAGGCTAACATTGGTTATGCACAGAAAGAAGTGAAGGTTTTATAACAGAGGGCACTGGGCAGCACGCTTCACGCTGCAACTCTCTCGGCTCTGCGTAATTTGCGCCACGCCCACGATTTCTGCAGACAGCGCTCGCTCTGTGTGACCAGCAGTTCGCGCAGCTGGCGTTAACCCGAGTCCAGTTAGCACCCACACAAAGCCTCCACACAACCGGCGAGCACATCGGTAACACCACTGTCCCCTGCTCACGAGAAGCTCTTCCGGCAAGACGACTAAGTACCGGGTGATCAAAAATCTGTATAAATTTGAAAACTTAATATATCACGGAATAATGTAGATAGAGAGCTAAAAATTGACACACATGCTTGGAATGACATGCGGTTTTATTAGAACAACAACAACAAAAAAGGTTCAAAAAATGTCCGACACATGGCGCTTCATCTGATCGGAAAAGCAATAATTAGCATAACAATTTAAGACAAAGCAAAGATGATCCTCTTTACAGGAAATGCTCAATATGTTCACCATCATTCCTCAAGAATAGCTGCAGTCGAGGAATAATCTTGTGACCAGCACTGTAAAGCAGGTCCGGAGTTATGTTGAGGCATTGGCGTCGAATGTTGTCTTCCAGCTTCCCTAGAGATGGCGGTTGATCACGATACACTTGCGACTTGAGGTAACCCCAAAGCCAGTAATCGCACGGACTGAGGTCTGGGGACCTGGGAGGCCAAGAATGACAAAAGTGGCGGCTAAGCGCACGATCACCACCAAACGACGCGCGCAAGAGATGTGTCACGTGTCTAGCAATATTTGTTTTTTTTTTCCGAGATTTGTTAAGTCTTCAAATTTATACTAACTTTTTAATCACCCGGTATATTCCCGTATTTCTGCCAATGAATACAGGCGTTTAAATTTTAACCAGTGTTTACTTTCACTGCCAGAGTAGCGACCATTTAATGTAAGAGTACTTTGTTTTCCACTGTCTCAACGAGAGGACACGAGAAAATCACATGTTTAACAGTCGTATTGAGTGCTTCTTCTCGACATTCTGAAAACTGCTATTTTAAAACCATTACTATGCCTTTAGAAAAAAGCAGGAGTAAATTATAGGGAGTGTAAGGTTATTTACAACTTGTACAAAAACCAGACAGCGGTTGTCAGAGTTGAAGGGCATGAAAGGGATGCAGTGGTTGGGAAGGGAGTGAGACAGGGTTGTAGCCTTTCTCCAATGTTATTCAATTTGTACATTGAACAAGCTATAAAGGAAAGCAAGGGGAAATTTGGTGAAGGAATAAAAGTTCAGGGGGAAGAATTAAAAACATTGCGTTTTGCCGATGACATAGTAATTCTGTCAGGTACAGCAAAGGACCTGGAAGAGCAATTGAATGGAATGGACAGTGTGCTGAAAGGTGCATATAAGATGAACATTAACAAGAGCAAAACTAGGGTAATGGAGTGCAGTGTAAGAAAATCAGGTGATGCTGAAGGAATTAGATTGGGAAACGAAGCAATAAAGGAGGTAGATGAGTTTTGTTACTTGGGCAGTAAAATAACAAATGATGGGCGCAGTACAGAGGATATAAAATGCAGAATGGCAATGGGTAGAAAAGCGTTTTTGAAAAAGAGAAATTTGTTAACATCGAATATTGATTTAGGACTAAGGAAGTCCTTTCTGAGGGCATTTGTATGGAGTGTTGCCTTGTATGGGAGTGAGACATGGACGATAAAGAGTGTGGACAGGAAGAGGATTGAGGCTTTTGAAATATGGTGCTACAGAAGAATGCTGAAGATTAGGTGGGTGGATCGCGTAACTAATGAGGAGGTACTGAACAGAATTGGGGAGAAAAGGAATTTCTGGCATACCTTGACTAAAAGAAGGGATAGATTGGTCGGACACATTCTTAGACATCAAGGAATTGTTAATTTAGCGTTGGAGGGAAGTGTGTGGGGAAAAAATCGCAGGGGAAGACCAAGAGATGGATACAGTAAGCAGATTCAGACAGATGTAGGTTGTCGTTCTTATGTGGAGATGAAGAGGCTTGCTCAGGATAGGGTATTGTGGAGAGCTGCATCAAACCAGTCTCCGGACTGAAGACCACAACAACAACAGTAATTATATCACTCAAACAGTACACTTAATGTACAGTACCAATGAAGAAGTAACAGACTTCAGAAGTATTTGTTTTTGGAAATGAAACAGCCGATTTCTTGCTGCAATGTTTTTATTTCCTCCATACGCGTTTCGCCTTCTATTTTAGAGAATGATCAGTGGACTCTTTATCTGCAAATTACATTTTTGCTTACTGATTTAGACTCAACATTATAAAAAGTTCACTTTCTTTAAAAAAAAAAATACACGCTACTCACATTTTATGGTCTCGTCAGTTTCATGGTTTTCTTCCGAATCACCTGTTGAATTTACACATCTTCACTAAAATTTGTCTATTTCCTTCTTCATTTTATCATTTGCTCAGTGTTTTCTATTTGACAGACGTTTGAAGGTGTATTTCGTTTAGGACTTCGTTTGTCTACATGTGTTGCCAACTTAACTGGCCGCGATGGAGTAGCCTAGCGGTCTAAAGCGTCTCGCTGCGGAGCGCGCGGTTGCTCGCCGTGGAGGTTCGAGTCCTCCCTGGGGCATGGGTGCGTGTGTTTGTCCTTAGGTTAGTTTACCTTAGTTTAAGTAGTTTGTAAGCTATGGACTGATGACCAAGCAGTTTGGTTCGATAGATTTACAAACATTTGAACAAACAACTTAACTGAGTACGTGTATGTGTATCGTCTTAATGAGGAATGGTCTCTATTGGATCTTTTATGGGTGCCTATTTTGTATAATCGAACTACACTGTGAAACCGCGCGGAATGGTCACGGGGTCTAAGGCGTTATGCTGCGGACTGGACGGCTGTTTTTGCAGGTGGCTCGAATCTTCCCTCCGAATGGGTGTATGTTGTCGTTATCGGAAGTTAGTTTAAGTAGTTTGTAAGTATAGGGACTGATGACCATACCAGCTTGGTCCAACGGGATTACAAACATTTGAACATTTGTAGTGTGAAGCAATTTAGAGGACTCGCAAGACAGTTATCCTATATGGAATACATGTGCATGAAAAATGTTCAAATGTAGAAGCTGATGGGACTTAACTGCGGGGTCATCAGTCCCTAAACTTAACAATTAATTATAAACTAACTTATACAAAGACAACACAACACACACACACAGACACACATTCCCCGACGGGAAATGATCTCGCGCATAGGAGCATAACGCCTCAATGCGCTCGGCCACTTCGTCGCGGCTCCATATGTAACAAATTCAGGCCGTTCGGTGTTTTTTGCGTATAATATTATAGTACCTACGATCTCGGACGTTTCTCTTCAGGAATCTGTGTAAAGTATGTTCATATTTATCTGATTAACGATCGCCAGGATAACTTGTTGAGGGTAGGGATTTAATCTAATTAAGATTTGAGAATAATTGTGACTTACGTGATTTTGCTATTGATATAGTGTGGTAATCAAACGGAACAGTTCAGATTGTTTTGTTGTGATCCAGTTAGTATAATTCTTAAACTGCGACGAGGTTATCCAAATTTTACAGTGTTATGCATTGAGCACGGTACCGTCTCAATTGCCATTTATTGATGTGATTTGGTCTAAAGCAGTCGTGTAATAATTTTGGAACCAGTATCCTTACTTAACAGTCATATACAACCGCTCTCTCATAGAAGGATCTGTATCAAAGGATGGAAAGTTGCACAGGTCACACCTATATTCAAGAAAGGCAGTAGGAGTAACCCACTAAACTACAAGCCTATTTCATTGACGTCAATTTGCAGCAGGGTTTTTAGAACAATCTATTGACCCAAGGTCAACACAGATTTAGAAAATATCGTTCATGCGAAACACAACTAGCTCTTTATTCACACGAAATGATGATTGCTATCGAGAAGGGTTCGCAAATCGATTCCGTATTTCTTGATTTCCAGAAAGCTTTTGACACCGTACCTCACAAACGACTTTTAATCAAATTGCGTGGTTATGGTATATCGCTCCAAATTTGCGATTGGATAGTGGATTTCTTGTCAGAGAGGACATAGTTCGTAGTAATGGTAAGACACCAAACAGAGGTGATATCGGGCGTTCCACAGGGTAGTATTATTGTTCCTCTGCTGTTCCTTATTTACATAAACGATTTAGGGGAAATTCTAAGTTGCTCTCTTAGGTTGTTTGCAGATGACGCCGTCATTTACTGTCTAGTAAAATCATCTGAAGATCAAAACCAACTGCAGAACGATCTGAATAAGATATCACTATGGTGTAAAAATTGGCAATTGACTCTAAATAATGAGAAGTCGTCCACATGAGTACGAAAAGAAATCAGTTAAACTTTGTTTAGAACATAAATCAATCAAAAGTGAAGACCATAAACTCCACAAAATACCTAGGAATTACTATTACTTCAGACTTAAATTGGAAAGAACACGTAGATAATATCGTGGGTAAGGCGAACCAGAGACTGCGTTTTATTGGCAGAACCCTTAAAACATGCAACAGAACAACAGAAGAAGCTGCATACACTACGCTTGTCCGTCCATTTTTGGAGTATTGCAGCTCAGTGTGGGTTTAACGGAGGACATCGAAAGAGTCCAAAGAAGGGCAGCTCGTTTCGTATTGGCACGATACAAGGGAGACAGCGTTACGGAAATGATACAGGATCTGGGATGGGAATCATTACAACAACGGCGCTTATCACTGGGGCGTGGGCTACTTGCGAAACTCCAATCGCCAACATTCTCCTCCGAATGCGAAAATATATTGTTGATTCCCACTTACATAGGTAGAAAGGATCATCAGAATAAAATACGAGAAATCAGAGCTCGAACAGAGATTCAGGTGTTCTTTCTTCCCGCGCGCTATTCGAGAATGGAATGGGAGATAAATAGTGTAATTGTGGTTCAATGAACCCTCTTCCAGGCACTTAAATGTGATTTGCAGAGTATCCCATGTAGATGTAGATTCTGCATCACGTTTGGCGACGCCCTTCGGCGAGTGACCTTTTGAATTTCAGTTAATTAACTTAAAAGAGGTCTCGGGAGTAGACTGAACGCCTGAAGAGGAAGAGCTTTGATCAGTTCTATGGTCAAAGAGACGGTGGCGAAGAAGGCGTTTTTCTTTTATAACAGCTATTGGGGTGTAGTATGCGAAGCACTCTGTCATGTTATGGCTTCTAACCACTATATTGGAACAGTTTTGTAAAATATAAGAAAAATAAAGCGGACAGTTCTATTTGAAAGTAATGAAACAGGAAAACGTGACCCTATACTTAGAATTGCCTATCTGAATAATAGGAAATACCTCCACAATATTAGGTTTAGTCATTTCAGAATTCATTCCATCAGGCAAAATATAATTTATGTTGTATAGATCTATAAAAGCTTTATGGCTGTGTTCGTAGGAGGAAGGTGTTGCCAGTTCTACTAGATCGTAGAATAGGATGCAAACTTCTGCAGGCAATTAGTTTTTACGTAGATAATGAGGCATCAGTTAGAGTGACGGTAAATTGAGTTCATGGTTCAGGGAAGTTTCAGCGGTAAGACAGGGCATTAAACTGTCATCACCGTTGTTCACATTATTTATGACTATATGTTGAAAACGACAGAGTGGCAGGGGGACATTAAAACAAGTGAAAGCAAAATAGGCAGTCTCGCATATGCTGACAACTTAGTGGTGACGGCACATTCGACTGAAACGTTGCAATATAATATTTCAGAGGTAGATCATAGATATAAGGGTTATGGTAACAAGATCAGCATCTAGAAAGCGGAAGTAATGTCTGTGGGAACGAGATTCAAGCAGACTTGTTTTGTTTATATCCCCAAACATGTTTCGGCACTTCCGTGGGTTTTAGCTTTTATTTTCTAGAATGCGAGTTACAGAATTTGGTTATACAGTGATTTGGACTAATTATTTCATTGACAACTTTGTTGGATATGTTGTTGTTATGGTCTTCAGTCCGGAGACTGGTTTGATGCAGCTCTCCACCCTACTCTATCCCGAGCAAGCCTTGTCATCTACTCATAAGAACGGCAACACACATCCATTTGAATCTGCTTACTATATGCGTCTCTCGGTCTCCCTCTGCGATTTTTACCCCACTCACTTCCCTCCAATGCTAAATTTACAATTCCTCGATGTCTAAGAATGTGTCCTAACAAGCGATCTATTCTTTTAGTCAAGGTATGCCAAAAATTCCTTTTTTCACCAATTCTGTTCAGTACCTCTTCATTAGTTATGCAATCTCCCCACCTACTCTTCAGTATTCTTCGGTAGCACCACATTTCAAAAGCCTCTATTATTTTCCTGTCCGTACTCTTTATCGTCCATGTTTCAAACCACACAAATGCCTTCAGAAAAAACTTCCTTACACCTTAATATTTGATGTTAGAAAATTTCTCTTTTCCAAATGCTCTTCTTGCCCTTGCCATTCTGCATTTTATATCCTTTGTAATGCGACCGTAATATGTTATTTTACCACTCAAGTAACAAAACTCATGTGCCAGCATTGTTTCCTTGCCTAATCTAATTCCTTCAGCATCGCCTGATTTTATAAGACTGCATTCCATTACCTTTGTTTTGCTCTTGTTAATGTTCATTTTATACGTTCTCTTGAACACACTATCCATTCCATTCAACTGCTCTTCCAGGTCCGTTGCTGTCTCTGACAGAATTACAATGTCATCAGCAAAACGCAATGTTTTTACTTCTTCACCCTAAACTTTAATCCCTATTCCAAATTTACCTTGCTTTCCTTCACCGCCTGCTCGATGTACAAATTGAATAACATAGGAGAAAGGCTACAACCCTGTATTTTATCCCTGCTGACTCCAGAATTTGAAAGAGTGTATTCCAGTCAACATTGTCAAACGCTTTCTCCAAATTTACAAAGGCTAAAAATGTAGGTTTGCCTTTCCTTAATCTATCTTCTAAGATAAGACGTAAAGTGAGTATTTCCTCCTGGGTTCCTACGTTCCTCCTGAATCCAAACTGATCTTCCCCAAGGTCAGCTTCTACCAGCTTTTCCATTCTCCTGTAGATAACATGTGTTAAAATTTTGCAACCATGACTTATCAAACTGATGGTTTTAAAACCGTCTGCGTCTGATTTCTTTGGAATGGAGATTATTACATTTTTCTTAAAGTCTGAAGGTATTTCGCCTGTTTCATCTTACACGCCAGGTGAAACATTTTTGTCATGGCTGACTCTCCCAGAGACTTAAGTAGCTCTGAGGGAATATCATCTACTCCCGTGGCCTAGTTCCGACCTAGGTCTTTCAGGGCTCTGTCGAATTCATCTGTCAGTATACTATCTCTTATTTCCTCTTCATCTACTTCCTGTTCCCTCCCTACAAGTACATTTCCTTTGTAGAACTCCTCTATGTACTCTTTCCACCTTTCAGCTTTCCCTTCTTTGCTGAGAAGTGGTTTTCCATCTGAATTCTCAAAGGATGTACAGGGATATTGGGTTTGTAAAGTTTTGGTAAAGATTTTAGAATAGGGGCCTCTGGATTTTTCTGCATCATTCTTTTTATCTGTGTGCCTGTGAAAATTGTTTCTAAGTTTTTCAGTGTTTTCTGTACGTTTCTTTGATACCGCTTTGTTGGGTCTCTCATTAATTCTGTGATGCTGTTGTTTTGTATGAATTCTAATGTTTTGTAAATGTATTCGTTTTGTTTCATCAGAACTACTGAATTCCCTTGTCAGACTTTGTGATTATGATATTTTCTAGTGTTAAATTTTGTTGCAGTTTTCTATAGATGTTTTCTTCATCTGTTATTGTGTTTTGCTTTATGGAGGGTTTGTTTTCCTTGATTATGAGTTTTTTTCTTCAGAAACTAGTTCTCTTGTTAAGTTCGGATTAAATTCAGGTGTGTTAAGTCTTTCATGTTGTTTAATTATGTGTTCAGTGTCTGCTATCATGTTTTCTATTGCTCTGTGAGTTACTGTTGTGTCGATGTTATGTTTCGGACCCATTTCAAGTAGGTTGCTTTCTTCTTCAGTTAACTTCATATCAGTTACGTTGATGACTTCTTTGTTGAATATGTGTGTGTTGTATTGGTGTTGTGTCTCGTAGCCTTTTTCGTGATTGACCATTTTGGTGAGTTTCTTTTGTTAAGTTGTTTGTTTCCTTTCACTTATGGTGTCTGTGTATGTTTTGACGCTTTGCATTTATTCATCAAAAATGGTGCATATTTTATGTAGTTTCTAGCTGGGTGTGGAATTTATAAAATTCGGTATTCAATTATTTTCTTTTAGAATACAGGGAGCAGAGTTCATGTTTTATCGACATGATTTCAGCTTTACGTTTTGTCTTTTGTGCTGCAGATGACATGTTGTTCACAGTTATCACTACATAGTTCGGGATTATTTTGCTAGCCAAACATGTTATGTTAAATTTTATATTAAGTATTGTTTTTTGAAGTTTTATATTTGTCTTCTGGAACTTGTTGAAGAGCTGCGATGGGAATTCAAGCAGATTGTCAAGTAGGAGGAACAAAGGCAGAATAGGTGGACAGATTCAAGATGTTGGATGTGTTTTTTCGCAAGATGGGAACACACATGGTGAAAGACCTGGAATCAAGGTGTAAAAGGAAAGCTAAAACAGTCAGCGCTCAGCTACGACGGTCTATTCTCTTTTGCTAGAAGGAAGTCAGTACCAAGACGAAGATAGCAGGGCACTGTTCAGTATTTCGTCTAACTTTGTTGTATGGCAGTGAAAGCTGGAGAATACTGGTTACCCTTATTAATAAGATATAAAAATCAATTTAAACAGAAATTGAGAAACCCTGAGACGGTTTTTCGTCTCGAATATGTCCAACACATTAAAGATAAACATGAAGCTTATTAATAAGCTTGAGGTTACTAATATGAGAGTATAAAGGATTATTACGGGTACTAACAGATGAGAATAATATCAGGAGGGAGTCCATAAGGAGGAAATCAAAGAAAAACTAGGAATAAAAACAGTACTTGAATAAGTTAGAGCGAACAGACACGAATGGGAGAAGCAAGGTTACCTTAACGACTCGCGGGCCCGACAGTAGAAGATATGAGGAGCAGAGAGAGTGCCAGGAGAAAGTACTCGGATTCGACCAAGAATGATTTTGAAGTAACAGCTTTAACATCAGAGGAGGCATCAATGTTAGAACTGAATAGGGGATGACAGAGGAATTTAATAAAGGGGTCTATTCTCCAGACTGAGCGCTGAAAGGCATAATTAGCCTTACATGATGACGATGATGTTCCAAACTAATCTTCGGCGAGATCCGCCTGCTACAGTTTTGCCATTTTTATGTAATTAATTAGTAGCAGGACTTTGCAGCCATGACTTACTACAGTAATAGTTTGACACAAATAGGTTATTTATTGCCATTTCAAAAAGAATATTGGTGGCTTTGAAAGGAAAGGAGATCAGGATTTAAAGTCTAGTCGACGCCGATTTCGTTCGGACAACGTACTCTGATTACAGGATTGTAAATGGCTGTATCTTTCTAGAGGATCCACACCACCACTATCATTTCGCATTGTAGGGAATTCATGGAGAATGTAAATGTGGATGACTGCAAGGGATATCAACTGCAATTCTTCCCCAAAACAACTGGCCTGCGTCTACGACACCTCGCTTGGCAAAAACTTAGAATGTATGGTTTCATGTTTGTAAGAAGTGAAAAATATTACACGACATTTTATGTTATCGCTAAATTATATACAGTAGCAAAAGCCGACCACGCTTTACGCTCAATCTGAAATGATGGAAAAATACACAAAAGAAGTCTTCAAACATAGACGTTACTATGGCTGTGTGGAATGAAAAGAAAGTTAGAAACAACATGTATTCTCAGTAAATTGTTTACTGTAAAATCAGTACAGTTATTAAATTTTTTGTTTCTCCTTTCTTGAGCATAAAGGTCGGACATTTACCGACTCTGGAATTGTACAAATAGCATTTCCTACATTCTGAATACGTAATCCCCGCCCCTCTTCCCGTCTCTCTCCGTCCATCTACTATTCCATCTCTACCTACCTCCCCTCTTCTTCTCTAACCGCTATGCATCTCTACCTTCCGTTCCTTATGGCTTCCATCTCCTGCCCTCTCTCTATCCTCCGTCTCGCAGCGCGTAATGGCCGCGTGATCCAAGGCACGAGTGAGCTCAATAATAATCTAGAGTGACTACTTAAAGGCATGTTTGACTGGGAAAACTTGACACCGCTTTCTGAGGTCGCCGTATTGGATGGTGTCATGCGTTTTCATGTATGCTAGCTGTTATGTAGAGATCCTCGTTATTTTTAATCGCAATGGTTAAACTTTGCTTTACGTACGTGTGTACTAGCCGATGAACCATTGGAAGTAGCATTTAGTTTCATATGTAAGTTACGTATACTGCAATATATTCGCAGTGAAGTTAGATAAACGCAAATACTACCCCATGATAACTTATGATCTCTCCAGATTTCCTCACTCGAAACAGGCATTCATGAAGAAATGGTTCCATAGAGTATGAAGAGAGAACTGGAGTACTACGAAATAAAGTTTCGGTTGCAGTGATCACTTTACGAAGGACAGTTACAAATTTCGACCAGGAGCCGATACTCAGCTGCTGAGAGATGATGCTCTACCAACAGCATTCAGTTTTCCTCCTGATTTGCAAAAATAAATAAAGCCGAGAAGGCAACTTGTTCGCAATAAATCTACAGTTTTTGAGGTAAGTTATCTATTTTACTAGCAATAAAATTATACATTCTTGTTTATGTGGACGAAGTACCGTATTTCGGATTCTTTTATTTGGTTTCAGGGAGTGAAACTAGTTTAATGCCTGCAATGAAAAACAATGAAATGATGTAGGAACTTTATTGCATAATGACTTGTACAGAAATTTATTTTGTCATTAGTTATACAGACAGAATCATTTAGCATCAAATGAGACTGAAAAGTGTGCTCTCCTTGTGACAAGGTCCGTATAAATAAATATTTTGTTCTTTTCTGTTGCTCTGCAGGCTCGTTAGTTAGGTAAAAAAATTCAGAAGGAGTTAAAAATCTCTTCCAGAAAAGTGACATTTTTCGGAAGTGTAAGTTGTGACATTTGATGGCGATGTGAAAATTACAAGCATAAACTGAGGAGAGTAACTGTGAAACGTATATTGAAGGGAAAGGTTAGCATATACCAAGCAATGTTTGGACTGTTAAATAAGTGAGCGTCGTACAGTAGTCATAAACGGTATTTGTGTTTACTTGGTGTAGCAGAACAACTTGACATCTTGCCCCTATTCAAGGTGGCTGCCGTGACGTCATGCGTCACAGTTCTGTTGCGTACAGTTGTCTCTCTGGTTTATTTTTGAGCTCACTGTAAGGCACCATGTTACGGACTGGGCGCCATTCCCGCCGGAGGTTCGGGTCCTCCGTGGGCATGGATGTATCTTCTTAGTATAATTTAAGTAGTTTGTAAGTCTGGGGACTGACGACCACTGCAGTTTGGTCCCATACCTTACAAACATTTTAACATTTACTCCTTCTCTCTGTGTCCATTTGCTCATTCCTTCGACGTAGCTATTCAGAATTAAGAAAATTGAAAGCCATGAATTTATTTATATTTTGTGGTAATTCTTCAAGTGGACAGAAAGTTACTCTTGCAGAAAAGTAAGCGAAATAACGAAGCCAACGTCATTTTAGGACTTGGTGACTACGGTGATTTGATTTCCAGCGCTGAAAACATTATCAGGCTGCCACTTGTGGCATTCAAGTTACGCGGTATGTGTTCTTACTGCAAATGAACATTTTTAACTTGAAAGTCCCTAGAGTGCCATGTAACGTAATATTGTTATGTTCGTGTAGCGTTTTTGCCATAGCAAGTGTTCGGTTCACAGCTCAGATCTTAAAAAAAATAAATTTTCAATTTTTACTTATTACTACCGGAAACGAAGAATTCAGAGCATGACAGGGAAGGTAACCCTGAAAACGTCTGCCTGTCTTACCGGCTAGGTACAAGCATGAATTTTATATTTTGCACATCTCTGACAAAGTATCTTTCGAATTAAGAGCGATGTTCAAATGAAACGGAACGAAATGTCTTCTGAACCAAACCGGTTGAAATTTGATTACGCCGCTTTGGGATAACATAAAGCGAAATCTAGGGAAGCCAAGAACGCGTCGTCACTTCCCCCTAAAAAATTTAAGGCTGTGCCCTTAGCAGGCAAAGTAAAACTCATCGTCTTGACATCCGAGATCCGATACTCATCAAATTCCTGGAGCACTGAAAAACCACCATCAGTGACGTATACTATGAGACACTCCGTGGCCTACGCAAGTCCATCAAGAGCAAACGGCCCGAACGGTTCACATAGGGAGTGATTTTGCTCCACGATGACGCGCGTCCACGCTCCACATGTCTCCAGGATCACACAACGTGTTCTGGACAAGTGGGAGCAGCTAGACCATCAGCCCTACAGCTCGGACACCTTCCACCTGATTGGTCCGCTACAAAAGCATCTCAAAAGGAAGCGCTTCAACTCTGACTACGAACTGAAGGGCGCAGTAGAGGACTGGCTCTTGCCAAAGCCACAGGAATTCTGGGAAAAGGAAATCCTTCAGCTCGCTGAACTGTGGGGTATTGTGTTCAAGCCATCCATGATAACTTTTGAGTAAAAACTCCAATTATACCCAGTGCAGTTTCGTATCTTTTCATTTGAACACTACTCGTATATAAGTTTCATTGGGCTGCTAGTATAATCTCTATACGCACTACTGGCCATTAAAATTGCTACACCAAGAACAAATGCAGATGATAAACAGATATTCATTGGACAGATATACTAGAAATGACATGTGATTACATTTTCACGCGATTTGGATGCATAGATCCTGAGAAATCAGTACCTAGAACAACCACATCTGGCCGTAATAACGGCCTTGATACGCCTGTGCATTGAGCAAACAGAGCTTTGACGAAGTGTACAGGTACAGATGCCCATAGCAGATTCAACACGATACCACAGATCATCAAGAGTAGTGACTGATGTATTGTGACGAGCCAGTTGCTGTGCCACCACTGACCAGACGTTTTCAACTGCTGAAAGATCTGGAGAATGTGCTGGCCAGGGCAGCAGTAGGACATTATCCGTATCCAGATATACCCGTACAGGGCCTGCAACATGCGGTAAGCATTATACAGCTGAAATGTAGGGTTTCACAGGGATCGAATGAAGGGTAAAGCCACGGATCGTAAGACATCTGAAATGTAACGGCCATTGTTCAAAGTGCCGACACGTGTAACCAATGGGACACCACACCATCATGGCGGATGATACGCCAGTACGGCGATGACGAATACACGCTTCCAACGTACGTTCATCGCGATGTCGCTAAACACGGATGCGACCATCATGATGCTGTAAACAGAACCTAGATTCATCCGAAAAAATGACGTTTTGGGATTTGGGTACCCACGTTCGTCGTTGCGTACACCAACGCAGGCGCTCTTGTCTGTGATGCAGTAACCGCAGTCATGGTCTCCCAGCTGATATTCCATGCTGCTGCAAACGTCGTCGAACTGTTCGTGCAGATGGTTGTTGTCTTGCAAAGGTCCCCATCTGTTGACTCAGGGCCGGCCGCGGTGGCCGAGGAGACTGAGGCGCTCCAGTCACGGTCTGCACGGCCACTACGATCGGGGGTTCGAATCCCCCCTCGGGCATGGATATTTGTGACGTCCTAGTTCGTAAGTAGTTTGTAAGTTTAGGGACTGATGACCCCGTAGTTAAGTTCCATAGACTTTACAAACATTTGAACATTTTTTGTTGACTCAGGGGTCGAGACGAGGCTGCACAATCCGTTTTTTTATTATTATTTTTTTATTTTTTCGCTGCCTTGAGATGATTGGAAGGCAAGAAACACATTACGGCTGTTAACACTTTTCTGGCGTACAGAAAACGAGAAACATGAAATGTTTTTAAACCTGTTAAAAACTTACATGTCTTACTTGCTACCTGCTCAACAAGAATTCCAACCCTGAGGCGGAGGAGGAGACAGAGAGGTAGGTGGAAAGGTGTGAGGAGCAGATGGAGTAACTGAATTTTGGAATTAATACCCAAACACAACCAGGTTTTCTGCTAGCTGATACATAAGCCTTAGAGAGGGAGGTCATGAAAAGGCATAAAGATAGGGGAAGTGATGCGTGTTGTTGTTGTGATCTTCAGTCCGGAGACTGGTTTGATGCAGCTCTCCACAATACCCTATCTTGAGCAAGCCTCTTCATCTCCTCATAAGAACGACAACCTACATCCATTTAAATTTGCTTACTATATTCATCTCTTCGTCTCCCTCTGCGATTTTTACCCCACACACTTCCCTCCAACGCTAATTTCACAATTCCTTGATGTCTAAAAATGTGTCCTACTAATCGATCCCTTCTTTTAGTCAAAGTATGTCAGAAATTCATTTTCTCTCCAATTCTGTTCAGTACTTCTTCATTAGTTACACGATCCACCCACCTAATCTTCAGAATTCTTCAGTAACACCACATTTCAAAAGCCTCTGTCCTCTTCCTGTCCGCACTGTTTATCGTCCATGTTTCACTCCTATACAAAGCAACACTCCACACAAACGCCTTCAGATAGGACTTCCTTAAGCTTAAATTAGTGTTCGATGTTAACAAACTTCTCTTTTTCAAAAGCGCTTTTCTTCGCATTGCCATTCTGTATTTTATATCCCCTGTACTGCGGCCAACATTTGTTATTTTACTGCCCAAGTAACAAACCTCATTTACCTCCTTCAATGTTTCGTTACCTAATCTAATTGCTTCAGCATTATCTGATTTTCTTAGACTGCACTCCATTACCCTTGTTTTGCTCTTGTTCATGTTTATCTTATATGCTCCTTTCAACAAACTGTCCATTCCGTTCAATTGGTCCTCCAGTTCCTTTGCTGCCTCTGACAGAATTACAATGTCATCGGCAAAATGCAATGGGTAGAGAGATTAAATGGAGGAGTTCACTCTGTATACACAATTCCCATCCCGTTTAACTGCTCTTTGACGGAATGGGAAGCTGAAAGGTGCATATAAGATGAAGATTAACAAGAGCAAAACTAGGGTAATGGAGTGCAGTCTAAGAAAATCAGGTAATGTTGAAGGAATTAGATTGGGTAACGAAGCAATAAAGGAGGTAGATGAGTTTTGTTACTTGGGCAGTAAAATAACAAATGATGATCACAGTATAGAGGATATAAAATGCAGAATGGCAATGGGTAGAAAAGCGTTCTTGAAAAAGAGAAATTTATTAACATCGAATATTGATTTAAACCTAAGGAAGTCCTTTCTGAAGGCATTTGTATGGAGTGAGACATGGACGATAAACAATGCGGATAGGAAGAGGATTGAGGCTTTTGAAATATGATGCTACAGAAGAATGCTGAATATTAGGTGGGTGCATCGCGTAACTAATGAGGAGGTACTGAACAGGATTAGGGAGAAAAGAAATCTCTGGCATACCTTGACTAAAAGAAGGGATAGATTGGTAGGACACATTCTTAGAAATCAAGGAATTGTGAATTTAGCGTTGGAGGGAAGTGTGTGGGGTAAAAACCGCAGAGGAAGACCAAGAGATGGATACAGTAAGCAGATTCAGACAGATGTAGGTTGCCGTTCTTATGTGGAGTTGAAGAGGCTGGCTCAGGATAGGGTATTGTGGAGAGCTGCATCAAACCAGTCTCCGGACTGAAGACAACAACACAATTCCCAAGCACATTTAACAATTGGCGAGCAATGCAGGGTTCGTTACTCGGTATTAAAAATAGATACTTCATGTTTCACGTTGACGTATTAAAATCACGATAAGGCAGCAAGATAACCATGCGGAGGCGAGGTTCCGGCTGACAATTTCGGCGCGCAGGGTGGTTTCGCTTGCAGACAAAGGACGGCCTCCACCGTGGCGACCGCCCCCTGTCCTCGCCCGCCCCTCGCTTCCGCGTCGCCCCTCCCCCCATTCAGCTGACACGCTCGTCAGCGCTGTCGTTCTGCAGCGCACGTGGGCGGCCAGCTCTCGCACCGACCAGCCGGCAGAAACGCCCCGCGAACGGAGCACCAGCTGGGCAGCTTGGAACGGGGCTCAATATTCCTTCTGGTCGTCAGGTCTCTGGCCTTGTCTTCCGTGACGTAGCTGAATGTGAAACCACTGGCGCGAGCGCTACTGGAATACTTGATCGCCATTGTCATGTTAATTGGATGAGTACGCTGGAACATCTACGAAACATGATTTGTATTTTGTTCTGGCTGAAAACCCGGCGACGGCCGCAGTGGCCGAGCGGTCTGCGGCGCGCCAGTCACAGTCTGCACGGCCGCTACGGTCGGGGGTTCGAATCCCCCCCTCGGGCATGGATATTTGTGTCGTCTTTAGTATAAGGTAGTTCATAAGTAGTTTGTAAGCTTAAGGACTGATGACCCCGCAGTTAAACCCCATAAACTTACCAAACATTTGAATTTTTTTTTTTTTTTTTTTTTTTTTTTTTTTTTTTTTTTTTTTTTTTTTTTTTTTTTTTTGAAAACCCGGTGTTGCGGGTGTTTATTTATTCCAATCTTGTCTCTCTCTCTCTCTCTCTGTTCTTCTCCCGCTCCTTATAGCCTGTATGCATTATATGTATGTTAACTTTCAGCGTGACCGGTGAAAAATGTGTATAAGGTACGCTCACCCATTCACCGTAAGAAATACGCCCAATAATGTAGCCAGTGATGTTCCAAAATGACCAAATGTTTGTAAAGTGTATGGGACATAACTGCTGGGACATCAGTCCCTAAACTTACAAACTAACTTATACTAAAGACAGCACAAACATCCATGCCGAGGGGGGATTCGAACCCCCGACGAGGAACGACCTCGCTCATCGTAACATAGCGCCTTAATGCGCTCGAACGCTCCGCCGCGGCAGTGATTTTGCCATTGTTTTGAAGTTGAAGAGTTCAAAATTTAATATACATATGAATAAAAGTATAGACAAATGTGAAAATTGCAGAGCTATTACTTTAATAAGTTATGGATGCAAACTACCACCATGAATTATTTACAGACGAAGAAAAAACTGATGGAATCCGTTCTTGGGGAAGCTCAGTTTAATTCAGGAGAAATGCACGGGAGGCAATACATTATGACTGTCACGGCGCAGTGGCCGAGCGCATTGAGCAGCTACGCTCAGATCCGCGAGGCCGTTCCCCGTCGGGGGTTCGGATCGCCCTTTCGGCATGGATATTTGTTTTGCCTTTAGTATAAGTTAGTTTATAGTCGCATAAGCTTAATAAACATTTCAACAATCTTGAAACATGGGTTATGAACTAGCTAATACTAAGGACGGCACAAATATCCATGCCCGAGGGGAGATTCGAACCCCCGACCGTAGTGGCCCTGCAGAGAAATTTAACTGCAAATAACGCGTTAGACGTTCATCTGAGACGAAAATTGAACAAACGTATTTGTTGAGGAGAATATTCTCACCACCTTTTCTCTGTTATGTAATTTCCATAACTCGCACCGTTTCAGAAATATTTTCACTTTATTTAACGTAAATCAGTACAGGTAAAGAAAATAAACTTGAAAAAGAGAACAAACCACCAAGGTAACACAAGTGATTAATATTTTAACGAAGAAAGAAAATGTGGGCGAGATATTAAAATAATGGTTTAAATAGGTAAAAGTTAAAAAAAGGGTATATTTGTCAAAGCTAAACTCAAATATCAAATAATTTAGGCTGTTTGTAAAAATACGCCCAGAAAGAATATTACGTGTTGAATGAATAGATAATAACAAAATAGAAGAGTCGTAATCGTATCGTTCATTAATTTTTATTATTTTTATTTTTATTATTTGTGTCCAAAATGTTTTTTAAAAAATCATAAAACTCAAGAAAACCTACAGTGGGCCGTAAGACACGCTAGTGCGATTTTTAATATATAAAGATTTACGGAATTTTGTATTTGGCATGCAGATTTTTCCTGGTTACCTTTTTCTGTGGGATGACTAATTATCACTGTGTGACATGCACGTTTGCGAACTTCCGTCAATTTGCTTTCTAGGTAAGGTCCGCCTTGAGCAAACACAAATGTTTTTATTTTTCCCATACACGTTTCTCTGGCGTTGCAGCATCGTCAGAGGGATGTTTAATTCATATCGTCTTAATACAACATTTTGTTATGTTTGTGGTTCTTCAACTCACAA
Source organism: Locusta migratoria (assembly GCA_026315105.1). Lineage (NCBI taxonomy): Eukaryota > Metazoa > Arthropoda > Insecta > Orthoptera > Acrididae > Locusta > Locusta migratoria. Next base: position 383,353,188 of record CM048744.1, read on the forward strand.
AAACGTGACTGAGATTTTTTGACAGTTTGTCATTTTGGTGGATATGCGCTGTTTTCGCGTTGTGGACAGGCACTGTGTCACTTTCACTTCACTCAATGTTTATGTTACGAAATGTCTGTCAATTTGCTAAAACGTCGGATGAGGGCAACTTAGGTCTACCGAAACGGGACACAAGTGAAAAAGATTTAGAAGCGATCTTGGACTAACCTATTTTTTCCGATTATTGACATTGGATGTTTTCGTCTGTTTTTGCGTTTACATTTCTTTGCATTTACAATTACTTGCCAATCTTTGCACCAGGATCTGCCCATTTACAAGGGTCTCCACATTTTGTTACGTAATAAGGCACAACGAATGATATCATTGAGAAAGAATGACATTCCTAACAGAGTAAGAGTGTTTGCAGTTTTGTTAAGAGTTCTGACTGAATGAGCTGAACGGGTGACTGGCTAAGCAGTAACTGCATAATAAATAACATCAACTACAAGGAAGACCACAGATCTAACAGCGGAACCGCCATTTTCAGTCGATATGCAACGACATAATTTCACGGCTAATCCTTGCATTCCACGCTGTAACTCAGATTACACGCCCAAGAAAATGTAACAGATCTCTGTCGCATGACTGATGTCAGCAGAAATACAAGCACTTCGACACAGTATTTAATGTATAGAAATATAAAACAAATGTCGACACAAGTGAAGAGGGAGAAAACTGGAAAGCCATAACCACCATAACCACTTGACGGCTGAGTTACAGAAACGTGAAGGAGGGAGTGGCTATATGCAGTCGCTACGAAATATACAACTTGAAATTCTAAGAAGTATTTGCTACCTCCTTTCGCAGTAAATTGTGATGCACGCTGACGAACGTAATTCGCGCGTCTGGTTCCTTATTGGTTTTCAGCACTTGATATAATTTAATTTATACGATATCATCGTCATATTAGCTTCTGACAACGTGTTACGCATCTGCGTAACTGGAACTACTATTTTATTCAATGCGTTCACATATGGCGACAGAGACATTATCGCAGTGCTTTATGGCGACGGTTGAACTTCGTTTAAAGAAACGCAGCAACCGTTCACCCATTACACAGCTTTACTTATACCAGGACGCGTTAATATTACGCTTTAGTCACCCCTGCAGTTGCCTTTTATGCTGAAACTTGCAGTTCCTTTAGTGGCACTTATATGCACAGCACACATACTTTAAGCAATAGTAGCAGTGGAGAACCTAAAAGTTTTCCTTTTGCTTTTGTTCATATAAATCTTACAACTTCTTTTCAATACACTAACAGTAAAGTTCGGTGAACATTACTGTAACATGAACGTAGATAAACTACAGTTACCTTACCATCCATCGAAATAGTCAACATGTTTCGGTGGATGTCAGGAATATCGACAGATCACTGTCCTTTCAAAGCGAGTTTGAGTCGAGGGAATAGGAAGAAGTCTGTAAGATTGAGATCCGGCGAGTATGCTAGATGTTAAAAGTTGCAGCATACTTTTTGCCAGGATCTGTTTGACAATATTGGCCGTGTGAAGGCGAGCCTTGTCGTGAAACTTTGACATCCACCCTAGTCGCCGGTTCTCAGTCCTCCTACTATTCCCTCGATTCAAACTCGATTTGAAAGGAAAAAAATTTTTGACGATATTTCTGACATCCAAAGGAACATTGCGACGCTGTTGAACACCATAGCAAACTTAACATAGCATATATACCAGAGCTCAGCGGTGCAGTTATGGGAGGTCACTATTTAGGAGGACAGTAAGGTAACTGTAGTTCATAGTTCAAAAAATGTTCAAATGTTTGTATAGCTTATGGGACTTAACTACGGTGTCATCAGTCCCTAAACTTACAAACTACTTATGAACTAGCTAAGGACGGCACAAATATCCATGCCCGAGGGAGGATTCGAACCCCCAACCGTAGTGGCCGTGCAGACCGTGACTGGAGCGCCTCAGTCCCCTCGGCGGCCGGCAGTTCATAGTTCATCTACGTACATGTTACAGGTTGTATATTTTAAAAAATGTAAGTGTTTGTTTGTGCAAAACCTTTAATTTCCGAAAGTTGTTGACTAAATGTTTTGAAATTTTGACACAACATTGAATTCTAATAAAGAACATTTTTAGATGCCTTATATTTAGAAATCCCATGTCACGATGTTTGTCCGCGACTAAATACTCATCTTTAAAAAATTATACACTGTGTGTGATTTGGTCCAACTTGAAAGGCGTCATGCTACGGACTGGGAGACCGTTCCGCCGGAGGATCGAGTCCTTCCTCGGGCATGCGTGCGTGTGTGTGTGTGTGTGTGTGTGTGTGTGTGTGAGTGTGTGTTGTCCTTAGCGTAAGATGGTTTAAGTAGTCTAGAGACTGATTACCATAGCAGTTTGGTCCCATACGTTTACAATCATTTGAACATTGTGTATAATGTATTAAGAACGCAGTTACTTATATTGTCCGATGTCACCCAACCACGCATGAGAATTGCCAATGTGACGAATTTTTAAGCTTCATTTACGCACAATGACAAAACACCACATTTAAAAAGAGCGCAACACCGAAACACTATATCAGTATCTGCAAATGAGCGTGAAAGAACAAGAATAGGTATACAAGAATAGGTCGCACGACTTCTAATTTCTATGAATTTCGATACGCTAGATTAAATTGATCAATAAAGAAAGAATTTTTGACCACTGATCTAATATACTGAGGGATTTCGAAACGGTAGGTTTAAAGATAAAATATAAAAATCGGAGGGAAATAAAGGAAAAAAAAAAAAAAAAAAAATCGGGAAGCAGATGAAAAAGTGAAAAATCAGGAGATTCCTACCTAAATCGGGCAAGTTGTCAAGTATGCACCAACCAGAGAGATCTACGACAAACCGTCATTAAGTGTGGCAATGAGGACCTAAAGTTCCTTGTTGATTTCGTGGACAGAATGCCATGACGAATACAGGCATCAGTGCGAGAGGAGGTGTTACCAGGAATTGCGGATACTGCTGTATGCTGCAATCGGGAACACAAATGCATTAGCAATGAAAAGAACCGAAAATGATCATCAGTCCCTCGAATTATGCAACACTGTTGATGTGTGTACGAGGGGAGTTTGAAAATTCCGTGCAAAAATAGAAATTACTAATGTGTTTGGGGAAAACCATTTTTATTTTTCGACATAGTATCGTTTTAGACTTATACACTTCGTCCATCGCTGTTCTAAATTGTTGATACCTTTCGCAAAAAAAAAAAAAAAAAAAAAAAAAAAAAAAAAAAAAAAAAAAAAAAAAAAAAAAAAAAAAAATAAATAAATAAATAAATAAATAAATTACCAAGCCAGTAAAATAACTATTAGTTTCTGCAATCACCTCCTCGTGTAAATAAAATCTTCGTCCCGCCAGCCATTTCTTCAAATTGGGGAACAAATCGTAGTCCGAGACAGCCAAGTCTGGTGAATAGGGGGGAAGGGAGGGGATGTGAAACTAGTTGGAATCCTGAAACTATCAGCGCACGCACACTCCGATGCAGAGTGAAAGTTTCATTCTGGAGTTGGAATCCTATTTCCAATAATTTTGCGGCGACAACTGCTGAGGCGTGTGCTGGTGCATTGTCTTGATGGAAAAGGACTTTTTTGTGAGCAAATCGTCGGCGTTTTTCTTACAGCTAGGTTTTCAAACGGTCCAATAACGATTAATAATATGCACCTGTAATAGTTTTACCCTGTTCCACATAGTGGATGAGAATTATCACTTGCGAATCCCGAAAGACCTTCTCCATAACCTTTCTGGTGGAAGGACCAGTCTTCTCCTTTTTTGGTGCAGATTCTCCCTTGGTAATCCATTGTTTACATTGTTCTTTGGTCTCAGGCGTATAGTAATGTATCTATGTTTCATCCACAGTGACTAAACGACGCTTAAAGTCCTGGGGACTCTTCCTGAACAGCTGCAAAACTTCCTTGCAACACTTCACACGACTCAGTTTTTGGTCAAGCGTGAGCACATATCTTGCGGTAGCTTTCTCATGTCCAAATGTTTATGCAAAATATTATGTACTCGTTCATTTGAGATGCTCACAGCAGTAGCAATCTCAAGCACCTTAATTCTTCTGTCATCCATCACCGCCGGCCGCGGTGGCTGAGGGGACTGAGGCGCTCCAGTTACGGTCTGCACGGCCACTACGGTCGGGGGTTCGAATCCTCCCTCGGGCATGGATATTTGTGTCGTCCTTAGTATAAGGTAGTTGATAAGTAGTTTGTAAGTTTAGGGACTGATTACCCCGTAGTTAAGTCCCATAAGCTTAACAAACATTTGAACATCCATCACCATATCATGAATTTTATCAATGATTTTTGGAGTCGTAAGCTCCACAAGGCGTCCAGTGTGCTCATATGGCCAAAAATTTTGAAACCACTCATAAACTCGAATAGGCATACGTCAGATCATTTACCTGTTCTTGCGCACGCTCAGTGTGCAGTACACTCGGAAATTTTAAGGCGGCCACACACGTAACAGCATGCTTGAGCGTGTGTATGATGAAATTTATCAATCATCAGGCTTGTACAAGGAGCTTGGTGCTGGATCAAATTTCGATTATGCATGCTTGTGCAAGCGTTAAAGCGCATGTATGCTTGAGCGTGTGTGAACAATAAAGATGCTTGTGCAAGCATTTGACAGTCTGAGTGAGGCTGCATCCTTTGCTTTCGATAAGTTTCAATTAGTGCTGTAATAGCTATGTCTGAATTAAAAAACATAAACCACGACCTCTTACAGGAATTTATTAGACTGCGTGAAACGCATCCCTGCTTGCGATAAAAATAAGAGAGACGCTGCGTATGACATACTACTCGGGAAATATCTCACCAAGTGCCTTTGAGAAATAATAGTAGTATATTTGAGGTCTTCATAACTTCTTTCTGTCCTGAGAAGTCACAATGCTGGTGTTGGTCTTTCATGTGGTGTTATAGCCTCCCTCATTATTGTATCCTACTTGTTGATCAAAGGCGTAACAAAGAGACGGAAGATTCAAATACGTATCTTGATTCATCCTGAGATAGTTATGCCAATTATGAGGATATATCTTCAGTTTAATATTTAAGAAAACTGCTCCAGCCACTTTTACTTGAAATGATACTTATTCCATGAACCGGTTTTCAAACCTTTTCAGGTTCATCATCAGATGGATCTTGTTACAATAACATTTTAAGCGTCATGTTGGATGCTGGCTCTGTGGTGGGAAGAAGGAAATTATTTTAAAATTTGAATTGCACGTTGCTTAGGTCGTATTTTGTATTTGTAAGATTCCGTGAAATTTGCTGATTTACTTACTGCGACTGTATGGCCGGATTTTTGTGGTTAATTTCCACTTTTTGCGTCTTCTTTTGATTAAGTCACAGTAACACATCACTTTTTCTATTGGGTTCTACACTGTATAAACAACACTTTACCAGCGTCCAACATGTGCTTTTACAGCTGCTGTTATTTACAAAGGTCTTAATTCGAAGATATAACACTCTTTGTACAGGTAAGTTTGTTTTGAGTATGAGACAGTCGATTATTTAGGGATTCCGGACACTTGCCACGCCGGACTTTTGCCACGCCGGACATTTGCCACACCTGACCCTTCGCCAGTAGGATTAGCGGCCCCTCAGGCAAGGGACGCCTTTCTCCGTACTGCTGCTGTTTACTTCCAAACCTCCGTCTCCGATCTTACTTGATGTAGTCCTTACTGAAGAGATCTTTTCTTCGACATCTCGCCGCGCAAATAATTGCAATTAGCAAATTGCTAAATAATCGACTGTCTCATACTCAAAACAAACTTACCTGTTCAAAGAGTGTTATGTCTTCGAATTAAGAACTTTGTAAATAACAGCAGCTGTAAAAGCACACGTTGGACGCTGGTAAAGTGTTGTTTATAGTACAGTGTAGAACCTAACAGAAAAAGTGATGTGTTACTGTGACAAACAAAATAAGACGCAAGAAATGGAAATTAACCACAAAAATCCGGCCATACAGTCGCAGTAAGTAAATCAGCAAATTTCACGGAATCTTACAAATACAAAACACGACCTAAACAAGGTGCAATTCGAATTTTAAAATAATTTCCTTCTTCCCCCCACAGAGCCAGCATCCAACATGACGCTTAAAATGTTATTGTAACATGATCCATCTGATGATGAACCTGAAAAGGTTTGAAAACCGGTTCGTGGAATAAATATCGGGCCGGCCGCGGTGGCCGAGAGGACTGAGGCGCTTCAGTCACGGTCTGCACGGCCACTACGGTCGGGGGTTCGAATCCCCCCTCGGGCATGGATATTTGTGCCGTCCTAGTTCGTAAGTAGTTCATAAGTAGTTTGTAAGTTTAGGGACTGATGACCATGTAGTTAAGTCCCATAAGCTTTACAAACATTTGAACATTTGAAACATTTGAATAAATATCATTTCAAGTAAAAGTGACTGGAGCAGTTTTCTTAAGTATTATTGAAAATAAGTCACAGGTTCTGAAACATCCTTAATGGATGATCTAAATATCTTCAGTTTACAGAGTTAATTTGTATGTGAATTCGATTTTCGTTTCTTAACCACTCTTTACGCTCAGTTTTATGTTTCTTTTTCAACACGAGCATAAAAGCTGCTACAGCTAGCACATCGTCGTCTGAGCTCGAAATTTTCAGATGTAAACAAACCGCTGCTTGTATAAGCACGCTTGAGCTATGTAGGTGCGTGAGCAATATGTGCTTGCTCGTGTAGTACGATTGCGCAAGCGTGCTTGTCAAGCATGCTGTTACGTGTGTGGCCGCCTTTAGACTCCACACCCGGCACGTCACTGACGGCACAGAGACAATTCGCGATGGGGTTGGCTGCTGATTGATACGCTGGCGCGAAAGGGGCGCGCGCTTCGAGTAGTCAGCTCTCACCAGAACGTCTCTCGTTTAAAACGGCGTTCGCGTCTGTGTTAGGAGGTGGCATCGGGGTAGCCCCGCGCCATAGCCTGCGTGCACGCACGCACGCACTAGGCAGCAGGTAGAGCTGGCATCCCTGGCGGCCACACGCGGCGCAGCCAGCCTCTCCGCTCCTCTCGTCTGGGCCCAGGGGCAGCGGCAGGTAGGCCCGGCCTCCCACTGCCAGATGAGATGGTAATCGCCGACAGCCCCGGGCCGCTAAACGGGAACAAAGCCACACCGCGCCGAGCCGCGACCTGCCGCCACCACAGCGCCGGTCCGTTACCTTTACCTGCTCCCTGACACGCACCTTTACCTGTCCCACTCACTTCCAGCAGTCAGTTGTCACCAGAAAATCTACATGCGGAACAACACCGTTACTTCGCTAGTCTAAATCCGCACCTTTATTTGTAGAGGAAAAACTTGAAAATGCCTTAAAATCAATGACTGCGTACTATAATCAAAATTCCTTTAAGACCCAACCCTTCCAAAACTCAAGTCTGTGCTTTCCACCATCGCACAGACAGCAGACGATCGCAGGCAGGAAGTTGGGCGGGTAGTGCTACATACAGTACAATACGTCGGGGCCGGCCGCGGTGGCCAAGGGGATTGAGGCGTTCCAGTCACGGCCACTACGGTCGGGGGTTCGAATCCTCCCTCGGATATGGATATTTGTGCCGTCCTTAGTTGTAAGTAGTTCATAAGTAGTTTGTAAGTTTAGGGACTGATGACTCCGTAGTTAAGTACCATACACTACGTTTACATGTAACACATCCTCCGGAAGACGAAAACCGATTTTCGTAAACCGTTTTTCGCTGTCGTGTTTACATGGCACAGCCTGAATCGGATTTCCTAATCCACTTAAGATGGCGGCTGAAAAACAGCTGATTCAGTCCCAGATTTAATCAGCATAATCGCTATTTTTCTTTACTTAAATACACAGATTCATGCTCACTCTAATATTATTACTTTTATTTCACTCTGTCCATGTGTGCCGAAAATTCTTACCAAAAAAAAAAAAAAAAAAAAAAAAAAAAAAACACAATCTAACAAGCCAAGAACGCTTCAAAAACGGTTGCATTTACATGGGCACGAAAATCGATTGTGGAACTGGAAAACCGCTTTAGAGAAGTGGATTTCCAGAATCGATTTTGGAGTGTTTACATGACCAACCAAAAGCAGAATTGGGAAATCGGTTTACGAAATCCGGTTTTGAGAGCCCATGTAAACGGGGTGATACATTCTACAAACATTTGAACATTTTTGAACTCGTCGGGTGGAGTGGTGAGTGGGGAGGGGGGCTGGGTTGGATGTCGGAGGGTCAGCGCGACCAACCATGTGAGAAGAAAAGTTGGTCGGGAAGCGCCTCCTCACGTCCAATTTATCGGACCGCCGATAGATTTGTCCCGACAAATCTGAACGTGTGTAGGGCCCTTTAAGATACTGGGCCGTATGAACAACACAATGTACTTCATACTCTGGACTCCAGAGAACATGCTCAGGTTCGCAGAAATAAAGCAAGAATGAGAATAAACTTCAACCCAACATGTTCTCAGGGTGTGAGAAGTTTCCCACAACAAAGAACATTTTCCTATTTAAAAAAAAAAAAAAAAAAAAAAAAAAGAGAGAGAGAGAGAGACTAGAGAAGTTTCTCACGACGGGAGTTCATTCTACGTTTTCTAAAGTGAACTCTTGTAGCATTCTTTGTGCCGAGTAACTTCAATTAAGATTGGATTTTACTGTGGTTTGTAATAAAAAGGACAAAATTGTGTGGCCTAGAAGGCAAAAAATGTTTCTTTATACGTAGTGTGAAGAAATACGAGAAGAACTAAAAAGTTTATGCAAAAATAAATAAATAAATAAAAATAAAATAAAATGAAAAACATTTTGTTGACGAGTTGCTTATTTCACAAAAATCATAACTGTTACATTTCACGCATTTTATATAGTGACGAGAGTGAGGTCAGAGGAGTTTTTTCATGACCGAATGAGAAATGAATTACAAGTGGATTTAGCTGCGTGTTTTACCCGTTTGTTTGGAGTGCATAGTTACAGTTGTCAACAGCTACATAGAAACTAATATTGTATGTTCAAATAACGTCTATTAATAAGGCCTTATACCGTTAATTCAAAATAAAGTGCATCCCAGGACTTCACAGTCTGTATCACAAAATAAATATTGCTGCAATACCGGGTACGTACTAAATTTATTTAACTGCTGTTGTATATTCTACCCAAACTGGTTGGCGTATTTAAGACGCATTTTCTGACTTCGTAATCGTAACTTCTGTTATGTTAGTTTAATTACATACCTAGCAGTCTGTTTCTTGTACCAAAATTGCATGGCCTATAGCTTATGAGCAGACCATTGGGTGTCATATTTAACAAAAAGTATCTCGGGTTACAAAGCTCTGAAAGCGTTCCACAAGTTTCTCGCATGACGAAAATTTCGTAGTACAGAAGAATATATTTTTGGAAAGAGTCCACATTTATTCTTAATGTTGTGCTGATGCATATCAAACTAATATCTAAATATAGTACAGTATTTACTGAACACGTGAATGGGCACTCCGTAGTTGTACACTGAATAATTTGCCTGACTGTGCTAGTTTAAAGAAATATACGCTTGAACAGCTGTTCTGCACCAGATATGACAAATGTTCAAATATTTGTAAATCTAAGGGACTTAACTACGTTGGTCATTCGTACGTAGGTGTACAAACTACTTAAACTAACTTATGCTAAGGACAACACAAATATCAATAAACAATGGAGGACTCGAACTCCCGACGGCCCTCGCCGTGACAAAAGCACCCAGTGACATTTGCACCCAACCCCAAATCTGCGACATTTGCACCCAGTCGGACCTGTTCACTACGTCACGACCTACCTGCAGCCCGCGCCCTTCCTAATCCGTCCCTGTTTTCGCGGTAATGCCACGCCGCCCAGTCCTCGCTCACCAGAAACGCTCTCTCGACACAGTCTGCTTGCAGTTCCGAGGTCCTTGTCCACCTCAGCGGATGACTGCTAACTGTCAGTACAATTATGAAGATCGTAGTGTTCGGTTCGTGCAATTTGTGTATTTGTGCCTGCTGGGTACACATTTTCAGCTTTGCCCATTCGCAGTTGACATATATTCTGTGAATATGTTAATTTTTTTAACGTAACCACACATTCGCAAATTATCACTTTTTCGGAAATAAAACCCAAATATTTGTTTCTTCCTTTGTTTTCTAAATGTAACATACAATACTGTAGAACATCCTTTTCATATACAGTAAAAAGACTTAGAACCAGAATTTAACGGTGTTGGTAGTTTTCGACTTCTATCGCCGATACATAGGCGATATATCGATGTTCAAACCATCGCTGTTATCATCAATGTTTTGGGGCAAAAGTCGATGTTTTCAAAACGTAGATTTATCGTTTGCATCCCTAGTCATCAGTCTTCTGACTGCTTTGATGCGACCTACCACCAAATCCTTAGCCAACCGTTTCATTTCAGAGTACCATTGCAACCTACATCCACAATTATTTGCTTGATGTTTCCATTCTGTTTTTCCCCTAGTGATGTAAAATGCTTCGACATTTGCAAATTGGGGCTAATGCCTAGAATGAATTCTTGGGCAAATGCCCAAAATTCATAAATACCCAGGCATTTATGGCTTTAAAACATAAATTTAAAAGCAGTACCTACAAAAAAATTACGTGATATTTTGTACAACTCCATAAAATACATATCAAATGCTTCAATTCTCTTCTGTTCTCATTTCCCAGCAGTCCAAGTTACATACAATGTTATACTGCAAACTTATGTTCTGCGAAATTTCTGCCTAAAGTCCAGGGCGAAGTTTGACAGCAGTAGATTTCTCTTTCCCGTGAATGCCCTCATTGCTTGTGCTAATCTACTTTTTATGTCCCTCTTGTTTCTTCCGTCGTTAGTTAGTTTACTGCAAAGGTAGCAGAATTCCTTGTCTTGGTGTACATTGTGATCAAATTCAAATGTTTGTAGAGCTTATGGGACTTAACTAAGGGTCATCAATCCCTAAACTTACAAACTACTTATGAACTAGCTTATACTAAAGACGACACAAACATCCATGCCCGAGGGGGCATTCGAACCCCCGACCGCAGCGGCCGTGGAGACCGTGACTGGCACGCCGCAGACCACTCGGCCACTGCGGCCGGCTACAGCACTGCATTGTGATCACCAATTCGGATGTTATTTTCTCGCTACTTTTATTTCTGTTACTTCTTATGACTTTCATCTTTCCTTGGTTTACCTTCAGTCCATGGTCTGTGCTCATTAGTCTTTTCATTCTATTCAACAGACCCTGGATTTTTCCTTCACTTTCACAGATGATAGCAATGTCATCAGCAAATCTTATCACTGATATCCTTTTACCAAGAACTTTTATCAGAGCCTTGAACATCTTCTTTATTTTCTACATTAAGTCTCTTTATTGTGCAAGTTGAACAGTGATGGCGACAGTCCACAACCTTTCCTTACCCCCTTTTTAATCTGAGCATTTCGTTCTTGACTTTCGACGCTTATTGTATCGACTTCGTTCTTATACAAACTATGTATTTTCCGCCTTTGCCTAAAAGCTTACTCCTATTTTTCTCAGAATTGCGAACATCATCCAGCACCTTACATTATCAAAGACTTTTTCCAGGTCACAAATCTTATTAATATGTCTTGGTTGTTCTTTAGGCTCGCTTCCATTATAAATTGCAGCAATGCTATTGCCGTCAAGTACGGCCTTGTGTAATGCGGCCTCACAGCCCTCGGCTCTTCTACCTGCCGGGCAGAGACCGGACGGGGAGATTAGCGGGCCGCCCCTCGACCAGAACTGGGTGCTAATGTCACTGGGTGCTTTTGTCACTGGGTGCTTTTATCAGGACACCGACGGCGAACGGCGGCTCGCAGCGGATATGACACAAAGAGAAATTACTCAACAAGGAGGGGAGCTAGCGAGAATAAACTTCCTGCTACAGAGCATATACTTCAAAGTTTTTATTCATACGAAACTGAGAACTTACGAAGAGAACGATCTTTTGCTCTGAAAATTCTCTCTGGAGCATGTGCTCGTTCTTATTCATACGGCTCAATATCTCAATATCCTTACTCCGCAACCAACCTCACGGAGTATGACAGAAGGAACTTTGCGTACCAGTGCTAATTCCACCTTTGAAACTCAATATACTCGACCTTTACATGCAAAACATCTTCCAAAAGACGAAAACGGAACATCGTAAACCGTTTCCCGCTGTCGTGTTTACATGTTACAGCCTGAAGTGGATTTCCTGGCCCTCTCAATATGGGGACTGAAAAAGAGCTGCTTCATTTCTGGATGTAGTCAGCACAACCGCTATTTTTATTTACTTGAATACACAGAGTCATACTCACTCTAATATTTATACTTCTCTTTCACATTAGAAAAGTCACTGTGTCCATATGAGCCGAAAATTCTTTACAAGAAAACACTATCTGACAAGCCAAAAACCTTTCGAAAACGGTTGAATTTACATGGGCACGGAAAATTGGAAAACCGCTTTACAGAAGTGGTTTTCCAGAATCGATTTTGGAGCGTTTACAAGATCCAAAAGCGGAATTAGGAAATCGGTTCATGAAATCTGATTTGGGAGCCCATGTAAAGGTGGTGATATTATGGAGAGGAAACCGCCTGTCTCATGGCGACAGTTTAACTGCAGTTTAACTCGACCGTGCTCTTACTTACAAGAGACACTGTGTAGAGACAAACATGAAAGTGAGTGCCAGGAACGACAACATCCGCAAGCTCACAAATAGTAGACGGGGAGCACAACCCACAGTTCCCGAAATCAACTGTAGCGTTATGTTTCTGCGCCGCGGAGTCTTCGGCACCTGTCTGGTAAAAATCCACCCATGCGGAACAAGTAAATACAGTTATACACGACGCACCATGGCAGGTTATATCCGCCCAACTCCCACAAATCAGACGTACCAACTCTTGGGCATAGCCCCTCCAGAAGGAGAATAGCTTCAGATATCGAAAAGGTTAATCAAGAAATAGATCACAACAATCCACTGTTTAGAAATACCGTCCAACCTACCAGGCTTAAATTCAAGAAGAGTTTCCTACAAACAGTAAAATCATCTCTTCTATCGCCTAAAGCACGACGAGGACTGTAGTGAAACTTGGAGTTTCAGAAAATAGCTCCAGAGAAGAACCGAAAAACAGTCTTCGAACTCCATATACGGTCTGGAAAGCACTGAATAGACTACGAGTAGGAGTATCACGGGGTAAACTTGAAGACACGGAGCTATACCATTGCAAACGAGCCCTGCATTCTCACTGACGACTCGACGCACATCACTAGCAGAAACGTTACAGGCCAGGAATATCATCCGCTACCTAGCTCGAACTACTTGGGGTGACTCAATCTCATACTCTCCGTAGAGCGGCTTTGTCTGTTGTATATTCCGTGGCTGAATATTGCGTACCAGTGTTGTACAGGAATGTATTTACTTATACTAAGGACAACACCAGTGCACGAGGGAGGACTCGAACAACCTCCGACGTGAGCGGCCGCTCGAACCGTAACGTGGCGCTCCAGACCACACGGCCATTCCCACGCCGCTCAGTAATAACGCTGCACCACATCTGCGACGACAAAAAGCAGCGATCCGTTAATAGGAAAACATTAATGACGTATAGCGTTCCAGGACATTATGCATAAATACATATGAAATCAAGAGTGAGTTGGAACCATTCAAGATCTAAGATGTGTGCAAAGATGCATAGATTGACAGCATCGTCGCTGGGGGGGGGGGGGGGGGGTCCAAAACCTTACAAATATATCAGATTTACAACTGCCTAAAAGAAACTGGTCTGTACTGAATATAATTCGATGTGGACACAGAAGAACGAAGTCCATGTACAAACTGTGACTCTCAGACTCCCCACTGGGTGATTGTGAAACTTCAGAAGAGACAATCGAACATATCGAAGAGGAAGATCCAAAAGGTGTTTCAGCGGAACTGGAAAGACATCACCGACGCATCTCCAACGACACCTGAATGAATAGACTTTTCCGATATCACTGTGTAAGTATGTGTAACCAAAACTTTACATATTCCTTTTATAAGGTATAAATGTTACCTTTTTAATATTTTAATTATATTCTTCACCGTCCCAGTTACACATTTATTTGGAAGTTGAGACTAGTTTCGGCACATTTAGTCCATATTCAAACTTTTAATCTGTGCTTCAACCATAAGAAACTGATTTAATTTTAAAATTATGGCTTGGAGAATAAAATTATTGCCGGCCGCGTTGGCCGAGGGAACTGAGCCTCTCCAGTCACGGTCTGCACGGCTGCTACGGTCGGGGGTTCGAATCCCCCCTCGGGCATGGATATTTGTGCCGTCCTTAGTGTTAGCTAGTTCATAAGTAGTTTGTAAGTTTAGGGACTGATGACCCCGTAGTCAAGTCCCATAAGCTCTACAAACATTTGAACATTTTTGAATAAAATTATTTTGTTTTTGCTCCAGTGCTGGTTACATTCATGTGCAAAAACAAAACAATAAATTTTTTCACCGAGCTATAATTTTATAATTTAATCAATCAGTTTGTTATGGTTGAAGTACAGACAAAAACATCTGAAAATAGACGAAACGTACCGAAACTAGTCACAGCTTCCAAATAAATGTTGCTGGTCATATCCATTCGCTTAATTTTCACGTATTACCTTCTTATTGTGCAAAAATTTCCGTGAATTGCATACAAGGTGCGTCTGGAAAGTTCGACGAATTGTCCCATATTTTACAAACTGCGCATGGCGAGGATGAAGAGTCTGCGCATACATTTTGAGGGATATCTCAACAAGCGCCCCCTATAGTGCTAACCACTGCAGCGAAGCGGTGGTACTCGCTGCGACCCAGATAACAGGGTCAGTGTGAGAACTCGTGTCATTGCAACATGGAGCGCAAAATGAAGCAACGCGTTAACAAGAAGTTTTGTTTCAAATTAGGCAAAACGGCGTCGAACCCATGGGATGTTGGGGCAATTGTATGGTGTAGAAGCAGTGAGTAAAAAGTATGTGTGTGTGAGTGGCTGTGGAGATCCAACAACGCCAGACCTCAGTGCTATTAGAGATTCCACAAGAAGCGTTTGCTGTTTGCAACAGCTGTACAAACGATGCCAGAAGTGTATTGCAGTCAGTGACGATTACTTTGAACACCAGTAAAGGTTTTTTTTTAATTACTTTTTTTTTAACTCGTGTTTCCTATATATCTTGAGACCATTCATAGAACTTTTTAGACGCACTATGTATGTACGAGGCGCGTCCAGAAAGTAAGTTCCGTTTGGTAATAAAATGAAATTGTACACAGATACAGAAGAAATTTTTATTGCACAAAATTCTACAACTCTTAAACTACTTTCCCACATAACTGCCGAAATTATGTAGGCAGTTGTCATAGCGTGGCACCAGGTTTTGTATACCTTCTTCATAGATATCTGCCGCCCGTATCTTCAACCAATTGGAAACAGTTTCTTTCAGCTCGTCGTCATTGGTGAAGTGATGACCGCCAAGGAAAGACATGAGATGTAAGAACAGATGAAAGTCGCTAGGAGCGAGGTCAGGGCTGTACGGAGGATTGTCAAACACGTCCCAACCAAATCCCTGTAGGAGGGATTTGCAGTGTGTGGTCGTGCGTTGTCGTGAAGTAAAACAACACCTTTTGACAGCAGTCCCCAGCGCTTATTCTGAATTGCACGGCGCAATTTCCGAAGTGTCTCGCAATAAGCATCTGCTTTGATTGTTTGGCCACGCGCTAAGAAATCAATGAGTAGGATGCCTTTCCAGTCCCAGAACACTGTGCACTTCATTTTCCGAGGTGACATGATTTGCTTCGGCTTTACCTTTGGTGGAGATGAAATGTGCCTCCATTCCATTGATTGCCGCTTACTCTCAGGGGTCTCGTAAGAAACCCACGTTTCATCTCCTGTGACTATCCGTCTCAGAAATTCTTCGCCGCTTTCAGTATAACGGGTCAAAAACTTAAGTGCACTACGCATCCGTTGTTTTGTGTTGCTCAGTGAGAATCTTTGGTACCCAACGTGAGGAAACTCAGTTGTTTAGTAATAATTTCATGCATCAGTGATCGTGAAATTTGGGGGAAGTCAATAGCGAGAGTACTAATTGTAAACCTATGGTTTTCTTGGATCTTGTCATCAATCGCGTGAACCAGTTCTTCTGTAACCAAAGGTGGACGCCCACTTCGTTCTTCATCGTGCACATCACTACGCCCGCCATTGAACTGTCGGACCCATCTTCTCACCATCGAATCACTCATCGCATTTGGTCCGTAAAGATCGCAAATTTGCCGATAAATTTTACTCGGTTTTACTTTCCTCGCATTCAGAAACCGAATCACCGACCTGATTTCACAGGCGGCGGGATTTTCAATCAACGCCTACATTTCAAACAAGCACAATAAAGCGTACGTAACTGACAGCGATTTCCAAATGGCGCACGTTCTTCTCCTTGATACAAATCGTCTACAGCGCATGTGCGGAACTGCAATCGCAGCGCTGCAGCGGAGATAAATTGAAACGGAACTTACTTTCTGGACGCGCCTCGTATATCCACGCGATAAATATAATTCAAATGTGCAAATGTTTGTATAGCTTATGGGACTTAACTACGGGGTCATCAGTCCCTAAACTTACAAACTACTTATCAACCAGCTTATCCTAAGGACGGCACAAATATCCGTGCCCGAGGGGGAATTCGAACCCCCGACCGTAGTGGCCGTGTAGACCGTGACTGGAGCGCCTCAGTCCCCTCGGCCACCGCGGTCGGCGATAAATATAATAATAATAATAATAATATACATTAGTTTATACATGCAACCGAAAAATCTATATTAAATCCACGATGCACTCTGCACGGGTCTAATAAGCACAAAGCGTTACGACAGATAAGCGTGATTCGGTAAATTTGGTGCGTTATACCGGAACTACTCAAGTCGAAGGAATAACTCACCGAGACGCACTGCAAGGAAAACATTTATCTTCGGTAGTAAAGCAAAATTACAGCTTGGATAATTAACGGTTGCTACCGAGCGTGACACGCTTTAAAGTCACGTTGGTTGGGTCTCCGGCAGTAGGTCGAGATAAGTTAATTCCAGCCACGGCAGAGCTTCCGCGGTAAGTCGCCCTCCTGCGCATGACTTAGGAAGCCGCGCACGCTCCTGGCAATTAACGCGACTCGACAACTTTCCGTTCACCTTGAGGCAAGCGGGTTCATCCCGCAGTCACCTTCCCACAATCACTCCGGCGTTCCCGTTACATCCTGTTCCTACATCAAAGTCGGGAAAAAAGAAAAAGACAGTAGAAACGATTACGCTTCAGCACTGCTCGGGAAAGACAAATGGGAAAAGGGTTTCGATTGGAGGCGATGTTTATTATCTTTCCATCTTCCTTTAAGGATTTTTTTTTTTTTTTTTTTTTTTTTAAATTACCGTTATTTGACAGTTTCAAACGAAACGAGCAAAAAGCTCGGGATGTGATCTGAAAGTCAGGATAGACAGCACAGCTTGAATGTCGTCATTCTCGATGATATAAAGAATTCATGGCACGAAACTGGAACGAGAAATTTTTCTGGAAAGAACATAGCGCAGATGTAGCATAATTCTTTACAGCCTCGGCGCACTTATTGCGTGACACATTCTGTCGTCAAAAACTGGTAGATAAGAGACTGCATGATCAAAATAGGGAGAAATTTGTATACCAATTGAATCGATCGGAGCTAAAAGGCGTTAAGTCCAAATGTGCATATTTTGTGTTGTTGAATATCGAACGTTGTTTGGGCAAGACGCATCAAACGGCACTGAAAAGAATTAGACCGGCGTTCGCTTGTATGTTAAAATGGTGCTGCGTGTAATGTATGCGGATTAGAAACGTGATAAATGACGGACTTATTAGTTTACAGATCTGTGCCGTGGAGATACATGTTGCAGATTATAATGAAATTTTGATAAATTTGCTTTTGATCAATATGTTTTAACAAGACTGTTATACCCACAGAAACTGAAGTGCTCCCAAGAGACAAGAAACACGCGCTTTCCTCACCTAAAATATATTCAAGTAGGAGAGCAAGAAGACTGAAGAGGTGGAAGCATCTGTTTACATCTACTCTCTTGTCAAAAACACAGATTTTTCTGGGAAAGACAAGATGGCTGCCTTGTCTTACCATGCTGTCTTAAAAAGCATACAAAGTTTCCATAAAATTCAAAAAGATGCAGGACATTGCAGAAGAGTGTTTGTTTGTTTCTTCGTGAATTTAAATTCTATTCGACCATACTAATAATACATTTTATTATAATTAATACTTGTCCATTAATATATATTTTAAAGACATAAGATCAATATAGCTTGTTACATTTAGCGATCATTACAGGACCCGAAATTACTAGTAATCGCGGAGCAGAGAAGCATTAAATCCACTTCCAAAAAGCAAAATTAAGTGCGAATTAAACGTTAATCTTGTATTTTCACCATTCTGAGACCGTATTTTATAGATAATAACAGTAATAATCTGTATCTATTAGATTCTGGAACATTTACACAGCTTTTGCTTCTCCTGAAAAGTTGTGAAAATCGACTTATGCCTCTCTGCTCCGACCGATACAATTGTATGTTTTTATACGAAAAATTGGAGTTCGGAGACTATAAGACTTTGTTATTTGACAAGGACCATATATTGCCCAGCGCGATACACTAAGTGAGCAAGCTTCCCGTCGTTCTGGGTACGTCAGTACCTACTCCACTTGCTCTGTGGTTCAGCTTGGCTACCATACGTACATTCCTTTCCACTTGGCGTTAACTAGTGTAAATATGATGTAATTGTGTGGCATTCAGTAACTTTGTGTCGACATTATCTAGCTGTAAAATGTGTTGTACGTGGCGTATGGATGCAAAACTAGAAAAGAAGACATAAGGAGTATATGGAATAAATTTTCCTTCCATCTTTTCCTTGAGGTTCAGCACGGAAAGAAATATATTCAAAAAAGTTCAAATGCTTGTAAACCTAAGAGACCAAACTGCAAAGTCTATCGGTCACTCGACTAACAAAAATATTTAAATCAACTTACGCTAAGGATGACACACACACATACATACCAGATGGAAGACTCGAACTTCCGGCAGGAGTGGCAGCGCAATCAGTGGGCATGCCTTTGACCACGAGGCGATTCTAACTCGGCGAAGGAAATAGATTAAAACAATTAGGAGGTACAATTACAAGAAACAGAAAGACAAAGATCTGTAGGAAGTTTCATCAGAAGGCCATGGAAATGAAGACTTAGCCGGCCGCAGTGGCCGAGCGGTCTGCGGCGTGCCAGTCACGGTCTGCACGGTCGGTGCGGTCGGGGGTTCGAATCCCCCCTCGGGATGGATGTTTGTGCCGTCTTTAGTATAGGCTAGTTCATAATTAGTTTGTAAGATTAGGGACTGATGACCCCGTAGTTATGTCCCATAAGACTTAGTAGTAGCAGTGGAACCAGATGTTTCACCTTTACTGTTGTATGTTGTGGCATACATTGCAGACTACATCCACGACACCTAGACAGGAAAATAAAATGTAAATAATGTTTTAGGGCTTTCACCATGTACAACCAGAACAGCCCTTTAAATTTATCTATGAATTTGGTGTCAATATAAACTATAGGGTCAGTCGTTTATGGTAATGAAACCGCCATTTTCTTGCTGCAATCTCCTTATTTCGTCCATATGTGTTTCGTATTCTCCTATTTTAGGGCATCATCAGTGGATTCGTTATCTAGAAATTACATTTTTGTTTACAGACATAGCCTTAACAGATTATAAACAGTTCACTTTGTTTTAACTGAAATAAGTATGAGCTATTCACATTTTATAGTCTTGCACCTGGTCACTGGTTGAATTCACGAAAAATCCGCAATGTCACTTTTTGCAAGTGTTTGATCACAGCTTCACAATCCTGGTGGAGTATCTCATTTCGGAATTCACTTGTTTCCCATGTGTTGCCAACGTAACTATGAGCATTATGCATGTGTTTTGTGTGTATGGAAAAGATAGTGCAATGGTTGTTGTTGTTGTGTGTGTGAAAAATCTCAGGAGTTTATTACAAAAAATGGCACAAGTTTCTTGGGGCGATCTACTACAGCATGCTATACGGCACTTTGGAATGAACTGATTCAAATGTTTGTAACTAAAAGGTAAAGCAGTCAACAATCCGAAGATTGATTTGAATACCACAGAGCTTTACTAGACATGGTCCCATTTGGAGGCGGTAAGCCGTTGCCTTCCTCCGACCTTCGAACTGACTTACCCAGCCAGTTATAGGGGGACCTACAGTTTAACGTGGGTTCCGAACCTCGGTGCTACTCGGTATTTTTCACATATGGGATAAAACTACTGTGATCATCAGCACCTAGCCTTAGAAACTTCTCAAAGGACAACACAACGCGCGCGCGCACACACGCACACACACGCACCTATACACATGCTTGAGGAAGGAGTCGAACCTCAGACGGGAGCGGCCGCGCAGTCCCTGACATGGCGCCTAGAACCGCGCGGCCATTTCCACGAGCCTTTGAACTGATCCATTCCGGCATTCGCCTGATTTAGAGAAATCACGGGAAACGTAAATCTGGATGTCGGAATGCGAGTCCAGTATGATAACCACTCTGCCACCTCACTCTGTTGCGCTATAAAACAAGGAAAGGAAAGAGAGAAAATCACACTATTGAATTAGTAAACATAGCAGGAGAGCAGACTTTGCTGTACAGAAGCCAACAGCCGAGCAGATTGATATCCTCATCAACGCATTGCTAGGACGGGTCCTTCAACGTCGCACATTATGATTTATAATTCCGGGTCGCAATCATTTGTGCGAAATCATTGCCGTCCAACTTCAAACATTACACGCCTCAGAATCCGCTCTTAGTTGCAGAGTTGATTGTCTGCTGGCCGCAAGCAGTGACTGCTGGCCAGTAACGAGCCATTGATCCGCTTAGTGCAGGTATTGCGACCAGTCTGACCACAGGCCTGGTTTTTTTTTTAAGGCAGCGTTAAACCAACAGAGACAAAGCGGCTCGGCGTTTAGCTGGGAGTGCGGTCGGGAATTTATTTGCCGTGTTAGGCCGGAGAGAGCGATCGGCCGCTGACAGATGTATCTAAAGAACAGCTGCGACCCACTTTCGCAGTTACGTAAATTTCCCGATTGTATTCTCCGGAGCCTGTAATTTATGACTCCTTCTTGCAGATACGTACCTGCCTCGTGTTGCCCAAAGTAGGTAATTTTTTTGTTTACATCCCCACACTTGTTTCGCCACAGGCTTAGTCCGTCGAAAGTCGAATGTGGTCATGGACAGAACGGTTGTGTACTTGGAAGGGTTTGATATTCTTTAAGCAGGTATGCGCAATATTATGCAGACTTTTTCCTGAATAATAAGACGGTAATAAGCTTCCTAAATTGCCGTATTTTCTAACGTACTTCAAGATAATTACAGTTGGACAATTAATTTCCTAAAGAAGTTTTTTAAAAACAAATTACGCCTTTGAAGTTAAAAACTCCGCGAGGGAGCTCTCAGCATCAGTTGAAGCACACCCTATCACCGTCTTATCCCTGTGTCGTATTACGGGCGGGGTGGGGGGGGGGGGAGGAGATAAAAACATGAAAACACGAAAAACACCAGTTTATATACGACACACGAAAACTATTTTGGATCAGAACTATTCCAGTCCTCCTGGAATGGATAAATACAGTACTTGCATGGTTTCAAGGGAAACGTATACAATTCTTTCTGCAAAATAATGGCAAGTTAGGGTAACGATGATGGTCCTCGATAGCTATGACGCACCATTGTCCCCAAAGTAGACCACAAAGAACCAAAATAATAAAACTGATGACAATGGTGGGCTGGAGAGGTATGACAGTTCGTCCTTGCGGTTACAAAGCGCGTCCTGTATCAAGCAGGAAGTGCGAAAAGGAACTTTGTGGTGTTGTAACACCACTGGGGAACAAATTTTGCACACTGGGATGGACCATTTCAGCCAAAATCGTAATACAATCTTTGTTAGTAATGCGACCGTTCAGAGTAACTGTAGTGCCCCTGGAATACCACGGTATGGCTACCCAGATCATCATCAAATCCCTGCTATGTTTCACTCCTGGTACGTAAACTCCTCTACCCGATTTGCTCATTTTCTCCGTATTCCAATACGGTGTTTCAAGGAAAGGCACGAAGATTTCTTATTACAGATATTAGCAACACTGATAACTGGTTTTAAATTTCAACTCCCTGCAGATGCGTGGGTATAAAGCTCCTTTCGTGTTGTTTGTCCTATCCGGTTCCCCGAGTGCGGCTTTCAGTTCTGCACCGACTTTTGCAGCTGTCGTCCGCTTAATCTCGTCACACTCTACCTCAATGATCGTTTGTCACCATTTCGCTGCGTCGTGACTAAGTGGACATTTTTTTTTAGGTTTTTCTCTTCGATATTCTTGAATCACCAAACACTTCGGCTATCTTTGTTACGCTACACACCTTGCAGGAACACCAGCAATTTGCTCATTGCGGAACTCACTGACTTCTATGTTGCTTCACGTACAATCAAACAAACCACTGTTCTGACTACAAATGACAACTGCAACGTTTCTAGAGCGTTGTATTGGTACAGTTCGTGATGAAAGACTACAATTTCATTTTCAGGCTTGGCTAGCATTTGTATTTATGTGCAAGCAGGCATTCGCCGCGTTGTTTCCATATTTGTGTTAGAACTCTGCAAATGGCGTAATTCTGACATCGTTTGGAGGAGGCATGGTGTCAGCATACATACCACACTCCTGACCGTCTTCGGCTTTTCAGGCCTTCGAGCTGCTACTTCGTACTCGTAGGAACGAAAGATATTTTTCACGAGTTTGAGTGGACCGCATTCCAGTTTTCCCACAAAGAAAAATCAGACCCTAGTAGGAATTGTATCCGGCTACTTCGCATAGCAAATTCAAAATTTCAAAAGTTTGTAAATCCAAGGGACTTAACTACTTTGGTCATCAGTCCCTAGGCTTACAAGCTGCTTAAACTAACTTATAGTAACTTACGGTAAGGACAACACACGCACCCATGCCCGAAGGACGACTCGAACCTCCGACAACGAGCAGCCGAGCGCTCCGCAGCAAGTCGCCTTAGAATGCTTGGTCACTCCATTGTGGTAGGCAATACATTGGCAGAGTCTGCGGATCTAGGAAAATTAATTTAATGTAGTGCTGATGATGCAATAACATTCTAAGGTTTATTAATCAATTAATTGATCGTTCTGGGATTGTTATCAGTTTGCTTGGAATTCAATTTGGAAGTAGAATGTCTGATCAAAGATGAGGTATTATTTGTATATATCTCTCTGTCTTTGTCTGAAGTATGGAATAGACAGATGCTGCGGTCTCGCCACGTGACTTTAATGCTACTACATCTACATCGATACTCCGCAAGCCACCCGATGGTGTGTGGCGGAGGGCACCTTGAGTACCACTATCGGTTCTCCCTCCTATTCCAGTCACATATTGTTTGCGGAAAGAAAGATTGTCGGTATGCCTCACTGTGGGCTCTCATCTCCCTGATTTTATCTTCATGATCTCTTCGCGAGATATACGTAGGAGGGAGCAATATAATGCTAGACTCCTCGGTAAAGGTATGTTCTCGAAACTTCGACAAAAGCCCGTACCGAGCAACAGAGCGTCTCTTCTGCAGAGTCTTCCACTGGAGTTTATCGATCATCTGCGTAACGCTTTCACGATTGCCAAATGATTCTGTAACGAAGCGCGCTGCTCTCCGTTGGATCTTTTCTACATCCTCTATCAACCCCACCTGGTACGGATACCACACCGGTGAGCAGTATTCAAGCTTTGAGCGAACAAGTGTACTGTAACCTACTTCCCTTGTTTTCGGACTGCATTTCCTTAGGATTCTCTCAAGGAATCTAAGTCTGTCATCAGCTTTACCGACGATTGGTTTTATATGGTCTTTCCATTTTAAATCACTCCTAATGCCTACTCCCAGATAATTTATGGAATTGCTTCCAGTTGCTGACCTGCTATAGTGTAGCTAAATGATGAGGATCTTTCTTTCTATGTTATCGCAGAACATTACACTTGTCTACATTGAGATTCAATTGCCATTCCCTGCACCATGCGTCAATTCGATGCAGATCCTCCTGCATTTCAATACAATTTTCCATTGTTACAACCTCTCTATATACTACAGCATCATCCACAAAAGTCTCAGTGAACTTCCGATGTTATCCGCAAGGTTATTTATATATATATTGTGAACAGGAACGGACCCCTGTGGTACACCTGACATCACTCTTACTTAGAAAGACTTCTTCCCATTGAGATTGACATGCTGCATTCTGTTATGTAGGAAATCCTCAATCCAATTACACGATTGGTCTGATAGACCATATGCTCTTTGTTTATTTAACGTCTGTGGGGCACAAACGCCTTGCGGAAGTCAAGAAGTTAAAGAGTTACATCTTAACCATTACGATGTTTAGAGGTGATAATTAAAAGCTTATAGCCACAACTCGTACAAGGACAGAAATTGACTAAAAGAAGGGATCGATTGGTAGGACACATTCTTAGACTTCAATGGATTCTACATTTACCATTGGAGAGAAGGGGATTCAAATGTTTGTTAATCTAAGGGACTCAACTACGTTGGTCATCAGTTCCTAAGTTTACAAACTACTTGAACTAACTTAAAGTAACTTATGCGTTGGACAACACATGCACCTATGTACGAGGGAGGACTCGAACCTCCCGACGGCGAACGGCCAAAAAAAGCTTTTTCTCATGAATTCTGTTCAGTGACTCTTCATTAGTTATGTGATCTACCCATTCTTAATGTACCCATTCTTATTCATCTACATAAATTAGCTACAAAAGTACTGTGGACTACGTAAATATGACTGTGATAAATTGATGTGGGTTCGACGTAGAGCTGTCGAATGGACAAGGAATTAATTAGCTGGATTCCGTGAAGTACGCAAACATGGGGGAGGCGATGTAATGGTAGACAACATGCAGAAGTAAGACGAATACCTGTAACCTGCAAGCCGGCCGCGGTGGCCGAGCGGTCTGCGACGCGCCAGTCACGGTCTGCACGGCCACTGCCGTCGGGGGTTCGAATCTCCCCCTCGGGCTTGGCTATTTGTGTCGTCCTTAATATTAGCTAGTTCATAAGTAGTTTGTATGTTTAGGGACTGATAACCCCGCAGTTAAGTTCAATAAGCTCTACAAACATTTGAACACTTTTTGGAACCTGGAATCCACAGAGAAGTCTGGAGTAGACACTATATTTAGCTGTGGATGACAAGTGGATTTTGTTGTCCGCTGCTGATGATCGCGATGCCACAGCAACGGAAGGAACCAGCAACGAAGTTAATGCAAAAAACTGACGTACACTTTCCAAGAGTTAAGTTACAGAGCTTCGCTAATGGTGCAAAAGAAAAAGCCGCAACCTTGCGAAGGTCAGGTACGGGGACCGCAGTGCAAGCTACCAATAAAGGCAGCTGGGTGGTGCGGTAGGTCCGCAGCGTGAGAAAGGGCTGCCGGGGGAGCGACGGCCGCAAAACAGCGGGCGAGACGAGAATGAAGGAGCAGCGGGAACGAACAGGGGAGAAACGGCGCCATTTGGGGCGGGGCGCGGCGGACAGCGAACGCGAGGAGCACGCGTTCTCGGAACCGGCCTCCGGAAACGTCTGCGAGAGCGAAACCGGCAAGGCGCCGCGCCCCGCCTGGTGCACTGTACTTGACGCGCCGCCAGATCTCTTCCCAGGAGCGCGAGTCAGCGAGTCAGCGCCGGCAAAGGCAGCCGTGGCGTATTGTTCCGCAGAACGAGCTCCGCGCCCAACATGGCCTACTGCCGGCGCGCCAACGACTCACCGGCAGTTCTTTGGCGACGCTCAGCACCGTACCTCTCCTCGCGCACAGGGGAGCCGAAAAACAGTAGTGTGTTGTATAAACGAGCATTTGTTTCTGATATTGGAATTCCGCTTGCAATGGGCTAAAAAAAATCAAATGTTTGTAAATCTGTCGGCTGCCATCAGGACGTGTGTGGAGGAGAATTTGCCTAGGTGCTACAAAGATTGTAGCATCCATATCTATTCAGACAGCCAGGCAGCCCTGAGATCATTGGCAGCTCCTGCAACAAGGTCTAAAATTTTTGCAGAATGTCACAGGGTTCTAGTGGAGCTAGGGGAAAGCAATAGAGTAAACCTATTGTGGGTCCCCGGTCACTCGGCGATCAGTGGCATCGAACATGCCGACAGATTAGCCAGGATGGTGCAGAGACTCCATTTATTGGACCGGAACCTGTCCTGACAATCACCAAGGCAATGATCAAATTGGAGCTACGTAACTGGCTCAGAAGACAGCACGTAGAATATTGGACCAAAGTCCATCAACAAAAACATGGCAAGGTAATGATGCCAAAGCCATGTTTTAAAAGAAGCTCTGCAATCCTCGGTCTGAACAGGAGAGAGACTAGACTCATGGTTGGATTGCTGACAGGCCATGGGAATTTCAAAAAACACCTACATACAACGGGAATAACAGAAGAGGACCCTAAATGTAGGATCTGCGATGACGGTGATGAAACTGCATCACATATAATCTTCGAATGCATTGCATTGGCAGAGAACATTAGGGACAACCAGACCCGAAGAAATTCTGTCTAATAAAGAACTGGTAAAGGGACTCCTTGCACTGTTTAAGGGCATTGGTTCGCTTTACTAGACATACAGGGAGCGAGACCGCACAATAAACTCAGTTTCGGTGCGGGCAGTGGCGGGTTGGATCAACACTGTTTTGGCTTCCCTGAAAAAATCAAATCAAATCAAATCTGTGGGACTCAACCGCATGGTCATTAATCCGTAGCTTACAAACTGCTTAAACTAAGGTAAACTAACCAAAGGACTCGAACCTCTCACGGCGAATGGCCGCGCGCACCGCAGCACGCAGCCCCAGTACGCACGGCTAATCCGCCACGGCTTGTAATTTGATCTTGATTGGGCTGCTTGATGGTCTACTTGTATTTTTCATCTGGTTTTGGATTTGTGGTTAAATCTGCCTTATGCAAGTCATCTTGGTGTGTTTGCCTCTGTAACTTATAAAATAATAGATGACGGGAAATGTGGTAGGTCAACACAAGAAATGTTACACTTTCTGCAGAGCTATGAACATAGTTTATTGTATCATTTTCCAAAGATATAATTTTTTAAATGGAATAATAGTTTTTCTATCGTGTATTGGATTCGTTTAAACCAGCTGCGTTCAAATCAATTTAAACTACATTCCTATCACTGTTAGTTTGGAAGCTACAACCCTTCAAAGGTCTGGGGGCAGAGGCTGCGATAGCGTAGCTGACTGGTCGAGTGGCTATCCCCTGGGGCACGACCCACTGTCTCATGACCACCAGCCAGTCAGCTACGCTGTCGTAGCCTCCGCCCCCTAAACTTTGAAGGGTTGTAGCTCCCAAACTAACAGTGATACGAATGTAGTTTAAATGTATTTGGACGCAGCTGATTTCAACGAATCCAATGTACGATGACATGTTCTGTATAGATGTTGTACAGTTGTGGGGATAGAACACAACCCTATCTCACACCTTTTGAAACTGTGAAGGAATCAGACGTTCCAGCACTTGTCTTTACAAGTGCGGAATGATTATTGTACAGGTCCTAGGATTTTTATCTGTCACTTTCCACTTCTTTCACTTCTGGCAGTGTTGCTGACGTGAAAAATACCGAGTAGCACCGTGGTTCGGAATCCACGTTAAACTGTAGGTCCCCCTATAATTGGCTGGGTAAGTCAGTTCGAAGGTCGGAGGAAGGCAACGGCATACCACCTCCAAACAGGACCATGCCTAGTAAAGCCCTGTGGTGTTCAAACCGATCTTCGGATTGTTTGACTGGTTTACCTTCACATTTATACAACATATTCGTATGGAAAAGGAACATCAATCAAAGGTACGCTAGAGAAGAAGAAACTGAAAAGTGCGAAATACGCTGTTGTAACGATATCTTGTAAATATTATGGATCTATCAACAAGCACGTCAAAATTTATTAATTGAAGAACAACTAGATGACCAATGAAATATATGGAAAAATTTACCAAAACTGTTCGTAACGCAACTGCTAATCCAAGAATAACATCCATGCCCAGTTAATTGCACATTGTAATAGAGAGAAAGAGGCGATTACACACAACTAAGAGAATATGTAGTGCCTATTGTTTTTATTAAGGCAGTAGCCCAGAGTACATGGGACTTCTCCCAAGAGCACCTGAGACGCGATAAAAAGACTGCCCACCTTAAGGAACTCTACGGTAGTAAAACTGGTTTGCACGAGCAGCTTAGGCTGTTGGGTCGCCAGAAAAGTACCCATTCTCGTAAAACTCGGGCTGAAATTTACAGTCCAGTGAGCCTTGAAACAGCGGCTCGTGTTACATGATGCTGGATGACGTACTAAAGTGAAGAAATAAGATGTTGTGAAGAGCTTACTGGAAACACTTGTTGAGTTACGAGATGGCGAGGAGGAAGAAACCGTGAGTGCGCAGCATCAACAACCCGCTACCCGCATAAGTGAGTGCAACATAAAAGTGAATCTTCATATAAATCTGAAACACGTGTACCAAGAATTTGATGTGCATGGAAGGCACTATGTTAGGCGGAAATTTTAACTGAGGTCGCGGAGTAGCGTTTATAAAGCTGAAATCTTACTCGGAAGGGGTAACATTTATGCCCAGACAAACGGATCTCAGTCTGTAGTGATTTTCCTAAATCATGAACGCTGACATGTTCTTTCAAAACAGTTCGAAGCCGATCTAGGAGCGGAACCAGGGTTCGACTCTGGAGTGAGAATCACAGGTCACTGTTTTTTTTTCGGCTGCTGTCATCATCCTAACACTATATTCCCCAACAATATCTAAAAAAAAATTACCATGCCATCACCTACCCTTTCAATGTATCACACGTGTACGATTTTAATAACGGAAAATATTTAAAATTTTAATGTAAGTAGTTTAAGTTGATTTTTCTATGATATATGAGTTTTTCTATAATATATGACTTACTGTATTATTCGTTTCTCTTTGTCAGTAAATAGCACAATTCTTGAGCATAGTAGACTAATCAGTAAACTGAAATTCTGTAAAATACAGGTTTTGAAAAATGTATGTCCAAACATTTGCGCGCTACAACGCTAACACAATTTAAGAACTATAATGCCATCATCGGTAACCTCATAATTTGCACAGTGGAAAAGCGAAGTGTGCTCTCAGTGATACACGAGCCACAACGTCTGTAATTTGGTCTGCAAACTGCGGCTATACGAGTGTGTTAAGCAGAGGAATGATGCTTATTTCAGTTCCCTATGGGGAAGGGGGGGGGGGGGCGGGAAATCAAAAATACGTCGGAGTAAGCGAATAATATCGAATTAGGATATTTGCATTGGTTAATGTGATGTAGAAGAACAAACAAAATTAATCCAAAAAATAAACACTCCCGTAATTTTTTGTACACACTTCGCATATAAATGTAAATGTTTGAATCATAAAGATTTTTTTGTTTGAGAGGGAGGGGGGGCTGACCCCCATGACTCTCCTCTTGGATCCGCAACTGTCCTACCTTCTGCCACTAATCAGTGATATGTTAAACTCTCACATGTGCCATATGCATTGAGGATATCAACGTGGTCTTATGATGGCGTTTTCTGTTAGTAATCAAATGTCTTGGCGTCCCTGCTTATATATCGCCCACACTTACATTCTGGGTGATATTAATAAGAAACCTTTCAATATAGGATCATCCTTGTGCTACTAACGGCCAGAAATTTAGAGTACGCACTTGATCTTGGGATGGGAAAATGCCCCCATACCATAGAAAAATTAACAATGACCAGCGGCAATGAGAAAATAAAAGCAATGAATATCACTGCATTACATAATACACACAATATGTATCTACAGCTCAGGTGAACGACAGTTGAAAAGTGTTTCATCTCTGCACCGGCAAAAGATTTCACATTATTCATCCAGGAGGAATGAGCTAAGGGAATAATAAACATTAGAAACATACAGTATGAACAATGACAGGTAACATTCTACTAGACACAAGCGTGGCATGTGGTACAGTAAAAGTCAGATAATCTGAAAAGATAAATAGAAAGGCTGTCACGTATAGAGGGAGTCTATTAAGTGAAAAATGAAAAGCGGATTAGAATTTCTGCACAGATGAATACGGTGTAATATCAACAAAAACAGAAAATGTCGTAACCGGGTAGGATATCTCGTTTAGAGAGAGGGAAGACAGCGAGTGAATTACTGTGAAAAGTTTAGACATACGATTATTCTCATCAAATCCGAAAGCAGACAAACGCCGACACCTACAGTTCAGTATATATTCTGATAAGTACATGATTAAGAGAGAACCGCGCAGAATAACCAAGTTGTCTAAGGCGTCTTTCTGTGATATGTGCGGCCGTTTCCGTCGGAGTTTCGAGTCCTCGAGTCCTCTTAAGGTGTTTTGTTCTTAGTTTATAATTAGTTTTTAAGTCTAGGAACTAAAGAGCATAGCAGTCCAATAGGTTTACAAGCATTTGAACGTATGCTTAAAGACATAAGGTTGTGTAATTCAACATGTTAAGGCCTATCATGGTAGACTGGATCGGTATAATATGGGAAAGGATACAAACATTATGGCAACATAATTGAGGGCTTGACAGTATGAATGAGCTAGGAGAAAGGCAAATTGATTTCTGCAATACATTTCATTTACTAACATAAACGATGAATAAAAACCGTAGGACAGGCCGGGAATCGAATCTAAGACCTGTGTACGCCGAGCATGAGACTATGAGACTGAGGTCGGTGTATCTGTATAAACATTTATCCTGGAATTTATACTCGCATATTAAAGGGTTTTCAACTCTTTGTAAGTTTAATCTTTATGATGTTTGTGTTTAAGCATAATACATGAGTAAAGCGTTCTTAAGGTTTATTAATTATTGAAACATTATTGCTGTATATTTTCATCAATACCAGACATCCAGCTTAAAAAGAAATTGCAAATCACTGATATTCAAAATGAGATGGAGTTACATGGCAGTTGAATTGTCGCGAAATATGGTAAAAACAACTGGTGTGACACAACTTACTTATATAATTTACATGTAACCACATTTTCATTAATTTTTGTTTGGAGGTTGCACATAACAGTGACATATTACGAACGTGATCTTTGGAAAGATTGTCTGAATTCCTGAGATGTGTTTTCAGCACCTTCATGGGATTCATCATACTCGAGCAGTACTCACAGAAAGACCACACGGATGTCTTGTAAGCTGTACTCTACACGAAAACTCTCCCATTACGTACTAGTAATCTCACGTTGTTTTTCAACGCTTAAAATTTCATTACTATCGGGTTATTTCTTCTGTCGGCCGGGCATTATCTTGTAAATATTAATATCAAGAGACATGTCAAGATCGCAATTTTTATCTTTTAGTTACTAAAGATAAACGGTTTGAACACTCAATCGTGTCATTTTCTAATCTCCTACAATGGCATTTGACTGCTTATTAAAGCGTCCCACATAAAGTTTGGGAGGTATTCTGGTTGATAATGAGGTATAAAATCTTGTGCTGTTGTGTATCAAATATAACATGGATGACTGGTCAAAATTAAAACAGTAATATATATATAAGAACCAACATAGTGCACGTGTTTTGCTGAGCGCCTCCATAACACTGATTAGCTAATCTGATTAGCTCAGCCAGACACGTGCACTATGGTGGTTCTTATGTATATTTTACTGTTTTAATTTTGACCAGCCATCAATGTTATATCTGATATCCAACAGGACAAGATTTTATACCTCATTATCTACCAGAATATCTTCAAAATTTTATGTGGAGCACTTTAATAAGCAGGCAAATGCTATTGTAGGAGACTAGAAAATGTCACCATTGAGTGTTCAAACCGTTCATCTTAAATAAAAATTGCGATCTTGGAATTTTTCTTTATAGTAATGCAATTAGATCGATTTCTATGATAAGTTAAATTTTATAAATACTTTTTATTTTCAGGTTTTTTGTTTCAACCCAGATTCTGGTCTACAAATTCGTGGTCATTTATAGTATTGTAATAGTATTGTAAAGTCTCCCTATAGACAGCTCAAGTTTATCAGGGGTTCTGAAAGTTTCTTTGGTTCCTGATTACCGCAGATCGTTCGAGATAACGGTGTAACTCTCATTTATTCTGGCAACAACTTGGTGATTTTTTTTTAAAAAAACGACCACACTGTCTCTGTTCGACGTTTCTTACTGCCTACACAGCGCGTACTGGTTCTATCGCAGTTGTTGCATGTGACATCGGCTAACACTACTCATACAATGACTACAATGGATCATTTGTTACATTTGTCACTCAGGGACTGAACATTGCAAAACAAGAATCGAGCCGCAACTTCATTACCAAGTCGTCCTTGATATCAGCTGCATGAAAATTCATGCGTTTGCGTTTGCCACCTGGTGTAGATCTGGCAGCAGGGGGAAAAAATAATAACAACCACCAGGCAAAAGAATAACTTTCCAGAACTAAGCAGTACCGCTCATAACAGCAAAAAATGAATATTTGAAAAAGACTTAATGAACGGAAGTAAGACCGAGTTCGCTGATTGTTGTTCTGTCACGGATTTCGTCGAGCACTGTAACCTCCCTGAGGAAAAATTGTCGGATCCTTTGCTTGTGCGTCACGGCTGGAGTGCGTGTTCATTTGCCGGCAGGAAGACTGTAATAAAGAAGACTTTTAGCTTCAGCATAACGGTGGAAATGAAGATTAATAAACAGAAATTGCTCGCGCGGCATGTCCGTGACGTGCTGCGAAGGAAAAACTACCTCTGCCACGGGGCTTCTGTACGCCAGCCACACGCATCTTGTACATTTTCGCTGCCGGAAATTAGCGGCGACGAGTGGGAGGCTTGAGGTAAGCTACTGCTCTTAGCAACTGAAGGGAATCGCATAGCATAACTAGTACTGGTCCTGACGCTTAATACCCCCTTGCTAGGGTCATTCTCTATCTGACGAAGGTCCCGACCGCTTCTAGTCAACGAAAGCATTTCCTACGGGACAGTATGACCTTGCTTGCTTGATAATTCTCCTGAAAAGAGCAGTTTTATTAATGACAATTACCCAAATTGCTGTAAATATTTTGTTTCACGGCGGACTTTTCGGCTTATGCCGTTCTCAAGTGATGCCTGCAAAGAACCTGTTAGTTATTTTGTTGTTTACACGTTTTATGAGTTTGAAATGGATGTCTCTGAGGCAAAAATACTTCCACATTGACGATAAATATTTCAGATAGCATCTGTTAGTTACAAAAACGTTTATTTCATTTGATATTTTCGTTTTTAATATTTATCATAGATGTTATAGACGTAGTATGTTTACAAAGATGTTATAACGGAAATTAAATGCGATCATTTGTTATAATGTGTCTTTGGTCACGCAGATGCTATGTGTGATACTTTATGATTTTATTACCTATGGATCTAAAATAGTGCACCTTCGGATCATCAGTTATCTAATCGTAAAATATTGATAAAATTATCTTTATGAAATATCTATTGACATTGTAAGTATTGTTGCCTCAAAGATATCCATTTCCAACTCATAAAAACATGTATACAAACAAAATAACTAAAATAGATTCTTTGCAGGCATCACTTGAGAATGGCATAAGCCGAAACGGCCGTCGTGAAACAAAATATTTGCAGCAATTTGGGTAATTCTCATTTATTAAAATGTCTTATTATGACATATTTCCTGCTGCGGGCTCTACAGCGAGACAAAAAGAGCCGTTTTATTGTGAACTTTGTACATAAATCTCTTACATCAATACCGACCGTTATGTATTTTATTCACAGTTTAGCTCCCGAATTCAATCATCAGATGCTAAATCATTAACCTCTTTTTGTGATGACAAATATCTAGAATATTTGGGATTTCCTTTATTTGATAGCGAATTTTACAAAACACGAAAAACTGCTACACAAAATATATTTCCAGGGTAAAAGGTACTGCTTAACTCTTAATTATGCAGAAATAAGTGGTCAGTAGTTTTACAGTGTCATATATCAAGAAATTTACGCTTATTTGACTAGAACAGTGTTTTCAACTGTTTCGAATATGCGACCCCCCCCTTCTAAGTAAAACTTCTCAGTTTATATAAGAAAACGTACCAGTTACTTGTTTTTAATGCTCAGCTTTACGCGTTTCGCGAATTTATTCGCATTTTCAGATGCTTATATATTTTTATTTATTGTGATGTCTCCATTTGTGGTATTTCTTTCTCCTGCAATGTGATTTAGACATGATACTACTATCGGAGAATAGTTTGAATAATATATCAGGATGTTATTTCTACACTATTTTTATAAATAACGTTTTTAAGCTACTACTTACGTCTTCTTCATTGTACAGAATCTCACACAAATAGAGAACAACACTACTCTTTTCTTGTAAACAAACGTGATACATAGATGTTAATATAGCACAGATTTACATCATGAGTTGTTACTTTTCTACACAGAGTTGGTATATATTCAAAGAGCTTACATTTTTTGTGACATACACTGACACTCATGAAAACATAGATCATCTTAAGAGACTCCAACATTTCAAAAAATTCCCAGGCAATGGATTTAATGAGAGAACTTGAATTTTTTGTACACCACAAAAAGCAAGGAGAAAAAATCCTGCCGCGGTGGAGTAGCCGATCGGTCTAAGGCGCCTCGCTGTGGAGCGCGCGGTTACTCGCCGTCGGAGGTTCGAGTCCTCTTTGAGGCATGTGTGTGTGTGTGTGTGTGTGTGTGTGTGTGTGTGTGTGTGTGTGTGTGTGTGTGTTGTCCTTAGGTTAGTTTACCTTAGTTTAAGCTAGGGACTAATGACCACGCAGTATGGTCCGATAGATTTACAAAGATTTGAACTTTTTTTTGGAAAAAATCCTCAGTGACAATCTGGATAGTGAATCGACTAATTTCTTTAAAAGCGTCTCATGTCTTACATAAATAGCAATGTAAGTTTAATTCCTCACAATAACTGTAAATAATGAAATAATGTAACTAATATGTCAGAAAAAATGTAACATCTTTGAATATGTACCAATTCTGTGAAAAATAACATTTCTGAATGAATACAAACTCTCTGTAAATCTGTGCTATATCAACATCTATGTAACATGTTCGTTTACAAGAACAGTGTAGTAATTTTTCCATTTTGTGTGAGATTCTGTACAATGAATAAGGCACAATACCTGCAAGTAACAGCTTAGAAATACCGTTTCTAAAAATAGTGAAGAGGTAACATCCTGATATATTATTCAAACTATTCTCCGATTGCAGTATCATGTCCAAACCACTTGACAGGAGAAATAGATCACCACAAATGGGAATGTAGATGGGAATAAATTCTCTAAACGCCTAATGCTGAGCATTAAAAGTAACTGGGCGTTTTCTTTATATAAACTGTGAATCACACAGTTACAGAATACAGCAAGTATTCTGACTCTTGACTCCCCCTCTCCGGGTCCTCACTATTACCTGAAAGGAAATAAATTCAATCTTCTTTCTTTTGCTACAGCTTTCTATTAAATTGTTGGACGATTCTTTTACGCATGTTTCGGAACGGAACACATCCTACTTTTACATGATTTTCCAACAAAAATATGTTTTGCTTAACGAATATTTCGCATTTCAGACAAGAGTTAGAAGCGAATTAAGCTTATTAAGAATTTTCCAGCATTACATATTGTATCATGTTCTTTTACCTATCTATTGGTTCCTGAAAATAGTTTTCAGACATTGCTCTTCTTCGTCACCAACTCAGTGTATTATGAAATAATCAAGAATAATGTTGAGAATCAGAAAGAAAAACGCTCCCATCACAGCAGACCAAGGGAGGTGGGTGGTAGAAATTCCCCTGCGACCATCCAGATTTTCTTAAGTCGCTCCAGGGTGGTTTCTTCCAAAGGTCACGGCCGATTCTCTTCCCCGTCCGTAACCAAAAAAAAAAAAAAAAAAAAAAAAAAAAAAAAAAAAAAAAAATGCAATTTGTGCTCTGTCTCTAATGACCACGATATCGACGGGGCGTTAAACACTCATCTACCTTCCTTCCTCTCACAACAAAACGCGAATATACACATATACACTGGCCTGAAGCAAGGCTGTGAAAGAGGAGAAGTCACTCCTCGAACTGTATACCATCTTTAATAACACTTAAAATATCTAGATATATTCGCGCTTTCCCAGGAGTTGACCCTACTTTCCCAGCGCAGCGAGATCTCAAGGGAGACTCCATCTGTGATAGCAGGTATCCATGAGTGTAGGCATCCTGTACTTAAATGGTATGTAGGGTCATGTTGCACGACATGATAAATGCCATGCTTGATGACATTATGCTATTTGGCATGTTGTGAATCTTCATATTTTCTTGGCGTATTTCATTATAAATAAAATTACAGGTATTCAGCCGTAGCCATTCATTTTATATTGTTAATATTTCGACTGTGTATCGTTCAGCCATTATCAAAGCGATACTAAGCCAACTAGTCTGTTGGTAAAATGTTTGCGTACACCTTCTACACTGCAAAATCGTAGCAAATTCAGCAGTGGCTGAACACTGCATTCGAACAGGCCACAATATCGATTATGAGAATGTTCAGGTATTAACGTCTCTATCATCCTTCTGGGATTCGGTTTTTAGAGATGCCATTGAAATTCGGCTGTGGAGTAATTTCATTATTCGGAATGATGGTTTTATTCTTGATAAAATTTGGAACCCGGCACTCACAACTGTGCGGCTTTGTACTTGTCTGCCGTCGAAGTTACCACAGATTATGATTGTATATAGTCTCCATGGAGGGTGCTACAGCCTTATATATATTTGCCGTTGATTTCCTACGCCTGTACAGTGTAGTTGTCTTAGTATCGGTCTATTGATGAACGATTTACAGCTGGAATATTAGCAATAAGGTATAAATGCTTACGACTGAATACCTGCAATTTTGTTTATAATGTGGCATGTTAACGACATGACAAATCTGCGCGAATATGTCAAGATTTTTTGTTTTAGGCATTCCTGCCAGATAATTCGAGACGCTAGTTCACCTCTTTTACATCTTTGACTCTGACAGGGACATATTCGCCTTTTATTGTGCATTTTTCTTTCTGGTTTAATTATTACGCGTTTCGTCTACTGGAATGTTCCACGAGCGTCTCGTGATCTTACCAAAGCCTTTGTATGATTGTTTCTTACGGGCGTGATCAAGTTTATTCGTCTGTCATGTGTGTAGACGTTTTGCGGCTTTGAATAAACAGAGCTATGCCTAGGGTGCACCATCTTGGAGGTTGTCTACACTTCGCATCCCAGCAAGTGCTGCAAGATGCTGGAAAGACTTCTTTATAGGCGAATATATCCAATAATGCCACAATCCCCTTACACCAAGCAGGATTTTGTGGATATCGAAGATGCTGCGAGCAACTTCAGGCCCTGACATCTTTTATAGAAGTTGTCAAAAGAAAAAGAAACCCTCAGTAGCTTTTAGTGGCCTCACAGCAGCTTATGACACAATATGGCTGGATGGGTTACTGTAAAAGTTAAATCAAAGTGTTCCAAACTCAAAGATCACTACACTAATGGAAAACAAACTTTAAATCGCTCTTTTAAAGGTAACATAGGAGGTGCCACAAGTGAATCCTATACTATAAAAAAATAATAAAAAAAGGGCTTCCGCAGGGCTCCGGTCTGACCCCGCTTTTATTTAACTTGTACACCAGCGACATAGTCACCACTGACTCTCTAAAGTTTATTTACGCTGGCGGCCTAGCAATTACAAGTCAAAGTAACACATTTGAAGAAGGTGAGGAAACACCAGTGATCTAGAAAAGCTCGACCAGTATTACAAAAAGTGGAGAATATGCTAGAAACCTTATTAAAGGTTCATTCCACCTAACCAACAGAATGGCAAATGGAGAATTAAAGGTAATCTTCCGCAAGAAAAACTTACGGCATTCTCGATACCCCAAATATTTGGTTGTGACTTTCGACTTATCCATGATATTTAGGAAACACCTAGAACTAACAGAACACAAGCTAAAATCCAGAAATAAGATACTAAAGAAACTGTCTGATGCTAGCTGGGGGTCCAACGTAAACACCTTAAGAGTTACAACACAAATGTTTGCGTATACTGTTGCCGAATACTGTTCTCCTGTTTGAAATAGAAGCAGCCATGTCAACAAAACACATATCCGTCTAAATGGTCCGATGAGGATCGTGACAGGAACTCTTAAATCCACACCAACACTTTGGCTGACCTTACTCGCCAATATTGTCCCTCCAAATCAACGACAACGAACATGTCTGAAACTCAAATGATCCAGAGACTTACCTATTCGTGAAACATTGAACGACGTACCCGACTAAAATCTAGAGGACCACTATGGGTAAGCACTGGCCAACTCGTCTGACAGCTGTAATCTAAAAGACGAATGTAGAAACCAGTGGACATCCTTCCATGGCCACAAGAATTTGGGCAATATAGATCCGAGCATCCATCTTCCGGTCGCGAGCCAACCATGAAAAATATGGAACGCCCTCAACCGGATCAGAACTGACCACGCTGTGACCAAAGCAACGCTACACAAGCGGAGGATTAACGATGATGAACATCGGTACAAACGCTGGAGCACTTCCTACGCATCTGCCCAAAAAGAAAATTCCTGGGTTCCTGGAGAGAGTTTTCAGATTCAACGCCTGAGCATTTAACTGGTAGGAATCTCTTCATGTTCAATTGTGATCAGAAATGGACCACCAAAGTTCATGTACTGCTGCTCTCCAGCTCCCTTTATTTATTTTGCATACTTGTGCACATTTCTCTTCTCCTAATTGAATAATAGGGTTACCTCATGTTCATCATCAAGAAAGAGGACAGTTCATATAAGAAAAGAGGACACTTTATAGATAACGTAATGTAATTTACAACTTTATAAACGAACCATGTAAAACAACTATAGAATATTTCTTCGTTTGTGTGGCCATAATGTCCGTAGTTGCTTTCATAATTATGAATAGCAGTGATTTTCCGTCTTCCGACTATAGAATACAACAGTAACCTTGTGTGATTATTGAAAAACCAAATATTATGAACCTTGACAGTTTATTCATTATCACTACCATTGTCTCATTCTTGTCTTTTTCACTTTTGAACCAACTATATTTGGAGGACGACGAAATCTCTCTATAGAGCTTTTTGTTTTTCAACAAGTGGTGATAAAAGCTCAGGTATTTCAAATGTTTGAAATTATACTGTACACATACAATAGCTTTTCTATTTTAAATCTATTCCTGTCTTTTGTCCACGGTGTTTTCACAAGAGAAAACACACGTTCTTTGTTGGCATTATGACTAGCTATTTTAAAGCAAAAGACTACTTACGATCTCGAACACAGAATACAAATCTAACCAAAACCACAAAGTTTATCAAAAGCCACACCAAAGAACATAATGCAGAAGGGCACCTTCTTAGACAAGTTCCGAATCGTTTGCAACAGTCAGACTAATGCAGAGAGCGAAATTGTGACTGGCGATTTCGCTGTGTGTAAGCGCGTGATAGTTGCGAACAGTTTGGAACTGCAATGCAAACGAACCCGTTGTCGCCAAGGACGAAAAACAATTTTTCTTTCTCGGAACCCAAAAAACAGGACATTTTGTAGAATTTTATAAATTCCGCCCGGACACATTTTCTTGCTTCAAAAAGAGGACATGTCCGGGAAAAAGAGGACGTATGGTAACCCTATTGAATAAAAATGTTCAAATGTTTGTTAAGCTTATGGGACTTAACTACGGGGTCATCAGTCCCTAAACTTACAAACTACTTATGAACTACTTACGAACTAGGACGGCACAAATATCCATGCCCGAGGGGGGATTCGAACCCCTGACCGTAGTCGCCGTGTAGACCTTGACTGAAGCGCCTCAGGCCCCTCGGCCACCGCGGCCGGCCCTAATTGAATATATCATATTTATATCGAGTATTGTATGTACTCAATACATAATTCAGTAATCCATACGCTAAATAAAAATCTAAGTCTGACGAAATCAAAAATTAAAGAAATATAAAATCCTATTCAGACACGAAAACTATTTTCGTTATGCTTCGGTACTGAGCCACAACTAATGTGGGCTGGTAAGCTTGGTGTT
Source organism: Locusta migratoria (assembly GCA_026315105.1). Classification (NCBI taxonomy): domain Eukaryota; kingdom Metazoa; phylum Arthropoda; class Insecta; order Orthoptera; family Acrididae; genus Locusta; species Locusta migratoria. The sequence continues at coordinate 383,393,478 of CM048744.1, forward strand.
AGCTGCTGTAAATGTCGCCACACGCGATTAATGCTGAATCATATACAACTCCTGTCGCCACTAGCTGAATAAGGAGTGCTGACCTTCGAAGAAAGCAGCAGGGCGACCTTCGGAAATGGGCGTACTCGCTAATGTAGTGTCGTAAGTCAAAACGAGCAACGCGTCGTGACATTAACGAGTCTACAGAACAGTCAGGGAACAAAATAAAGCCCTTGCGTGTGGAATGAATACAAGAATCATTGTTTCGTTCGAAACAATAATATCTTCTCACGATTTTCTTGTGATTTATTTGATAACGATATTGTTTTCCCCAGGATCCGCCCAGTCAGGAACTTTTACGCAGATCTCGCTTGTGGGAAGAGGTATATTCGAATCTCGGTGTAACACTGAAGTCAGTTTAGGTGCGGTGGAGGTACCTTTGTGCAGAGCGCGGGGTTGCTCACAGTCTTGCTCCTTCGATCGCGCGCGCGCGAGCTTGTGTGTGTGTGTGTGTGTGTGTGTGTGTGTGTGTGTGTTGTCCTCAGCATAAGTCAGTTTTTGTTTGTTTGTAATCCATGGAACTGATACGCATAGTAGTTAAGGCCCTTAGATTTACAAACATTTGAATATTTGAAGTTTAGACTGACCGTAGCGCCCCTGACTCGATTACGGCAATTGCCGGGATGATTCCTATACGCTACTGTACGTGACGAAACAAGTTGTCAAATTTTACTATGTTTGCCAAACATTTGACTGTGTACTGTACTGTTTGACGTGTTCATCAAGCACCGCGTGTGTTTGACTGTTAGACGGAAATGACTGATGGAAAATTTGTCAACATGGAATATGTCGTTTGTGTCTGTTCTGTCGCGTACCTTTAGTGAAAAAAATGATTTATTACAGTTTCTCTGATATACTATGGAAACTACAATAAGGGATTAAAAAATAACATTGGCAGTTACAAAAATGGTAGAGGTTTCGCAAATTTCGCAATCATCTATTGCGCGGGAAGTGATTAACAAAAAAAGCTGACAATATCATCTGCACAAAACTCAAGCGGGAATGCAGTAAAAAAAAAAAAAAAAAAAAAAAAAAAAAAAAAAAAAAAAAAAAAATCGAAGGTCTCGTCTTCTTTCACGAACGATGTAGACTATGCCGGGTACCTCAAATGTTTTGGGCGAAAATGAAACGGCCGATAGTTTTTTAAATTTATTTTTATTTGGACCTAGATCTATCATGTTCCACCTGATGCAATTCATGGAACAAGCCAGTGCGTGAAATTGTAACAGAACAGAACAGTAGTAATAACGTATAGGAATCCTATGCACATGATACGCCTAAGCATAATTAGAAGCAACTATGTAACACAGACATTAGTTTCCTGCTTTAATTCTCCAGGACTCCATGGACAGAACAGAAAATGAGCCAGCCGCGAGAAAGTAGCCACGTGGCCTAAGGCGTAATGCTACGGACTGGGCAGCCGCTATCGCCGGAGGTTCGACCCCCCCCCCCCCTTGTGTGTGTGTGTGTGTGTGTGTGTGTGTGTGTGTGTGTGTGCGCGCGTGTAAATCTAGGCACTGATGACCATAGCAGTTTGGTCCAACAGGTTTACAAACATTTGAAAGTGAGTCCGCAGGAAACACTTAAGTTTGGACTTGAAGATACGTGGTTACCACTAAGAGTTTTGAATTCTTATGGTAGCTTATTGAAAATAGATACAGAGGAATACTGCACGCCATTCTGTTGTCGAGTCAATGAGGTGTGATAGAAATGCAGATTAGAGTTCCGTCTCTTAATGCGTGAAAACTGCTAACTCTAGTGAATAAGCTGTTATTGTTGACAACACGACATTAAAGAATATATGAAGTGAGAGGCCAATGTCAGAGTGCTCAGGCTACTGAACAGAGGTCGGTAAGAGGTACGCGAGCTCGGACCACCGGCCGTTTCTGAGCCATAAATACCCTTTTTTAATCAGAACAGCTACCACAAAAAATCATACTTCACAAGCGAGTAAAAAGAAGCAAAGAAGACCAATTTTCGTGTTCAATTATCATTTATCTGATACTGTTCTTATAGTAAGTAATCCAGCATTACGTTTTTGAACTAGATTCTAAACGACAGCATACTATCTATCTGGACATCTAGAAATTTGAACTGTTCAACCTTACGTATTATATTCATTTTATGTGCTAACAAAATGTCAGTTTTTCTTCACTTGTTTGCTAGAAACTGTAAAAACTGAATGTTACTGTGATTTAGCTTCAATTTACTTTCTGCAAGCCATGAGTGTAAGTCTTGAACAGTGTTATTAGACACTGTGTCATTATCGCCAATATCGCAATCATCTTTCACTACTGTAAGATAACAGAAATACTGGGGAATCTTTATTGTGTGGTAAACACATGTCTGGAACATTTCAGGTGGTAGCCTGTAGCTGGGGAGGTCACAGATACGTGGAGCTGGGTGCTACCCATCGCTAAAGCGACGATGCTGGACAATGGACAGGGCTGTTCTCAGCATGCAAAGGTGGCGGTAATTATGGATAATGGACTGAGTTGAAAGATGACCCTAATAGGAAATTAAAAATTCAATAATAATTCACCATTTTGCTCTATAGCAAATCCAAATATTCTAAAGAACGCAGAAAAATTAGGCGCATATCGTGAATCGATAATATTTTTCATATCTTGAAAACTACAGACGTTAACATCCACGGCAACTGAATATAGCAAAATTAAAATTACCAACTTTTGAATGCATCATGCGTTTTCAACAAACTATGTCTTAGATAACGGCTTATAACCTCAAGCTATCTTTTTGAATGCAACACATTTTTGTCTATTCATTTAAGGATTTATGACACTTGCTATAATAATGTGTTATGAAATATAGTCAGATCGTCCTATCCTCCACAGGACCTCAGCAATTGCAAGCAGCATAATATGCACCTCTTATCTTCATGTTCATATATCTACTTAATGAATAATTGTCTATTTTTGCTAGTGATTTTGCGTAAATATTGTATAGTGTGAGCTGTCAAACTCATAGAGACAGGTCTGTTTACTTACTTATTTCGTTCATTATTGTTTGTACTGCTGCTAAATAGTCACAAGGTGACTGAATGTTATAACTTTTCTATTTAATATTGCAAAATGCTTAAGTTAGTGTGGAAGTGGTCAAAGTCAAAACAAATCTTTCCTGTTGTGAACTCTGTTACTTTTGGAGGGGATGGCAATCGCCCAATGAGAGAGTTGCTAGGACAGAAGACTGCTGTGGTCAGAAAAATACTTGGACGGTGCGGGTGGAGAGTTCCTTGGGGGCTGCAGGAACACTTTGTATCTCGTATTGGAAGGAAGAGGACCTGCCTGGTTAGCTAGAGCGATAGCCTGCGCGGCAAACAGCCGCGTGTAAGGGCTGCAACGACGCCAACGGCTAATGTGTGCTAGTTGAAGACCTTTAAACTTTTTCCGTTTCGGTATTGTAACTGAACAGTGTATGTGATTTCGTGTTGTGTGACGGTGAAATGGATTTAGTTACTTACCATCGTCAATGATTACTTAGCTGGGGATTTTGCTATCATTCTCATAACTCAACTAAAACATCTGTTTTGATAATTTAAAAGGTTTAAATCTAATTTATTACTTTTGTGTAGGGCCACTTCCTATAGATAAATCTTGTTTTTGAATAAATATTATTCATTTTTACATGGTGTGGTACAGCAACCGTGTTAAGTTGAATTCTTGAATAAAAGAACGTCTTGATCGCAAATATTTTTTATTTGAATGACGCGTTTCGCCCTGTTAGGTCATCTTAAGATATCTGACACTTGATATTGGTATTTTATGTAAATTGTGTCCACATTTAAAATTAACAACTGTTATACGACCGACCCAACACCTACAGTGTTGTGGAACGCTAAGCTTTATTGGCGGTTACTCGCAGTACAAATCTGAACGCTGACCCAGGCAGTATCAGTACCTATACCGACGCAATTCGTATTAATATGTTGACGACCTAAGGTACAGCGACATCATACAAGGTAAATCTTCCAATATACATTCAGTTAAACAATGTATCAATTTGTTTTCAACGGTCAGTGTTACCGCAGATCAATTGTTTACATATTATTGTCTCTCTATCACCGCATTTTAATCTAAACACCCTCTACCACAGAGTACATAAAACATTAGTACCGTAAATTATCACAACTTCTTATTACCAGTCTGGTTTGAAAATAAAAAATTTCGAAATATTTTCATGTAAATATTGTAAGTTCTGTATCATTTTTTTTCTGTGTCAGATATCTGAAGATGCCCTAACCGGGCGAAACGCGTCATTGAAATAGAAAATGTTTGCAATATTTTATTCAAGAAATATTATTCAACTGAGTTATCTGACGTTGTCTATATCATTTGCAAATGTTAGAATAAAACCACTTTATTAATCATTATCTGTATTTTATATATCATTATTATTTGTTAAATGGTAGCCTATGCATAAAGTGTTTGACTGCAGACTCACAGATACAAGGTATCATTTACAGCCATTGTAGTTGTTGAGCATGAAAGCTGACACGTACGGCTTGACCCTTAGACTACATCGAACCATATTTCATTCACTGAGCCCTGAAGAGCTCAACACGTGTATGCTGTGTTTATACACCGTGTTATGTCCCAAATAAATTAGGTTGTGGTATCTCTGATCCCCTCTTGATGTTGCATTATGGATGGCTAGCAATATATTCTTCCACGAGTCCAATATCCAGCTATGCAAATGTTATGGGAGGTGCTGCTCTAGCTGCAAAGTGACTTCAAAGTGCATCCAACACATGCGCAATCGGATTTAAGTTCAGTGAACAAGCTGTACATTCCCTTAGCTTCCATTGGAATTCTGTACGGTGAAGAAGAAAATTTTCAGTTGTTCAAAAATGTTCAAATGTTTGTAATTCTATGGGACTTAACTGCTTGGTTATTAGTCCCTAGACTTGCAGACTATTTAAACTAAGTTAAACTAACCTAAGGACAACACACACATCCATGCCCGAGGCAGGATTCGAACCTCCGACGCGGCAGGCCACGCGATCCGTAACGTGGCGCTCCAGACCGCTCCGCTACTCCCGCGCGGCAACTTTTTAGTTGATGTTTGTTTTTCTGCCTTAGTTTCAGAACTTTGTTAGTTTTGTTTCCAGAAGATGATTAGTTTGTGTTGTCAATAAACACAATTTCCATATCGGACAGTGTCTATCAGTTATTATCTCCTGAGGTGAGATATAGCACCTCGTACATATGGCAATAAGGCGACGTTTTGGGCTTCCTCATGCTCTTCCTTACTTCGTTCATCTTTTCTCGTCTCTTTTTTGTCTGCCACACCCATCCCATAACCATTGGCTGCCAAGATGGACTTCCAGATGTTGTGGTTTGCATAGGGTGATGGTGGGAGGAGGCATGTAGGTACCTGCATGTGCTGGTGGCTTTTCTATATAACCTGCGTGGTAGACAAAAAAGTGACAACGGCCGCGGAAGCCTGCGCCTACATTTTAGTTTGCCGATGACAATACTTCAGAACCTAGCTACCTCGACTGATCCTCTAAATGTTTTGACAAGTGTAGAATGTCGTTTTCTGTATCTCACATTAGTCCCAAGTCAGACGAGAGTGATGGAGCGTATAGTATGTTAGCTAAATCGCCTCACCAGCCTTCCTGCTTCGTCCGTAGACAGTCGCGGCTGGACACCGTGCGGTGTTTCACAGCCGACGTGGGACGGGGTGCGGCCTGGCGGCTGGAGAGCCGTCCAGTGAAGGCACGGTCCGGCCCACTCCAAGGACGCGTCGTGCCGACCGGCATCGGCAGTCCAGGATGTGCTCAACGCCTGTCACTAATGACGCCTTATACGGAAGCGCGCAGGGTGCGCGCGCCGAGCCGGAGGTGCCGCACACCCATCTGCGGGTTTCGCCGCGTCTGGTACAGTACTGGTGCCGGTACCGGGGCAGCGCCTACCTGCTGGCCGCATCTGCTGGGAGCGGGACGCCAGCAGCTGACACAGCGCACCGAACACAAATGTAATTTCGCATTTACACATCAAAGTGCTCTCTACCGCGACTTGTTCGGAGGTCATGAATTACAAGGCAAATATGTCTCTGACCATAGATTGAGGACTTTCACGATCGGATGTCATAACTGTTGCATAACGCAATGTTAGGAACAGAAATGTATCTCCCATATGATATGTACTGCACGTGTCCCTTGACGTTTCCACTTCACTATTACATAAGACTCATAGAGATGTTTATAAGTGTGAAAATCTCGCGTACAGATTACTGGCACAAGTAACACCCTAACACCTGACCACGTTAAAATAGTAAATAATTAATTTTAATCAATAAATAAAAATATTTTATTATATGGTATTTTCGTACTAATAAACTAATATAATTCTTAGTATAGAAACCGTCCTCCTTTATTATTTGATTTTGGTTCTTTCTATTTTTTATGTTCTTTCTAATTTTGATTTTTTAGTTAAAATGCAATTTTTCTTTTGTTTCATCTTTGACTTCTTGAGTTCCGCGGAGCGCCCCATTCTGCTCTCTCATGACGTCTAATGACTACTAAGGTCCCTGATATGGAATACCTAACTGGTAGTAGGTGGCAGAAAAATGTACCCAATATGAAAAACGTACATTTTTTTAGTGTGTTCCGATACGTTTCATCATGTAGTGTATCTCATGTTATGAACCTCCCGATACCAATGCTGTAAATAGGTATAACCAACATTGCAAGTGCAATCATAGTTTTCCTAAGTTTATTTATCCAGAACAGTCATCGACAAACATGTCTGACTCTCATTGGTAGCCAATACGAGGTGACTGGAAACTTGTGCCAGATTAGAGTTTGAATCCCGGAGCACCTTCTGAATCAACCTGCTTGAGCCTGTCTCCAGGCCTGACTAAAACACGCATTATATCTGATGTTTTGAGATAACATTTCAGAGAGCTAACGCTAAAGCTCCATGTACTGTGCTATGGGTCCAACCGGCACCCACAGAGTGCCGTGTCATCAACTGCGTTTTTTCAACTTTCTCTCATCTTGCCGACCCTCGAAGACGTTTCTCCATATGTCACGAAGGTTGTGACCAAAATTATCCAGACACCTGGCTGAAAATGATTTACAAGTTAGTGGCGCCCTACATCGGTAATGCTGGAATTCAATATGCTGTTGGCGCACCATTAGCCTTGATGACAGTTTCCAGTCTCGCAGGTATCAGTCAGGTGCTTGAAGATTTCTTGGGGAATGGCAGCCCATTCTGCACGAACTGTTGCTCTGAAAAGAGGTATTCTGACATCGCATGGCCACATTGTGTACCGTGATTCGTCATTCCACACAACGATTTTCCATTGTTCAGTCGTCCAGAGAATTTACGATCCTTACAACAGGCGATGCTTCGTGTAGCATTCAGCTGCGTCATGTGTGGCTTACGGGCAGCCGCTCGACCATGAAATCAAAGTTTTCTCACCTCCCACCTAACTGTTATAGTACTTGGAGTGGATACTGCTGCAGTTTGGAATTCTTGTGCGATGGTTTGGATAGATGCCTGCCTATTACACTGTACGACCCTCTTCAACTGTCGGCGGTCTCTATCAGTCAACAGACGAGGTCGACCTGTACGCTTTCGTGCTGTACGGGTCCCTTCACATTTCCACTTCACTATTACATCAGACTCATAGGGATCTTTAAAAGGGCTTTACTACGAATAGTCCTGTTTGGAGGTGATATGCCGTTGCCTTCCTCCGACCATCGAACTGACTTACCCAGTCAGGGGCAACTTCAGTTTAACGTGGGTTCCCAACCTCGGTGCTACTCGATACTTTTCACATTAGCAACACTGCCAGAGGTGAAAGAAGTGGAAAGTGACTGATAAAAATCGTAGGACCTGGCGGGGATAGAACCCGCGACCTTTGGATTTGTAGTCTGGTAGTCTGCCACTGTGCTACCGAGCCGCACATGGAAATTTGTAAGTGTGAAAATCTCGCGTACAGATTCCTGACACAAGTAACATCCAATCACCTTACAATGTTCGAAGTCCGTGAGTTCCGCGGAGCGCCACATTCTGCTCTCTCATGACGTCTAATGACTACTACGGTCCCTGATACGGAATACATACCTGCCACATTAGGTGGCAGAAAAATGCACTTAATATGAAAAACATACTTTTTTGTTGTTGTCTCGATACGTTTCATCATGTAGTGTATCTCACGTTATGAACCTTCCGAAACCAATGCTATGAATAGGTATAACCAACATTCCAAGTGCAGTCATAGTTTGCCTAAGTTTGTTTATTCAGAACTTTTGTTTGTTCTGGAGAAATTGACACTAATAATGATAACTATTAAAATGGGGAGAACCAGCTTTGGCCGCATTGAAATCTTAATTTTTTATATACAATACAGATCGATTTCGGTCAGGGTATGACCATCCCCAGTGCTAGAATCCAAGCCCTGTGGGCCCACAAAAACTTGCAGTTTTAATATTAACATCAAGTAGTCAGTACACAAGTAGAATGTCAAACATAATGTTTATGTTTCACATTCTACTTATGTACTGCCTACTTGATGTTAATGTTCGTGGGCCCACAGGGCTTGGATTCTAAAAGCGACCTGTATTGTGTATAAAAAAATTAAGATTTCAATGCGGCAAATCTGGTTCTTCCAATTTTAATAATTTTAATGTGGTCGCTCTGCACCAGATTCTGGGTGGAGTCGCCTACATATACTGATAACTCCTATTAACCGATACTATTTAGTATTATATTATATGGTGTAAATATCAACAATATCAGTATTTCTGTTAAAGTTAGAAAAAATTCTCGCCGAAATGCATGAAGCTCTCTTGTTGTTCTGACGTCCGAATTATGTTAGGAACATTTGCCCTAAAATACCTGCTGGGCAATTATCATCTGTTTTTATAATATAGTTTCCAGTTTATTACCGTATTTTTCTATATCAAAACAGTTTGTGTGGATAAGAATTTATATCTCAATTTTAAGTGGATATTAAACACAATTTTCCTGTGTTAACATGTCAAAATAGTGAAGCTCGACTGCCATTAATGTGAAACTACATATAGAGAGACCTTGGCTCCATGGAAGGGATACAGTTTTTAGCTAGAATGTAGACAATTATTACCAAGAGTACACCCACTGAGGAGATCATACGACACTTCCAACAAGGAAAGACACCTGGAAAGATAGGTAATGGAACTCTCGTCCTCCACACAGCGGTCAGGTTTGACGACCATTCAACTAAGGATGTGAGTAAAAAAAATCTACACCGTCCAGTGCGAATCGTTACAATATAAATATCGTCTCAAATATATCGAATTCAAGGGCATTTACTTTGATGCTCCCCTTGCAGCATCCGTCAGCTGCAATAGCAGTAGTAATTAAGAAAACTCGTTCCGAGCATAGGTGGATGAATCACTTGTGTCCCGAATATAGATCAGATATAATTTAAGAAAACTAACAATTACGAAAGGTTTTTTGTCAGCATTGTCAGTACGTAGTGAACTGCAAAATGGTACAGAAAAACAAAAAAACTCATCGTAAGGTAACAGCCATGGTCGCTATGAAGATTTTTTTTTAATTTTTCTCCCATATCATACGTTTCGATGTACTATGACATAATTTTCAAATTTATTACATTATTAATGACTCAAATGAGGAGAGTTTATTTTAATTTTGAGCCATTAATAATGCATTACATAGATTTGAAAATAAAATGTTTTCCTCATATCGGCTATGGATATTAGCAAGACGTTTTGTTTTTCTAAATTAAGAAAGGTATTTTAAATCAATGTAAGATGCAATTTTTGAATCCGGACGCGTTTCGTTTAGTTGAATTGAAAACACCTTCAGCACTCTGCAATATGTAATAGTTATTTATAATTTGATTTGTTTTCACAGATCGGAAATCAGTTAGTTAATAAAACTTATTAATGTAGAACATTTTAATTAAATTCATATTTTCCCTCACATCAGGAAGCGCCATTTGCTTCCATGTTTTATGGCTCTTCTACTTTCTGTTCTACCATGAACCGCGCAAGTAGATGGCGCTTCCAGCTGCGAGACGAAAAAACCAACATGAATCTAGTAAGTACAAAAAAGAAAGTCCGGTGAAATAACCGCATCTTCTTTTAATTGAAGTGAGGCGTCAAAAATACTTTCCATGATTGCTAAGACCTATGAATAGTATAACCACACAAATGAAGACTCTAACACGCCTTTAACTTGGGAACGACATAAAAATCTGTTTTGGTGGAATGCACAGTCTCCTTGTAGACTGCGGGAAAAAAAATAAATAAATAAAAATAAAAATAAAAAATAAAAAAACAATGGTCCGTTGTCGGTCGAAATGCATGTATGTTTATTGGATTGTTGTATCGGCTAATTTATTCAGATTTTTTGTGTTTCACATATCAAAATCGAGGCAAACATTTTCTATACTACATACTGGTATGGAATACATCGCCTGGTTTTTGGCATCTATGAATTACACTAGGTAATGCAATTGCTTGTTAATGAGAAATAGTCGCATTTAGCTAACTGCGCAATAAAATAAAAATATCTACAATAGAAAATACACCACAACATGGTTTCTTTTGTAACATAAAAGCTTCCAAAGCTCTGATTCTGAAATTACAAGCTCTGTTCCTGTGCTCACCGACCTGAAATAGTAAATCAATAGCATTTAGGACGGCACTGTAATTCTGTAAATTTCTGGATTGATTGTCGTTATTTCGTACCAGTTTTCTGAGAAATCGCTCATAAATACTTGTAATGCCGAGTTCTTTCTGTTTGTTCCGAAAGGTTAGGTTAGGTAACGAACTTAGTTGTGTCAAATAACAGAAGCAGAGTGACAGGAGAACATATTAAACAAAACAGTTCTGATGAAGTCTATAAAAGTTTGTTGGTAATTTCTGTGCTTTTGATCAATGTTTTTAATCGCTCAAAATATTAAAACTACTAACTGCTAAACCCGGCAACGCCCGCGTATATATGCATTTTGTAAGTATTATATTAGAAACGAAAATAAAACTTCCAAAAATCTTAGACATTATGATACAGTAAAACAAAAAAATAAGCATGGTGTACAAAATTTTGAGTGCAGTTTCTAAAAAAAGAAAAATAGTAATAAAATTAATTTAATTCAAAACTTGACTATAAACAATATTTATTGGTACTTGTAATGGGAAAGATTTTTGGGATTCATTGTTATGACATCATATCTCCTTAACTATGTGCCGTAGGTAATTTACCCTCTCAGCGATTGCTGTCTGATAGTAACCAATATGTGTACCAAGTTCAGTTGAAATCGGTCCATTATTTTACGAGATGTCGAAAAATAACGCATGATGTAACAGTCATTCGGAATTTTCATTGTTTATGACGTCATATCTTCTCAAATATGTGTCGTACTATAATATAAATTCGAAGGTATATTCAATTGTTTATGTGCCTAATGTCTGCACAAATGTCGTGAATGGTGTTACCAGGAAAGACGTAATGAATCGAAACCTCGTGCGTGATGATCCGGTTTTACATTAACCAAATTGTTTATGACCTCATATCTCATGAAGTATACGTCGAACTGTGATATAGTGTCGCAGGAACATTCAGTGATATGTGTACTGTCAATGAAATGTCTCGCGAATACGATTTACAGTGTAGAAGTAATAACTTGTAAAGCCATGCCAAATGCCGTAGATATACATCATGAACATCAGAAAAGAATAAAGCGAAAAATGTTTTTCCTTTCATCATTTTGTTGGGATTCTAAGCGAGAATAAATTTAAAAATGATTTGAAATTTTGTTTAAAGTTTTTTGCAAGTCGCTAAGTGCTCTCATTGTCAAACAGTTGACGAATAAAATTACGCTCTCACACGCCACAATATAGGTCAGTTTTCGTTATTTATGACGTGGTATCGTATGAACTATGTATCGTATGTGGGTTTTGCAAACATAGTAAAGGATTCCTGACCTTCAAGAATATTTGTACCAAATTTGGTTGAAATCGGGCCATTAGTTTAGGAGGAGATGTGGAACAGACATACATACACACACATCCACATACACACATACAGCCTATTTTATAAGATGTGTATTTGTGTTGCACATATCAAAATCTAGACAAACATTTTCTATACAACATACTGGTACGGAATACATTGCCTGGTTTTTTAGCATCTATGAATCACACTAGGTAATGCAATTGCTTGTTAATGAGGAATAGTCGCAATTAGCTAACTGCGCAATAAAATAAAAATATCTCCAATAGAAACTACACCACAACATGGTTTCTTTTGTCACATAAAAGCTCCCAAATCTCTGATTCTGAAATTACAAGCTCTGTTTCTGTGCTTACCGAAAAAATAAGAATGGTGTACAAAATTTTGAGTGCAGCATCTAAAGAAAGAACTTTTCGATCATTGACGGCTACTGGTAAGAGAAAACAGAAACCTGAGCGAAGATGTTGTCGATAAACATTGAACATTAAACAAACCCGATCCCATATCCGTAATGAACCGATCAAACTGAGGGCAAAACGAAAAATCCTCACGAAGGTGCGTTAAAAATCCAGCGCATTTCTGTGTCTTGTCAGCCTCGAAAGCTCCTCTCTACGCACTACTAAGGTTACGACCGCAATCCGAAGTGAAGTTTTTCTCGCATAATGTAATTTCTGAATGGTGTATGTAATAAACACGCTACAAGATTTTTTCACCAAGCAGCCATCTTCAGGTGTTATTAATCGATTAAAACGCACCGTCGAAAGATGTAAGAGTTACTGTTAGGTACTTGAAACATCATGAAGTCTAAAATACGCCAGTGCTACCGATCCTGGTATTGCAATTTTAATAGTCCTTTGTGTTTTTTTATGGATGTCCCCCAGAGTCACTTTCCACATTTTCCGTTACTGTTATCCTCAAACGCGTGAAATAGTGGCAGATGAACTATGACAGGAGACTGAAGTGCACGGCGTTACCTGGCGGAGATAAGCCCGTCAGCCGCGTGGCAGTCGGATAGCATTTCCGGACCGTGGGCGTTTCCTGATAGCTGGCGCAGCTGCGTGTGTGTTGCACGAGCTGAGCTGCATGTCAACACGTAGCGGCAGTGACGTTCAGAAAAAGAGTCCATGGCATGAGGCACTGGTGTGACGATTCAATTTGGAATTTTATGACAAAGGGCCGTATGAATAAGAAAGAGAACATGCTCCAGAGGAGATTCTCAGAGCAAAAGAATGGTCTCTGAGTAAGTTCTCGCCGGCCGCGGTGGCCGAGGTGACTGAGGCGCTTCAGTCACGGTCAGCACGGCCACTACGGTCGGGGGTTCGAATCCCCCTTCGGGTATGGATATTTGTGCCGTCCTAGTTCGTAAGTAGTTCATAAGTAGTTTGTAAGTTTAGGGACTGATGACCCCGTAGTTAAGTCCCATAAGCTTAACAAACATTTGAACATTTGAGTAAGTTCTCAATTTCGTATGAATCACAAGCTCTGAGCAGGAAGTTCACTCTCGCTAGCTCCACACCTTCTTGAGTAATTTCTCCGTGTGCCATGATCGACACAGAACAGCTGTTCAAGCGTATATTTCTTTAACTAGCCAAATCAGACAAAGAACTCAGTACTGGGCAAAGAGGGGAAAGCTGAACTGTGGAAGGAATATATAGAGGGCCTATACAAAGGAAGTGAACTTGAAGGCAGTATTCTAGAAATGGAAGACAAAGTGGAGGAAGATGAGATAGGTGATTTGATACTGCGAGAAGAATTTGACAGAGCGCTGAAGGACTTGAGTCGAAACAAGGCCCATAGAGTAGATGATATTCCGTCTGAACTGTTGATTTTGTTAGGAGAGCCAGTCATGAAAAAAAATGTTCAACCTGGTATGTAAGATGTATGAGACAGGGGAAATACACTCCGACTTCAAGAAGAATATCGTAATTCCAATTACAAAGAGAGCAAGTGCAGACAAGTGTGAAAATTACATAACTATCAGTTTAATAAGTCATGGTTGCAAAATACTAACACGATTTATTTACAGACGAATGGAAAAACTTGTGGAATCTGACCTCGGGGAAGATCAGTTTGGACTTAGGAGAAATGTAGGAACACGGGAGGCAATACTCACATTACGACTTATCTTAGAAAATAGGCTAAGGAAGGGCAAACCTACGGTTTTGGCGTTTGTAGAAAGCTTTTGACAATGTCGATTGGAATACACTCTTCCAAATTCTGAAGGTAGCAGGGGTAAAATATAGGGAGCGAAGATTTATATTCAACCTATACATATAGAGTCGAAGGGCAAGAAAGGGACGCATAGGTTGGGAAGGGAGTAAGACAGGGTTGTAGCCTTTCCCCAATGTTGTTCAATCTGTACATTGAGCAAACAGTGAAGGAATGGAAGGAGAAATTTGGAGAGGGAATTAAAGTTCAGGGAGAAGAAATAAAAACTTTGCGGTTTGCCGATGACATAGTAATTTTGTCAGAGACTGCAAAGGATCTGGTAGAGCAATTGAATGGAATGGACAGTGTCTTGGAAGATATAAGATGAACATTAACAAGAGTAAAACGAGGGTAATCGAATGTAATTTCAGAATATCAGGCGATGCTGAAGGAATTAGATTAGGTAACGGGACAATAAAAGTAGTAGATGAATTTTGTTATTTGGGTAGCAAGATAACTTCTAATGGCCGAAGTAAAGAAGATATAAAATGCAGATTGGCTATAGGGAGAAAAGCGTTTCTGAAGAAACTATATTTGTTGACACTCAATATTAATTTAAATATTAGGAATTCCTTCCTGAAAGCATTTTTGTGTAGTGTAGCGTTGTATGGGAGTGAAACGTGGACGATAAGAAGTTCAAACAAAAAGATGATAAAAGCTTTTGAAATGTGGTGCTACATACGAATGATGAAGATTAGGATGATTAGATCACGTGACTAATGAGGAGGTGCTTGACCGAATTGGGGAGAAAACGAGTTTCTGGCATAACCTGACTAAGAGAAGGAATAGATTGGTAGGACACATTCTGAGACATCAAGGAATTGTCAAGTTAGCATTAGAAGGAAGTGTGTGGGGTAAAAATCGTAGAGGGAGATCGAGGGACGAATACAGTAAGGAGATTCAAAAGGATGTGAGTTGCCGAACGTATTCTCAGATGAAGAGACTTGCACAGGACAGGGTAGCGTGGAGAGCTGCATCAATCCAGTCTGTGGACTGAAGACCACAACAACAACAACAACAACAACCTAATCTAATTCCTACAACATCGCTTGATTATCTATATTCCATTACCATCGTTTTGTTAATGTTCATCTAATATCTTACTTTCAAGGCACTGTTCATTCCTTTAGGAGGTACTGAACAGAATTAAGGAGAAAAGCTGAATTTCGCACGATCGATAAAGCCGAGCTGAAAGCTGTTCAGATGTTTGTAAATTTATCGGACCAAACTGTGTAGTCACCAGTCCTAGCTTACAAACAACTTACATTAAGTTAAACTCACCGAAGGACAACACAGACACCCATGTCCCAGGGAGGACTCGAATCTCCGACGGCGAGCAACCGAGCGCTCCGCAGCGAGGCGCCTTAGCCGCTCGTCTATTCCACCACGGCAAAGCCGTGCTGATACATGGACAGAAGCTTTCCCGTCTTATGGAAATTTACGCAAAGCATTCGGTGCTACATTACTTTTACGGACAGACACGTCACACATTAGACCGAGAGCAGTGAAACAGTGGTAATACACCGGACTCGCATTGGAGAGGACGGCAGTTGAAACCCACCTCCGGTCATCTGAGGTAGGTTTTCCGAGATTTCCTTTAAATCCTCCCTGGTCAATTCCGGGATGGTTTCTTTGAAAGGCCACAGCTGATTTACTTCCCTATCCCTACTCAAACAGTCCAAGTGCGAGGTGCGCACCTAATGACCACGCTGTCGACGGGACGTTAGACACCAATTATTGTGGCGTCGCTATTCGCCACAACGCCGGCGGTCTACACAAACTGCCTCGCAACTTCAAGAAGAGGGGATAAGTCGCTCCATAATACTTCGGCCGTCGGGGGAGCACGCAGTCTCGCTACCTCTTTGCCTGTTTCGCGCACCGACCAATAGGAAGAAGGGGGCTCGGCTAGATATACCGGCGCACCACAGCCACGACAGGAGTACAGAGGAGTACGGCAGTTCCAGTCAGCACCAGGAAGTTCAGTGAGTCAACAGAAGAGTGCCGCCCACGGGTGCCAGCAGTCTCACTACACGCCGCAACATACCCTATTGAAAGGACTAAGTGAGGCACAGCAGAACTGTATATTAGAAAGGACTTTGTATCATCACAAGCACATCCAAGTAAAGTATTACTTTCATGTGTAATAAAAGGGTATGTGAGCTAACTACAGGCCTATTTCATTGACATCAATTTGCAGCAGGGTTTTGAAACATATCCTGTATTCAAATACGAGGTATGTCCAAAAAGTAAGTTCGTTGTCGTTATATAAAACAACCGTGTACAGAAAAAATATTTATTGTACAAAAATGTAAAACTGTTAAACTACTTTTTTACATAGCTTCTGAAATTTTGTAGGCACTTGTCATAGCGTGGCACAAGTTTTTGTATGCATCCTTCAGAGAAGGTTGCCGCCTGTGTATTCAACCATGTGGTAACAGCTCTTTATCATCGTTGAAGTGTTGATCACCAAGAACAGATTTTAGGTGTAAGGAGAGATGAAAGTCGCTAGGAGAGAGGTCCGAGCTGTATGGAGGATGATCAAACAGGTTCCATTGAAATTTCCGTAAGAATTGTTTGGTCACATTCGGTGTTTAAGGTCAGACATTATCCCGAAAAAAAAAAATATCTTTTGACAGTAATCCTCTTCTTACACCTAAAATCTGTCCTTGGACTACAACTATGATGACGAGCTGAAAGAACATGTTACCACATGGTTGAATACACAGGCGGCAATAGTCTATGAAAAAGGCACACAAAACCTTGTGCCATACTATGACAATTGCCTACAAAATTTCGGAAGCTATGTAGAAAAGTAGTTTAGCATTTTTAGATTTTTGTACAATCAATATTTTTTCTCTATCTGTACCCGTTCGTTTTATATAACCAAATGGAACTTACTTTGTGGACGTACCTCGTATTATTAGTTATCTCGAACAGAATGATCTATTGACCCAAGGTCAAGACGGATTTAGGAAATATCGTTCATGCGAAACAAAACTGGCTCTTTATTCATACTAAGTGATGGGTGATATCGACAAGGAATCGGTATTTCTTGCTTTCCAGAAGGCTTGACACCGTACCTCACAAACGGCTTTTAATCAAATTGCGGGGTTTTGTAGTATATCGCCCCAAATTTGCGACTGGATATGGAATTTCCTGGCAGATAGGACAGTTTGTAGTAATCCATGGTAAGGCATCGACTAAAACAGAAATGATATCGGGTATTCCACAGGGTAGTATTATTGGTCCTCTGCTGTTCCTCATTTACTTAAATGATTCAGGAGAAAATTTAAGTAGCTCTCTTAGGATGTTTGCAGATGACGCCGTCATTTACCGTCTAGTAAAATCATCTGAAGATTAAAACCAACTGCATAACGATCTGAATAAGATATCAGTATGGTTTAAAAATTGGCAATTGACTCTAAACAATGATAAGTGTGAAGTCGTGCACATGAGTACGAAAAGAAATCCGTTAAACTTGTTTACAAGATAAATCAATCAAAAGTGAAGGCCGTAAACTCCACAAAATACCTAGGAATTACTATTACTCCAGACTTAGAATGGAAAGAACACGCAGATAATGTCGTGGGAAAGGCGAACCAGAGAGTGCGTTTTATTGGCAGAACCCTTAAAACATGCAACAGAACTACAAAAGAAACTGCATACACTACGCTTGTCCGTCGATCCATTTTTGGAGTATTGCTGCCCAGTGTGGGATCCTTGTCAGGTGGGTTTGATGGAGAACATCGAAAGAGTCCAGAGAAGGGCAGCTCGTTTCGTATTGTCACGATACAGGGGAGACAGCGTTACGGAAATGATACAGGATCTGGATGGGAATCATTACTACAACGACGCTTTTCGCTGCGGCGTGGATTACTTACGAAACTCCGAATGCGAAAATATATTGTTGACTGCCACTTACACAGGTAGAAATGATCATCAGAATAAAATACGAAAAATCAGAGCTCGAACGGAGAGATTCAGGTGTTCTTTCTTCCCGCGCGCTATTCGAGAATGGAATGGGAGATAAGTAGTATAATGGTGGTTCGATGAACCCTCTGCCAGGCACTTAAATGTGATTTGCAGAGTAGGTGTAGATGTAGATGTTTCAGTCACAGACCGTGTCCACAACCCTTGCTAGCCATGGCCCACTTCTCGAACACAGAGTAACATATACAGAGGAGAAGCCTTACCTAAACCACTGTCCTATGCTCCCCTCGCAGTTCCGTAAGATGCTAGCAGGTGTCAGGCCGTTCTCTGGCTCAGGGTAACTCTCGCACTTCAGAGGGTAGCGTGGAAGGGATAGTGAGGGGAGAGCTCGTGCCGCCAGCCACGAGGCCCTTCTGTGTCCGGTGTGCTGGCGTTTGAGGGGAGGTGGTGTTGGGGGCAGCCGCTACCTGCCGCCTGCTCTGGCCAGTTTGAAGGGCTGCTTCTGACCGCAGCGCCATCATGGGACATCTTACGGAACTGCTGGAAACCTTCCCTCCCCGCACCCCTGAGCGGAGGACCGGGCCCTTAGGCCGGTATTGCACTATTAAATTATTTGTCAAAGAATTGGACAAAGAAAAATTGGACGTAGTGTAATGGGAGCATCGTCCAATATTTCATCCAGGCCTCGGCCTAGATTTGATCAAAGAAATCGCTCGTCTTCTGTTTCCTGCAGTGAGAAATGTGACCGCTTGGAGCGCTAGTAGTATACAGCTTCCTTGCCACTACAGCTGTTTTATTTGGAGATTAAATATCTGACATTACTTGGACATAAAGTTCGTATTCGTAAACATGGCTAGTAGTGGAATGTTTGTGTAGTGTTTTCTAGCAACAACAAAATTTAAAAAAATCAGATGGGGCGTGGTATAACGGGTGACAAGGCCAATTCACACTGTCCGTCACGTCAATTCGTGTAGCCCAATACCCAGCCGCAAAAGTGAGGTTGAGTTACAATCCGTGATGTAAAAAAGTCATATACTGTCGGAATTGAAGAAGTAATACCCCTAAATCTTAATACGGCCGAAGCAGATTTTAAAATGTATGATTTTGGTAACGTGGTGAGCTAAGTTCTGGGAAATGAAACAACTTTCAAAACATCGACATCTGTTTGCAAGCGAATCTATGTACATATAAATAAGTCAGCCAATTTTTGTAAGGAAATAGAGCCTATTTACTTTATCAGCAATGTTTCCCCCCTTACGTTGTTAATAACGTCATAAACAATTTCGATTATCCTCTTTGTCAGTGCTCACATTTTCCATTTAAAACATTATTTAATGAAACTTGCTTTATCATATTAACAATCTTATTCGTATACACTGTTTGAATCAGCCTTTTACTCTATTGCAAACTGTGAAGGATGAAGAGCGACAAAATAATTAGCAGTGAATGGCCTGGCTGTTCTGCCGACGGCATAGAAAAGGAAAATCCTCCCGGCCTCGTAACAAATTTTATTTATCTCGCTGTGACACCCACGGTTTCATCCAAGTGCGTTTCCTTTTATTTTTTCCCTCCTTCTCTTCTAAATGCAGACACAACGCAACTGTAGTATAAACAATAGCTGAGCATTACACCGCCATTTTGAAGCAAATTTGACAAAATATTGGATGATAGTGTAATACCCCCTTTTACGTTTCATCCAATTTCTTTGTCAAAAAATATGACCGATATTTCATCCAATTTTTTCGTCCAATTCTTTGTCCAATAATTTGATAATGTAATACCGGCCTTACGGAGGTTTTCCGTCTGTATATATTTGTCTGTGCTACAGCATCCAGAGGTCACAACACTAATCTTTCTCGCTCCTTCGTTCCACGCGCCACACTTTTAGGGGATGCCCGCTGAGAGTCCTGGGGGCACCTGTTGCAGGGCAGGGCTTGCCTCGCCTTGCGCAACAACTGTGCGTGTGCTGCACTTGTCGGGGGTCACGGGTCACGGCTGCGGGGCCAAGGATTCCGCCGGCGCCGCGAATCGTGACTCGCGCGCCTGTCTGCCTTTTCAGGAGAGAGTGCCGCGGGCCGCGATATGCATCGGCGAGCGCGTGCCGCCGCACACCGCTAATAATATCCGCCAACTTTTATTTCGTACCTCGGCCGACGTAAGCAGTTATGCCGGAGAAGGGGTCCGGCCAGGTTATTCCAATCACTCTGCGGCCACTAGATGTGGGACGCCGATTCAGTTCCTGGATTCGTACTCGGGAAGGAACGAGTTGCCATTACGGACGTTCAGTCAAATGTGAGAACTCGTTGAGTCTGAACGGGTCATTTACTGTATAGTAACGAAATCGATATTTTCTTTTGCGAACATTGCTGGCTGTAACCAGTGGCGGATCTAGGGGCCGGCCGCGGTGGCCGAGGGGACTGCGGCGCTTCTGTCACGGTCTGCACGGCCACTACGGTCGGGGGTTCGAATCCCCCTCGGGCATGGATATTTGTGCCGTCCTAGTTCGTAAGTAGTTCATAAGTAGTTTGTAAGTTTAGGAACTGATGACCCCGTAGTTAAGTCCCATAAGCTTTACAAACATTTGAACATTTGAGGAGACTGAGGAGCTCCAGTCACGGTCTGCACGGCCACTATGGTCGGGGGTTCGAATCCCCCCTCGGGTATGGATATTTGTGCCGTCCTTAGTCTTAGTTAGTTCATAAGTAGTTTGTAAGTTTAGGGACTTCAATGTTCAAATGTTTGTAGAGTCTATGGGACTCAACTACGGGGTCATCAGACCCTAAACTTACAAACTACTTATGAACTAGCTAATCCTAAGGACGGCACAAATATCCATGCCCTAGGGGGGATTCGAACCCCCGACCGTAGTGGCCGTGCAGACCGTGACTGGAGCGCCTCAGTCCCCTCGGCCACAGCGGCCGGCCTACTTAAACATAGGTAAAGTAACCTACGGACAAACACACACACCCATGCCCCAGGGAGGACTCGAACTTCCACGGCGAGCAACCGCGCGCTCCGCAGCGAGGTGCTTTAGACCGCTCGGCTACTCCACCGCGGGGTTTAGGGATTGATGACCCCGTAGTTAAGTCCCATAGACTATACAAACATTTGAAACATTGGATCTAGGAAGAGGGTCATGGGGGTCATGACCCCCCCAAAAAAAACTATTTTTAGACTCTTTTTAGAAGTTTTTGTAGGCTTGTCATTTTATTATTTTTTATACTAAATGTATACGGAATATTTCGGGAATATTTTTTAAAATAATTTTATAGGTAACATTAACCACTTGAGATATCCGCATTGTATATTTTTCACTTACATTCGCCCCCCCCCCGCCCCCTCCCTGGACATAGGCGACAAGAATCAGCATTTTTCTTCTAACACACTCTTACAGCCACAGTCTGCATACCAAATTCCAGTCTTAGTGCAAAGTGACACACTGAATGCACACTTCGATTTCACACTGTGCATATTGTGACGTTGTCAAGGATCCTATTATAGTTCGCAAATTAACTAAGTAACAGATGTAGTTTGCAAAGATTTGGAGACGTATTTTTCAAAAACAGTATTTTACAGAACTGCAATTTCTTCATTATTATGCTGAAGAAATGTGGTATTTTTGTCAACGGTATGAGCTATTTACTCGTGTAAACAAATTATTAGTTATTATTACTGTCACTGTTCACACTAAAATGTTCCCCAAAGACATACTCATCGCATAAACTCATCAATTTTAAAACGAAAATCGTATTCCAAATGGGCAAGCCAAGTAAAAAAAAATTACATGGATACTGAAATTTCATTTGAGAACATCCCTGCCACCAAATGGTCAGAAGAGAGAAAAGAAGCACAGTCAGCCAAAATGAAAACCTCCTGGCGAACGAGGAAAATAGCGTCAGGGAAGAGATAAAAACCTTCGTGGTACATAGGAGGCCGCAATGACAGAAAAGACTACACTAAATGTCATATATATTTTGAAAAAACATAATTACATTAAAATTACGAGTGTATATTTTACCGTTATTAAAATCGTACACAAATATACGTTGAAAGGGTGTATGATAGCAAGGTATATTTTTCTGGAAGGGAAGGGGGCGGGGCCGAAAACACACACAGTGACCCGTGACCCCCTCCAAAATCGAACCCTCGATCCGCCGTTGGCTGTAACTACCTCTATACCCCTCTGCATTGAATCAAATGTATTGTCACAGTTGACCGGGGTAGTAGAGGGTGGTTTATTCCAGGCCACTCGCTCTGCAGTCATTCACCAGTCGTTTTTGATAGGCGAGATATCGGGAGAACTGGAATACCGAGGCAGCAATCCAATCAGATAGGCCACGCAGAAATGCTGAACGCAGCGTGCGTGTCATTGCGCATTATCCTACTGCAATGCAGCCGTCAGGAAACTTTGAAGGTATAGGAGGGCAACAGACTCCAACATTTGTCACGTCACGATGGCTGGTTACTGTACCGTAAGTGTGTACTACGGATGCAAGGTAATGAATGCGTGACCAGTTTGGCGATGCAACAGTCTGTCACCAACCGTGCCGGGATAGCTCAGACGGTAGAGCGCTTGCCCCCGAAATGCAAAGATCCCAGGTGCGAATCGCTGTTCCGGCACACAATTTTAATTATTCTGTCAAGTAGGCTCAACCACAGAGATCGTGTAAAAACACTAAAGTATGACGCGTTTCAAGGTTCAAGCCCTCATCATCAGATAAACTATACAAGAACCTTAATTCTGAGACAATAAAATTCGAAAACGTTTTAGATTTTTATTGTCTCAGGTTTTAAGTTTCTTGTATAGTTTATCTGATGATGAGGACTTGATCCTTGAAACGCGTCATACTTTAGTGTTTTTACACGATCTCTGTGGTTGAGCCTACTTGACAAAGTAATTAAGTATACAACCGCGACCTCACATCCATTAACGATATAATCTGCCAGAACATTTGAGATTGAAATCAATCAGCCAACCATTTGCATATTAAGGTCTTGGTTTCGTTAGCGGTAATGCTACATTATTCAGAAGGACCATCACACATTAGTCACATTAGATTTAATGTAGCCGATCAGTTCTTCCTGTATGGGGTGGTAAAAATTACAAGACTTGTACAATGATCTGTGATTTTTATCTCTTATCCCACCCGGCATGACCAAAACGTTAATTTTTTTATAAACTAGTTGAACCTAACTGCAGTGGTCATCAGTCCCTAAGTTACACTAAGGTCAACACAATTGCTCGAGGGAAGATTCGAATCTCCGGCTGGAACAGACTCCCAATCCGAAAATGACGCCTTAGATCATGCGGCCATTCCGCGCGGCGACGAAAAGACCTGCTGGGCTGCATTTAATCTAATGTGACAAATATATGCTGTAACCAGGTCCTTCTGAACAATACAGCATAAATGCTATCCAAAACCTAAACGACAATATGCCAGTCCTTGGCTAAATTAACCTGTTTCAAACAGGTATAATTAAAATCTGCAGCAAAGAACGTCGGAAGGCAACTGAATCCTTAGCAGGTTGTCTGCTATTATTCTGAAGGTTGTGAAGGCTCATACAAGTCTCATGTATCCAGAACTGTGGCTCGGTAAGAATGTACCGCGGTGGAAAGCCGACCTAAAAAGCCAAAGAGAAATGTATGTACTACTGCAAAGCCGTATCAGCCTCTAGAACTCTAGCGGCGCCATAAATATCTACTCCGAGGACAGCTGTCGCGACTGACGTTGACGGAGCAGCTGGTGCAGGGATAAGACGCATTTCCCACCTGCGCTTCGTCATGGCTCATGGCGACGGTGAGGCACTTTGTGCCGGATAGTTTCCGCTGTGGCGAACAGCCCACCCGTTCGCCCTCTGCAAATATTTGTTCAGTTTCGCTCCGGGAAGAGCAGGTACATCTCTTCCTAATTTTAAAAGTAAATCCTGGTGCACTCTCGGGTGAGCTCGAGGCGCACCTGTGCCTCCGGACAAATACAACGCTTTGCTTTTAGACACTCGACGAAGCCGGTGCAGTCTCGTTACCAGGAGAGTATTCCTTTCTCTGGATACGTCCGACTGTAAGTACAGGGCGGGAAAAACGCAAATGGTCCAAAAATACAGGGGTAAGTAAATTATTATCCGCAATTTAGTTATATTTTTGTTTTTTTTTGGAATACTGTCGCTTTACGTTGATGACGCATGCTTTGTTTATTTGTTATTATATCTTTCTAATTTTCAAGTTGCTAGGTTCCGTTATCGCAACCTTCCTGTTAATCATGGCTGCTCGGCTGTCTACTCGTAGTTGCGCCAAAGAAGATCAACCTTCAGTGATCTGTTTTTTTGTGATCGGAAGGCGTATCAGGGGCCAAAGCTCATCGTAGGCTTTCGATACACTACAGGAACAGTGTTTTACCACAGCGTAGTGGCTACGAATGGATTGAAAAATTCCGAAATGGTCGTATACGTGTTACGCACGATGAAGGAGTGAGACGACCGTTTACCACTACAAATGAAGACGCCATCGAGCGTTCACGTGAAATGATCCTCTTACACAGACGAGTAACTGTTGACATAGTGGCACATCGTTTCCAAATTAGTCACGGTTCTGACTACGAAATCAATCATAACAGCCGGCCGCGGTGGCCGACGAGACTTAGGCGCTCCAGTCACGGTCTGCACGGCCACTATGGTCGGGGGTTCGAATCCTCTCTCGGGCATGGATATTTGTGCCGTCTTTAGTATAAGGTAGTTGATAAGTAGTTTGTAAGTTTAGGGACTGATGACCCTGTAGTTAAGTCCCATAAGCTTAATAAACATTTGAACATTTTTGAGTCAATCATAACAGACTTGGATTTCAGAAAGTTTGTGCAAGATGGGTCCCAAAAACAACTCACACAGTTGCATAAACAAACGCGCTTTGACATCAGCAAGAAATATTTGTATCACTATGGTAACAAGGGGATAACTTCTTAGGTAGGATCATTATTAGGGTCGAAACATGGATCCATCAAGCCGGCAAGTAAACGGCAGAGTACGGAATGGAAACATTCAAATTCGCCGTGCAAAAAACCGTTCAAAACCCAACAGTCCGCAGGAAAACTAATGTTTACGGTTTTCGGGATGCAAAAGGTCCATTACTGAAACATTATGCGGTAAGGGGCAGAACAATATAAAGTGTACATTACAGAGAGGTGCTTACTGTCAGGCTAAAGTCTACAATGCGAAGCAAACTCCGAGGATTGCTGGCAAAAGGTGTTGTGTTGTTCCTCGACAATGCACGTCCACATACTGCTGCCCACACTGCGGAAACCCTCCAGAAACTCAAATTTGAAGTACTGGATCATCCTCCATATAGTACCGATCTTGCCCATTCTGACATTCACTCGTTGGGTCCACTCAAACAGGCATTAAGGGGCCGACGATTTGCCTCGGACGAAACAGTGAAAGAAGCGGTGCATTCCTAGCTCGTGGCTCAACCGAGAACATTCTTTTATGAAGGCATCAGGAAGCTTCTACAACGATGGACCACGTGCGTTGAAACACAAGGAGATTATGTCGAAAAATTATGTTCGTTTCCTATTTGATCACAATAAAATTTTATAACTACTTTGTGGATAATAATTGACTTAACCTCGTATTTCGTGTAAGGTAACTTTCTTCTTAGGTTGCCTACCTTACGGTATATGGCTCAGCAGGACAATTCTATTTTGCACAGTCTGCAAATCAAACGGAATACGACGTATCCAAAGAAACACGTTCAAAGTTTAATCTGAGGTCGTAAATAGCCGAAACTAATTATTAATTAAATTACAATTGCGGCTGATTATGCTGTATGTTTGTGAGACTTGAGCAAGTTCACAGACAATGGAAGAGCGCATCCGTACATTCAAGAGTAAGACCTTCAGATTATCTATGATCCGGTATACGAATATACGACGAAGCAACTAGAAGACGGGAAAAACAGCACTATGAAAGTCTGTATCGGTGTTTGAGAAAACTAATATTGGGAGAGTGACTGCAAGAAGAAGACTGCAATGGGCAGGACATGTTCTCGGAACACAGGATATATCAACCGACTGGCAGACGTCTAACAGGTCTAGCGCGAACTAAGTACAAAAAAGAACTTCAGTAACCTGAGATAAGCAGATCCAGCAACCAGCATTGAGGATACTCGGGATCAAAGTAAATGGAGACACGTAAGAAGAACTTTTTGTGACGTTAAATTCCATTTCTGATTCGTGGACTTGACGTGTTGATCTATGCGACATTATTCATATTTGTGTATTAATGAATTTCTGTCGGCTGCTGTGGGGGCTTAATGAACTCTTAACAGGCAATAAATGGTAATGATGAAGATGATCGTAGTGGCGGTAAATAGTATTAAAATTACACTCCTGGCCATTAAAATTGCTACACCACGACGATGACGTGCTACAGGCACGAAATTTAACCAACAGGAAGAAGATGCTGTGATATGCAAATGACTTGCTTTTCAGCGCATTCACACAAGGTTGGCGCCGGTGGCGGCACCTACAAGGTGCTGATATGAGGAAAGTTTCCAACCAATTTCTCATACACAAACAGCAGTTGACCGGCGTTGCCTGGTGAAACGTTGTGATGCCTCGTGTAAGGAGGAGAAATGTGTACCATCACGTTTCCGACTTTGATAAAGGTCGGATTGTAGCCTTTCGCGATTGCGGTTTATCGTATCACGACATTGCTGCTCGCGTTGGTCTCCATCCAATGACTGTTAGCAGAATATGGAATCGGTGGGTTCAGGAGAGCAACAGGAATGCCGTGCTGGATTCCAACGGCCTCTTATCACTAGCAGTCGAGATGACAGGCATCTTATCCGCATGGCTGTAACGGATCGTGCAGCCACGTCTCTATATCTGAGTCAACATATGGGAACGTTTGCAAGGCAACAACCACCTGCACGAACAGTTCGGCGACGTTTGCAGCAACATGGACTATCAGGTCGTAGACCATGGCTGCGGTTACCCTTGACGCTGCATCACAGACAGGAGCGCCTGCGATGGTGTACGCAACGACGATCCTGGGTGCATGAATGCCAAAACGTCATTTATTTCGCATGAATCCAGGTTCTGTTTACAGCATCATGATGGTCGCATCCGTGTTTGGCGCAATCGCGGTGAACGCTCATTGGAAGCGTGTATTCGTCATCGACATACTGGCGTATCACCCGGCGTAATGATATGAGGTGCCATTGATTACACGTCTCGGTCACCTCTTATTCTCATCGACGGCACTTTGAACAGTAGCCGTTACATTTCAGTTATGTTACGACCTGTGGCTCTACCCTCCATTCGATCCCTGCGAAACCCTACATTTCCGCAGGATAATGCACTACCGCATGTTGCAGGTCCTGAACGGGCCTTTCTGGATACGAAAAATGTTCGACTGCTGCCCTGGCCAGCACATTCTCCAGATCTCTCACAAATTGAAAACGTCTGGTCAATAGTGGCCGAGCAACTGGCTTGTCACAATACGCCAGTCACTACTCTTGATGAACTATGGTATCGTGTTGAATCTGCATGGAAATCTGTACCTGTACACGCCACCCAAGCTCTGTTTGACTCAATGCCCAGGCGTATCAAGGCCGTTATTACGGCCAGAGGTTGTTCTCAGGATCTATGCACACATATTGCGTGAATCTGTAATTACAAGTCAGTTCTTGTATAATATATTTGTCCAATGAATACCCGTTTATCATCTGCATTTCTTCTTGGTGTAGCAATTTTAATGTCCAGGAGTGTAATTTGGTTCAAATATCACTTATGCCCAATGGTTCAGACATGTGGTACATACATAATGGGTGCCGGCTAATTTTTGCTGCTGATATAGAATTTCAAATGCTCAATGTGACTTGTCAAGTAGGACTTGTGCCTTGGCCTTAAATCCACTGGAATCGTCATAATGGGAGCATCATGCAAATGAAGTGTAAGTTGCTCATTGGTAAAGTGCCAGACTAACACTCCAACAGTCCCAGGTTCAATCCCTAGTTAACCCAAGGATTTAGGTCTGTTAATTATCATTTCTTTCACCTCTACCAATGTAGTTAATGCGAAAAATGGAGAGTTGTAGTTCGGAATCCACGCTAAACAGTAGGTCCCCTGGCGGGGTAACTCAGCTCTAAAAGTCGGAGGAAACAAACAGCATACCACCTCAAACAGTACCATGCCTAGCAAAGCACTGGGGGGGGGGGGGGGTCGAATTGTTGGCTGCTAAACCTTTGCACGCGATCCCGTTGGTAAGATTAAGGAAATAGAGCGGCGGATTGTTTAGTCTTATCAAAATTTACGATATGATCCAGGATGTTTAAAGGAATTTGTAATTCTTTCCAAAGTAGAGCACGGTTTTCAAAATGTTCAAATGTTTAGAAAGCTTATGGGACTTAACTGCGGGGTCATCAGTCCCTAAACTTACACACTACTTATGAACTTACACTAAAGACAACACAAACTTCTATGCCCGAGGAAGGATTCGAACCTCCGATGCGGGAGGCCTCGCGATCCGCAACGTGGCGCTCCAGACCGCTCGGCTACTCCCGCGCGGTAGCACAGTTTTGCATTCGAATAGGAGGACGACGGCCGTATCACCTCATTTAACAGTTACGAGTACACAGTTAACAGCAGCGTGTAACGTGTTGAAGTACTGCTGTGCATCCTATTATGGCAGGCCGCGGGCGAAATTTGAGCCCAATTAGGTGCGAGCGCAAACGAAGACTTTGCATTTCAAATACATTTGTGCTAACTAGTACAACATCCGCAGCTCGTAAGAACACATTAGCAATTATCTCCAAGCAACTCGTTTGGGGGCCCTCGCTTACCGGTTCGTTTTGGCTTCTATTACCGCATACTTTCACTCTTCTCAGTCTTCTCAGTTATCATACACTCTTTACGACCAAGATGTTAGCATAGGCTTTACGAACAGGAATTCTCCCAGACTCAGGAAGGTCGTAAAGTGGTGAAATTTTCACCACCAAAAAATAAGAAAAATGTTACTGACTCCTAGATTTCGATAAAATTGTGGATGTAGTCTGGTGGCTCACATCTTGTAACCAAGAAATATGTATGAGAGAAAGGTTATTATTTGGTGTGCCGTGAACTTCGATGTAATTAAACACTAAGACGAGATCCGACCAGTGAGGGATTTCGATATACTGAGAAATTGCGGAAAACTAAAGCTTGTACGACCATACGAAAATTTTAACCGCCAATATCGTCAAGAAAATTAAGTGAGACATTTTGTACACCGCCAAGTGTTTCACTGCGTTTATTTTACTACATAGAGGCCTCACGGTGACGCACGGACGTGGCAGCACACTACTACAAAAGTCATTACCACTGTGGAGGAATTTACTGAGGACTGTAAAATGGTAAAGCGATGAATAATTTACTTACGTGCAGACGGCAAAACAAAGCGCCATTGCATCATACAGGTTCGAAAACTTGTCACAAAGAAACGAAGGAGTCTCATATTTTTGGTAAGATATTATTAAAATGTCTGCAACTAGTCCGAGGTCTTAAGGCTATGTAATGACATAGAAACACAGAAAGGCTAATCAAAAATCACATCGTCGAAGCTGGAAATGAAAGTCATCCCTTTGAATTTTAGTTTAGCGATAAGTCACTATCAGTCAGTGTCATCAAATTAGAGCTGTCGAATCATCTGATACCAACTGAACCTGACCTCCATACATAGTTTCGCATTTGAATCATGAATCTAATTATCAAAACGTCCTTTTTAAGAATGAGGCTGGCGGAAAATATTATTTCATTAGTGATGTCTGTACAATTCCTTGAACGTATCAGCAGTAAACACTTGACTGAAGACAGTGACAAGTAACCATTTATCGTTACCAGAGTTAATTTTTGCACACTGAGGTTCCGATAGAAGCTTACCTTCGTTGTTACAAAAAAAAAAAAAAAAAAAAAAAAAAAAAAAAAAAATGTGATAACCTACCAACTGGCGGAGACAAAAACCTAATGTAGTAACATCACACGTTTCAGCGAAAAAAACAAATTGATTGGATCCTGTTATTGCTCTATATCCTTCCAGAGGTGAAATTTCAGTCCGATCGTTTCATTAAGCCCGAAGTCATATCTCCAAAATTCATAAAACTGGGTTCTAATTTAGTAAACCTGCTATAAGGTAACAGTATGAGTCACTGTCACTCTAGTGCCTTCAGGCATCTTAGTCATAGCAGCGTTGTGTACTTGTGCATTATCTCTCCACGGGTATGTGATGCACCAGAACAGGAAGTCTCGTCACAAACACGAGAATCAACCGTGGTCTCATCACTTCATTGAATGTGTCACCTTTATTTGTGCGTGTGTCGTCGTCTTAGGAGATAGGTCTCACTGTTTGCGGCGTAAAACGTCGCTGATATGGCCTCGGAAATATTTCCTGAGAAGCGATGGAGAAATAATTGTTGCGCCTCAACTGAATACAGCATTAAGCAAACACCATGCGACTATTATGTCACGTTTTAAACAGACTTAACTGCTGCGGAGAAACGGGATAGATGAATGAAGTAATTTGATCTCCTATACGGACACTTTTTCAGGCTTTAGTAACTTCCCTAAAGACAGAAACTTACGGTGGATTGCTATACTGCACTATGGCAGAGTCGTGCAATAGTAACTGAGGAACACACCTGATTTATTTTGATTTTCTGGAGATAGACCTTAATGTACCCGTTAATAATGAAATAAATCGTAATTTGCGATTACTTATGGCATCACTGTACTACGTTTAGATGTAATACCAAAGTGCGGCCGGGATTCGAACCCGGGATCTCTCGCCACCGACGACACAGTGACAGGCCCGACTGCAGAGGACTCTTCCCTGCACGTCTCCCGCCACACCCAACTCTCCATTCGCCAAATGCTCTCTTTCCTATTACCACAGCCTATTTGTTCTGTAATGCTCGCAGCCACAATACTATATTCCCGCATCAGGGAGAACAGACCGTGTGGTTTCGAGACACAATTAATTATCGGCAGGAGACGAGCCTCGGCTTGCATACAATTATATACTTTTGACGACGTTACAGCGTTCATTTTAATGAAATAAATCGCAATTTGCGATTACTTATGGCATCACTGTACTAGGTTTAGATGGAATACAAAAGTGCGGCAAATGAAAATTTGTGCCCGGCCGGGATTCGAACCCGGGATCTCCTGCTTACTAGGCAGACGCGTTGACCACTCCGCCACCGAGGACACAGTGACCAGCCCAACTGACAAGACGCAAGTGCTTATGTTGCAAACATGTCAAATAAAGATACAACACACCAAAACTTTAGATCTTCGTTTATGACATTAAATGAAGTTGCCAAATATTTGTTTGTGCTGTGTGATAAATGCCTTTTAATTTATATTGAACACAGTGAAACACGTTACATATTCCATATCATTCTAAGCAACGGTGGAATAATTGGACTTACGGCATACCTTTTACATGTTGTATATATATGATATTAACAGTATTTTTAATATTTTATAATCTAATTTAGAATAGAACAAAAAATAAACACTAGATAGTAAATAAACAGAATTTAGTAGAACAAAAACAGATTGTTTGTTTTCAACCCTAAATATTATTACTCTCGTTTCCATTCCTCAAAACATTTTTGCTACTGTGTCAATAAAATATCTGTTTCGACAGGGCTGGTTCGGCGCGATTGCCATCGTCACATCATATCAGGTTGTATGATTTCCAGGTTCAAAAAAAGTTCAAATGTTTGTATATCTATCGGACTCAATTGTGTGGTTATTAGTCCGTAGCTTACAAACTACTTAAACTAAGGAAAACTAAAGTAAGGACAACACAAACACACATGCCCGATGGGGGACTCGAACCCTCGACGGCGAACGGCTGCGCGTACCGCAGCACGGTGTCCCAGTGCCACAGAGTAAAATATTTGTCTGCGCCAGTGCGCACTTCTAATCCGCCGCGGCCGTCTCAGATGCTTTCACGCTGTTTGACTGTTTTAGTTGGAGCATAAGTAGCGGAGGAACTTTCGATTAAATGGTTGTTATGTAACTGTCATATTACAACCTTATTTTATGTTTATATAACAGCGTTACGTGACACTATAGTGGCATTCAAGATAGCGATGTAATATGGTTCATGTAAAACTGCATCTGCTTAACATCCTGCAAGTCGGGGGTGCGATCTAATAGTTGTAATGAAAATATGCACAAGCAGACGAGCCAAAAACGCTTATGTGAAAGTTTACATGGAGCTTTCTTTGCAATTTATTGAGACCGGTTTCGGCAAGTCTCCGTTGACATCTTCAGATCTCTTAAAACTTCAATATTACATAATAATAATAATGCATCACTATAGAGTTACAATCTGGGGTTGGACAGAAGTGTGTCAAAAGGGAAGGAGGCAAATAAATTTCACCGTAACAGGCCTGTCGTAATTAATAAATTAAAGTAGTGTGGTTGGAATAAATAATTTTTTGACAAGTCTCTAAATGACATATATGTCGCTACGTGCCGAGTTGAATACAAAATGATCTGAGTAAAATCAATAAAAGGTCCATCTAACCTTTCTCAAAAAGCGTTTTCGGTTCGTCAACTTTGGCAGATTTTTCGTCATCTGTAAAACTGTAAATTTTCAACCTGATTTTAGGATGTAAGGCAGCACGTTCTTATATATAGTATAAATGAAATGGGGACATCTATAATTTATTGCAGCGACTAGAGTACATCGCCAATGCATACAATAAGTCGACTTCAGCCAGCCTTGGGGGACGTGGAACATAAAATTCGTACATTATATTCGTACTATCGTGGTTCGGAACCCACGTTAAACTGTAGGTCCCCCTATAACTGGCTGGGTAAGTCAGTTCGAAGGTCGCAGGAAGGCAACGGCATACCACCTCCAAACAGGACCATGCCTAGTAAAGGACTGTGGAGTTCAAACCAATCTTTGGATTGTTTACTGCTTTACTTTTATTCGTACCTATTTCCAATTCTATTAAATCAAAATGTTCAAATGAAACTTCCTGGCAGACTCCGCTGCAGAGTGAAAGTTTCATTCTGAAAATGTTCAAATGTTTGTATGGCTTATGGGACGTAACTACGGTGTCATCGGTCCCTAAACTTAAAAACTACTTATGAACTAGCTAATCCTAAGGACGGCACAAATATCAATGCCCGAGGGGGGATTCGAATCCCCGACCGTAGTGGCCGTGCGAACCGCGACTGGAGCGCCTCAGTCCCCTCGGCCACCGCGGCCGGCTTCCATTAAATGATTAATCACTGACGGACGTTGTAAAGTAGTAATTCTGTCTTTACACCACTCTCTTTGTGCAAAAGGACTCCAAGTTTAGTGTTTTGTTTTTAAGCATGGTGTCTTTCTGCTGTCTAAGCGCTATCAGTTGTCACAGTTAAGATAAAAATAGAAGTAGCGGCTATTTGAATGTGATGTTTAATTTATTAAAACAGAAACACGATTTCGCCGTGTTCATGATTGTGTTTAAATAAACAGAAGTCAACTGTAAAATGGCTGCCGCGCGAGAGTAGCCGAGCGGTCTGGAGCGCCACGTTGTGGATCGCGCGACCTCGCGCATCGGAGGTTCGAATCCTCCCTCGGGCATGGATGTTAGTGTCGTCTTTATTATAAGTTAGTTCATAAGTAGTTTGTAAGTTTAAGGACTGATGACCCCGCAGTTACGTCCCATAACCTTTACAAACATTTGAACATTCCCAGAATGAAATGTAAAATGGCTAATATTTTGATTCCCCACTAAAGAAAACTTATGAAAACATCAGGTATGTCATGTTGAAATTATTTACTTTTAAAGGCAA
Source organism: Locusta migratoria (assembly GCA_026315105.1). Classification (NCBI taxonomy): domain Eukaryota; kingdom Metazoa; phylum Arthropoda; class Insecta; order Orthoptera; family Acrididae; genus Locusta; species Locusta migratoria. The sequence goes on from CM048744.1 coordinate 383,427,481, forward strand.
CTCAAGACTTTCCTCAACAACGTGTACAGAAATATTGGGTTAATTGAAGTCCGCGATATGACGCGTCGGCTTTGACCAATGATGTCAAATCTGAGTTAAAGACGACAGTTTGTTTACCAAGCAGAACATAGATTATACATTACGATTTTGTGTTTAAAAGCGATCTTTAGCTTGTCTCTGGTAGTTGGGTAAAGCTAACAGAGAGGGTTTCATTGTCGCAAGTGAGCGCCGAAGGCACGACTTTTTTATCTGACTCCTGTGATCGATGTTACATTCTGTTGCGGTAATCTGTAATTCACAAGGATAATCACAAATTATTTATTATCTACAATATATAAGTATTACCATATTATCCCGTATGTTTATATTGGTTGATTTTTTAAATATTTTTGCTAGTTTGTATATCTAAGTAGCGTGTCTTGTGAGATTCAGATATAACGTCATTGGTGAAAGCCGATGGGGTTGTATCGCGATCTTCAATTATGCCGGAATATTATACTGCCCGAAATAAAAATAGCATCCACTTAGAGTTTTCCAGTATACTCAAAATATTTTGTTCAACTGTGCGTGTGCAGTACATGGCGTAATTTACAAGTCAATGCCTCAATACGTCAAGAGATACTGAGGTGCGATGTGTCGATCCATTCTATACTGAAACACGTAGTGTAAGTTCCGTTGGTGGCAATGCAGGCGCTGATTCTGATATCCATTCCTGTATACAGATGGCGAATACTGTCTTGGGATACACTATTCCACACTTGCTCCACCTGTTCATACAGTTGTTCAAGAGTCGTAGTTTGACCAGTCCACCATGTCAGCTATCGCCCCAACATATCCCACTTTGTGCTCGACTGGATAAAAGTCCGGGGATCGTGTTGGCCAGGATACGAGTACATGCTGCACGTCATACAGAGCACACTGAGTTCCACGATTACGTGTTTGAGCATTATCCTATTGAACCATAAGGCCTGGGTTAGGGCAACACCGTCTGAAGAGAAGGCCTGCGCGCTGTCGTGCAATGTCACGCAGAGTAGGTCGCGATCGCGTAGCTCACTGGCTGGCCGATGGGAGGAGTTGGGCTGTCCCCCCCCCCCCAAAAAAAAAAGAAAAAGAAAATAAAAATGTTCAAATGTTTGTAGAGCGTAAGGGACTTAACTACTGGATCATCAGTCCCTAAACTTACAAACTACTTGCCGGCCGCGGTGGCCGAGGGGACTGAGGCGCTCCAGTCACGGTCTGCACGGCCACTACAGTCGGGGGTTCGAATCCCCACTCGGGCATGGATATTTGTGCCGTCCTTAATCTTAGTTAGTTCATAAGTAGTTGTAAGTTTAGGGACTGATGACCCCGTAGTTAAGTCCCATAAGCTACACAAACATTTGAATTTTTACAAACTACTACTAAGGACGGCACAAATACTCGTTCCAGAGGGGGATTCGAACCCCCGATCGTAGTGGCCGTGCAGAACGTGACTGGCGCGCCGCAGACCGCTCGGCCACCGTGGCCGGCGGCTGTGTCCCATCGGCCAGCCAGTGTGGTACGCAGTCGCGACCTACTCTGCGTGACGTGGCACGGCAGCGCGCAGGCCTTCTCTTCAGACGATGTTGGTTGGGACCGGTGTGTCTTGGACGAATGCACTCTACGATACAGCGCTCCTCAATGCCACGTCGTAAGCGCAAACGACTATCACTTTGGTGGGAGCAGAATCTGCTCTTAACGCTGAAGACCATGGCCCACCGTTCTATCTTGGAAGCGTTCCTCTGACTGCACCAGTGGAGCCGTGCACGTTGGTGCTGAGGACGTAAGACGAGCCACATGTGTGCATGCCCGTAGTCTCGTACCTAGTGACTGGTTAGTAACACTCCTGAGTGAAAAACTTCTTTATCTGTGCTGTGGTTGCTGTACGATCTGCTGCTACCACTCTTGTAATACAACGATCTTGGCAATCGTCTTTGGACATCTACACCATCTACGCGTGTGATGTCGTTACAATTGCAACCAGCATCGTTGCACAACTGACACAGCGCGTCCAGAGTGCGTGGCAATTCTCTGAAAGGGCCATACTGACACTCGAAAGACAATAAGCTAAGCCCTTTCAACCTCTTTCAGTTGGCTGTAGGAAGCACGAGTGCATCTCACTGGAATGACGCTTGTTTACATGTTGATATCACAATGAGCCTTTTGGTTGTAAACATTCTCTTTTAATGGGGCGAGTAAGTAAATAAGCCGCAAACTGACGTAAATACGCCAGTACTGCGTTGACAAGCCTGAAAATTGCTTTACTTTTCAGCTCACACCACCTGTAAATTTCAACACACGTCCCATTTTTCGAGAAGGCTTTAAAATCCTGGAGCCTGGAATTTGTGTGCCAGTGTTTGCATCCTATAAACGGCACTCTTGAGCTGTAACTTTATTTGCTTCCTTAAACTGCTGCAACGCACAAGACTGATGTGTCGAAGTGGTAGGAAAATAATCCTACAGAGAGCGCAGTCCTGGCGTGTCTACCTCAGGTTGAGACTTATCTACTAACCCTCATAAAGAGTACATACAGATAGCGCACAAGCAGTTATGTCGCAACGCTATCTGTTGGCGGACGACGTCGAAATCATTATCAATATCTACTATTCCCCAGTGCCATCTACCATTAAAAAGCAGTCAACAATTCAAAGATTTTGTATAAAGATATAAAAGAGCCAAGATCGCTGATCATCAAGTTTTATTTATGACGACCGGTTTCGCTGAACTATGTCAGCATCATCTGGTCCAATAAAATCATTTTACAAGGCCATAATGTGTTAAAATTTATTGGATTTTTTATATCTTTCTACAATATCATAATTGGATTGCCTCCTACAACATAAACTCAATTCGAAGATTACTTTACTAGGCATGGTCCTGTATGGAGGTGGTGTGCCGTTGCCTTCCTCCGACCTTCGAAGTTCGAACTGACATACCCAGCCAGTTATAGATGGACCTCGAGGTTAACGTGGGTTCCAAACCATGGGGCTACTCGATATTTTTCACATCAACAACACTGCCAAAGGTGAAAGAAGGCCGCGGTGGAGTAGCCGAGCGGTCTAAAGCACCTCGCTGCGGAGCGCGCGGTTGCTCGCCGTGGAGGTTCGAGTCCTCCCTGGGGCATGGGTGTGTGCGTTTGTCCGTAGGTTAGTTTACATAGGTTTAAGTAGTTTGTAAGCTACGGACTGTGACCACGCAGTTTGGTCCGATAGATTTACAGACATTTGATTTTTTTGGTGAAAGAAGTGGAAAGTGACATAAAATCCTAGTACATTGCGGGGATCGAACCCGCAACCTCCGGATTTGTCTTATTGAATCCATCATGGCTGGTGGAACCTTGACTGCGGCTGGTCAAGAATACGTAGGAAGTATGATACCAACAGCGGTATGTTTAACAGAAACATTTATTCTTTCAATACCAGTTTCGGCATTCCATTATGCCATCTTCAGGTCCCTACATCGGAGTATGGTATGGATTTGTTGTCTGGCACTCTACCTCTTGTGCTATCGAGCCGCACTCGTCTACCATCATCGGATCAATATAGGCATTGTATATTTACAGAGAGCAGAAGTGATTTCTTGCCCAGTTTTTCGTGTGTTTCCTTTGACTATTGTGTATCTTCATCAGTATGCAGACGCATAGAATTAATATGTGACCCCTATGAATTCTGCACAATGGTGACACCATCATGTCACACGCGTAATTGCAAAGGAGGGAAGCCGAGTACGGGTATCTACCAACGCAAGCAAAAATTTCTTCCCTACAAAGAAAATCGCCATGGCATTAGTTAAAGAGCGGCTTCGTAGCGGGAGGGCGCAAGAGACAGCGGTATGTTTAACAGAAACATTTATTCTTTCAATACCAGTTTCGGCATTCCATTATGCCATCTTCAGGTCCCTACATCGGAGTATGGTATGGATTTGTTGTCTGGCACTCTACCTCTTGTGCTATCGAGCCGCACTCGTCTACCATCATCGGATCAATATAGGCATTGTATATTTACAGAGAGCAGAAGTGATTTCTTGCCCAGTTTTTCGTGTGTTTCCTTTGACTATTGTGTATCTTCATCAGTATGCGGACGCATAGAATTAATATGTGACCCCTATGAATTCTGCACAATGGTGACACCATCATGTCACACGCGTAATTGCAAAGGAGGGAAGCCGAGTACGGGTATCTACCAACGCAAGCAAAAATTTCTTCCCTACAAAGAAAATCGCCATGGCATTAGTTAAAGAGCGGCTTCGTAGCGGGAGGGCGCAAGAGACAGCGGTATGTTTAACAGAAACATTTATTCTTTCAATACCAGTTTCGGCATTCCATTATGCCATCTTCAGGTCCCTACATCGGAGTATGGTATGGATTTGTTGTCTGGCACTCTACCTCTTGTGCTATCGAGCCGCACTCGTCTACCATCATCGGATCAATATAGGCACTGTATATTTACAGAGAGCAGAAGTGATTTCTTGCCCAGTTTTTCGTGTGTTTCCTTTGACTATTGTGTATCTTCATCAGTATGCGGACGCATAGAATTAATATGTGACCCCTATGAATTCTGCACAATGGTGACACCATCATGTCACACGCGTAATTGCAAAGGAGGGAAGCCGAGTACGGGTATCTACCAACGCAAGCAAAAATTTCTTCCCTACAAAGAAAATCGCCATGGCATTAGTTAAAGAGCGGCTTCGTAGCGGGAGGGCGCAAGAGACAGCGGTATGTTTAACAGAAACATTTATTCTTTCAATACCAGTTTCGGCATTCCATTATGCCATCTTCAGGTCCCTACATCGGAGTATGGTATGGATTTGTTGTCTGGCACTCTACCTCTTGTGCTATCGAGCCGCACTCGTCTACCATCATCGGATCAATATAGGCATTGTATATTTACAGAGAGCAGAAGTGATTTCTTGCCCAGTTTTTCGTGTGTTTCCTTTGACTATTGTGTATCTTCATCAGTATGCGGACGCATAGAATTAATATGTGACCCCTATGAATTCTGCACAATGGTGACACCATCATGTCACACGCGTAATTGCAAAGGAGGGAAGCCGAGTACGGGTATCTACCAACGCAAGCAAAAATTTCTTCCCTACAAAGAAAATCGCCATGGCATTAGTTAAAGAGCGGCTTCGTAGCGGGAGGGCGCAAGAGACAGCGGTATGTTTAACAGAAACATTTATTCTTTCAATACCAGTTTCGGCATTCCATTATGCCATCTTCAGGTCCCTACATCGGAGTATGGTATGGATTTGTTGTCTGGCACTCTACCTCTTGTGCTATCGAGCCGCACTCGTCTACCATCATCGGATCAATATAAGCATTGTATATTTACAGAGAGCAGAAGTGATTTCTTGCCCAGTTTTTCGTGTGTTTCCTTTGACTATTGTGTATCTTCATCAGTATGCGGACGCATAGAATTAATATGTGACCCCTATGAATTCTGCACAATGGTGACACCATCATGTCACACGCGTAATTGCAAAGGAGGGAAGCCGAGTACGGGTATCTACCAACGCAAGCAAAAATTTCTTCCCTACAAAGAAAATCGCCATGGCATTAGTTAAAGAGCGGCTTCGTAGCGGGAGGGCGCAAGAGACAGCGGTATGTTTAACAGAAACATTTATTCTTTCAATACCAGTTTCGGCATTCCATTATGCCATCTTCAGGTCCCTACATCGGAGTATGGTATGGATTTGTTGTCTGGCACTCTACCTCTTGTGCTATCGAGCCGCACTCGTCTACCATCATCGGATCAATATAGGCATTGTATATTTACAGAGAGCAGAAGTGATTTCTTGCCCAGTTTTTCGTGTGTTTCCTTTGACTATTGTGTATCTTCATCAGTATGCGGACGCATAGAATTAATATGTGACCCCTATGAATTCTGCACAATGGTGACACCATCATGTCACACGCGTAATTGCAAAGGAGGGAAGCCGAGTACGGGTATCTACCAACGCAAGCAAAAATTTCTTCCCTACAAAGAAAATCGCCATGGCATTAGTTAAAGAGCGGCTTCGTAGCGGGAGGGCGCAAGAGACAGCGGTATGTTTAACAGAAACATTTATTCTTTCAATACCAGTTTCGGCATTCCATTATGCCATCTTCAGGTCCCTACATCGGAGTATGGTATGGATTTGTTGTCTGGCACTCTACCTCTTGTGCTATCGAGCCGCACTCATCTACCATCATCGGATCAATATAGGCATTGTATATTTACAGAGAGCAGAAGTGATTTCTTGCCCAGTTTTTCGTGTGTTTCCTTTGACTATTGTGTATCTTCATCAGTATGCGGACGCATAGAATTAATATGTGACCCCTATGAATTCTGCACAATGGTGACACCATCATGTCACACGCGTAATTGCAAAGGAGGGAAGCCGAGTACGGGTATCTACCAACGCAAGCAAAAATTTCTTCCCTACAAAGAAAATCGCCATGGCATTAGTTAAAGAGCGGCTTCGTAGCGGGAGGGCGCAAGAGACAGCGGTATGTTTAACAGAAACATTTATTCTTTCAATACCAGTTTCGGCATTCCATTATGCCATCTTCAGGTCCCTACATCGGAGTATGGTATGGATTTGTTGTCTGGCACTCTACCTCTTGTGCTATCGAGCCGCACTCGTCTACCATCATCGGATCAATATAGGCATTGTATATTTACAGAGAGCAGAAGTGATTTCTTGCCCAGTTTTTCGTGTGTTTCCTTTGACTATTGTGTATCTTCATCAGTATGCGGACGCATAGAATTAATATGTGACCCCTATGAATTCTGCACAATGGTGACACCATCATGTCACACGCGTAATTGCAAAGGAGGGAAGCCGAGTACGGGTATCTACCAACGCAAGCAAAAATTTCTTCCCTACAAAGAAAATTTCCATGGCATTAGTTAAAGAGCGGCTTCGTAGCGGGAGGGCGCAAGAGACAGCCGTGACTTCTAGTAAGTGACCTTCGAAACCTGTTATGGGAACAGGTGAATAAAAAAAAATAATAAAAAAAGTTCAAATGTTTGTAAATATATCGGACTCGCACAGGATCTTGTGTGCCATGAGCAACAGACAGTTTGGCTTCCGCCTGGGGCGTTCAGTGTGTGACGCTATCTCTCTGGCGGCCGAGGTCTGTGGCTCCACTCCACACAACTATGTTTTCGGCATCTTGGTGGATATCAGCGGCGCCTTCGACAACCTGTGGTGGCCCTCGCTCTTTTCCTACCTTAGGGAGACAGTGTCCAGGGTTGCTATATGGGTGCCTGAGGAGCTACTGTAGAAGCAGGGAGGTCTGGCTATCATCCCCTAGTGGGCGTATTTCCAAAGCAATTACCAAGGGGTGTCCCCAGGGCTCTTTTGGAACCTTAACATGGAGCCTCTACTGAGGCAGTTACAAAACAGCGAAGACGTACTAGAGGTGAAAGCCTACGATGACGACCTCCTCCTGCTGATGAGCGGTCCTTACCGCGAGGATTTAGAGCCAAGAGTAGCGAGGGCAATTAACATTCTTGTCGCATGGTGCAGCAACACTAAGATGACCATTGCACCTAATAAATGCAACTATCTGCCATTCAAAGGAAGTCTCATAAGGAACCCGACAGTTCGAATAACTGTCATGCGTAGAGGACACACCAGGTATTTAGGAGTTATCCTAGATGAGCGCTGGAACTTCGCGGCCCATGTGGATGTGGTGGCTGAGTGTTCGCTAGTGGCATTACATCGCGTTGCTGGGATTGGGCATCGGAGATTTCATCTCCCGCCCAACCTCATCAAGCTGTACCACAACAACATACTAACATCCATCATGGGCTACAGATCCTGCAGCTGGGCGCACAGGCTCACTCGGGTGGCACGTGCTATGGCTGTGAGAAGAGTACTGTTACACTCAGTAGGGGCTTACAGGACTATGCCCGGGGGAGCCCCCCTCCTCCTGATGGGGCTTTGTCCCCTGGATATAAAGATCTGTGAACAAGCAGCCTGGTTCTGGGCCAAGGAGGAAAACCCAGACAAAGTTACCGAGATTCTGGGGATCCCTCTGGGGGACTGGGCCTCCATCAGACGGAGGAGTGGAGAACTATGACAGGAACAGTGGGAGAGGGATGAGACGGGAAGAAGGACTTTTGAGCTGCTGCCGAGTGTGCAGGAAAGGATGGCGATGAAGTTTTTCCAACCGAGCCGAGGAATGATACACTTTCTCACAGGCCATGGCCCCTATCCGGCATACTTATGCCAGTTTAGGAGGAAGGCGACGCCTGCGTGTGAGTGTGAAGTCGAGATATACACACCGGAACACGTCGTGCATGAGTGTCCCACTCACAATGACGTTGCAACCGAACTGAGACAGAAATTACCAAATAACGACACTCACACCCTAATAAGACAAGCAGACACCTTCCAAATCCTAAACAACCTCACAGAAGTCATCTCCAACAAGATAAGACAAATTTATTTGAGCTACAGGAAGGTGCTGCCAACCTGGACTGATTCTGATGCCCGGCCATGCCGCCGGGAGGTGGACTGGCCGTCAGCTGTCATCCTGCTGGCGAGATCCGCTGCCCACCTGGACCAGGGGGATCCGGGCGTCTCCAACCGAAGATGACGCTTAAGATACTGACACTTAGTTATAAGAAGATACTAACTCTCATGCACAACACCCTTGCACCTGCAGTGAGTAAGGCCTGCCCAGTGCCAGGGGTACGTCTGTTGGGATTCGCTCAGCAGACACATAGACCGCAACGTAGGTTTATAAAACACGGGCACACCTGTGACACTGCAACAATTAGTTTAATGTCCCCCCCCCCCCAATTCCCTGTAGATAATAGTAACTAAACAAACCATGGTAGTCACACAATAAGTTCAAATGTAGGTTAATTTTGCAAAGTAAACAAACCATTGTACTCACTACCAAATGTAGAACAGTAGGCCCCATTAATGTATTAGGTGATGGGTTGTATAGAAGGATATAATATTATTTTTTTTAATCTATCGGACTCATCTGCGTGGTTATTAGTCCGTAGCTTACAAACTACTTAAACTAACCTAAGGGCAACACACACATCCACGCCCGAGGGAGGATTCGAACCCCCTACGCGGGTGGCCGCGCGATCAGCAACGTGGCGCTCCAGACCGCTCGGCTACTCCCGCGCGGCAAAATATTTCACATAAAAGGTGACTGGTTGCTGTTTTTCAAGATAGATTTATTCAGCACAGTCGCTATGTTCCTCATCCATGATGGATAAAAACTTTAACCATACAGTGTAAGCTTTCACGGCCGGCGTCAACTTCATTTAAAACTTCCGGGCTCATAAGCCGTGGTCGATTTTTAAAACTTTCCCCCAACGTTTCATCTTCGGCTGCGGAGATATCTTCAGAGGCAGTTCGCCACTCTACCTCTGAAGATGTCTTCCGCAGCCGAAGATGAAACGTTGGGAGAAAATTTTAATAATTGACCACGGCTTAAGAGCCCGGAAGTTTTAAAAACTTTAATGTTATGCTGGCTGGCTGTCCTGTGAATTGTTATAACCAGTATCACTGCTACAGTGCAAGCGGCAAAACTACGTCGCTCGATCTCCGTCTGCCCCAGCAGACAGCAGAGTGAGTCGCGACGCCCGGCATGCGGCCCACACAGGCGACTGCCCACTGCCCCCACAAGTCACGTCACTTCTGCACACGCGGCCTTGCTCAGGGCCGAGCGGGCCGTGGGAGGAGTGTCTCCGAGCCGCTCCTCAAAAGGACGGCCAGCTGTTAGCCGCGACACTTCAGCGCACCACGCACTCGTCATAATGGAACAATGAGCAGTAGCAAACCCACAGCCGTTACGTGGGAGCGCGCGGCTGCCAGTTCCGTGCGACGACATTAATTCAGCGAGCCGACAGTTAATGTACGCGCTTCTGTGCGAACGGCAGAAAAACGACGACGCAGATCATAACACTTGAGACATGTTTTCTGTTGCTTAAAGCACTCGCAAAAAGTCCTGTTGACAGGTATCAAGGTCGTGCCTCAAGATGTCCGCTGGTAGAAGTGTGAAGGTGCTAGAAGAAAAAGAAGAAGAAGAAGAAGAAGAAAAAGATGTCCTGAGTGCAAGCAAAACGAGCATTGGAATCCCAGTGCCAAATACGTCTTATCATTGCCGACCTGGAAAAAGCGTACGAAGAAGCAATGACAGGAATAACACGTGTCAGAATTCAGGGTGCGATGTCAATGATGGTGCTGTGGCGTCGCTATTCGGCACAACACCGGCGATCCACGCAAGTCGCCGTGCTAGTATACCGCTCTGCAGTACTTCAGCTGTTGGGCTGTCGACAAGCTAGCGTACCTCACAAACGGCTTTTAATCAAATTGCGTGGTTACGGTATATCGCCCCAAATTTGTCAGAGAGGACACAGTTCGTAGTAATCGATGGTAAGGCATCGACTAAAAAACAGGTGATATCGGGCGTTCCACAGGGTAGTGTTATTGGTCCTCTGCTGTTCCTTATTTACATAAACGAATTGGGAGAAAAACTAAGTAGCTCTCTTAGGATGTTTGCAGATGACGCCGTCATTTACCGTCTAGTAAAATCATCTGAAGATCATAACCAACTGCAGAACGATCTGAATAAGGTATCACTATGGAGTAAAAATTGGCAATTCACTCTAAATAATGAGAAGTGTGAAGTCGTCCACATGAATACGAAAAGAAATACGTTAAACTTTGTTTACAACATAAAACAACCAAAATTGAAGACCGTAAACTCCACAAAATACCTAGGAATTACTGTTACTTAATACTTAAACTGGAAGGAACACGTAGATGATGTCGTACAAAAATCGAACCAGAGACTGCGATTTATTCGCGGAACGCTTAAAAGATGCAACAGAACTACCTAAAGAGTATTGCTGCCCAGTGTGGGATTCTTATTAGGTGGGTTTGACAAAGGACATGGAAAGAGTCCAAAGAAGGGCAGATCGTTTCGTATTGTCACGATACAGGGGAGACAGCATTACGGAAATGATACAGGATCTGGGATGGGAATCATCACAACCACGGCGCTTATCGCTGCGGCGTGGGCTACTTACGAAACTCCAATCACCAACATTCTCCTCCGAATGCGATAATATATTATTGACTCCCACTTACATAGGCAGAAATGATCATCAGAATAAAATACGAGAAATCAGAGCTCGAACAGAGAGATTCAGGTGTTCTTTTTTCCACGCGCTATTCGAGAATGCAATGTAGTATATAGTATATAGTATAACGGTGGTTCGATGAACCCTCTGCCAGGAACTTAAATGTGATTTGCTGAGTATACCATGTAGAGGTAGGTACCTTAGAGGGCCTGCATAAGGAGAGAGTGGCCATGCGCGAGACCGCTCCTGATTGGCTAACAGCCCTGGACGCCATCTTTTTACCAGACTTGGCGAGCTTTGTATAGGTGTGAATAGCTACAAGTGTGCGTTTCTGTACTGTGGAGTGTCTTAGAAGCTTCTGACAGCGATTTCACTATACAGTTAGATACAGAATTGCGGAACAAGAATTACTCTTTGAAAATTATATTTACTCTTTGAAAATAGTTTTATTGGTTACATTGTTGCCTGAGGGTTGATAATGGTAAAAGAGTGGAGCATATTGGGATGGAAAGTCATCGGTGTATATAAAATTCTAGGCGCGCGCGCGTGTTAATATTTCGCAGCCGGCCGCGGTGGCCGAGGGGACTGAGGCGCTCCAGTCACGGCCTGCACGGCCGCTGCGATCGGGAGTTCGAATCCCCCCTCGGGCATGGATGTTTGTGCCGTCTTTAGTATACGCTAGTTTAAAAGTAGTTTGTAAGTTTAGGGACTGATGACCCCGTAATTCCCATGAGTTATCCAAACATTTAAACATTTTTTTTTGTAATAGCTACGCAGCTGAGTCCCATGGATTTAGAAACATATGAACGAACATTACTTTATATAAGAACAGACGTCACTTCTGATCCTGCAGTTGTTATTATTTAATATTCATAGAATATATGACATCAACTGCGATTGGGCAAAGCTGAAAATGTGTACCCAAGCGGGATTCGAACCCGGGTCTCCTGCTTTCTAGGCAGTTGCGCTGACCCCCTACACCACTAGGTACACATCACGGGAGGTGTGCTTAGGTAGTCCTTGCAGGTGCGGTGATCACCGTGTCCCTAGTGGTGTATGGGCCAGTGCAACTGCCTAGAAAGCGGGAGACCCGGGTTCGAATCCCGGCAGGGTACACATTTTCAGCTTTGCCCAATCACAGTTGATGTCATATATTCTATGAATATTAAATAATAACAACTGCAGGATCAGAAGTGACGTCTGTTCTTTCGGAACAGACGCCACATGTATATATGTATATATAATATACCGGTGACGGGCAATGATCCTATCGTTAGTGGAGAGGGGTGGGAAAATTTGAAGCCCTTACTCTTAGGGGCATTAGTTTCATAACTACGAGTTTGAGTACTGTGGGCAGGGCGAAGCTGGGAATTTGTATCTGACGGGAGGCGTGCGGTGCGGTGATCACTGTGTCAAATCAAATGTTCAAATGTTTGTAGAACTTATGGGACTTAACTACGGGGTCATCAGTCCCTAAGCTTACAAACTACTTATGAACTACCTAAGACTAAGGACGGCACAAATATCCATGCCCGAGGGGGGATTCGAACCCCCGACCGTAGTGGCCGTGCAGACCGTGACTGGAGCGCCTCAGTCCCCTCGGCCACCGCGGCCGGCGATCACTGTGTCCCCAGTGGTGTAGGGGTCAGCGCAACTGCCTAAAAAGCAGGAGATCCGGGTTCGAATACCGGCTGGGTACACATTTGCAGCTTGCCCAATCGCAGTTGATGTCATATATTCTATGAATATTAAAGAACATTACTCTGTCGGCTAGGAGATTTAGTGTCATTCGATCTGTTGGTAAGAACTGTCACAGCAGTGAGTGTAGCGACTGAGTAGATGGCCAGCAGAGTATATCCAGACGACACGGTTAAAGAGTTTTGACTCGAGGCCAGCGGTGCGGTGCGTTTGGTGGCCATAAGTGAGGCGGCTGGCTGCTTGGCCTGTCTGGGCGGCCGCATGAGTGGACGTGTCGGGCAGTGAAAGTGGCCTGCGCGACAAGACCCACATCGCCGGCACAGCGCACACACACACACACACACTCACACACAGAGGACGGGTTTTATTTTTACGGCGATATTATCTGCGCCGGGCCGGCTTACGGCACACCCAGACGTGACGCTAATGTTAACGCCAGGGTCATCGAACGCCCGCTGCGCCGGGCCGCCGGTCCCTAATGCAGCCGGCGCGCCGGCGGCTGCAGAGAGAGTCTGTTGCGTCAGAGCAGAGGCAGAGTGATGGGGCCGCCGCGCTCCTACTAGTGTTACATGCAGCCGGCTCTCGTTACCGCCGCTGCCCTGACCACACTTCCCGCTCGCAGGCCCACCTAATGGGCCGTCTGCTGCGCACCGCAAGGGCCAAACGGCCACGCTCGTCCACTGCACTGGTCGCCAGTTGGCAACGAGACAGCTCGCGGAGACAGCTCTCTACAAGTTACCACTCGCTGCTAACAAACCTGCAGTCGCGGTCAGCTAAGGACGTTATCCTAGAACACTGTTCTTTTTTTTTTTGTACTGGCTCAAAACCGGGTACAACTTTATTCAAATCTTCCGTTAGTCCATCACTCCTACCTTCTCTCTCTCTCTCTCTCTCTCTCTCTCTCTCTCTCTCTCTCTCCTCTCTCACTCTCTCTCTGTCCAGCTCTCTTCTCTTTCTCTCTCCATCTCCTCTCCCTGTTCATCTGCTCCTAACCTCATTTTTGAGCCCACCTTTCCATTTCCCAATCACTTCTTCGCAACAAGCTTCGATACTTCGATCATCGATAAAAGTTGGCAGATGTTTGTAGAGCTTATGGGACTTAACTACGGGGTCATCAGTCCCTAAACTTACAAACTACTTATGAACTAGCTTATAATAAAGACGGCACAAACATCCATGCCCGAGAGGGGATTCGAACCCCCGACCGCAGCGGCCGTGCAGACCGTGACTGGCACGCCGCAGACCGCTCGGCCACTGCGGCCGGCTTGGCAGATGTATCAATTCTTTTTTTAATTCTAACTGTTTAAAATTACACGGAGGACTAACCAAGCGCAAATTATGCCCGAGTGTTACAATAAACTGCAAATCCTATAAAATGCATTTATTTTAAACAAGTCTGTTTCCAACGTAAGTTGGCCGCCAAACATACCCGGAAACACGCCCCCCCCCCTCCTCCACCTATTCCTATGATGTAGCCCAAGAGGGAACTAGCGGGAACTTTGAATTTTCCTTGAACGCAGTTGGCCGTCACTTCAGTTTCTTTACCAGGTAATTTCTTTTCAAATGTTCAAATGTTTATTAGCTTATGGGACTTAACTACGGGGTCATCAGTCCTCAAACTTACAAACTACTTATGAACTAGCTAACACTAAGGACGGCACAAATATCCATGCCCGAGGACCCCCTATGGGGCCGTGCAGACCGTGACTCGAGCGCCTCAGTCCCCTCGGCCACCGCGGCCGGCTAATTTCTTTTAGTGGACGCAGTGGTAAGACACGGAACTCGCATTCGGTTAGATGGTGGTTCTGCCCATCCAGATTCACGTTTTCCGTCATTTCTCTAAATCACTCCATGCAAATGCTGGGATGGTTCCTTTCAAAGGGGACGGCCGATATCCTTCCACATCCTTCCCCAAACATTCGAGCTTAAGCTCGGTCTCTAATGATCACGCTGTCGACGGGACATTAAACCCAAAGCTTCGTTCCTTCTTTAGTTGGGAAAAATTTATAATTTTTACCGCTAGACAGCAGTACAACCACCTCTTCTCCTCTCCCACATCGGAAATTTGCGAGGAAAGTCCATCATACTGATGCAAGACAGTCGCGTGAAGACATTGACCCTAGCAGCAGCAGCGCCATGCTGCATGTAAGCATAGTTATAAACATTCAAGGACAATTCTAAACTTCCTAGTAGACGCTATATTGGATTTAGTCATAGGTGCAAATGGGTTGCGTGATCCAGGGCTAGCCTTGTGGCCATTTTTCCCAGAACTATGACCTCAGTATGACTGCACTGTTCTCGATTCGCTTTGGTGGTTGTAGGGAAGTCAGTGAATTATGGAGGAATGGAATACCAACGAAGGGCAAAATGTACCCTTGGGGAAAAAATTCTATATTAAAATTTGTGCCTCGGTTGCACAGTGGTAGAGTACCAGACTACAAATCCAAAAGTCGCGGGTTCGATCCACGCCAGGTCCTAGCATTTTTATCTGTCACTTCCCATTTCTTTCATCTCCTATTGTCTTACGAACGTGTCCTATGTGACTCTGAAACCTGGGTTACATTCAATTGTACCTTGGGACTGAGGGCTGTAGTTGTTTATGAAAGTCTACTTAAACTAATCTAAGGACAACACAAACACTCATGCCCTTGGGGGGCTCGAACCACCGATGGCGAACGGCCGCCCGTATCGCAGCGAGGAGCCCTAGTATGCACGGCTAATTCGCCGCGGCTCAGAAATTAGAGAATTAAGAACAATCGTGAGGTGACTGGACAGTGGTAAGCAGAGTTGGTGTTGGTGTGGAGATGTATAACTTACCACATTAGCAGCTTTGTGTTGGATAGGTCCGCGTTCACAGTATGAATATTGATACACCACATGAGTATTTGTTACTGCGCGGACAGGTAATAGTCAAGTGACGTGAACTGGAATATAGCAGACGTCGCAAAGCGGCGCTGATAGAACGCCGACATACGGAAATAAGATTTGGCCGGTTAAATTTGAAAGATAAAATCAATCAACAAGGTTGCAAATTATTAAAGGAAGGAAGTAATAACGTAGGATAGTAGTGATAATAAAGTATAAAAATACTACTGAATCAGAATGGATGACAATTCAATAGATCAAATTTTTGCTAAGCTTTGGGACTTAACTGCGGGCCGCGGTGGAGTAGCCGAGAGGTCTAAAGCGTCTCGCTGCGGAGCGCGCGGTTGCTCGCCGTGGAGGTTCGAGTCCTCCCTGGGGCATGGGTGTGTGTGTTTGTCCTTAGGTTAGTTTAACTAGGTTTAAGTAGTTTGTAAGCTACGGACTGATGACCAAGCAGTTTGGTCCGATAGATTTACAAACATTTGATTTGAACTTAACTGCGGTGTCATCAATCTCTAAACTTACTATCTACTTATAAACTAACTTATACTAAAGACAACACAAACATCCATGCCCGATGGAGGATTCGAACCTCCAAAGCGGAACGGCCTCGCGCCTCGGCCTCGGCCACTCCGCCGCGGCATGGATGACAGTATTATTGATAATTTTTGCTATTAAAACAACCATAAAAATTATATAGCCCCTACATGGACATGAATTGTAACTGTATCCACTCACAACTGTGGTTAAAATGCAGAATAAATGAAGTGATGTGAGCCATGTGGTGGTTAAGTTACAGAATCTAGCTCAAACGAACACGACACGACAGAATAAATATATTAGTCATCCTGCATATGTTGGTGTGTCTAACCCTGCTATCATGCTACTTTCATCACTTTAAAAACAGCTACTCTCCATTTTAATGGAAGACTATCATAAAGCTTCAATTAACGGAAAAAATAGACTGTTTCACATGTTTGGAGTGTTTATCCGAAGATCGCAAAACGATTCGGCTGTATTGGAAATATAAATATGAGTAATAAATCCAATGTTCAAATGTTTGTATAGCTTATGTGACTTAACTACGGGGTCATCAGTCCCTAAACTTACAAACTACTTAAGCTAACTTATTGTAAGAACAACAGAAACACCCATGCCCGAGGGAGGGCTCGAACCTTCGACGTGGAATGATTGCGCGCACTGTAGCAGGGCGCCATAGCGCAGTCGGCTATTCCGCCGCGACGATTTTATCGGAAGTTTATTATGGTTTATTATTTTATGGTTTACCAAAGATACATAAGGTAGATGTTCCTTTGAGACCGATAGTCAGCGCAATTGGAGCTCCTACTCAAGAACTGGCCAGACACCTTGCCTCTTTGTTACAACCTTACATAGGCAAAACTGAGAGTCATATTAAAAACTCCCTACATTTCATTGAGAAATTGAAGGAAATTACTGTCGGTCCTAACGACATTCTTGTTAGTTTTGATATCGTGTCTTTGTTCACTATGGTTCCAGTTGATGAAGCTCTCTCACATATAGCCGATACGTCCCCCTCTGATATAGTGACTTTGTTCAAGCATTGTCTATCCTCGACATATTTTCAGTATAATGGTGAATTTTATGCACAGACCGATGGGGTAGCCATGGGAAGCCCCCTAAGCCCCGTAATTGTGAATTTTTTCATGGAATATTTTGAACATCAAGCACTGCAGTCGGCCAAAAAAAGACCCTCGAAGAGGTATCGATATGTCGATGATACCTTCGTAATATGGAATCACGAGGAAGAGGATCTGAATGATTTCCTGGTGCATCTAAATAGCATCAACCCAAAGATCAAATTTACCATGGAGAAAGAGAATAATGGACAACTCAACATTCTGGATGTTTCAGTTATCAAACGGGTGGATGGGACCTTAGGCCATAAGGTCTATAGGAAAGCCACACATACTGATCGCTACCTCTATAAGAACTCGTACCACCATCCTAGGCAAAAGAGGGGGGTCATAAAAACACTAGTGGATAGGGCCAATAACATTTGTGAACCAGGCTACTTACAGGAAGAACTAAACCACTTGCGACAGGCCTTTGCGAAAAATGGTTATACAAATAGCGAGATTAACCGAGTTCTTCACCCAAGTAGTAAAATGCACAGAAACAGGAGACAGCAACAACCACCAGCTGGAAAAGTATTTCTTCCGTTCATTCATAACATCACGGATCGCATTGGTAAAATACTGGCCAAGTTTCGGGTGGAGACTATTTTCAGACCTACTAAGAAAATTAGTGAATGCCTTAGATCACAAAAGATGCTCGTCGTCCCCTGGCCACACCAGGGGTATATAAAATTCCGTGTAGTTGTGGCAAAGTTTACATAGGAACCACAAAAAGAAGCATTAATACACGTTTGACGGAGCATAAAAGAAATTGTCGCTCGGGACAGATCGACAAATCGGCAGTGGCGGATCATGTTTTCACGGAAGGAGATCACGAAATAAAACTTGGTGAGACAAGTATGCTGGCGAGGACGTCACACTATTCAAATGTTCAAATGTTTGTAAAGCTTATGGGACAACTACGGGGTCATCAGTCCCTAAACTTACAAACTACTTATGAACTACTTACTAACTAGGACGGCACAAATATCCATGCCCGAGGGGGAATTCGAACCCCCGACCGTAGTGGCCGTGCAGACCGTGACTGAAGCGCCTCAGTCTCCTCGGCTACCGCGGCCGGCGTCACACTATTATACACGTATGTACAGGGAGGCAATTGAAATCCACAAACATCAAGACAATTTTAATCGTAAAGAAGAAGGATTAAAGTTAGACAAGATATGGCGATCGACGTTGCATAACTCACGTGACAATCGATTGCTCGCAATCGAGAGAACAGGCGATAGCCAGAGACAGCCACACATCGACGCCACGTGACGTGAGGTGGCGCCCTCTACGATCTGATATAAGGAGCGGCCTCAGCAGCTAGTCGTCGACTCAACCTCGGAAGATGTTCTCCGTAGTCGAGAACGAAACGTCAGGGAGAGGAAGTTTTATAGATCGACCACGGCAACTCAGCCCGGAAGTGTTTACTGATGAAGACGCCGGCCGTGAAAGCCTTCATGGGATGATTTATTTATTTAACTCGGTGCGAACTTTTTATCATCTATGTTAACCAATTTGAGTGAAATTTTCGCAGGAAGTTGTTTTGATGTGTTTCCATACTTATATGCATTAATATTATCGAACATGTGACTTGTTTATTTTTTTATCACATCGAAGTACCAATAATTAAAGAAAATTAACGCTGAAATTTGAAATAAACACTGAAAAGATGTGAGGAATGCATCTCATAAGAAGAATGTACAGAACTGTTAAAGTATGTCTTGTAAATTTACCTACAAAATCTGTCATTTGAAAGTACCAAAAGTTGGTATTCTAGTTCTCTGTCTCTCTCTCTCTCTCTCAAAAATGTTCAAAGTTTGTGAAGCTTATGGGACTTAACTGCGGGGTCATCAGTCCCTAAAGTTACAAATTACTTATGAACTACCTTATACTAAAGACAGCAGAAACATCCATGCCCGAGGGGGCATCCGAACCTCTGACGGTGAACCGCCTCGCGCATCGCAGCATAGCGCCTCAATGAGCTCGGCCATGGTTCTCTCTCTCTCTCTCTCTCTCTCTCTCTCTCTCAACTATTACAGCAAATTAAAAATTCAGAACTCGAGAACCAATGACGTTACTTTAAAACGTTAAATATTACTACATCTTTACATAATAGACACGATTTTAATATTTTGTTGCTATTACCTAAATAGAAGAAAGTTACATTTTTGGGTGGAGTCTCCCCTCAAACACTTCGCCGTATATACTGTACGGTAGTTTACAAGTCTACGCCGAACCTAATTATGATCGTTCCTTTGAACACAGCACATTGTTTGTACTTCTGGCGCGCTTCCAGTCGACTGTGTTGTTCTACAGCCGGCCGCGGTGGCCGAGGGGACTAAGGCGCTCCAGTCACGGTCTGCACGGCCGCTACGGTCGGGGGTTCGAATCCCACCTCGGGCATGGATATTTGTGCCGTCCTAGTTCGTAAGTAGTTCATAAGTAGTTTGCAAGTTTAGGGACTGATGACTACGTAGTTAAGTCCCATAGACTATACAAACATTTGAACATTTGTTGTTCTACATAACGACGTCGAACCGTTCCATTTTGCAGCGAGCTGCAACAACTCAGACAGCGAGCGAGCCCAAAGCTTGGACAGGCAAGTGCGCCCGACTCGTGGAACACGCTCTCCATTATCTGCAGTGTCTGGGGCTCCGGACAAGTGTCACTCCGTGCAAGTGTCACAAACTCCAGACTCACAGCTCCGGGCTATGGCGTCAGCTCTCACCAGCGCACTCTTCTGCTATGTCTTGACATGCTGGCTGTGACAGCAGTGGAGGAGTGGATCTGTCGCAAACGTCCCTCCAGCTAAACAGTGAGGTCAGTGCGTTTCGGCAGTGTGTGGGCTGACACACTTACAGCCGTCGTTCTGCATGCGTGGCATCTTTCTTTCCCACTAATCTCCCCGTCTATCTGTAGCTGAGTTGTTGTCTTGCAAGTGGATGGTGCACATGTATCCACATGGAAGCTGTGAATCCAGTTTAATTCAGTCATATAGAGCACATTTTCATCCTGGATGTCTTTATTGACTGAAAATGGCACTAATGAGGTGCTGAAACTGGTTGTCAGATATATTAAAAGAAGCTAAAATGGTAAAGCAGTCATCAACCCGAAGATTGGTTTGAATACCACAGTGCTCTATTAGGCATGGTACTCTTTGGAGGTGGTATGCCGTTGCCTTCCTCCGACCTTCGAACTGACTTACCCAGCCCATTATAGTTCAAAGTTCAAATGTTTGTATAGCTTATGGGACTTAACTACGGAGTCATCAGTCCCTTAACTTACAAACTAGCTAATACTAAGGACGGCACAAATATCCATGCCCGAGGGGGGATTCGAACCCCCGACCGTAGTGGCCGTGCACACTGTGACTGGAGCGCCTCAGTCCCCTCGGCCACCGCGGCCCAGCCCATTATAGGTGGACCTACAGTTTAAAGTGGATTCCGAACCACGGCGCTACTCGACATTTTTCACATCAGCAACAATGCCAGAAGCGAAAGAAGTGGAAAGTGACAGATAAAAATCCTAGGACTTGGCGCGTATCGAACCCATGAAATTTGGATTCATTGTCTACCACTGTGCTACAGAGCCAAAACGTACGAAAACTGAAATCAGTTGGCCAGACCAAACTACCCGGCCAATTTCCTTCATTTTTGTTTTAAACGGAAAATTTGTCATCAAGTATCAGATTTAATTCTCTCCATCTTTTATTTCCTTTCAAACGCGGTATACTTCTGTCCTTGCATTGAATAATTTTTTTTCGGCATCTTTGATTCTAATTAACGCACGCAGTTCTTTTTGACCTTACAACACTTAGCGGATCAAGCTTTTAAACATTTGCACTGACTGATTCCAAAGAAAACTCTGTCAGAACATTCAACTTATTCACAACTGTTTTGTCGTTCCACTGACGGTGCGGTATACTTTGATCATAAAATACATTAACTCTCTGACAGCTACCCAACGACTCTACCACTTCAGACACCAGCAGACAAATGAGGGTTTTTTCCCTCTGCTAGTGTATGTTGCTGTACTGTTTACGGATATACCTTTTCAGTTAAAATTAAATTAATAAAGTTGTTTTCGGGTGGCCATCTGCAGCATCAATGTATTTTAAAAACAATCATTCTTGCGTCAACGGCTGTACAATATTTTTTTTATACCGGTTTCGGCACTGTCTGCCATCAATAGATCATTGAAAAGTCGTTTCTGCCAAATACGGCAACAAAAAATAACCAAAACTCTAATTTTAATTTTGATGGTGCCATATTTGGCAGAAATGAAGTCTTATTAGAAGAAATGTGCAGTATCTTTCCAATTTCCTGTTGATGGCAGACAGTGCCTAAGCCGGTAGAGGCTGATAAATAAAAATACTGTACAGCTGTTGGCGCAAGAAAGATTTTTATTATTATTATTATTATTATTATTTACTAAGGAAATGTTACTGACATATTTACGAAAGAGAGATGAGCATTGAAGTTATAGTAAGTACTAGACAGCTTTTGGCGCAGTATTTCAAACGGTACAAAAAGAAAACGAATCCCGCCAGCACGTTTCCTGACCGAAGTGCCGCGTCGTCGGAGCAGCTGATACGTATGCGTGACCGCCGCTCCCGCTCTCCGCAGCGCACATGCCTGCCAGCAGCACGCAGTGTTCGCCAGTCACGCACCTGCTGCCTCGCTTTCCCCTTTTACCTTTCTCAAAACACTCGCCAACATATGGCGCTTCGCCATTCACTGCCCATTCATCTCTGCAAACACAAGAAAACAGAACGGGCATTAACATATTCTCTTTTTTTTTTCCAAGCCCTCTGTAGTGTTTTAAAAGGAGGATTTATCATCTGACGTAGCAAAAGTTACGTAAAAGGATTAGTCTGAATAGCAAAGCGTTCATTAAGCGTGAGCCTGCACTTTTAACTGCTTACCACCGACTCAGTGAAGCTCCGGAACAAATCTCAACTCGCAATCTTTTCCTTCTGGTATCAGATCATTTTATCTGCATTTCAAAGTATTTTTATCGCATGAGAAACTTTTGAGTCGTGCAGAAAGCAAGCACAAGTGCGTCAGCTTGACTCGGGCACTGCTGTGGTTCAGAATCTCCTGTCATCATATGGGCACTCCTTCGACAGGGAGGGACGAGAGGAAAAGTCGCTTGTAACTTGGGCTGGTGAATGCAGCAGTTCTTATGCTATTCGGACCCTATCTGAAAAGCAAGTATGGACCCGAATGCAAGACACTGTAGCAAATATTAAAATTTCAGATGTTCAAATGTTTGTTAAGCTTAAGGGACTTAACTGGGGAGTCATCAGTCCCTAAACTTACAAACTACCTTATACTAAAGACGGCACAAACATCCATGCCCGAGAGGGATTCGAACCCCCGACGGGGAACGGTCTCGCGCATCATAGCATAGCGCCTCAATGCGCTTGGCCACTCAACCGAGGCAGTAAAATTTCAGATACAGCGCTAAAAGCAATTGGTTACAATACTTAAAAATATCCGCACACTGACTGATGGTTACACTAGCTACAATTTACGAACTAATCAGCAGTCCTGCTTGGCATTTAAGTACAGGTTATTAACAACGTAGGCAGATCCCAATCGAAGAAAAAAAGAGCGAATAAGAAAGTCAATATTATTATGAAACATACGTATTATAACTTACACACATCCAACTAAGTTAATAAGAACAACAATCAAACTGATTTTCATTTAGGAATTAAAATTTTAATGTACGACGGGACTGGAACTCAAGATCCTCGCCACATGAAAGTATGAGTTTACCATTGCGCTACGCAACCACGTTCTTACTCATTTCTACGTCACAGTACACATCCAGCAACAACCTGAACTGTAGCCTTCGGGGACCTCGTTTTCGCGAAAATCACACGAATCTCCTCTAAATGTAAGTTGGGATATGTGATATAATATTTGTTTAAGTGACATTAAATCACACCTTAAGCGAAAGGTTTCAGTAGCGTGTGCGTGTTCATTAGTATGTATTTCGATAACTCCGTTGTCCGTGTCTTGTTTTTTGTATTGTTATCAGTAAGTGAAAATTACGAAATAAAAAGGGCAGATCTGTGAATTGGGAAAAAGCAAACCAAGAAAGAGAGCCAGACAAGGAAATGGAACTGACCAGCTCTTCTGGCAGTTTGGCAACAGGGAACGGTCCGGCGCCGGCCGCGGTGGCCGAGGGGACTGAGGCGCTCCAGTCACGGTCTGCACGGCCACTACGATCGGGGGTTCGAATCCCCCCATGGATATTTGTTCCGTCCTTAGTCTTAGGTAGTTCATAAGTAGTTTGTAAGCTTAGGGACTGTTGACCCATAAGTTCTACAAACATTTGAACGGTCCGGCGCGACGTTGACCGCTCTGATTGGAGGAAAACACCTCGAGCAAGTGAACTGCCAACAAACAAGTAATTTTCATCTGACTTTAGTTTCCCGCACCTTACCTTCCACATACGCTAAGCCTCCATGAAGGCAACGTCCATGTCTCACAGTTGCTTTTGGCGCTCTGAAGATTTATCAAAAGCACTTCATTTTATACAATTGCTTACAAGGAAATATCAACTGATAACACGTCAGCTATACATAAGCTGTACATATAGTATCTCAACTTTTCATTTACAGACTTTGAGAATGGCCGTGCTGATGTAAGAGGAAGAGGGTTCGCGTTCAGTTAGACGATACTTTATTTTTTTATTTTTTTATATTTTTTATATTTTATATATATATTTTTTTAATCTTCGCATTGAGACTGTCAAGAAGCAGTTAGAGTACACCGTAAATTAAGTTCATGGTTCAGTGTAGTGTCAGGGTAGTGTCAGGGGTAAGACAAGGCTGTAACCTGTCACCACTGTCGTTCATTCAGTTCATGGATTAAATTTTGAAAACTGTAGACTGGAAGGGCGGGATTAAAATAGGCGAAAAGAAAATAAATAGTCTCTCATATGCAAATGACTTAGTTGTGATTGCAGATTCGGTTGAAAAGTTGCAATCTAATATTTCATAGCTCGATCAGAGGTGTAAGGATTATGATATGAAGATCAGCATAAACAGCAGAGTTAATCACTGAGTGCTCAGCTAAGATATACTCTCTTCTGCAAGAGGGAAGTCAGTACGAAGACTAAGTTAGCAGTGCACCGCTCCATCTTTCAGCCACCGAGCGAGGTGGCGCAGTGTTAACACACTGGACTCGTATTCGGAAGGATGGTGGTTCAAATCTACCTCCAGCAATCCAAATCTAGCTTTCCCGTGATTTCCCTACATCACTCCTCGCAAATGCCGGGATAGTTCCTTTCAAAGGGCACGGGCGATTTCTTTCCCCCCATCCTTACCCAAATATCCTAGCGTGAGCTCCGTGTGTAATGACCACGCAGTCGACAGGGCGTTAAACCCTAATCTTCCTTCCTCCTTTCTTCCTACCTTTCGGCCGACTTTGTTGTATGAGACCGGTGGATACGATAAGGCTGAGGTAACAGATATGAAAGTAGTAAGGTTGAGGTTACAGATATGAATGTAGCAATAAATATTGCAGGTACTAATAGAAGGGAACAATGTCAGGAGGGTGTCCATAATGAGGAAATCAGAGAAAAACTGGGAATGGACACCATAGATGAAGCAGTTAGAGCGAACAGACTGAGAGGTGCGGTCATGTTACATGCATGGGAGAAGCAAGGTTACCTAAAGACTCATGGGCTCGGTAGGGGAGGGTAAGAGGAATCGAGGTGGACCAAGAAGAAAGTACATAACTTCGGTGAAGAATGATTTTGAAGTAAAAGCCTTAACATCAGCCGAGGCTCTGAATAGGGCATCATGGAGGAATTTTATTTTGGGGCTATGGTCCAGACTGAACGCCGAAAGGCATAATCAGTCTCTAATGATGATGATGATGATGATCATGTCGATGATGATGATGATGATGATGATGTCGATGATGATGATAATGATGATGTCGATGATGATGATGATGATGACTGCATTTATAACATATCGTTAACAACACGGCGTCACCCATGTTCATATTTATTCAAATCTTTAGTCTGTCTCTCCTTCCCTTTTCCCTGTCGACCTTCTCTTTCCTTCTCTTCGAGCGCCTCAATGCGCTCGGGCGCTCCGCCGTGGGCGATGCTATCCTGGCCAAAGGTGGGCACACCGAACAAACATTTTAGGTAAGTGGCCTCTATGTTCTGGTCGATCACTGTAAATGCGGACGTAAGGACTTAGAAGTTGTAGCGATTTCTCACACTATAATTTGGCACGAGCGCGATCTTACGTTTTCTTTATTCTTCTGGTGGGTACTTCCGCCTCCATCGGAAGGGAGTTCTGGACGGCGAAAACAGGAGGGCGTGGGGTGGACAGTTGACGAAGGCGAGATGTTAACCCTCTAGGTCCCACATTATGAAATCAGCTTTGGAAAAATTAAAAGTGTTTTCTGTATTAATGCAGTACAGTAAACATCAAAATAAAGTAAAGCAATCAACAATCCGAAGATTGGTTTGAACACCACAGTGCTTTACTAGGCATGGTCCTGTTTGGAGGTGGTATGCCGTTGCCTTCCTCCGACCTTCGAACTGACTTACCCAGCCAGGTATAGGGGGACCTAGAGTTTAACGTGGGTTCCGAACCACGGTGCTACTCGGTATTTTTCACATGAGTAATACTGCCAGAGGTGAAAGAAGTGGAAAGTGACAGATAAAAATCCTAGGACCTGGCGGGGATCGAACCCGCGACCTTTGGATTTGTAGTTTGGCACTCTACCACTGTACAACCGAGGCGCACTAAATTATGTCTGTTACAATTTTTGGTCAAACTATTGATTTTGTAGTTCATGTACAACACAGACGTTTGTATCGAGGTATTTTATTACTAGAACGTTATTTTGTTGATAGTTACACTGCCAGATCGATAATGCTAGCATAATCTTCACCATAGCATCAAAGGCAAGAGAATTCACTGTTGGAATAAACACTCACTCTCTCAGCCACGTACAGACGGCGACGCAACACAACATCCAAGATGGACAGATTAATGCCTCAGAAGTGGCTACACGCCGTACCAAGCGGCAAAATGTCATACTAGAAGCAAGATGTTCATCAACAAAAATGCAACTTTATGGATTTATCCATAAAATATAGTATAAATCAACTTTTAATACTTTGTTGGGCAGGAACAAGAAGGAAAGGGTTAAGGACACTGTAGGTAAGGATTAGAGGCACTTGGTTACGGGCCGTTGCTATGAGATGTCATACGCAAAGAAAGCTTGCACGAGAGATGATTACCGCTGTTTAAAAAGCGAGGAAAGCGAGGAGCGACGGGGAACAAGTTCGCGCCTACCCCATTAAGTTTGGAAAGGACTCTGAAATGATCCGTGCCCAAGATGGGAGGGAAGCAGGCTGTCGTTATTTGAGGGATGCTTCCATCTTGTATAAATCAAGAGGTATTTGCCATATCGAGGTCTCGCTCGAAAAGAACTGCTTCATCATTCATGTCAAACCCACGAATCAGAACTAGTGTTGTTTGTGAATTACATCGTGTTGTATGCGGGAAGCCTTGGCATATGCGGTTTGTCTGAATGCTAGTACTTCTTAGTGAGGTTCTTAGTGAGGCTTATGGCGACATCATAAGGTGCGTATAACAATTTTAAATAATGTGCCTCTAAGGCTAAATAAAAATTGGCACTGGTGACAGCTGTAAGCGGAGCTTTATTTCAAAATGTAAGCTGATATAAAAGATTTCATGAGTTCGAGCCTTTATACATGAAGTTTCCGAATCTAATGTTATCTAATGATTTTGTACCTGTTCAGTTATTAACAGTATTAGTATTTTATTAATGGGGAGTGTGACGTTATTTGAAACAAATGAAGGTTTTAAGGAAAACCTTCACGTCCTTCCTCAAGTAACTCTTGAATAATGTCTAATTTGAAAAATTATACGCATTTACAGTCTCAGGAATACTGCTGCCTGGTAACCCAGTGAAGAATATTGTCGTTGCGTTACAGAAACATACACATAATCGAGTCCAACCTATGTGTCAGTGTAAAGTCAGCCCAGTACACGCTTGATACGTTATTTCCCTTTCGGTCATTCACGGAGCAGGGTGTTTCCAACTCTTTTCAGCTTTGTTTTTCGGCATTAAGCTTTCATTGTCCAAAAGGTTTTTCTTCCGTCCATTTACTGGTGTGGTGTGCTGCTAGTGGCGTCAGGGGGAACGCAGCGTTCGTGTGTTTCATGAAGTATCTGAATTTACTGTCATAATTGTCGTACATGTTGATCCCTATTTCTTCTAGGTCTAGCTTCACCTAATTACTTCATTTGTACTACAATCGTTTATGAGAGATTGTTCAATGGAATTGATGGGCCATGGAATTGATGACCAAAGAATAGCATTCTTCTGTTTTTCATAACCGTGACAATGTCTCCTATTTTTTTTCAAATAATGATCTGTTCTGCCTTTTTCTATATCAGTCATTTTCAAATGTCACATAATTATACTTATATACTTTATCCTTTTATTATGTTATATACATGCTTTGCTGACTGATGTATTGTTGTATTATACTGCAACTTTGTCAACTATATGTAACATGCTTCAGCACGGAAACGATTAGATTCCCTAGACGTCATCTGCAATGAATGATATTTGCGTTCTTCTCCACGATACTTTATTTTATATTTTTAACATTAAATAATACTATCCTGTACTACTTAAACCTTTTGCATTATGTTTTATGCATACTTTGCTTCTCTGACTGATGTACTGTTTATACTGTACTATAACTTTCTCAACGCTATGTAACGTGCTTCAAGCACGGAAAACGAGCTGTCGCTGCAATTAACTTTTGTTACTATGTCATAAAATTAACAAAAAAAAATCTCCTTGTTCTTCTTCGTCCTTTTCGAAATTTTGCATTGTAGCTATAATCAATGTATAAAGGGTACTATCCTTCATGGTACTTCGCATTTATTTATTTATTTATTTATTAATTTTCCTGTTTGAAATAACTATGTCAATAGTATCCATAACTGGCATAAGACGCTTAGCATAATAGTCTTGTCTTTTACCTGATATTTTTATATATTTCTGTATTCTTTCTTTTCATTTTTATTTGTTATCCATGTTATATACCTTACGTGTAAAAATACATTCTAATTTTTATTTTGTATGATTGAAAAAAAATTAGTGTTAGTGGAATGTCTATGTAATAGAGGGCGTTAATAACACCCATTCCTACAGCGCCGCTGCATGTCGTTTGTAAGCAGCGCACTTATTACATCTGAACCTCTGGCACTGCACTTTATGTTTGCCGAAACTTATTCTGACACCATTGCAGTTACATTCAGTGCATTCACAATCCTTGGTATGTATTATGTCTGTATATTATATTTAAAATTGTATTCATTTTCTATTTGTTTTTAATTCCATACTGATTTTGTGATCTTGTTCTATAGTTTGAAGGATACACTGAAGATGATCACTATGTGATTGACATCGATCTGTTGTTTATAAATAAAACATTTACGAGCAATGCTGCTCATTACATGTGGTGTGTTCATAATTATACAAACTTCAACGGAAAAATACCTGTGGGTGTGGAGTAACTCTTGCCCCGGAGAGAGAATGAGTTGACACTTGCCTGGAGTCCAAGACACTGCAGGTATGGGCACGGTGTTCCACATGTAAGGTACACCGGACTATCCGCCACAGGTACCTTTGGGCTCGCTCGCCGTCTGTATCTGTCAAAAGCTGGTTAGCCTGGCAAGAGCACCGGGCTCTGTGCAAGTGTTCCACCCTGTGGGTGTGCACTGTAGCCGAGAAAAACGATATGGGCATCCAAAGCATTAACTATTTTAACATTATCTCTGACTTAAGCAAGTTCTGTGGGTGGCTGCAAACAAAAATCTCTTTCTCTGTTTTCTCTGGTTCTGTTCGCATAAATATTAGAATGGTATTGTTCTTTAAAAAATTATAATATCTCAAGAGCACTTTGGTTGTGTGCCTATCTTTCACAGCAGCTGTTAAAATTAACTATAATAGGTTTTCCGTTTTGTCAAAGCGGGACACCTCTTATAGTTCATTTTAACAGCTGCTGCGAAACATGGTCCCACAACCAAACGTAGTATGAATGCCCTGTCAGCCATTACAAGCGGTATATTCATGAAGTTTAAAAGGATGCGTCTGAATCTGTACAACATATAAAGTTAAACAACGTTTGCAGATCAAATAATGTTATACCTAAATATATTAATGTGCAGATTAAAAGCAGTTCTGCCACTGCACAAAAAAAATCTATTACTTCTTTATTGTTAATTGTATTCACAATAGATCTTACAGACGTACAGCACTTACACAAATGAATACATACCTGCAAAATTATACAATCGTAAACATATAATTCAATAAATAAGATATATATTCTGAGATGGGTAAAAACCTGTCACATCATGCGCCACGTTTTATTACATTTCTTATTTACTGCTAATACACTTCTCTTTTACAGTGTGCTTAAGAAAATTCCCGAAAGATAACGGTTCTGTTGAGAACTTAGAAGAAACTTTGTACTGTGAAGCGCATACCGCTGTAGGAAGAAGCAACAGACTTCTATGGAGCTACAAGGAAAGGAAGAGAAAAAAACAGTGTACATCCGACGAATGTCCATTATTTCCGATAGATCTGGCATTTAACTTTAGGACACTGCATTTTGCTGCGAGACTTGTATTCTCTATTATGATTAATAAATCACAGGGCAATCTACTTAATAGTGTGGAGTATATTTGAAATCTCCATGTTTCCGATGCTAATAGCTTTATGTCGCTTGCTCAGGGATGGGCTAACGACATAAAATATTCGTATTAGATACTGGACAAGTCACAAGAAATATTGTTTATAGTCAGGAAGGAACAAAGGAAGGAAAGAATTTAAGTCGTCAGTCGACAGCGTGGTCATTAGAGGCGGAGCTTACACTGGGATTGTTTGGGTAAGGATGAGGAAGGGATCGACCGTGCCCTTTCAAAGGAACCACCCCGGCATTTGCCTGGAGAGATTTAGGGAAATCACCGAAAACATGGATGGCGGGAGATGGATTTGAACCACCGTCCTCCCGAATGCGAGTCCAGTGCGTTACCACTGCGGCCCCTCGCTCGGTGTTGTTTATAGTCAAGTTCATAGTTAAATGAATGTATGAATGTCACATATCATTTGTATTTTGATTTCTATCTTCTTTTTTTATTTTATTTTTTTATTTTTTTTATACACTGACTTGAAATTTTGTACATTTGCAAGACAGCCTTATTTCTTATATATTCTCTGATAAATATAACATGTTTTTAGAAAAACGGAGATGGACAGAGAGAAGGGATAGGAGAAGTACTAACTCATCGACAAAGGATCTAAAAATCGATTCCATATTTCTGAACTTCCGGAAAACTTTTGACGCTGTACCTCACTAGCGGCTCCGAATGGAATTGCGTTTTTATGGAATATCGCCACAATTGTGAGATTGGATTCACGATTTCCTAACAGAAAGGACACAGTTTTTAGCAATTGACGGTAAATCATCGAGTAAAACAGAAGTGATATCTGGCGTTCCCCAGGGAAGTGTTGTAGGTCCCCTACTCTTCCTTGTGTTTATAAATGATTCAGGAGACAATCTGAAAAGCTTCCTTAGAGTGTTCGCGGATGATGCTGTCGTTTATTGGATAGTGAAGTCAACAGAGGAAAAAAAGCGGGCAAGCGCATTACCGAGTGTGCTATCCCGACACTACTCACGATACCGCCTCACAACTTTACTTCCGCCAGTACCTCGCCTCCTACTTTCCAAACACACATTTGTAATCTGCCAGGAAGTTTCATATCCACAAACTATTTTTTTTTCTTCTTTTTGCTTTGCGTGATATCGTTAGCTGCTCACGCAGCAAGCGCAGACCACGCCGCTCAGCCGTCACTGGGATCGGACGAACTAAAAGAACGAACTAGTTCGCGGCAGAACTAAAGTGAGCGCTCCCGATCGCATACTATTATGCGCAATTCTAGTTGGTTGCTGATTTGCAGGCAGGCACTTTGAGCAGTCGATTTTCACCACAAAGTGGATGGTGTAAAACGGGCCTACAGCCGGCCCTGGCTACGCGCTGGTTCCAGCACAGCATTTTCTTCCTCTCAGTGGGAGTTTCGTTGGAAGCTGAGGAGGAAGGTAACTCCGTGACGCGTCCCTACCGCGCATTCGATTAGGCCCCGTCCTTAGCGGAGGGGCGCAACAAACGAATCGGAGAGACAGTCGGCAGGGGAGGCGCGGCGCGGCGGGGGTCCGTGCTCAAGGCCCGTCTCGGTACCTGTGTCTGGCGCGGCGGTGTGGGCGGCATCCTAAGTGGGAGTAAATGATTAACAAGTGGATGTGACGCGGCGTTCTCACGAGCCGCAACAAAGGCCGGCCGGCCGGGGGCCGGGGGCCGCGTTTTTTCGTCGCTCCTCTCCGCCGGCCCCCCGTCCATAAAGCCGTCAGGGGCCTGAAATCACACAAACCCGCCGCTCACATATTACGCCGGGTACCTGCCGGCCAATTACTGGCCATTTTCGAGTCCCCCCTCCCGCCCCCTCGCGTCCCACGCGGCCACCTTGTTTATCCCCGCGCCACTACAAAGGCGGGCGGCCGCGCGCCGCCCCCGGGGCCCTAATTAAAACAATAATAACTCAGCCGCGTAATGCAAAACAGCGCGCCGCCGTACAAAGCACGTGAGCACGCGAGTGGGCGCCGGCGACCAGACGTCGAAACGAGGTGTCTGCCGGCTCCAGGGACAAAGGGGCGAGCTGCCAGTGCGTTGCCTCGGAAGCGCTATATCGTCAAAGGACTTGTTCAGCACGGCACACACTCTGATACACTGGGTTCTTGTTGTTGTTGTGGTCTTCAGTCCGGAGACTGGTTTGATGCAGCTCTCCACAATACCCTATCCTGAGCAAGCCTCTTCATCTCCACATAAGAACGGCAACCTACACCTGTCTGAATCTGCTTACTGTATCCAACTCTTGGTCTTCCTTTGCAGTTTTTACCCCACACACTTCCCTCCAACGCTAAGTTCACAATTCATTGATGTCTAAGAATGTGTCCTACCAAGCGATTCCTTCTTTTAGTCAAGGTATGCCAGAAATTCCTTTTCTCCCCAAGTTACGCGATCCACCCACCTAATCTTCAGCATTCTTCTGTAGCACCACATTTCAAAAGCCTCTATCCTCTTCCTGTCCGTACTCTTTATCGTTCATGTTTCATTCCCATACGAGGCATCACTCCACACAAATGCCTTGACTTCCTTAGGCTTAAATCAATATTCGATGTTAACAAATTTCTCTTTTTCAAGAACGCTTTTCTATCCATTCCCATTC
Source organism: Locusta migratoria (assembly GCA_026315105.1). Lineage (NCBI taxonomy): Eukaryota > Metazoa > Arthropoda > Insecta > Orthoptera > Acrididae > Locusta > Locusta migratoria. The sequence goes on from CM048744.1 coordinate 383,460,205, forward strand.
TGAATTTTATATCCTTTGTAGTGCGACCATCATTTGTTATTTTATTGTTTCGTTACCTCATCTAATTCCTTCAGCATGACCTGATTTTATTAGATTGCACTCCATTACCCTTGTTTTGCTCTTGTTAATCTTCATCTTATATGCACCTTTCAGCACACTGTCCATTAAGTTCAACTGCTCTTCCAGATCCTTTGCTGTCTCTGAAAGAATTACTATGTCGTCGGCGAAACGCAATGTTTTTAATTCTTTACCCTGAACTTCCACTCCCATGAACCACAGACATTGCCGAGGTGGAGTGGCTTGCGTGCCTCAACGATACAGACAGCCGTACCGTAGGTGCAACCACAGCGGAGGGGTATCTGTGGAGAGGCGAGACAAACGTGTGGTTCCTGAAGAGGGGCAGCAGCCTTTTCGGTAGTTACAGGGGCACCAGTCTGGATGAACGACTGAGCTGGCCTTGTAACATCAGCTAATGTGGCTTTGCCACACAGCTACTGCGAACGGCTGAAAGCAAGGGGAAACTACAGCCGTTAACTTTCCCGAGGACATGCAGCTCTACTGTATGAACATATGATGATGGCATCCTCTCGGGTAAAATATTCCGGAGGTAAAATAGTCCCCCATTCGGATCTCCGGGCGGGGACTACTCAGGAGGATGTGATCATCAAGAAAGACAAAACTGGTATTCTATGGGTCGTAGGGTGGAATGTTAGATCACTTAATCGGGTAGGGAAACTAGAAAATTTAAAAAGAGAAATGGATAGGTTGAAGTTAGATGTAGTGGCGATTAGTTAAGTTCGGTGGAAAGGGGAACAGGATTTCTGGTCAGGTGACTACAGGATTATAAATACAGGATATTACAGGAGTAGGTCTGATAATGAATAAGAAAGTAGGAATGCGGGTAAACTACTATGACCAGCACAGCGATCGCATTATCATTGTCAAGATAGATACGAAGCCAACACCGACAACAGTAGTACAGGTTTATATGCCAACTAGCTCCGCCGATGATGAGGAGATCGAAGACATATATGAGGAGCTAAAGGAAATTATTCAGACAATTAAGGGAGAGGAAAACTTAATTGTTATGGGAGACTGGAATTCGGTAGTAGGACAAGGAAGGGAAGGGAAGATAGTGGGTGAATATGGTCTGGGAAAAAGGAATGAAAGAGGAAGCCGCCTGGTAGAATTTTACACGGAACATAATTTAGTTATAACAAACACCTGGTTTAAGAATCACAAAAGAAGGTTGTATACGTGGAAGAGACCAGGAGACACCGGGAGATACCAGATAGATTTTATAATGGTAAGACATAGATTTCGGAACTAGGTTTTGAAATGTAGGACATACCCAGGGGCAGACATAGACTCTGACCATAACTTGTTAGTTATGAACTGTAGGCTGAAACTGAAGAAACTACAGAAAGGTAGGAAAATAAGGAGATGGGACCTAGATAAATTGAAGGAACCTGAAGTTCTTAAGAATTTCAGAGGGAGCTTCAGGCAACAATTGACAGAAATAGGGGAAAATAAAACAGTTGAGGAGGAATGGGTAAAATTGAGAGATGAAATAGTGAAGGCAGCCGAGGACAAAATAGGTAGGAAGGCAAGACCTACAAAGAATCCTTGGATATCACAGGAAATATTAAATTTAATCGATGAAAGGAGAAAGTATAAAAATGCAGTAAATGAAACAGGCAAAATGGAGTACAGACGACTAAGAAATGAGATTGACAGGAAGTGCAAAATAGCTAAGCAGGAATGGCTAGAAGGCAAATGCAAGGATGTAGAAGAATGTATAAATAGGGGGAAAATAGATACAGCCTACCGGAAAATAAAAGAAACATTTGGCGATAAGAAAAACAGCTTTATGAATATCAAGGACACTGATGGAAAACCAGTTCTCAGCAAAGAAAGGAAAGCTGAAAGGTGGAAAGAGTATATAGAGGGGCTCTACAAAGGAAATGAACTTCGAGACACTATTGTAGGAAGGGAAGAGGATGTACATGATGATGAAATAGGAGATACTATACTGAGAGATGAATTTGACAGAGCAGTGAAAGATCTAAGTCAAAACAAGGCCCCTGGAGTAGATGATATCCCGTCAGAGCTACTGAAGTCTCTGGGAGAACCAGCCTTGACAAAATTGTTTCACATTGTGTGTAAGATGTATGAGACAGGTGAAGTACCCTCAGACTTTAAGAAAAATGTTATAATCCCCATTCCAAAGAAAGCGGGTGCAGACAGATGTGAAAACTACAGAACCATCAGTTTAATAAGTCACGGTTGCAAAATATTAACACGAATTATATACAGAAGGATGGAAAAGCTGGTAGATGCCGACCTCGGGGAAGATCAGTTTGGGTTCAGGAGAAATGTAGGAACACGGGAGGCAATACTCACTTTACGGCTTATCCTAGAAGATAGATTAAGAAAAGGCAAACCAACATTTCTAGCTTTCGTAGATTTGGAAAAGGCTTTTGACAATGTTGATTGGAATAAACTCTTTCACGTTCTGAAGCAAGCAGGAGTAAAATATAGGGAGTGTAAGGTTATTTACAACTTGTACAAAAACCAGACAGCGGTTGTCAGAGTTGAAGGGCATGAAAGGGATGCAGTGGTTGGAAAGGGAGTAAGACAGGGTTGTAGCATTTCCCCAATGTTGTTCAATTTGTACATTGAGCAAGCTATGAAGGAAAGCAAGGAGAAATTTGGAGAAGGAATTAAAGTTCAGGGTGAAGAATTAAAAACATTGCGTTTTGCCGACGACATAGTAATTCTGTCAGATACAGCAAAGGATCTGGAAGAGCAATTGAACGGAATGGACAGTGTGCTGAAAGGTGCATATAAGATGAACATTAACAACAGTAAAACTAGGGTAATGGAGTGCAGTCTAAGAAAATCAGGTGATGCTAAAGGAATTAGATTACGTAACGAAACAATAAAGGAGGTAGATGAGTTTTGTTATTTGGGCAGTAAAATAACAAATGATGGTCGCAGTACAGATGATATAAAATGCAGAATGGCAATGGGTAGAAAGGCATTATTGAAAAAGAGAAATTTGTTAACATCGAATATTGATTTAAGCCTAAGGAAGTCCTTTCTTAAGGCGTTTTTATGGAGTGTTGCCTTGTATGGGAGTGAAACGTGGACGATAAGCAGTGTGGACAGAAAGAGGATAGACGCTTTTGAAATATGGTGTTACAGAAGAATGCTGAAGATTAGGTGGGTGGATCGCGTAACTAATGAGGAGGTACTGAACAGAATTGGGGAGAAAAGAAATTTCTGGTATACCTTGACTAAAAGAAGGGATAGATTGGTAGGACACATTCTTAGACATCAAGGAATTGTGAATTTAGCGTTGGAGGGAAGTGTGTGGGGTAAAAATCGCTGAGGGAGACCAAGAGACGCGTATAGTAAGCAGATTCAAGTGGATGTGGGTTGTCGTTCTTATGAGGAGATGAAAAGGCTTGCTCAGGATAGAGTAGGGTGGAGAGCTGCATCAAACCAGTCTCTGGACTGAAGACCACAACAACAACCCTGAACTTTAATTCCTTCTCCAAATTTCTCCTTGCTTTCCTTTATAGCTTGCTCAATGTACAAAATTAAACAACATTGGAGAAAGGCTACAACCCTGTCTTACTCCCTTCCCAACCGCTGCATCCCTTTCATGCCCTTCAACTCTGACAACCGCTGTCTGGTTTTTGTACAAGTTGTAATTAACCTTACGCTCCCTATATTTTATTCCTGCCTGCTCCAGAACTTGAAAGAGTTTATTCCAATCAACATGTCAAAAGCCTACTCCAAATCTACAAAAGCAAGAAATGTAGGTTTGCCTTTTCTTAATCTATCTTCTAGGATAAGCCGTAAAGTGAGTATTGCCTCACGTATTGCTACATTTCTCCTGAACCCAAACTGATCATTCCCGAGGTCGCCTTCTACCAGCTTTTCCACCTTACATTAAACTTGGTTTCAGAAACTAAATTACTGATGACAGTTTTCGAAGTACGTTGAAATGAAAAGAAGCGCGGAGCCGGTGCGATTGTGCACCGTTTGCACGTGCCTTAAGCCCATTTTACACTTTGAACTTTCTTGTCACAGTTGTTTACTCGATACAAGTGAGTCTACTGCAGTGCCCCTGGCGTGCTACTACCGTACTGTATCTCGCCGGTCTCGATAACTTATATTAATTTAACTGATCATTAGGTTAATTGACTATAACAATACTTATCAGGCTTGATTCCATAATGGCTTTTGTGCTCAACGACTGTTTCACGATTTGTGGAAAATTGTCAGTAACCAGTGGTAAATATTTTGCTTATTCACCAGATCTAGATTTCGATTAGCGCGTGACCATTACCAATATAAAACATTTCAGTATGAACGTAGCCTCCAACATGGAGGTCGAAAATTAAATAAAGGTACAACACATCAAAACTCTAGTTCTTTGCTTATGATTTTAGTTGAACTTATAAATGGATTCTTCTGTCAGTTCTTGGGAAACGCTTCCATATTTAAGGTTAAACAAATAAACAAAAGAAACAGTTTGTTTGTTTTCAACCTTAAATATTAGTTGAAGTTGTGAAATTAATGCCTCGCCATGAATGTTTATGCACTCATGGAAAAAGGCGCTTGGCACAAGATCGGGCGATCAAGGTGCAAGCTCCAGAAGTTCATTGTCTAACCGCTGGCCGATGACAACGGACGCTTGGGCCGTATGGACGCGTGCACTGTCGGCCAAGAGACGGAAGCCCCTCTCTGTCTGTCTGTCTCTCTCTCTCTCTCTCTCTCACACACACACACACACACTCTCTCTCTCTCACACACACACAATGTAACCATTGCTCCAGTCGGTTTAAGTTGCGGGGGGGGGGGGGGGGGGGGGAGCATCACCTTCTCGTCAGATTTCTGGACATTCGGAAAAAAATGTTCAAATGTTTGTAGAGTCTATGGGACTTAACTACGAGGTCATCAGTCCCTAAACTTACAAACTACTTATGAACTACTTACAACTAAGGACGGCACAAATATCCATGCCCGAGGGGGGATTCGAAGCCCCGACCGTAATGGCCGTGCGGACCGTGACTGGAGCGCCTCAATCCCCTCGCCCACCGCGGCCGGCTGGACATTCGGCTTCTAGGGAGAAGCGGAGGACGGATGTTAACAGTTCTTGCTCATTTCGTTAGTCTCTGGATCGTAGAAGTATGCCCAGAACTCGTCCACAGTGGCAATAAGAGCAAAACAATCGTTTTCCTTTCGCTGCAACAACTTCTGCTGGGAAAAAGACGTAGCGCGTCCGATTTTGAAGAGGCGTCAACAAGCGAGAGGTACCCAGCCTGCTGAGACGTTGTTAATGTGCAGTTATTTATGAATAACCCTCCACGCACTACCGCAACTTAGTCCAGGCTCCGCTCCATGGTCGATCTTCTGCGTCGAAGGCAGCAACCACCACATTCTTCATCATGAAAATATAAGCGTCAACTGACGATATCCCCACTCATGACTCGTCTATGGGGGACATATGATCACTTTGAGACTTCGTTATCCATCTCAGATCCGAGTCATAAGTTGGGTTTGCTTCAATTTTGTTCATCATGGAGGTTCGTGTCTTCTACAGCCTAGACAAACATTTGATATTTGCACAAGTATGCATGAAATGACACTGATTATGTGTAAAAAGTTTTCTATAACGTCTTTATTATAATTAAAAACATAAACAAACACACACATTCCTAAGGAAGAAGTCGAACCTCCAACGGGGATAGGGCGCGCAATGCACGACATGGCACCTCAAACCGCGCGTCAATGCCCATGCGATTGAAATTACAACTTTTGGATACCGCCTAATACAAAATTCTTAAAGTAGACGAATTTGTCTGTATACTTTCCAAATGATACCAGCTGGAAGACTAAGTGAGGTGTAATGTACTGCCGGCCGCGGTGGCCGAGCGCTCTGCGGCGCTCCAGTCACGGTCCGCACGGCCACTACGGTCGGGGGGGGGGGGGGTTCCAATCCCCCTTCGGGCATGGATATTTGTGCCGTCCTTAGTGTTAGCTAGTTCATAAGTAGTTTGTAAGTTTAGGGACTGATGACCCCGTAGTTAAGTCCCATAAGCTCTACAAACATTTGAGCAATTTGAATTTTTATAATGTACTCCACAGTTTTTACTTTCATTTACAACACTTGAGTTACGGGTACTACTGACTTTAGAAGTAGTTATAAATGGCGATTACCCAAGTGCACTATACGCGTTTTCCTCATTCACTCGTTATACTGAGTTTCACGAGTTAGCATTAACATCTCTATTCTCTTAGTTGGATTTACTGTACACCATTTCACCACAGCTGCGCTAGTCATAAGCGTAAAGTTCTTGCTTTTAATGTCTCTGGTTTGATGATCTCATCACTCGGCAGGTTCGGCGAGCACAGCATAAACTTGTTCCAGTATGCGAAGTCGTCCACCAGAGCAACAAGAACTGCCAGTATAATCACATTCTTAATAGCGTCCAAAGCCTTCATTTACAGCATCTGGAATTTAGTGAAACTCATAGACCAGCATGGATCGATACAAAAACACCATATCTCTCATAATATAAAAATTGGGGTTTTCTCTGAAACAAGTACCATGTGTAGAGCATACATACACTGTAAAGTCGTGTGTGAGAAAAGGAAGCATAAAACTTTATTACATTTATGACAAAAGTGTAAAAAATTCATAAATCATTTATACACAAAACTTCGCTATTTTAGGACACCAATGGAAATCTCATCTGAAATCAACACTACCGTCTGATTATAGGCTTACTTCTGAAACTGCCTTGGAATAAACTGATCATAGAAACCGTGTTGCTGGTTGCAGTATTTTTCACTATAGTATTATTCCAAAAACAACTGCGGTATTCTCAATCCGAAATGGATAAAATAATGTTGTTAGATATTATTTTAGTCAGGTTCTTAGTTTAACCGTTGATCGTATTTGCATACATTTCTACAGCCATTATAATACCCATAGTTCTTCAATTTGGAGCAAGCACTAGCCAGTTGTGGTTAGAACTACTGTGAAGGGTATTATGATAAAACAGGTATCTACAGGATTTGGGTTTCATTTTATCCAAAGTGCACAAGACTTTCCAGAAATAATGCTGTGTATAGCAATACAGGAGAGCAAATCCGAATAAGCTTTAGCCGAGAAACATGCCTAGGTTGGAATAATGAGAATAACCCGTCTTCTTTCTACAGAATCTAAAGCATTTGCATTTGTGTGGCTCCAGATTTTCGTCCTCACAATTCTCAGATTTCGAATACCAATCCACTTTTATCAGCATACACATTGCAAAAACTATTACTAAGTTTGAAAAAAACAGTACTTCTAAATTTTGCTTCAGTGAAGCAATGAAAGGTGACAATAACTAGTAAAGCCCTACCTAGGATATGAGTTATCATTCACGTTATGGTTGTAGTATTATTTTGTCCTTTAGACTGGATAAGTAGTAAATCTCTACTATAAATGACGAAACTATAAACCCAGATCCTATTTCAATCACACCGACAACTAAAGCTGGATAGCTTCCGTTGAACACATATTTTACTTGTTGTATTTTATTATATTGTATTTACATTGTCTTTTATTATGTAAACTTAAGTACTTCCGAAGATACTGTAGTTCTCTCTGTGTCAAAGTTCACTCCTAGAAAATGGAAAAAGAACACTATGAATTCGTTGACCGAGAAGTTAAATTTTATTAACACATTCTTGAAGATGTATACAGCAAATGATCAAACAGACAGAGCCATACGCCCTTGAGTACAGTCACCAGAGCGTGTACAGCGTCGAAGGTAGAACCGTGTATACTCTCCTTTTGCAGCAATGCAAGCTGCAAATCTCCCATGGAGATGATTGTAAAGGTACCAATACAGTCTTACGGAATGGCCTGCCATGTGTCTCCAGTTGGGCCAGTTTTCGTGCCGGTCTTGCAGACCGCAAGATGACGCTTCAAAAATGCCCAGTGGGGGACAGATTTGGGGCTCGTACTCGCCAGGGCAGTTGACGCACATCTTGAAGAGCACGCTGGGTGGTACGGTATACATGTGGACGTGCATTGTCCCGTTGAAAAAGCATAACGCCTTGTTGGTGTATGAATGGCAGTAACACTGTTTGAATGATGGTTTCAGTGTTCCTTGCACTTTACAATGTTCGCTCGACGAAATGTTCAAACATTTTTAGAGCTTATGGAACTTAACGACGGGGTCATCAGTCCCTAATCTTACAAACTACTTATGAACTAGGTACTACTAAGGACCGCACAAATATCCATGCCCGAGGGGGGATTCGAAGCCCCGACCGTAGTGGCCGTGCAGACTGTGACTGGCGCGCCGCAGTACGCTCGGCCACCGCGGCCGGCCCCTCGACGATCCCCAGAAGTTAACGGCCAGTGTAGGATATGGTTCCCCACACCACAATGCCGGCTGTCGGCCATGTGTGCCTCTGTCGTATACACTCCAAACTTTAGCGCTACCCTGCACGACGCCATACGCACGTACGGCCATCGTTGGCACGGAGGCAGAAACGATTATCATCAATGAAGACGACACATTCGTCCTTCCATTATCGCGACATCACTGGAGTCGGGCTAAACAATGTTGGGGCGTGAGCGGAACACACACAACAGCACGCATGGATGTGTCCTATGGTGTGGGGAGCTATAACGTACACTGACCGTTATCCACTGGGGACTGTCGAGAGAACATTGAACAGTGCGCGGTACAGTCAAACCATCATTCAACCCGTCTTACTAACGTTCATGCACTAACTAGGCAATACGTTTTTCCAACAGAACAATGCATCTTCACCCAACATGTCTTTATAAAGTATACGTCAACTACTGTAGCCAGCACGATCCCCAGATCTGTCCCCCACTGAGTATATTTGAGACCGCATGAAACGTAATGTTGCGCGGTCTGCCCGAATAGCACGAAATCTGGCCCAGCTGAGGCACCAGGTGGAAATTTCATGGCCGGCCAGTTCGGAAGACTACATTCGGCACCTCTACGATTGTCTCTATAGGATAATTGAAGCTAGAAATTGCTACGGTACCAACGTCGTCATTGTTCACGCTTTGGTGGCTGTACTCACGTGCCTATGGTTCTGTCTGAGTGATCGTGTGCTGTATTCATCCTCAAGAACGTGCCAAAAAAAAAAAAAAAAAAAAAAAAAAAAAATCCCTCAGCTGGGTCCACGAATTCATGGCATTCTTTTTTTTTTTCATTTTCTAGTAGCTTATAATGAAACTCGTGATATACGCTGCTCAATAATGTTTTATGTTACCATTAATATTGTTGAAATTGTACTAAAATAATATACTGTTGTATAAATGTATGGAGAGTGAATTAAAGTTCAGGGAGAAGAAATAAAAAAATTTGGAGGTTTGTCGACGACATTGCAATTCGGTCCGAGACAGCAAAGGACCTGGAAGAGCATTGAACGGAATGGACAATGTCTTGAAAGGGAGGGGGGTTTATAAGATCCACATTAAGAAGAGCAAAGCAAGGTTAATGGAATGTAAAGTAAGAAATTCGGGAAATACTGAATGAATCATATTAGGTGACAAAATAATAAAGGAGATAAATTAGTTTGATTACTAAAAAAAAAAAAAAAAAAAATTTGTTAACATCGAATACTAAAATAAGTGTGTGAAGTGTAGACACTTGTACGGGAGTGAAACATGGACGATAAATATATCAGTCAGGAAGGAGATGGAAGTTTTCGAAATGTGGTGGTACAGACGAATGCTATTGATTAGATACTTATATAAAGAAACTAATGACGAGGTAGTGATTACAATCGGAGAGAAGAACAACTTCTGGCATGACTAAAAGAAGGGATCGAATAGTATGTCACTTTTTGAGACATCAAAGAATGGTCTGCTTTGTATTGGAGGAAATTGTGTGTGTGTATGTGTGTGTGTAATAGAGAGAGAGAGAGAGCGAGAGAGAGAGAGAGCCGGCCGCGGAGGCCGAGGGGACTGAGGCGCTCCAGTCACGGTCTGCACGGCCACTACGGTCGGGGGTTCGAATCCCCCTTAGGGCATGGATATTTGTGCCGTCCTTAGTCTTAGTTAGTTCATAAGTAATTTGTAAGTTTAGGGACTGATGACCCCGTAGTTAAGTCCCATAGCTTATACAAACATTTGAACATTTTTGAGAGAGAGAGAGAGAGAGAGAGGAGGGGGTGTGGTCGGAAGGTGGAGGGGTAAAATTCGCAGAGGGAGACCGAGAGATAAATACAGTAAGCAGATTCAGATGGATGCGGGTTGCCGTTCTTACGAAGAGATGAAGAGACTTGCTCTGGATAGAGTAGGGTGGAAAGCTGCATCAAAACAGTCTCAGGATTGAAGACCACAATAACAACATTACAAAAAATTAATTATGGCTTTTATAAGACCATCAACAATTTATGAATTTATTACAGTGACAATTATCAACTGCAATAAAAAGAAAATGGTGTAACCTTACGTGACTGAACCGGCGATCCTGCTAGCTCCTAAGCGATTATTCTCATCCTTCATGTGTGGAAATGAAACGTACCTGAAAAGAAAAGAAAAATTAATGACCCTAGATGACAAATGAAGCTTAAAACACAAAAAATGACGTGCGCTTTTGCCTTCATAATATAAAGCTAAGTTGTAATTCTTCCGGATCGTGCAGCCACAACCAAACTTTAGAATTACATTAGAAATCAATGTGTGCCCAAGCACGACAGTCGTATTGTGTGTAGACAAAATAAAAGAGTATTTCAGCATGGACATGGAAAGACACACTGAAAAAGAACAGGATGCGGAATTTATAATGTCTGGTTATTCTGATTCTGCTGCAATGAGCTGCAGAGACACATTAATTCACTTAAAACTATCAAAATGTAGCTTAAATGGTTCCAGGAAACTAGGCATACAGATGATTTCACACAGAGGTTTGTGGCTTCGGAAGAAAGAGGTTAATTATTTCAGGAGAGGCTATACGCTGAACTACAGTATGGCAGCAAAATGTAGTATGTTTAAATGGGCTATGTGAAAGCGTCATACTACAATTGAAGGAAGCCGAATTGTCTTCATAAAAAGCCGCCTCAAATTAATTTTTTTCCCTGGAAGCTCAAGTCACATAATCAAATGTCTGTCTTTTCTGCAAATATACACAAATACCCCCCTTAAAACCCCCCACACAGTATTATACATAAAAACAATATGTTGCATCCTTGAGCCAATGGTTCTCGATGTACCCTTGTCCAGTTCTCGGCTAACGCTACAAATGCATGTTACTTACTTAGTTATAGGAAGGGGGGGTCACAAATAAATAACACATCATAATATTCACACACTGTTTAATTACTATAATAATGTGTTACATCACCAATAATTTTAATATCAGAACAACAACCTTGGCCTTTATACCAAATGGCTACAGATTCCATTTCATTAACTCTGCGGATATTCCTCGTCCTTATACAAAATGGCATATTTGATGTCAAATAACCCTTGTCATAAGCTTTGTTAACATCATGGAATACATTGAAAGTACGGCAAGTAATGACATCACGTGAGTTTGCGCTTTCAAGTCCAGCAAGTGCCTTCACAGTAGCTCCATTGCAACGTAAAACAGCAACAGTCAACCATCCATTACCTGGTATCTCAGTCTTCTCCTTAGGAAATACAGAAAAGTTCACTATACATCCACGAAACACTACAGGTCCCTTCAAAATTTCTTGTGCTCCAATATTCGTAGAACTATCCATATTCAAATTATCAATTTCTGGACGAGTCTACATTTACAAATAGGAACACTGGGCATTCTGTCTCGTGCCAAGGCAGCCTATCGTTGGAAGGCGTCCTTCCATCGTTATGGCGTCGCTCTCAATAGCGATCACAATATGCTTTTCATAGGCCACTTTATTTTATGTAAACTGAAAGTCGTCTACAACATTAATCAGATCTGATGTGGTTTAAAACTCATTGAAATGTTCGTCTAACTATACTGAACAGCTATGTACGGTACTCTACGTACAAAGTGCTCCGCATTTTCTCACAATTCGTGAACATTGTGTCAATAAGAACACAGCAGTTTGTTGAATGATTTAACGGCCATTTGACTATATTGTTTTATTATGTTTCGTCACAATCCTGTATAGCCATTTTCAAGTGAACAATTATGTCAGTTGATTGGTTCACGTAGGAAATCAAATCGTCATTTTTGAAAGTAATAGCTTACAATGCACAACCATGTTGGTGGTCAATAAGTAAAAGAACCATGTTCCGATGCATCTTGAGCATATTAACGTCAACTGCAATTTGTAGAGCATTCAAGAACCATTCCATCATACATGTATGATGAAGTGGAACTTACATGCTCTACAAATTGCCGTTGTAACGAAATAAAATAATACAGTCAAATGGCGGTTAAATTATTTAAGCCGGCCGCCGTGGCCGAGGGGACTGAGGCGCTTCAGTCACGGTCTGCAAGGCTACTACGGTCGGGGGTTCGAATCCCCCCTCGGGCATGGATATTTGTGCCGTCCTTAGTTGTAGGTAGTTCATAAGTAGTTTGTAAGTTTAGGGACTGATGACCCCGTAGTTAAGTCCCTTAAGCTTAACAAACATTTGAACATTTTTGAAATTATTTAACAAACATTGCATGATTGTCGCTCATGAATACAACAAAATAATTTAAAGAATCTAGCAGCTTATACGTGAAGCACATAGGTCGGCGGCCATTACAGTCTTTTAACGTGCGACAGTCAAGAAACATGAAATTATTCGGCTGTAGTGTGACGCATGAGGAATGGAGAGTGGGTACCGTGTCAAAATTGAAATGAGCTCTCAGTGAGCAGTATACAGCAATAGGTCCATTTACTCCTCCACGGCATTAAAGTCCAAACGGCCTCGAAGAGACGACTGTCCCAGGAGAATACGCTAGCAGCGTAACAAAGCACAAGGATACAATGAGCGGTGAATGGATAACCTCAACGTCGCGTTACCGGACAGATACAGCAGATGTCCTAACGATCACCGGATAAGCATTACGTCGTCGCCGGTTTCAGACTGCGTTTTGTGATGTCACAGCACACGAATGGAAAGCTTGGTCATGTAATGCGGATTCATTGCCATCGGATATTGATTCGTGGTTAATGTTATAAGTAGAAAACATTTACCAAACTAAGGTATCGTCTCCAGTGGTCACAGAGGCCGTTAAGAATAAATTTATATCGCTATAGATCGCGTTTCATTTCCCTTATTAGTAGTTTATTTTTATAAACGAAAAGGTATTCAGTACTTCGATGGCCACACGCTGAAGTGTAGTAATAAAGCGTTACAGCGATATCAAATCCGAGGGACTGGAGGGAGAATAAGCACGGCCCTAACATGCCAAAGGAAATATCTATCACCACCATAAAGTTCAACTGCTTCTTGTCCAGAAATTGAAAAATTTCGACTGCACACTTTTTATTTCCTACCGAGCGTTAGAGATATGTGTCACAAATGCACCACATAAAACTTTCGTAGCCGCGCGGTCTGAGGCGTCATGCTACGGACTCAGCGGCCGTTCCCGACGGAGGTTTGTGTTCTCCCTAGGACATGGGTGTATGTGTTGTCCTTAGTGTAAGTTTAAGACATCTGAACGGCATCCATGATCAAATAAAGTTCACAATGGAAATTTAAAATGAGGGATGCCTTCTCGGGCGTTCTGGTTCGGCGCAGAGAGGATGGCACTTTGAGACAAAGTTTATCGGAAACCGACGTACAGGGATTTGTATTTCCGTGCAAATAGCTGCCACCGTCCTTCCTAGACGATGGATGTTTTCAGAACTTTGGTGCAAAGAGCACATATTATTTCTGACGAAAGCAGTCTGCAGGATGAACTTTTCCACTTACAGAGAAAGTTTGAAGACAATGGGCACGCACCACAGCAGAAACAGAAGGCACTGCAAATGAAACCGAAAGATGTCACTAAGAATGCAGAAGAAGAAACTTTTAATTCCATGACTTTCCAGCCATATGTTGGTAGCCTCTCGTCAAAAATAGGACGGATTCTCAATAGGCACAAAGTGGAAATGATTTTTCGTTCTCCACAACTGCACTCGTGGGCTTAGTCAAAGATGATTTGCTGCTCCGAAAGTCTGGAGTTTAAAAAATTCCACGTGAGTGTGACCTTTCCCATATCGGACAAATGTCTCTTACTATTCATGAAATATGTACAGAACACCAAAAGTACACACAACTTTTACAACCTAACAAGTCGGCAGTGGCATAGAACTGCACTACCACTGGTCACAGTATGTTGTACCACAACGTAGAAATTTTGGCAACTACATCTTCTTTTTGGGACTCAGTCGTGAAGGAGCCAATTGAAATTCGCTTGACGACGAATTGAATTAGTAGAGATATTGGTGTCAATCTTGATAAATCACTGAATCAGGCACTTTCGGTAATAAACTCACAAAGACGTTGTCACACTGCGGCTCACAGGGGTATATCGAAATGCCAACACAGATTGATAGCGAAGTCATAGATGTAACTCGAGCATTATGCACGTCTTTACCGCCGACCAACGTCTCTGGCGCCTATGTATCTGTGGCCGCATGCGCAGTTGCGCGGTACGCGAGTACAAAGGGCCAAAGCAAGCACTGGAGCGTCAGTCTTACGGCTCACACTGAAGATGGCTGAACGTTGCACAGCCGGAATATTAGAGGATGAAGAAGAAAGGAGGAAGAAGAAGAAAGGAGGAAGAAGAAGGAGGAGGATTATTGCGGCTGCACACCCGAAACTTTATGGAACATAAGTTAAAGTAGTTTGTAAGTTTAGTGGCTAATGAGCAATAGCAGTTTGGCCCAATAGGTTAACAAACATTTGAAAAATTGGTTCAAAAAATTCGTCACCCAAGGGAGACTTCGCGCTAATACAGTGTAACACTGTCGTTCCTCGATAATGGTCTCATTTGGGCGAGGAAGACTTTGGTCTTCAGTCTCTATTTCGACACACTCCGTCACGAAGTCCTCTCCTGCGGCAACTTCAGTGAATCACTTGTGACTCCGTCCTCTTAAGTAATTGCTGGATTTATTCTAACCTTTATTTTCACTACAATTTTTAACCTCTACAGTTCCTTCTAGAACCATAAAGGCTATTCGCTGATGTTCTGTTCATTCCACTTATTTGTGTTTTTTCTTGTGGTCTTTCATTGACGATTCTACAGTCCAGCAAATTTTTGCTAATTTTCAACATGCGTCTGTAGCACTACTTTTCAAATCCATTAATTCTCATACGTGCCAGTTCTCCCATTGTCCATATTTCACGTCCACACGTGCACCGGGCCAGTGTTAGATACCAGTAGTCTCTTGGCCATGAATACTATCTTGGCCTGTGGCACACTACCTTTATGTCGAATTCGAAATATTTAAACATCTCGACCATCTCAAGACATTAAAGGAAATCCAACTGCAAACTTGAAAATTTTTGCTGCAGCGGGAATCGAACCCGGATTTTCCGATTCGGGCCAGCGGTCGCCTTACCCATTTTTTTTCCCGTCTTATACGAATTCTTGAAATATTATTTCCAAATAGAGTGTTTAATTCTTGTGACAAGATATATTTCTCTTTATAAATATTCACCAACCTATAAGTTAGAAAAACACCAGCGTGAATTGGTTAGAGCTATGGCTAAAGAAGTTCTGTGCTGATTCAACCACACTGCACTTTAGTCAACAATATCCTTTTGTATAGGTAGTGATTTAGACAAATATCTTTATTAAAGTACATTCATAAACTTTTAAGTATTAAATGCTAGTACTGCATAAATAAGTGTTTCAGTCTTCTGTCTTTTAAATACAGGCTTTTTTTTTCTAAGTGCATTGCAGCTCATTACATCACACAAAACATAAATGTTAAAGCACCACCTTTTATCACATTTCATTAGGAAGACCAATATACTGAGCCTATGCTTTGACTGCACATTCCTCAGCAAGAAGTGTGACCTTGCGCTCATGGCTACTCAGCCACTTGTTCATCTGCCTAGATGCTTCCATTTTTCGACGAACATGCCCTATTAACTGCTTTATCCAACGCAGACTCTGACAAGAGGTGCTCAAAATGCACCGTGGTAAAAATGAAGCCTTAAGGACAACCCAGTTTTCTGGTATGTCAGGAAACATGTGGACTGCTTTATGTGAGCTGCTTAGACTTGCTTTAGCTTTTCCAGAAAGTAAGTGACTTAAGCTCACCAAGGACATGACCTTAGAAACATCCATGCTTCCACGACCAAGACTGAGAGCAACCTGTGCGCACTGTGCAGCACCAGCAGGATTGCAACGTGGATAGGGATGCAACAACTTTAGGGCAAGAGACAACCACAGTGACGCAACACCAGGATGACGATGTACGGCACCACTCAGATTGCGCTTTGATTCAACCGTGCGTCTCTGAATAAAATGCATGTATGCCCTGAAAACTGCAATATGCATAACATAATTTGGATCATCGTCATAACTAACAAGTTCCTTTAGAACAACTTCTGTCAAGTTCAGATCTTCATTCAGCATTCCAAGAGCACATAAAGCAAAATATCCTTCAACGGATGGTGGTTTCAATTGCGCACTTTGTAATAACAACGTCTTTGAGCCTTCAACACCCTGGAATTTATATGCCATTGTTGCCATAGCAACAAGAACATGAGATTTCAATCCATCATCAGAAGCAAGCCAATGAAGAACACTCTCGTATGTTTCATAAGATTCCTCATATTTTTCACCTTTGAAATATGCAACAGCCAATCCACACTGAGTCTTGAATGTAGCTTTTTTCACTTGTAAGTATGCTTTGATTGCTGCATCATACTGCTGAAGCTGTACCAAAACCCTTCCATAATTGGCAAATACTATATCACGCTTTTCATCGCCTTCCTCTGATTCAAGCAGCTTCAAAGCCTTAGAAAATGCAGCAGCTGCAGTACTGTACAATTGTCTTTCCATCAGCAGACCAAACATAGTAAGTGCACATGCATCTTTTGGTATCACACCAGTGTACCACATCATAGAATCTCCTGCTACAGGTACAGCATGCATTTTCTCTACGCTGTAAATGTAATGTGCATCTTTCTGAGTTTTTGTGTTTAATAATGTGTAGCAAACCCAATGGGCAAGTAGTAATGCAGAGGATTTACTCTCATCCCCTATTATGTCAAAACACTTTCTTGCTTGTTCAAATTCGTCTAGAGAAATATATGCTCTTGCCATACAGGTGAGAACATCAACAATCAAGCCAGACGATGACAAAATCTCCTGGCATTTGCTGACCGCTTCCTCACATTTTTCTCTACCTTGCATGCACAGTGATTTTACAAGGGCAAAATTCAAGAGATCTTTCATATCTTGCTGTGGCTGGTTGAGTTTTTCTAATTTTAATAGTGCTTCTCTGGCACAGAATTCTGAATCAACAAAACAGTATGTTGCAAGGTAGCACTGGCAAAGCAAAACGTAAACGTAACACGAATTTGGCATCATTGGTATCACTTGCTTTAACACCTCACAAGCATCAGTAAAGTTACCATCATTAAAAAGTTTAGCACCTTTTGCGAGCAGTGCTAAGCCTGAGTTCTGATTTAAGGCAAGTAGTTCAGTTGCTAACATGATTAACAGATTGAAGACTATGTACTGTAGTTTCACTATAACATTTTCATATTCATTCTAGTGGATATTCCATGTTTTTATATAAAGTATGCATATTTATTGCTTCATCAATAAGCTTCTTATAATTTTTTCACTTGTAAAGCAATTTCAAATATTTCTTGTAATAGTCCCCCTTTTCCTCTTCCGAATCATCTTTCAGGATGAGACAGAATGAATCTTCCAGTTTTGCTGATAATTGTGAATTCAAATCATGAATTTGTCCCAAAACTGTCACTAAAGTTCTCAATGCTATAGACTTCTTCTCATCACTCACAGTCTCAATTTGATAATCCAGAATTTCAGCAAAAGTGTCACATTTCTTGCTCTTCAAAGTCAGTTCTGCTAATTTATTACAGATTTCTCTATATTTTCCTGTATCAGTTTCAAGAATAATTAGCTGCTGATATACTGGATACAGTTCCTTGTGGGCTGTTTCAGAAACATCCTTTTCATAAAAGGATGCAAGACCTTGCCACGCAAACATCTGCTTGGAGGAAGCTTCAATAGCCTTTCTAAATGCATTAGGGGCTTGATCCCTCTTGTCAGATTCTTGAAGTGCAACTCCAAACAACACAAGGCCAACATCGTTATTGTGATCAGCCTTCAGAACAGCCTTGCATTTCTGAAATGCAGTATTAAAATCTTTGTTTTTAATAACTTCCCTCCCCTCCTTCAAGTTAGTCTTTCCTTCTTTTGCATCCATCTTTGCGTTACAACTCTATTTAATAATAATGTCCCTACAAAAATATTTTTCTCCTAAAGGGTTCCTATTCCTACAAACAACATTTATTCAGAACAAATCCCATCAATATTGAAAATTCTACAATCACAAACGTCATTTCCCTATAAACATCTTCTGCTAGCCGCATGCACGATGCGACTGCGACTCGACCAATTAGGCTATCCAGTCATGCTTCCTGTCCACCACAAATTCTCAACACACAGCACACTACAATGGTAGTGCCCCTGCCCATTAGTACCTCTTCCTCGCAGCCTACACTGCATTCCCGCAAGGGATCGAACGTATTAATGCGTCCCCACTAAAATGGTCAGTTGTCTATTAAAGGCATATAGACAATTATTGATATGGTGTCTGTTTTCTTCGGACATGTCCAAAGCGCGAAATCCACGTTCAAATCCCGATCCAACACGTATTTGAAACTTTACCATTGGATTTATTTCAGTGCCCTGAAACGATCTAAATGTTTAAATATTTCGAATTCGTAAAATTACGGCAATGTAAGAAGTGGTGTCTGTTCTTTCAGGCATGTCCGAAAAGAACAGACACCATATCAATAACTTTTACGTCCTCCTTGCTTTGACAGTCATAAAAATAAAGTCAACAATCCGAAGATTGGTTTGAACACCACAGTGCTTTACTATCCATGGTCCTGTTTGGAGGTGGTGTGCCATTGCCTTCCTCCGACCTTCGAACTGACTTACCCAGCCAGTTATAGGAAAACCTACAGTTTAACGTGGGTTCCGAACCACGGCGCTAGTCGGTATTTTTCACATGAGCAATACTGCCAGAGGTGAAAGAAGTGGAAATAACAGATTTAAATCTCCGCTATATTATAATTTCTTAAATTCTAAACTACTTGGTTAGAAACAACTTCTATATCTCACGTTTTTGCGAAATTAAATTACTTTTCCGACAGATAACCAACAATCATTTAAAAACAAATTAAAAGAATTTCAGAGTGGCAACTCCTTCTACACTATAGATGAATTTTTATATATGAATTAGTAAATCTGAAAAAAAATTAAAAAATAATAAAAATAAATTATGCCATGTAATATTTAGTACAAAGTAATAATTGGTAAAGACACCTTTCAATTACTCTGGCACGTTTCACACCGTTAAGAAGTGTCGTATTCATGATCTATGGAACAAGTACTAATCTAATCTAATGTAATATCCGAGCAAGATTGAATGATTTACTGACGTCCTTCAATACGACTCATTTTGTACTTGTACAGTTGTTGATGATTTGTAGAAAAAAAATTAAATAAATAAAAAATTTAAAAAAAAAGAAACATACACCTTTCTTTTCGATTCAACGAAAAAATTCTGCAGTTCATTGGCCATATTGTGAGAAGAGATGGAGAAAATCTCGAGAAAATAATCTTGCAGGGAAAGATCGAGGGTGCGCTACCAAGAGGAAGAGCATCGAGCAGATGGATATACCAAATGAAGAAGATAATATAGTCGAAAATATCTGTACACGTCGTGTTTCTGAAGAATTTGGTTGGGGATATTCATGGCAGCATTTAAAATGTGGTGCTACAAACGAATGTGGAAGATTAGGTGGCTAGATCACGTAACTAATGAAGGGGTGCTTAACAGAATTGGCCAGAAAATAAATTTCTGGGATATCTTGACTAACAAGGGGAACACTAAGTATGGTACCAACGAATTTTGATGAGTCGCAGGTATATTGTGCGGGAACTCCTCCAAAGCACCAAGCTAGAAGGATTTGTTCCAATGCGCCTTGGTTTCCACGAAAATCGCGATCAAAGTCCAGCGCGTAGCAGCTATACGTGTACTCAGTCACCAGGAGCACGTGAGCCAGTGTAGTGTAATTAGCAAGACGCTAGCCTGTTGCGCATACCACCCGAGTTCAAATCCTATTTGGAACCAATTATTTTTTTCACTTGTCCGACGGTTGATTGTGCATAATTATATGCTTTAATAGCCACTCTTATATTAATGGTTGAGTAATTGGTCGTGATAGTAGCTTATGTTAATTGCTCAATATGTTATGTATTGCGCACGATTATTTTATTCGTTATTTCGAAGCATAGTTTTACGGTGAAATCAGTAAACCATCTGTAGTTATCAGCTGTAACACTTGTGCAGCATTTGCTAACTGCGTTTACAGTCCCCGGCCCCACTGTTGTTATACCGTCGAATGCAGTGTGTGTCCACTTGACGCGTCCCGGCGGATTATTATGCTACGGCCGGCGGGTAGATCCATTTAGCTCGGTGGTCTGGAGGAGTTACCACACAACATACCTGCGACCTATCGATATTCGTTGATACCATACTTGGTGTTCCCCTTGTAAGAGAAAGCGCCGATTGGTCGGACACAGTCTGAGATATAAGGAATCGTAGATTTAGAAAAGTGTGTGGGGTAAAAATCGCAGATGGAGACCGAGAGTTGAATACAGTAATGGTCCAGTCAAAATAGGGTTTCACCTCGGAATGAGAGGTAACAAGTTGAATATTTGCATGAGCCTTTGTTTTGGCATTCTAAATGATGTGTCAAAAGTCTCATAAAATCTCGTGTCCGCGTCTTAAGATATTAAAGGTCGAAGGTCACGAAAATCAGTTTTTCGCAGATATCTCACTTCCTATGCGTTAAATGGTATTTGCATCTCAGATAAAAGTTGTACAGCATGAACTTCTCTAAAATTTTGGTTTTAAACTTTTTTTTTTGGTGCAATTCATTATTTTTTAGATAGAGCGCGGAGAGCGCAGAGGTCACAGCGCTCAGACATATAAGACGTAATGCAAGTCAACCGCGAGTCCCAGTCAATGGTAGGTTGGTTAAAGTTAATAAATCATTGCAACAATTACGATAACAAACCTCAAATCTTTATGAATTGTGTTCAATATTTCTTAATATTATTGATAAATCAAAAAGATTTGTTTAATAATATATACTTAAGGTAAAAAAAAGGTAAATCAGTCAACAATCCGAAGATTGGTTTGAACACCACAGTGCTTTACTAGACATGGTCCTGTTTGGAGGTGGTATGCCGTTGCCGTCCTCCGACCTTCGAACTAACTTACCCAGCCAGTTATAGGGGGACGTACAGTTTAACGTGGGTTCCTAACCACGGTGCCACCCGGTATTTTTCACATTAGCAATGCTGCCAGAGGTGAAAGAAGTGGAAAGTGACAGATAAAACTCCTAGGACCTGTCGAGGATCGAACCCGCGACCTTTGGATTTGTAATCTGGCACTCTACCACTGTGCAACCGAGGCGCAATTTACTTATTTCTTGAAATTATTAAGTTATGAAGCCAAATACTTCAAGTATATTTTAATTATATTCTAATATATTTTCATTATGTTCTATGTAGAAAAGAATAAAATTAAGATATATTAGAATATAATTAAAATATACTTGAAGTATTTGGCTTCATAACCTAATAATTTCAAGAAATAAGTAAATATTATTAAACAAATCTTTTTGATTTATAAATAATATTAAGAAATATTGAACGCAATTGATAAAGAATGAAGGCTTGTTATTGTAATTGTTGCAATGGTTTATTAACTTTAAACAACCTACCATTGACTGGGACTCGCGGTTGACTTGCATTACGTCTTATGTCTGAGCGCTGTGACATGTGCGCTCTCCGCGCTCTATCTAAAAAACTATGAATTGCACCAAAATAATGTTTACAACAAAAATTGTAGAGAATTTCATGCACTACAACTTTTATCGGAGATGCAAATACCATTTAACGCATAGCAAGCGAGATATTTGCGAAAAACTGATTTTCGTGACCTTTGACCTTTAATATCTTAAGACGCGGACACGAGTTTTTATGAGACTTTTGACACATCATTTAGAATGCCAAAACAAAGGTTTATGCAAATATTCAGCTTGTTACCTCTCATTTCGAAGTTGACGTCTTTTTTCGGCTTATTTTACTGGACTATAAGTAGATTCTAAAGGATGTTGGTTGCCATTCTTACTCAGAGATGAGGATAGCGTGAAGAGCTGCATCAAACCAGTCAGGACTGAAGGCGACAACAAACACTTTTATTATTTTAGTCGGTGAGAGAATTAGATATTTTAGTCTGGCGACTCACCGCAACAGACCCCTGGACCCACCAGTGGGTCTCGATGAACAGTTTGGGATCCAGTGCTGAATCTCTAGACGACTCGCGTAGCCTTGTTGAGCCGCCGTTCATCGGCCCGTGGGAAGCGCAGGCAGGGTCGAGCGTGAGAGGAAGCCCGTGACCCGCTTGCGGAGCCGCACACCCGTGAGTCAGCGCGTCACACCCGCGAACAAACGCCCAATTAGCGGATTACCCGGCATATCCTATGCGCCGCTTTCTAGGTCAAGCGCCGCGCTGGCCTCGCCTCGCAGCGCCAGCCGGATCAAGCCATCGGCTGCCCGCGTCCGCCAGCTTACCGCGGGGAACACCTGCGCCAAACAATGGCACCGGCCCGGCGCGGCGATTAAAACCACCCAGCTCTCCTGACTCACCGCAGCTACACGCTGCAGCGGGACTCCGGCGTGGATCTGCATCTATCGTGTACAACGACCCGCATCCGGGTCGCAATTTGCAACCAGCACACAGTCGTAATGAATGAGGAATATTAATTTTATATCTATTTACCGTTTGTTTATAGGTTCATGATCATTATAAGTCGTTGTGCTCAGTGCTGAGGGTCGTGACCCCATGAACCAAGTGTCTCCATCCCGGACAGTTGCCAGCTTTTCTCAATGCCTGCTGAACAGATAGACCGGAGATCCTAATTTGATCTAACTGTCTTCTCGACGCTCTTTTTCTTGGTCTCATACCTTCGATCTTTCCCTGTAAGATTATTTTCTCTTCAGAGCTATCCAAACCGGGTGTCGCGACACCCTGGGGTGTCGCGTAGTAGTATCGAGGGTGTCGCGAGACTAACAAATTAAGACTCTAAACAAAAATACTTGTCATAAACTAACACAAAATCTCCTTCTCTTCATACTAACCTGAAGACTCGCCTGCATGTAATCATCCTCCTCTTCATTCAGTGCACTACAGATCACGTATTTAAGGCGTTTCTGCGCATGCGCGACTGACGTGATTTTTTTTTTTTTTTTTTTTTTTTTTTTTTCCTTATGGGTCCAATACAGAGGGAAAGTGCACATTGCGTGCTCAGCCGCTGGACGGCAGCTCTGCTTCAGCAGCAGTAGACAGGGATCGTTCAAGCAGCTGCCATTTGTCAGATTCCAGCAAACTGCGCATGCGCAGAGCTGCTGCTGATACTCGATAACAGCTCTTCCCACGCGCAGTTAGCTGGAAGAACTGGCAGCTGCTTGAACGAACTTTCACTGTAGTCTGCTTTCATTCTAAAAAAAAAAAAAAAAAAAAAAAAAAAAAAAAAAAAAAAAAAAAAAAAAAAAAAAAACTGCATCTGAGCGTTTTTTAATGGATTTGTCAAAGCCACGTCACGGTAGCGTTTCTTACAATTAAATGTCAATCAATGACACTGTGGCTGTAAAAGCTGTCACAGATTGCAAAAGCAGTCACAATTGTCCACTGACTAAAGCTATTCAGTACCCATGTTTAGTATGGAGTATGGCCGGGTGATTAACGGAGAGTAGTATTTTAAATATAGTGATCGTTGGTTCGAACCCTGGAATTCGTTAATTTTTTTTTCTCTCAGTTTCCTGTACGTAACTGATTCTGGGACCAGAAATGACTTTCATATTCTTACTTGTCACAAATATTTATCCATTTATTTCCGAATATGTCGGGACTTAAGAGGTCGTGGTGAAGGAAGAACCTAACAATAAAACTTAAATAATAATTCATCACTTGTCATAAATACATCCTCTTTATTATTTCTGAAAATAATGTGATAATATTGAACTGAAAGGTAACAGCCACTGTGCTGTCTACATCAGAAGTGCGAGTACCTAATTTCCGGATGCCGTTTTCAATCGATCCAGCAAAACCGTATCTGGCCCTGACATGTACACATGACAGCGAAAAACGGTTTCCAAAATTCAGATTTCGTGTTTCGGAAGTTGGGTCGCTTGTGGAAGAAGCAAGTATTACTGTGTGAGTTTGGCATTGTTGTCTGCGGTGTTACTGTGTTGTACATCTCCGTAGTTCCTATTGTTTCCTTTTCTTGCGATGAGTGTACGTAATTTCTGCTGTCAGGATCAATATTAAACGTGTCAGTGCGTACGAGGATTTTAGTTTCCTTTACAAACTACTTTTAAGCGATACTTTATTTCCGCCCCCCCCCCACTCCCCCTCGATAGAACCACCTACATTCTACCATATGTATTTATATTAGTGAAAGGGTGTCGCGCAAAACTGTAAGCTATAGAGGGGTGTCGCCATGTGGGAAAGTTTGGAAAGCACTGCAGTCTAGATGTTCTCCATCTCTTCTCACAACATGGCCAAAGAACTGGAGAATTTTTTGGTGACTGGAAAAGAAAGGCATCTGGAGATATCCAGTTTTTTAATAATGGACACATTAAATATATACTACATATAAGCCATAGTCACAAGGAATAGAAAAATCTTTTATTCAAATAACGTAACTAGTTTTTTTGTCATCATTATTGAATGCAAGAAACTAAGCATAAATTGATATTATCATGTGGTTAAATTATGAAAAAATATAGTTAGTTCAGAAACTGGAGCCAGACCATCTAGAGGAGTTAAAGTGACCCCCCCCCCAACTTCTGCTATATTCGCAGCATACCGTATCAAACCACTTGCGGTCATATTTCACTCCATACCATATAGCAACAGAGCAAGCTGGATTCGTGAAATAGATGGCAATGTATTGCTGTGCTGCCTTGATCGTATAATACAGCATGTACAGACAAAATTTTCTATATATATTAAAAAAAAAAAAAAACAGAAATAGGTAACCTATGGTAGGTATGATTGTGAGAACTACAATGTGTTCATTAATTAAAGGTATCTTACCGGAAACCTATACTATACAGGATCAATCCTATTCCTTGTGACTATGGCTTAACCACTTTATATGTGGTATACAATTAAATTTTAATTTCAGTCACAGTCCTAGACAATAATGCCGAATAAAACATTTATTCTTCTTTCGATCCATTCGGATCCTAGGTCAGTACCAAAGCTGAAAAGCATCAATGCACTGTTTGTCTCTGGCCTTGAGTGTCCATGTTTCGCAAAGAAAACACGAGTGTATCAACTAGCCGGATCTTTGCGATATTTATTATTGCTCTGCTTTGCTAGATCTTGATGAGCTTCTTCATAACCATTCGGCCTAACATGATCCGTCTTTTTATCTGCATAACATCCCGTGCTGCAGTTGGTTGATCCAAGACAGATGAAGGAATGCACGACTTTCAATCCCTTTAATCGAACTGTGTCCTGAATCTCTTCCTCTCGATCAATTATCAGGAGTTTGGATTTACTGAACTTGATGTCTCATCCATATGCTACACTTATACTTTTTAGTAGCTCAGCAAGTTCATCAACAAAACTGAGGTCGTTGATAGGTCTCCCACCAATTGAGATGCCTTTGGGCCAACCGTCAATGACGTGTTTTGCATAGATGTTGTATAGTTGTGGGGATAGGGCACAACCCTTTCTCACATTTTTTGATACTATGAAGGCATAAGACATGCCAGTACTCTATTATCAGTACTATCAAGTGGGTTTTGACACCGAACTCTGCAAGCACCTGTCACAACTATTCCCAGACAACACAGTCATAGGCTTTACTCAAGGAATCAGATGAAAACAGGAAAACAGAATTCTGGCGAATTTTATATAATTTGTTTTACGTTGAGGATCTGTTTATGAGTTCCTTTCCCTTCAACAAAACCTGCTTGTTCTGTGGATATCTGGCACTGAATGTAAGGCTTCAGACGTTGGTTCAGGATGTAGAGCAAAATTTTACTTGCGTGAAATCTGAGTGGAATAGTTCGGTAGTTGGAGCAGTTCCTGATAGACCCTTTTTTGAGTAAGAGGATAGAGAGGGACTTTGACTTTTATCCGGTCATACCCCAGTTTCCCATATTCTTTTACACAATGAGTGCAGCACATGAATACCTTCCTGATCCACGTCTTTGATCATTTATAGGTTAATTTAGTAATATTAGATTATTGTTGCACAGGTTGGGAGAGTAAGGCGAATGGTCCTCCTTGTTTCACAATAGCAAAGCCAATTGTGAAGCCTGTTGCAAGACCCTAATTTGTGATTCACACTCGTATCACGTATGCACTATGGTTAAGACGCTGCGCCCCACCATGCCAGAGGCTGCGCGGCCGCTCCCTCCGGCACTGGTGGGTGTGTTGTCCTTAGGATAGGTTTAAGTCAGTTTAAGTAGTGAAGTCTTAGAGAGCACAGTAGCGTGGTCTCGTTAGTTTACTAAAATTTGAACATTTTATTAAGACGTTGCGCTCAACCTCTGCCTGAATGAAATGTTAACTTCCTTTTCACACACACACACACACACACACACACACACACACACAAAACATAAATGTAATACACAAGGGGAAAGTAGCGCATTTACTCGACCCATGTGTAGTGGGACGGATTATTGTCTCCACTACTACTTTATGTCAGCTCAGTTTCGCAGAAGATTATGTTTATATTTTATGTTTTTAAATGATTTTTATGTAAATATTTTCTGTTACGTGATTCTTAAGAGGTTTGTATGTTTCTTGTGTTTCATGTGCTGTGACGGCGATTAAGCCTACGAGAGCAACATCTTCGACGCCGAGCTCAAGGAATAAACCTCTGACCACTTCAAGTCGCGTGTCGACGGCCACGGGGCATGAAGATGCTGGTCTCTGCAATTATCGTCGCGGATATTGACATTATTATAGAAACTTTCGCGGAAAATCAGAAAGACCATAAAATCAGTCTCTATGTAACTGTCGTTGAGTCATGATCTGTATTGTGAGAGCAATAGCTGTCATTGTGTCTCGAAAGTTAACTAAGTGTCAACGATAAATATTTTGATATTTATAGAAATTTTACAAGAAATATATTCATTTATAGGAACTGAAAAATTATTTATGTCAAACTATTTTACAATTTGAAAGAAGACATTTACGGAAAGTTATTTTGTTTGACAGATAAAGCAGGAAGACTTTTATCAATTTTAAGTATTTTAATAAATCGATCTTATATAGCAATCGACCACCAGTGAACAGGACTTGTAATATGTGTCTATAGCAACAGAACAACTACGAACTTCTGTTTGACAGTTCGACCTTTAAGGGAACTATAAAACATTTATTTCAAAGTGACAGTTTAAAGAAGTGCAAACCTAAAATCATATGCTTCTTCTATCTGCTCAAGGATCTGTGATTGAAATTTCACAATACAGGAAAGTTATATTAATTGGAATTTTTCTTTTCTTGTTGACGAGCAAACGACTTTCGGATCCTGAAGTCTGACACGGCACATACAAAATTTGGTAATTAGTCCCATGCACGAAGAGGTCGTACCGCCCCACATGGCCGTAGTTTTTTTTTGAGCGTGGGGTCGGAATCTGACAATAAAAACTGTAAATTATGACATATATTCTAACTTGTAAAGCATTACAACGTAATTTCTGGCAGGTGGGGGACTGATCTCCTTCACCTCCCCCCTCCCATTGGATACTATAATGCGCCACATGCAGATAGTGTCTTTCACTTAGTTTAACAATACATTTATTTATTTGTACTATCTTCATCATACATATTTTTCTTTAAACTAAATAAGAGACTCACTTCCAGATCCGGACCCCTCCTCGACTCAACCTAACTTGTGATAAATGTGAAAATGAAAATTCATTAATCTGGTAATATGAGTCACACGACAGTGTGATCGGGTGAGAGGCTTGCCACGCCAGTCCATGCCGTTGCGCGGTAACCTCCGTGTCTTTGTGCCGTTAGCTGTAGCGCAACTGCCTGCAAAGGAAGAGATCCGGGTTCGACTCCCGGCCCAGGCACACATTTTCAAATCATCGTGGATCATTCCGTGGACGGTAGCAGCTGACATCAAATAATTTCAGTATCACCTGCATTGTCTGTCCTTATATGTGTATCACATATTTATTCGCTTTCTATAACTGTTATTCTACTATAAGTACCATAGATACTGAGACCTTGAAGAAAGAACGACAGATATGCGATCTGAAGTTTTTCCGGCGTATTTCAATGTTAAACAGTTCTCGGGTATCCAACCGGGTTTTATCGTAATTCTTCCACGATATTTCGGCAATGGTAAAAGTTGCCATCTTCAGGTGGTACCTGATGAATGTTGTGCTGCTCGGCGAACATATATAGGGCGCCGAGAGAAACATACCATTCGTCAGGTACGACCTGAAGATAGCAACGTGTACAATTGCCGAAATATCGTGGAAGAATTACTATAAAAATCCGGTTGGATACCAGAGAACAGTTTAATAAGAACGACAGATAATAGTACAAGAGGGGATATTATTCTGTTGTTGTTGTTGTTGTGGTCTTCAGTCCGGAGACTGGTTTGATGCAGCTCTCCACAATACCCTAACCTGAGCAAGCCTCTTCAACTCCACTTAAGAACGGCAACCTGTCTGAATCTGCTTACTATATCCATCTCTTGATCTTCCTCTGCAGTTTTTACCCAACACACTTCCCTCCAATGCTAAATTCACGATTCCTTGATGTCTAAGAATGTGTCCTACCAATCGATCCCTTCTTTTAGTCAACGTATGCCAGAAATTCCCTTTCTCCCCAATTCTGTTCAGTACCTCCTCATTAGTTACGCTATACACCCACCTAATCTTCAGCATTCTTCTGTAGCACTACATTTCAAAAGCATCTATCCTCTTCCTGTCCGTACTATTTATTGTCCATGTTTCACTCCCATACAAATACTCCCACACAAATGCCTTCAGAAAGGACTTCCTTAGGTTTAAATCAATATTCAATGTTAACAAATTTCTCTTTTTCAAGAACGCTTTTCTACCCATTGCCATTCTGCATTTTATATCCTCTGTACTGCGACCATCATTTGTTATTTTACTGCCCAAGTAACAAAACTCATCTACCTCTTTTATTGTTTCGTTACCTAATCTAATTTCTTCAGTATCACCTGATTTTCTTAGACTGCACTCCATTACGCTTGTTTTACTCTTGTTAATGTTCATCTTATATGCACCTTTCAGCACACTGTCCATTCCGTTCACCTGTTGCTCCAGGTCGTTTGCTGTCTCTGAAAGAATTACTATGTCGTCGGCACAACGAAATGTTTTTAATCCGACACCCTGAACTTTAATTCCTTCTCCAGATTTCTCCTTGCTTCCCTTTATAACTTGTTCAATGTACAAAGTGAATAACATTGGAGAAAGGCTACAACTCTGTCTCATTCCCTTCCCAACCACTGCATCCCTTTCATACCCTTCAACTTTGACAACCGGTCTGGTTTTTGTACAAGTTATAAATAACCTTAAGTTCCCTATATTTTACTCCTGCTTGCTTCGGAACTTGAAAGAGTTTATTCCAATCAAAATTGTCAAAAGCCTTCTCCAAATCTACAAAAGCAATTAATGTAGGTTTGCCTTTCCTTAATCTATGTTTTTTTTTTTTTTTTTTTTTTTTTTTTTTTTTTTTTTTGTACTTCGCCAGTCTCATACATCTTAAACACAAGGTGAAACAGTTTTGAAAAGCTGGTTCTCCCAGAGACTGCAGTAGTTCTGTCGTCTACTCCAGGCGCCTTGTTTCAATTTAGGTCTTTCAGTGTTCTGTCAAATTCATCTCGCAGTTTAGTATCTCCTATTTCATCCTATCTACATCTTCTCCCCTTCCTACAACATAGTTCATTTCCTTCGTAGAGCCTCATTATATACTCTTTCCACCTTTCAGTTTTCCCTTCTTTGCTGAGAATTGGTTTTCCATCTGTTTTCTTGATATTCATAGAGCTGTTTTTCTTATCTCCAAATATCTCTTTTATTTTCCTGTAAGTTGTATCTATATTTCCCCTATTTATTCATTCTTCTACATCCTTGCATTTGCCTTCTAGTCACTCCTGCTTAGCCATTTTGCACTTCCTGTCAATCTCATTTCTTAGTCGTCTGTACTCCATTTTGCCTATTTCATTTACTGCATTTTTATATTTTCTCATTTCATCGATTAAATTTAATATGTCCTGTGATATCCAAGGATTTTTTGTAGGTCTTGCCTTCCTACCTATTTTGTCCTCTGCTGCCTTCACTATTTCATCTCTCAATGCTACCCATTCCTCCTCTACTGTTTTATTTTCCCCTGTTTCTGTCAATTGTTGCCTAAAGCTCCCTTTGAAAGTCTCAAGAACTTCAGATTCCTTCAGTTTATTCAGGTCCCATCTCCTTATTTTTCTACCTTCCTACAGTTTTTTTTTTTTTTTTTTTTTTTTTTTTTTTTTTTTCAGCCCACAATTCATGACCAATAAGTTATGGTCAGAGTTTATATCTGCCCCTGGATATGTCTTACAGTTTAAAACCTGGTTATGAAATCTATGTCTTACCATTATAAAATCTATCTGGTACCTTCCGTTGTCTCCTGGTCTCTTCCACGCATACAAACTTCTTTCGTGATTCTTAAACCAGGTTATTATAACTAAATTATGTTCCGTGCAAAATTCTACCAGGCGGTTTCCCCTTTCATTCCTTTTGCCCAGACCATTATCATCTACTATCTTCCCTTTCCTTTCTTGTCCTACTACCGAATTCCTGTCTCCCATAACAACTAAGTTTCTTCTCTCCCTTAATTGTCTGAATAATTTCTATTTGCTCCTCATATATTTCTTCGATCTCCTCAGCAGAGATAGTTGGCATATAAACCTGTACTACTGTAGTCGGTGTTGGCTTCGTATCTATCTTGACTACGATAATGCTATCACTGTGTTGTTCATAGTAGTTTACCCGCATTCCTACTTTCTTATTCATTATCAGACCTACTCCTGTAATATCCTATATTTATAATCCTGTAGTCACCTGACCAGAAATCCTGTTCCCCTTTCCACCGAACTTAACTAATCGCCACTACATCTAACTTCAACCTATCCATTTCTCTTTTTAAATTTTCTAGTTTCCCTACCCGATTAAGTGATCTAACATTCCACCCTACGACCCGTAGAATGCCAGTATTGTCTTTCCTGATGATCACATCCTCCTGAGTAGTCCCCGCCCGGAGATCCGAATGGGGGACTATTTTACCTCCGAAATATTTTACCCGAGAGGACGTCAACAACATATGTTCATACAGTAGAGCTGCATGTTCTCGGGAAAAGGGACAGCTGTAGATTCCTCTTGCTTTCAGCCGTTCGCAGTACCTGTGTGGCAAAGCCACATTAGCTGATGTTACAAGGCCAGCTCAATCGATCATCCAGACTGGTGCCCCTGCAACTACTGAAAAGGCTGCTGCCCCTCTTCAGGAACCACACGTTTGTCTGACCTCTCAACAGATACCCCTCTGCTGTGGTTGCACCTACGGTACGCCTATCTGTATCGTTGAGGCACGCAAGCAACCCCACCTCGGCGATGTCTGTGGTTCATGGGAGTGGATGATTCTACTAATGGAGATTTCCAAAGATTTTCAAAGCAACGGAAACATTAGAAGCAAGAAGGTGGATGCTGGCAAACACGAAAACCTTGTCAACTGCTGTCTAATTTGGAGGTCAGTTTCCGCTAGAATGGTTATAGTGAAGGGCACATTATAAGAGCGTTGAGCTATCGACCAAATGTGCAACGGGCTAGTGACGATAGCACAGAGGTGGCATTCAAATAAATGGCCTGTCTGCCTTAAGAATGGCAGAATTTCCAACATGGTAGGCCGTATTTTGCGTAAATATTATTTGAAATGTGTGTTTCGACCAAATCTAGAATTAAGGTGCTATTAGGGTTCGAGGACTAATTTTTACAGTTGCAAAAGTAATTTAACCTATACAAACTTTATAAGTGCAACAGCGTAGAAGGAGATGAAAAATAAAGAAGAAACATTTAGAACAAGAATAAGGTTTTTTTTCCCATTTGATTTCTACTAAATCTAACTGCACTTCTGACTACTGACTACTGAAGATTGGACATTTTAGAAATACCACTTTACCCTATCCTACAATATTGATTCAAAATAATTTTTTCACTCTCATCCGGTGTGTGCGCTCTCAAACTTCGCGGAAGATTATAACTGGCAATAGAATCCCGATATGTTGATTTTCAAGAGGTAAGTGATCTGGTAGTTATTAACGTTCAGTTTAGAGCCACCGCATACACGTTGACTAATACTAGTTACAGAAAAAAAAAAAAAAAAAAAAAAAAAAAAAAAAAAAAAAAAAAAAAAATACAAATGCTAGGCGAACTAAGTCGCAACAGGAAACTTACGCAGAATAAAAAAATAAAACAGTAAGCAAACATAATTTTCAGTTTTTAGTTACTATAGATTCAACGGTATGGAATATTCGTTGAAGATGTTATTACTCCGTAACAAAATAATAGTGCACAAATAACACAGTTTACTTTTAATGACGGAGTTGCGCAACTGTACTCTAATCAACCCTGATTGCAATGGCAAGCTTACAGTTCAGAATGTTTAGAAGCATTATTCCTTCACAACTCTTTAATATTAAATTCATATGTATGAAGTGTATCCGCAATGCGAGTATCGCTTCGGTTAAAGATAGGTATAACATGCGCGTTAGAAATTTTCGTAGTGAAGAGGTAAGAACGTCCTTCTCACTAAGCAAATTTATCTTTCTTTTATTTACACTGTGTTATACGCATATTAATCGAAGGCTATTGGGGCGAGTCTGTCAACTGTGTCATGGTCACGCTTTTAAAATGTTGTGGTGAGAACACAAACACTAATCATCTCATAAAATAAAGTCTTCACTTCTTGCGTAACAAACCAATAGAACCTGTCGCGGTAGAAGTTCAAGTTTTATGCTGAACGGAAGTCATGATGACGCTCTCTGGAAAATAAGAAGAAAACAGTATTGCAAAAACCGCACGACTGACCTTGAATGCTGGAGAACGGAGCTCCAGGCACGGTCCCAACACGTGAGTCGGTGTGTATGACTTCATACACTAGGAAGGGTGTCTAGCTGATCTACTCACTGGAGACGACTGTTCCTAAATTATTATGCCTATCGTGTAATAAAAGCAAATTCAATGCAAAGGCAAATGAGGACATTCAAAGTTGATTTCCAAAAATTTCTCCACTAACTTCAATGCCATTCTCTCTTATCTTGATAACATCACGTGTAGATCTTCAGGGATAGTTTTGCGTCACTTGATAATCAAATTGCCTCTCGTGTCTATTTTTTCTGTGCAGACCGCCTTTCAACCATCCCCACAGACCAAAACCCAAAGGAGTAAGGTCTCAGAACCTTGGTGGCCAGGTAACTTGCTCATACCTATGGATCCATCTTCGGGGAGTGTTAGGTTTAGATGACTAGGATGTGCCGGAGACCCACCATTACAGTATTTTCACAGTCTAACATATACAGTCACGAAACTGCCACTGATTTTTGTTATACACTGAGACAGTACCTCCGTCTCTAATGACCACGCTGTCGACGGGACGTTGAACTACTAGCTTCCTTCCTTTGGAGACTGTACCGCTACAAGCGGCCGGCAAGCTACATTTCCGAATACGATATTCGACGAGGAAAATATTTTTTACATTATGGAATGTAAAAAATAGCTAAACATTTGTCCATCTTAGGTTTCCTAAGATCCATGACAAGGTATGAAACAGTAGATTAGATTAATACTTGTTCCAAAGATCATATATACGACATTTCGTAATGATGTGGAACGTGTCAGTTTAGTAAATGGTGTCTGTACATGACAATATTTTACGATTTTTTTATTTTCATTTTAATTTTTTTATATTTAAGTTTTATCTAAAAATTCAACTACGTTGTAGAATGAGTTGGCATTCAGAAATTTCTTTTTAAATACCAGTTGGCTATATGTCAGACTTTTGATGCTACTTGGTAAGTGACCGAAGACTTTTG
Organism: Locusta migratoria; assembly: GCA_026315105.1. NCBI lineage: Eukaryota > Metazoa > Arthropoda > Insecta > Orthoptera > Acrididae > Locusta > Locusta migratoria. The sequence goes on from CM048744.1 coordinate 383,494,625, forward strand.
TGGCAGCATAATTCACCCCTTTCTGTGCCAAAGATAGATTTAACTTGAATAGTGAATATCACCCTTTCTCCTAGTGTTATGGCTATGCACACTGCCATAACTTTTGAATTGGGTGAGATTGTTAATACCAAATTTCATGATTTAATATATATATTGTGAAGGTACAGTGAAGATCCCTATTTAAATGTCTGCAGGATGATGTTGTGTGGGATCCAGCAATTATTCTTAATTACACCCTTTTGTGCAATGAATAAGCTTTTACTCAATGTTGAATTGCCCCACAATATGATCCCATATGAAACCAGTGAATGAAAATAGGCATTGTAAGCTAATTTACTCAGATGTATATCACCAATGCCGCGCAGGAGTAGCCGAGCGATCTGGAGCGCCACGTTGCGGATCGTGTGACCTCGCGCGTCGAAGGTTCGAATCCTCCCTCGGGTATGGTTGTTTGTATCGTCTTTAGTATAAGTTAGTTCTATCTAATTTGTAACTTTAGGGACTGATGACCCCGTAGTTAAGTCCCACAAGCTTCAAAAAATTTTGCAATGACCTTGATAGTATAAGTAGCTGAACTCAAACGTTTCAGCAGATCTTCAATGTGTTTCTTCCAATTCAATTCTTCGTCAATGTAAAACTTTTGAATATTCTACCTTAGCTACAGATTTATGTTCAAAGTCTTAATTTATTAATAGTGTCATGCCATTTACGGTATGAAACTGTATATACTGAATTTTATCAAAGTTTAATGAGAGTCCATTTGCAGAGAACCACTTAATAATTTTCTGATAGACATCATTTACAATTTCATCAGTTAATTCCTGTTTATCAGACGTTATAGCTATACCTGTATCGACAGCAAAAAGAACTAGCTTAGCATCTTGGTGAATATAAAATGGCAAGTCATTAATATATATGAAGACCAGCAAAGGACCCTAGACCGAACCTTGTGGGACCCCATTTTTGATAACTCCCTAGTTAAAGGAATTAATTGTTTCTTCTATATCATGTGATATGCTTTTTTCAATTTTCTGCACTCTTCCAGTTAGTTATGATTTAACCATTCGTGCACTGTCCCTCTCGTACCACGATACTTAAGCTTATCCAGAAGAATCCCAAGATTTACACAATCAAAAGCGTTTAAGATATCACAAAAAATCCCAACTGGTAAATGACAGAAAAGTTTATTTACAATTATCTTGTAACCAACAAATTTTTACCGGATTATTTCATTTTCTATTACAAATAAAAAACGGATAGGAATCACCAGAAAACCTGCCCTTTTGCAGAAAGACGTCACTTTTCTAGAGAGGAACATTACGGGTTTTTCGTTCATTTCCGATAAAATCTGTGAGGGTAGAACATAGGAAACATATATAGAATGCAATAACTATGGTATTTGAAGTGCCAAATCAGCCACCACAGCTGTAGCTAAAGGAAAAACTTCATAGACTAGGCAATACAACCGCAAAGCAGGCAAAGTTTCTCGACAGAGAAGAAACCAGAACCACAGTTCTTGCTACAGCTGAAGCAAAAACTGCAAGAAGCTTCAAAACTTTGGATTTTTAAGCTAAATTAATAACACTCAAAACCACATGCGCGTATAAGAAAGACGAGTGAAGTGTATAAAATGTGCGACCCATTAGACTCCAAACCGAATTCATACGCATAAAAAAAAACTGTCTTTAAGTCTAAGAACAGACCATATAGAAATTTGTGTTTCTCTTATGTTTATATTTTACGTACATTCAGCGGAGTAAGCTGTAAATATCTGTTCATAGCTGTAGATATCTGTTCATGACTAAGTTGTTTTTTATACCATTGATAACTGAAATTCACCTGTTTTTAGATTAATTTCCCGATTATGTATGGCTCTTGACATTTTACTGCCGGCCGCGGTGGCCGAGGGGACTGAGGCGCTTCAGTCACGGTCTGCACGGCCACTACGGTCGGGGGTTCGAACCCCCCTTCGGGCTGGATATTTTTGCCGCCCTAGTTCGTAAGTAGTTCATAAGTAGTTTGTAAATTTAGGGACTGATGACCCCGTAGTTAAGTCCCATAAGCTGTACAAACAAACATTTTGACATTTTACTAATGTTTCTAACGCAAAAATTATAGTAACTATTTCGTGAATTACACATAAAAAATTATAAAGAAACACCACTCCTTCTGCGGCTCGCTCATCACTAGAGCAACGTCACTTGGTAACAAATCAAATGTTCAAATGTTTGTAAAGCTTATGGGACTTAACTACGGGGTCATCAGTCCCTAAACTTACAAACTACTTATGAACTACTTACGAACTAGGACGTGACTAACTCACAGTTCAAAATTTGTACTAGCATGCATCAAAGTCAAATGTTTGTATAGCTTATGGGACTTAACTACGGGGTCATTAGTCCCTAAACTTACAAACTACTTATGGACTAGCTAACACTAAGGACGGCACAAATATCCATGCCCCCGGGGGGAATTCGAACCCCCGACCGTAGTGGCCGTGCAGATGGTGACTGGCGCGCCGCAGTCCCCTCGACCACCGCGGCCTGCTACCATGCATCAAAGGTCTTCCACTTAACTCCATGCGTTATCTTCCATTTCAGTTTATAATGAAAACACTTTAGACCAGAGTAGTTAAGTCCCATAGATTTACAAACATTTGAATCTGAAATCACTCAAAAACGGGACACATTTTTACCACCTTCTACAAATTAGCTATTCGTCTTGACTTACCCGCTATTGATTACTACTGTTTGTGTGCTTCGTCTTGCTTAACACATTCAGCAGTACGCTATTTTGCATTACCGTTCCTTCGACCTGAAGCACAGCAGCCCGACGTATCGGTTGTGTGTCTGTCGAGTAAGCCTGTGTAATGGTATAAATGATAGTATGTGACTTTTTCACGGCTGAAAATTTATAATTCGTGAAAAAAACGTGAACAGTCACAAGTCCGTACAACCTTACATCAGCAGAGCCAGTCCCCCTGGTCCATCCTCTCGTTTCAAATGGAACAGTCCGCTACGAAATGTTCAGTAACAGAATGCTCAAGAAAAGGTTTTTTTTTTTTTTTTTTTTTTTTTTTTTTTTTTTTTTTTTTTTTTTTTTTTTTTTTTTTTTTTTTTTTTTTACTAATATGACCGGGAAAGGCAGAAAGAAAATCACAATGATTTGTACGGAGGAATGCTGACGCAAGGCACCATAGAGAAAGAAGGGGACAAAGATCACGTTTACTTCCAGCTCGCCGGCCGCGGTGGCCGAGGGAACTTCCGCACGTCAGTCACGGTCTGCACGGCCACTACGGTCGGGGGTTCGAATCCCCCCTCGGGCATGGATATTTGTGCCGTCCTTAGTGTTAGCTAGCTCATAAGTAGTTTGTAAGTTTAGGGACTGATGACCCCGTAGTTAAGTCCCATAAACTATACAAACATTTTGAAACTTCCAGCTCGAAAATATTTATGAACAATAGGATACTCAAACGGAAGCGCCGCACAAGGGCAACATTTAAACATATTTAGAGTAAGCAGATGCAGTCATGTTAAATTAAAAGAAAAGGACAAACAGCTTCAAAAAGTGGACAAAGTAAGGAAAAAAGAGGACGCACAAAATATACGTTCAAGTTTAATAAGCCGGCCGCGGTGGCCGAGAGGACTGAGGCGCTTCAGTCACGGTCTGCACGGCCACTACGATCGGGGGTATGGATATTTGTGCCGTCCTTAGTATAAGGTAGTTGATGAGTAGTTTGTAAGTTTAAGGACTGATGACCCCGTAGTTAAGTACCATAAGCTTAACAAACATTTGAACATTTAAGTTTAAGAAATAAGTTTATTATTAAGAGGAAAAAAAACATGCATTCCTTAACAATTACTGAAACTTCTATGAAGGTCCAAATTTCTGCCAAAGTTTAGGCTTGCTTTAGGAGACAGTTGTAAAAAAATACACATGAAAATTCTTTAAAATTGTATTGGACCTTCAACATACCTTTAAGAGTGTACTTGGGAGTTACCCTTGATAGGACACTATCATTTAAGCGACACATTGAGAAGAGCAGAGCAAAAGTCCAAACACATAATAGCTTACTTGGCAAACTAACAACGTCAAAATAGGGATCTAATGCAAAAGTTTAACGTACGACAGCAATGGCGCTCTGTTTCTCTGCTGCTGAGTTGCCAAGTCCTGTGTGGGAACGGTCATGTCATGCAAACAAACTGGACCCTGCCCTGAATCAGACCTGTAGGATTATCACTGGCTGCCTTAAACCTACAAGAGTTGATTCATTATCAGGAATCGCTCCACCAAAGGTCCGACGGTTGGTACAGAGCAGCATCGAAAGATCAAAACAGCCTAAAGACCAACATCACCCATTACATGGGTACCAAACTATACCAAAACGCCTTAAGTCAAAGTCAAGATGCAGTTTTCTACATTCAACGGAACCACTCGCAGACCCACCAAGAACTACCACAATTAAATTGTGGCGGGACCAACAAGGACATGCCAACTATGCCGAGGAGGCGCTGCCACCAGGCGCAGAACTTGACTGGCAGAGATGGAAGACTCTGAACAGACTGCGGTCTGGAATGGGTAGATGCAACAAGAATTTGCACAAGTGGGGAACCAGTGAAAGTGTTTTGTGTTCGTGTGGCAACATACAGTCCATGGACCATCTGCTGCAATGTCCGGAAGTAAATCACCCAAGAGCGTGCACAGCCCAACACCTGATGACCTGCAGCGGTACAGCAATGGAATATATAGACTTCTGGAAGAATGAAATATGAAGTTGATCATACTATTCTTGTACATAATGTTTCATGTATTATATGTTATTGTAAAAATTTGTAGACATCACTATTTTACAATTTGTTAATTTATTATATACTGTTTGTAGCTCGCATACGAAATATAACAGATTCAAGGCTCAACCTATTCCTGTCATCAGTCCACCGCGTGGTTATTCGTTATATTTTATTTTCATATAAATTACTAAAAAGACTAATTTGAGCTGAATGAATAACTAGGCGTATAAGAAGTATTTATCACATTTAAGTATCATGCAGAAGTAGGTCGAATAATTGTTTTCAAACACTTAACAGATAGTAATTGTGCTTCGTAAATGGTCATTACTTGATCGAATGTTGCATACCCAACCAGTTTGAGAAGTACTATCTCTGTTAAAAAGTAATGTGCGAATGAAATGCGTATTTAAATTTTATGAGTTATTGCAATTATTCACACCCAAATTCGAGGAAGTTGAAAGCAAAATTCTATGTAATATGGAAAGGAATGTAGACAAAAATGTGATGTATCAACATAAGCGTGCAAAACGTACAGATTGGTCGGCGAAAAGTAAACAGGACCTGACAGAAAATTACGTGAATTAAAAATATAATCGCACTTGTTTCATGGAATCATCTTATGCAAATATCTCGATGAAAGCTCCACCTTATCAGAAAAGAGCCTTACATTCTTAAATTTCGTATCTCTATGCAGACGTTATTTCGAAAATTAGGAAACTTCACTCAATTAAGAGTACTTTAAACAGACAGCAACAATCAGTAACTTTTTTTAAACAAACATGCGTTTATTTTGTGCTTTATTTCGCTCTTGTTGTGTCTCGTGTACTTCAAATCACAACCCCAGTACCAGGATTCTTCCCTGCAAATGTCGGCGATCAGCCGCTTCAGTTCGGGGACAGTTGCGTCGCTTCTCCGCTACAGCGTGGTAGGGACTTGATTTATCACGAAGAAAGCCACTGTAAGTAAAGTATTTATTTTTATTATTGAGATTGTCCTCATTACAGAGGTTTACCTGCAACATACTAATACGCCCAGAAATTAATACACCTAGTACATAAGGTTTTACACTAACTATTCACTATATTTCTCCACGTGTGTCTATCTTGTGTGTCTTCTTCTTCTGCGCCCAGTCTATTCATTGTGAGCTGTACATTTTTGACCCAGGTGGTCACAGATCGTCCTCTTCTTCTTCTCCCCTCAGGTTGCCACTCCAGTATCAGCTTCGGTATTCTGGTGTCCTCCATTCTTCTTATATGCCCGTACCACCGTAATTTCTTTATATCCATCACCTCATCTATTCTTTCTATTATTTCCATCCTCTTTATTACTTCGGTGTTTCTGCTTTTTTATTTCCTGGAAATTCTGGCCGATCTTCTCCAGAAATCCATCTCTAAAGCTTGAAGTTTCTTAGTGTGCTTCTGGTTTATGGTCCAGGCTTCCGCTCCGTACAGAACTGCACTCTCAAATATAGATTTATATATGGTTTTTTTTTCTGTTCATTACGTTTCTGCTCCATAGGACTGAGTTGAGCTTTCCAATGACCTTTCTTCCACTGCTAATTCTTTTATTAATCTCTGAGTCGGATTTTCCCTCAGTTTCTAAAATGGACTCCAAATAACAGAAAGTGTTTTTAATTTTCTTTCTCTCTATGCGTAGTTCATGTGGATCATTAGTCAAGTATTCTGTTTTTTGATAATTAATCTTCAGACCCCAATTTTTGTATGCTACTGCTAGTTGATTACACATGTAGTTTGCATCTTCCCCGTCTTGTGCTATGACATCTTGATCGTCAGCAAATAATAAATGATGTAGATAAACTCCATCTCTTATTTCTAGTCCCATACTATTACATTTCTGTGACCACGTTCAAGTAAAGTATTTAAGAGACTAATTTTAAATAGAATTTTATTACGCTCAACTTTACGGCAAAGGGGACACAAAGAGCTCAAACGAGACGTCTGGTCACAACAAGCATACAAAGCGTAGAAAATCACCTGTTACGCAGTGGTGCCGCTTGAATGCCGATACTTTTCCATTTCTCCACGGCAGGAAAATGTGGTCCGCGCTGAAGGCCAACCGGATGGGAGGCGAGCAAAGCATCCGCCGATGGCGAGTTGCAGATACGGCAGTGGCGGTGGAAGTGAACGTTGATTCCCTTGAAGCTGCGCCGTTCACACGGCCGCTCCTCGGCTACTCCACAGCGGCAGCTTCACTTTCTCTCCGGGAAACACGCTCATTGTTCCACGTACTCCCCGGTACACGCCCTCATCGTATCCTAACCTCTATGAATCATGGGCGACGTCAGCGCATTTGCAAGGGCAATTTATGCACTCGCTTACACGTATCCCCAATAGCGCGATTCTGCTACGAACTTGCAACCAGCTACACGGAGATTCCTTGAAGAAACTCACGCATCTACATCTACATCTACATAGATACTCTGCAAATCACATTTAAGTGCCTGGCAGAGGGTTCATTAACCACTTTCATAACTTTTCTCTACCGTTGCATTCTCTAATAGCGCGCGGGAAGAAAGAACACCTAAATCGTTCCGTTTTCGATCTGATTTCTCTTACTTTATTGGGATGCTCATGTCTCCCTAAGTAGGTGGGTGCTAGCAAAATATTTTCACATTCAGAAGTAAAATTCGGTGATTGAAACTTCGCAAACAGATCACGCCGCAATGAATGTCTTTCTTTTAATGATTTCCACCCCAATTCGTGCAACATTTCCGTGACGCTTTCCCCCCGTAACGTGATAAAACAAAACGAGCTGCCCTTCTCTGAACCTTCTCAATACCTTCCGTCAGTCCCACCTGGTGAAGGTCCCACAAGGGGCAACAGTACTCCAGGAGAGGACGCACAAGTGTGATGTAGGCAGTCTCTTTGGTGGAGCTGGTGCATCTTCGAAGCTTTATGCCAATGAAACGTCACCTTTGATTCGCCTTCCCCACAATATTTTCTATGTGTTCTCACCAGTCAAAGTTGTTCGTAATTGTAACTCCTAGGTATTTGGTAGAATTTACGACCTTAAGGTTTGACTGATTTATCGTGTAATTGAAGTTCAGCGGATTTCTTTTAGTGGTCATGTGTATTACTTCACACTTTTCTTTATTTAGTGTCAATTGCCAATCTTCGCACCAAGTAGAAATTTTATCTAAATCGCTTTGCAGTTGATTTTGATCCTCTGTTGACTTCACTAACCGATAAACGACAGCATCATCCGCGAACAGTCTAAGGGAGCTATTCAGATTGTCTCTTAAATCAAATCCTTTATAAACACGAGGAAGAGTAGGGGACCTATAACGCTTCCCTGTGGAACGCCAGATATCACTTCTGTTTTACTCGATGACTTACCGTCAATTACAACGAACTATGTCCTTTCTGATAGGAAATCATGAATCCAATCGCACAATTGGGAAGATGTTCCATAAGCACGCAATTTCATTAGAAGCCGCTTGTGGGGTACAGTATCAAAAGCCTTCCGGAAATCCAGAAATACGGAATCGATTTGAGATCCCTTGTCGATGGCACTTAACACTTCATGTGAATAAAGGGCAAGCTGTGTTTCGCAAGAGTGATACTTTCTGAATCCGTGTTGACTATTGGTTAATAGGTCGTTCACTTCGAGGTAGTTCATAATATTCGAACAAAGTATATGTTCCAAAATCCTACTGCCATCCAATGATTCTGAATTTATCTACCACTAACTGCCCAGCTACAAACGAGCTTATATTATGTCCTCCGTACTTCACTGGCTGCACGTGATTCTATTTATTTGACCACGTGACGCAATCAGAGGCACGCCTGAGGCTTTAAAAATATTTTTCATACGTGTCAAGAAAATCTTTCAACGAATAACAGAAGAGAAGTAATTGCAGTACGACATGTTGACCATAGCTGTTTATTTTTATTTTTTTTATTTTTTGTCCTCAGTTCAAATGTTCAAATGTTTGTTAAGCTTAAGGGATTTAACTAAGGGGTCATCAGTCCCTACACTTACAAACTACTTATGAACTACCTACAACTAAGGACGGCAAAAATATCCATGCCCGAGGGGGGGGGGATTCGAACCCCCGGCCGTAGTGGCCGTGCAGACCGTGACTGAAGCGTCCCCTCTGCCACCGCGGCCGGCTTTTACTCAGTGCAACCGGTTTCGGTCATTTACCATTATCAAGAGTTAGCAGAGATTAGCTTATAGCTTAACATGTCGTTATACAAGAATTCAAAATTATAACATAAGAATTTGTGTTATTATTTCGAATTCTTGTATAACGACATGTTAAGCTATTAGCTAATCTCTGCTAACGCTTGATAATGGTAAATGACCGAAACCGGTAGCACTGAGGAAAAAATAAACAGCTATGCTCAACATGTCGTTCTACAATTATCGAAAAGCTGTTATGCCCCATCTGTTCAACATTTTCACAAGAGAGGTAATTGATTACATTTAGGATTTTCCAGGTCTTCTTACAAAGTGTACTTGCCAAGAAACATTGGATACAAATGCTGGCTTATGCAATGTACGTTTGTTTGTATATCTACTACATAAAAAAATTTCAGTATTTTTTGTGTTATTTTCAGTGTGTTTCCTTTATTACTAAATTTGGAAATTATTATCACTCGGCAACATTTTCTGGAGTTCTTACGAACTTCCGCTCAGTGTTATTTAAATGGACAGAGGTACGACAATTTGGCGTTAAATTTTAAAGACGCAATACAGATTTTAGCGCCGGCCGCGGTGGCTGAGGGGACTAAGGCGCTCCAGTCACGGTCTGCGCGGCCACTACGGTCGAGGGTTCGAATCCCCCCTCGGGCATGGATATTTGTGCCGTCCTAGTTAGTAAGTAGTTCATAAGTAGTTTGTAAGTTTAGGGACTGACGACCCCGTAGTTAAGTCCCATAGACTATACAGACATTTGAACATTTTAACAGATTTTAGCCATAAATGTTGTATGTTTAATCTGCACCTTAGTCACAATAATTATCTGAAAATGAGGTAGTTACGCAGTTGATGCTCTCATTTATTTTGTGTTGATAGTTTTATATCCACTATACAGTCAACAAACTTAACTTCAAGCTGAAACATGTTTTATATTTGCGTGGATATTTTTTTCGGCTTAAATTTGGTATATTATAAAGCGTGATTTTGAGTGTTAGTGCTTACGGCTTCTGATTCTATATTCTTTCGGACGCGATGAAACACCTTTCGTATTGCAGTTTTTATCGAGCATTTTATCTTTATCCCAAAAATGTAAGGGTTTTGCCACGAGCTGACGTGTGTAGTGCAAAGTGGTTAAGCAGTAGTGGCTGAAGAACAAATGCCAGTCCGTGGAATGCAAGCAAAAGCAAAAGCAAAAGAAAAAGGAAAGAACCTATTCGTCCATGCTAAATGACTTTAATTTAGCAAAATGTGCTTACTGGCGAACTATGAATCCCGTATGTCGATCGTAATTTTTTGCCGTTTCATTGCGAATTAAATCTTTAAATTGTTACAGCACATTCTTGTCGTTTTATGGAGCATTCGCAGTACCTAACTATTAAGTGACTGAAAAATTTCATGCCACACGTTGCCTAAAGCTCATGAGTGCTTGTACAAAGGGCGTTTCTTGCACAGTCGTCTCGAATTCTTTTACTTTTTGCAGTAGAATGACTTTTTTTTATGCATACTTGGAACATTTAGCTATAAATTGTGATACAAAAGTATTCTTTTATTTACAGGTGAGCCATAATACTATAATGGACCGTGAAGTAGATTCAGGTTGCGACAACGGTCGGTGATGGAGTTCCTGTTCAAAACCGGCGATGACTCTTGCCACATAGATTCACAGGAAGTTGCTCCCTGTTTATGGGGAGGACACAGTGGGTCGCAGCAGTATCCAGCGGTTGCAGAGGTTTAAAGGAGGTGATTTCTACCTGCTGGACAATCCACGATGCAGTAGACCACCGAAGGCAGGGAGTGATCAAATCATCCAAGACGACAGGTGTGTGACGACACGACAGCTTGCTGAAATGACTAGTTTGTCGTTTGGTAGTGTGGTACAGTCACTGGGGTACAGAAAAATCTGTGCACGTTGTGTCCTAGATTATTCACAAGATAAATGAAAAAGACGAGGAAAAATGTGTACGAGGGTCTCAGGAACACCTTTAGTGAAGATAGGAAACAGTCTTTTGACGGCGCCATTACCCAAGATGAAACATGGTTGTTTTTGTCCGAACCTGAGAGTAAGACCCAATCCATGGAGTGGCGTCATCCGGGTTCCCCTCGGAAGAAGAAACCAAGAGTTTCATGTACAGCAGGCCGAAAGGTGATGGCCCCTCCATCTGGAATCAGCGTGGTGTCATTTTCATTGACTTTTTGGAACCTGACTCCAACATCAACCGAGACCGTTACTGTCTGTCACTGGACAAGCTGCGACATGCCATCAAGACTCACAGTCCTGGTCAGCTCATCAGACTACAGCATGACAATGCCAAACCCCATACGCCCTTACGACGAATGAGAACATCAGGAAAACGGTTGTTCCCCATACTCCCTACAGTCAGAACGTGGCATCGTCTGATTTTTACCTCTTTGGTAGTCTAAAGGTGCACCTGCGCGGTAAAACATTTGGTTGTGAGAATGACCTTATTTCCTGTGTCAAGCGATGGTGTAAATGTCAATCGAGAGAATTTTACCAAAGTGCATTTACACCATGGAAAAAACGTTGTGCCAGATGCGTCACAGCTGATGGAGGCTACATTGAGTAGGCTCAATGTAGATTAGACTGGATCAGATTAATACTTCTTCCATAGGCCATGAATACGACACTTCGTAATGATGTGGAACGTGTTGGGTTAATGAAGAGTGTCTGTACAAGACGTTACATTACACAAAATATTACATGACACTTTTTTTATTTACTGATTTATATCCAAAAACTCATCCAATGAGTAGAAGGAGATGTCATTCAGAAAGTCTTTGAATTTATTATTAAATGCTAATTAGGTATGTCAGGCTTCTGATGCTGCTTGGTAGGTGACCAAAGACTTTTGTGGCATAATTTACCTTTTTCTGTACCAAATTCAGATTTAGTCCTATGTAGTGAAGATTATCCTTTCTCCTTGTATTATAGCTGTGCACACTGCTATTACTTTTGAACTGGGTTGGATTATTAACAACAAGTTTCATTATTGAAGATATATACTGTGAAGTTACTGTGAGAAAATGTAAATCCTTAAATAGATGTCTGCAGGATGATCGTGTGTGGGTTCCAGCAATTATTCTAATTACACGCTTTTGTGCCATGAATACATTTTTACTCAGTGATGAATTACCCCAGAATATTATGACATACGAAAGCAGTGAATGAAAACGGGCATAGTAAGCTAATTTACTGTGATTCTTATATCCAAAATTTGAAATAACCCTAACGGCATACGTAGTGAACTCAAACGTTTCAGCAAACCGTCTATGTGCTGCTTCCAGTTTAATCTCTCATCAAGGCACTGCCTTACTTACAGACTTCTGTTCAAAGTCTATATTTATTACTGGAGTTGTGCCATTTACTGTGCAGAACTGTATGTACTGTATTTTATCAAAATTTAATGAGAGTCCGTTTGCAGACAACCACTTAATAAATATGTTAAAATCATTATTTACGATTACATTACTTATTTCTTATTTTTTTGGATGTGATTAATATATTTGTATAATTAGCAAAAAGAACTAACTCTGCATCTTCATCAATGTAGAATGGCAGGTCATTTATGCATATCAAGAACCGTTAGTGGACCTAAGACTGAGCACTGTGGCACTCCATACTTGATAGTCCCCCAGTTTGAGAAATCGGCTGATGTTTTGATATTACATGAACCACTAAACTCAACTTTCTACATTCTTCTAGTATCAATTAAACCATTGGGGTGATGTAGCTATAAGTTCCACGTACGTTCACAAAAAAAGTCATTCTCTTCCTGCAAAAGTAAAAAAATTGGAGACTTCTGTGCAAAACTTTTTGAACACCATTTGTACATTACACTGTGTTAAGTCCCACATAACGAGTGACGTTTAATACAATTGTTGTACTTCATTTGAATGCGCCGGCCGCGGTGGCCGCGGGGACTGAGGCGCTTCAGTCACGGTCTGCACGGCCCCTACGGTCGGGGGTTCGAATCCCCCCTCGGGCATGGATATTTGTGCCGTCCTTAGTTGTAGGTAGTTCATAATTAGTTTGTAAGTTTAGGGACTGATGACCCCGTAGTTAAGTCCCTTAAAGCTTAACAAACATTTGAACATTTCATTTGAATGCAAGGTCCGTGTTTATGGATCGAACTAATGTAAATGTTCTTCAGAGATAATTCGGTTGCGATATTAAGAAGCATGGAAATAAGCTCTGGGTTCTGCCTAAACGTCAAAATATTTCTTCTCTACACTGTTGTCTGTCTGCACAACTATCACGGTCGACAATAAGTCGCCTCAATCTGGCAACCTAACATTCAAGAATGTTCCGCTGAGAACTTGCAAGTATTCAGAACATAAGAAGCAGTGCCGTTCTGCTCAGTCGAGCATTTGTCTCTGGGCCAGAGGTTTTAAACAGAAGCGATGGAGGTCGGTCGCGGTCGCCGGCCAGCTGGTCTCCGTGGGAGCGACTGTTTAGTGACGCTTCCGCAACCGCAGCCATGCTCCTGGACACATGGATCTGCTGTTTAGCTGCCCCGCCTGGAAAGACTGCTGGGGTATCGGAAGCTTCCATAAACAATACTTTTAACCGTGTTATTGCTCGCTAGTTGCGTAAATCATTTTACCAAAACGACGCCGTTGGCACAACATCCTCAGTACGGTAGTGGAAGAAGATATCTGCTTCAGTTGCACAATTGTTCTATCAGATCACATACGACCGGTTTTGGGCAGTTGAAAGCCCGTTGTGTGGCATATAACTGCAGATATGTCTCGAGGCCGCCGAACACTACAAGCGCGAAGCGATGGATGCTGCTTGCTTACATCGAGTCTAAATCTACATAAATACAAGGGAACCTCCCCATCGTATCCCCGTCAGATTTAGTTATAAGTTGGTGCATTGGATAGGCCGTGAAAAACTGAACACAGGTCAATCGTGAAAACTGGAAGAATTTGTGTGTAACTATGAAAAAATTAAGCAAAATATAAAAATTGAGCAGTCCATGTGAAAGATAGGCAACGTCGAGCACATTGTAAGCATAGCAGTTGGACCCTTGGGTAGCGTAGCGGAGCGAGGGGTCCTTGGTTCAAGTTTTCAGTTGAATGAAAATCTTGGTTTTTTTTTCTATTTTCGCAAAATTATTATCTGTCCGTGCGTTCATTGACGCCTCTGTTCACTGTTATCAGTTTATTGTCTGTGTTTTGCGACCGCACCCCGCACGAATCAGCAAGGTTTTTATCTTTTGCTTATTTTTTTCATAGTGCCGCACAACTTCTTCCAGTTTTCTCGATTGATCTGTGTTCAGTTTTTCAAGGCCTGTCTACTACGCCAATCTGTAACTAAATCTGAGGGGGGGGGGGGGGAGGGGAGCCATGGGGAGGTTACCTTGTCAGCGAATCCCACTAACTTGCACGGCAGAGTGTTCATACCTCTCTATCGTTCCATTCTCTAATGGCGTGCGAATAAAATAAACGCCTGAATCATTCCGTTTTCGATTTGATTTCTCTTATTTCGATTATCATGTCTCCATATGTAGGTGGATGCTAACAAAAATGTTCCCATTCGGAAGAGAAAGTTGTTGAAAGAAATTTCGCAAATAAATCCCGCCGCAACGAATAACACCTTTATTTTAATGATTTACACCCCACTTGTGCATCATTTCCGTGACGCTCTCACCCGTACATCGCGATGTACAAAACGAGCTGCCCTTGCCCGAACTTTTTCTATATCCTACTTCAGTCCCACTTGGTGGGGATCCCATAATGCGCAACAATACGCCAAAATAGAACGCACAAGTGTAGTGTAGACAGTTTCTTTAATAGAACTGCTGCATCTTCTAAGTGTTCTGACAACGAAACGTAGTCTTTGGTTCGCATTCCCTGAGATATTTTCTGTGTGTTCTCTCCAATTAAAGTTGTTCTTACTGGTTATTCCCAGGTATTTAGTTGAATTCACGCGCTTTAGATGTGACTGATTTATATTGTAAATGAAATATAAATGATGTCTTTTAGTGCCCATATGGATAATATGCCCATATGGATAATATGGATAACTACACTTATTATTATTTAGGGACAATTTTAATTTTTTGCACCATGCTGATATCTAAACAATTTTGCAGTTGCTTTTGATCTTCTCGTGACTTTACTAACAGTTAAACGACAGCATCACAAGAGAACAATCTAAGAGAGCCGCTCACATTGTCTCCTAAATCGTCAATAAAGATAAGTAACAGTTAAGGAGTCTATACTTCCCTGTGGAACGCCAGATATCACTTCAGTTTTACTCAATGACTTTACCTCAATCACTACGTACTGTGTCGTTTCTGACAGAAAATCGTGAATGCAATCGCACGTCGCGGCGGAGCGGCCGAGCGCATTGAGGCGCTATGCTCCGATGCGTGAGGACGCTCCCCGTCGGGGGTTCGAATCCCCCCTATAGCAAAGATATTTGTGCTTTCTTTAGTATAAGTTAGTTTGTAAGTAGTTTGTAAGCTCCCATCAGCTTCACAAGCATTTGAACATTTCCAATCGCTCAACTGTGGCGAAATATTATTGGAAGACGCTTCGGAGATACACTGTCGAACGTCTTCCAGAAATCTAGAAATATGCAATCGATTTGAGACCCCTTGAGGACAGCGCTGATCACTTGGTGAGAGCAGAGAGAGCCACAAGCCATGAAATGTGCATCGCCTCACTCTGTGTTCGGCGGCCTTGCCACTTATGATTTACGGCTATACACCAGATGACGGGCTTTTACCTGCCCGAAACCGGTCGTGTGCGATTTGATAGAAACTGAAGCGGATACTTCCAATCTCATTTTAGTAAATTAATGTTGATAGCACAGAAATACGATTATCGGTTACTAGTGAGGTCATCCAACAGGGTTGTGACACAACAACACATCGCCCCTTTTCATTCGTGTGTGTTTACAGCATGTGCTGTAACGTAATGGTTTTTTCTTGTCGCTCGTACTCTTATAATTAATTATATATTTGTTATCTTTTATTGATTTTATGTAATTCCAATGTCCTATTATTCAAGTTTGTGTGTCAAAACTAATTTTGTAACGAAGTAGACACTCTGGCTTAGCAAGGGCTTGGCTATTGTATAGACGACACACAGAAATTGTCTCCGGCCAATGAGAACTTGCTAGCTGTCAGCCAATGAGATGCTGCGGCTAATGAGATGCTGTATGTTTCTTAACCACGTGCTAAAAAAAAAAAAAAAAAAAAAAAAAAAACTTTTTGTTTAACCCATACCTAGCCTTCTTAAGCTACGCTACAGGTAACTCTTTTTCAAGTAAAGTTAGGTTAGGTATAGGTTAAAGAAGAATTTTTTGTTTAGTAAGTGAGACCCTTAGTGCCCGAATCTCCGGTTACGAAACATGCAATTAGTCATTGGCTGACAGCGAGTTATCATTGGCCGTAGACAATTTCTGCGCGTCGAAATAACGACTCGTATAGTATAGAGTCATCTGCGAGTAGGGAGAAGTACCGGTGATAGCGCGGAGGTGCGCAGAGAGAGAGAGAGAGAGTTGGCATTGAGAGTTAAACAGGGTCGGACGTAACAGTCATTGTCAGTCGGTATGCGTAGCGGTGCCTTGTAAAAGCACGTGGTTGAGTGCGTGTGCTCGCTTGGCACACGTAGACGAATCGGCGAACAGGCAATATTATTTATTTGTATGGGCAAAGCTTGAATAATCAGCATGTACGCATCAAGAAGAATGCTGTGAGCCCAAACCTGTAATTGTTTTTCGTCGCTAAGAGGAGCCTGTGGTCGCTAATCGTTAAGTGCCAACAGTCATCATCAGCAGTACCACACCGCACCCAAAAGAAGTAAGATCCGACCAATAACCAAAATTAGCATGTACAGCTAACCAGCGTATTAGAGGTATTTGTCAATAATGGAAAATTTTGTTTTCGAACCTGTGTTATAGACTTCATTATCCACAGTCATTGTGCAGACAGATTCCTTCCTCAACCTATTTCTTTTACTTTTATTTATTTATTTTTACCGAGGATGTATTCAAAATTATTGAAAACTAATAATAAATCTGACTGACTGTGCCAGGTGAACGGTAATTAATTTGTTCAGGACAGTGTCAGTAAATCCAGTGTTGTAAATCATTGTTGTAGATCGTAGAGTTTCACAAGTCTCAATGCAACTGCCAAAAACAATTTTACTGGCAAAATATCTTTTCAAGTATGTTAAAAGCAAAACTGACGTTCTTTGATTTTTATTTAGAACAAAAAATTTTACCAATCAATATGTGTAACGAGTGATTGTTTCTAATAAATGTTCCACGACAGTGAATTGTTAATTTCACGCCAGAGAAAGACAGAGTTTTATCAGATAGGAAAATGTTCCATTATACCCCGTCATAGATTTCAAAAAATGCTTCGTCCTATCATCTAGCTAAACAAACAAACACACACACACACACAGAGAGAGAGAGAGAGAGGGAGAGAGAGAGAGAGAGAGAGAGAGAGAGAGAGAGAGACAACAATCAACATCATCATACACGTATTCAGACAACAGGGAAACACACCAGACATACAAATTGATGAAATAGAAACCGTTCTGAGAACCATAACAGAACAAAATTACTTTGTTCAACAAAGAATTCTATTCTCAACAGGAAGACTGCCAATGGGTCAGCAATTACTGGCCTTTTCTAGCTAACATCTTCATGAACAACTTAGAAAACGAATTTTTATGTACATAATACAACCAAAGAAATAGAAAGTCATATCCTGGTACCGTTACGTACATGACATGTCTGATCAACGGACCACACACACACACACACACAAAGAGAACAGCTTCACAATGAAATAAACAATCTACACCCAAAAATCCATTTCACACTGGAGACAGACAATCTCTGAATCGTCTGGCTATCACCATAAAAACAACAAACAACACTCAATTTATAATTTGTACACTACAAATTGTAGCCGTAGGAAATTTTACAGACAGTATACACGCATATAGTTGAGTGTACCTTCTAAGTTGTATCACAGTACGACAGGTAGTTTATGAGATATGAGCATACATAAACAGTAACGTTCGTGGAAAACAGCCCCATCACGCACCAAGTTTTAATCTATTACTTCTTTACTACAAACTGTATTCAAGAGATTTTATAGACATACAGCCTTTATACAAATAAATATATACCTGAAAAATGGTAGGAATAAATAAATAAATACCCCGGCAACGCCGGGTTTTCAGCTAGTACCCATATAATAGACAGATTAAACCAATAAATATGCAAAAAAAAAAAAAAAAAAAAAAAAAAAAAAAAAAAAAAAAAAAAAAAAGAACAAGTCATACACACACTAGACCACACAGTGCAGAAGAACACAACAAACTGACAACGATAACATAGAAGACACAAAAGCACAAAACACAAAAGGAAACAAATGGGAAATACTCACCTACAACAACACAATAGTTCACAGGATAGGCAACATTTTAAAGAACGAGGGTCTCCAAATGGGATACGCGACATACAACACAGTACTGATAAAACTCAAAACACAGATAACACCAACAGAAAAATTCAACACCTCAGGCATATATGAACTCACATGTGACACATGTAAATTGACAAATTTGTACAAATTTCAAAATCAGATATTCAGAACATCTTAAAGCACTAAAAAGTCACAGTTCCCGTAGTACATTTGCAGAATACCTAATAGTCCAAAACCATAACCCAACCAAACTAGAAACCCACCTAAAGATATTAAAATCAAGCCACAACCCGTACCACAAACTCACAATAGAAGAAAATTACCACACCAAAAAGAAAGCAATAGCAGAAGGAAAATCAGTGATGAATGAATATACCACACTATGCAAAAATACATTTTTAACCCATTAAATGAGCTATACAGAAATGACGACACAAACAGTTAAAACACACACACACACACACACACACACACACACACACACACACACACAGGCTGTATGCACACTTTCGAGACTGACCTGAACTTCTATGTCACATACAAACACTGTCCACGACTTCTCGGCCATGAGACCCCGTGATTCCCACACACGGAGAGAGGTTTGTTCCGCCTGCTGCCGACATTTTGTGCCGACTTGTAATGTGACCGCTCGCGAAAAGCAGAAAGTGCGGGTTCGAGTCCTGGTCCCGCACAAATTTTCACAGGTCAAAAATAAATTACATGGCTTAAGAATAAGCAATTTCGCAACTGTGAATACATTTCTTGGCTTCGCTTATGTGTCGTTAACTGACATTTAGTGTGCTATATCTTCAATCCGCCATTGTTTGCCGGTATGATGGAACCAATTACATATCGGAACGCCAAAATGAATAGGCGTTTGCCGTTTAGAATCAAAGATAGCACCAATAAGTGTGTAATGTTGTCCTACTGGCTCTCGTTACCCTGCTACTGGTTATTCTTCTATACGGCTGAGCATAGCGGTATAGCGCTTATGTGGTAAACGAGACGTCGCGTGTTCGAATTCAGGCCAGACGAAGGAATCTTTTGTCTACCTCTAATCTAGCCGTCATCCCTTGACGTTGTGAGCAATCACAAGGCACGACATGTGTTTCCGTTTCCATGTAGAACTGCTTCTCTCCTTCTTCGCAGTATATACACTAACGTAAATTTCAAGAACATTACTTAATAAATCTAGAAGACACTACACCTTTATACTCCAATTTAAATGTACGCAGAGGGTGGGTAACCTACCAACATTTTATCCGCTGCAGCACGCTGTATTTCAGCGCTTCATTTGGGTCGATAATATTAGCGACTGACTTCTGTGCATTTGCTTAGGTTCATCTTTCTACCTATTTCAGGGGGATACATTTCTTATACAGAGAGCTCCATTGGTGTTATTCGAATCGGAATACGCCTGTTATTGTAAACACCTCAACTGCCGTTCTTAATAGTATCTTCAGCCGTGTTAAATACATAATTACAGTAGAAAATGAAAGCTGATAAAGTCACAGACAGGATGGTAAAGCTATAAGGCCGATTCTCGGTTTAACACGGTTCGACGGGATTACAGGAGAGAAAACCAGCGTTTAGTGATATTTACGAGCAAATGCAAAAATGTCTGCAAACTTTCTTCATTGTTTCCCTTCGTAAAAATATCAGGCTCGATTACTTAGTCTGCCTCGAATATGGAGTCTTTAAACATGACCAACCACAGGTGGTCCTTCCTCTGAAGAAGTCTTTATAAGATCTCTCAAACTATACACTGGTCAAAACGATTAAGAGAACTGTTGAGATATCTATGTTCCGAAATATTGTCATCGGCAGAATGAACTAAAATGGTTCGACGTCTTGCTGCCGGTTGAACGGAGTGCAGACAACAATATTACGGCAACCGAGATAGTCGTAATAACAGTTTCTGCAGGTGGGGTTGGCGTTATGTTTACTCTACCAAACGAATTACACTAGCAGATGGGTTCAGATATTGTAGTGTAGTAATTAAATGCGACAACAACGCGACTTACCCGAATCTAAGACCTGGAGAATCATAGGAAGGTTGGAAGCGGGACAGAGACAGAGAGAGAGGTGGCTGCAGCTATTGGAATGTCCTAACGTGTAATTTCCAGGACCTGAACGCGATTTCAGACAACAGTAACCGCTAAAAGAAGGTAAATCGAAGATCGTCCACGGGTAACATTGACAAGAGATAACCGTTATCTTTGGTTAACAGCTCGTCGAGACAGGAGGCTGAATGCAACTCAGCTGCAATGCACCCTCCAGGCACTAACAGGACACGCAATATCAACACAAACAGTCCAAAATCTCCTTCGGGAATGTGTCCTATACGCACGGAGGCCTATGGCGTGGTACCATTAAAACCACGACACCGTTTAGCCCGCAGAAACTGGGCGGAGGGACATCAGGATTGGAGTCGTAACGAATGTCGCCGGGTTCCGGTCACAGATGAGTCAAAATTTTGTGTTCAACCGGACAATCGTCGTTTGGAGACATAGCGGAACACTGAACAACCCTGCTTATACGCAGGACACATCACCATATTATGGTGATGGTCGAATGGCGTGGGCAGGAGTCAGAATATCGTTCAGAATGGTGCTTTGACTGCTCAGAGCTATAGCGACGAGATCCTTCGACTTTTTGTTGTGCCTTACGCTGGTGTCATAGCAGATGGGTTCCTTCTGGTTGACGATAACTCTCGTCTCTACAGAGCTACGCAGGTGGACAACATGCTTGAAGTTGAGGGAACTGAACAAATGGAGAGGCCAGCTTGTTCACCGGACTTAAACCGGACTGATCATCTGTGGGGTGCACTTGCCAGACGCACTGCAACCAGACCACAACGGTTGCTGAACTGTGTATTGCACTCGTGGAAGAAGGGCCATATATCCCTCAAGAGCTGATGGATAACCTCATTGTGTCAATGCCACGCAGGTGTGAAACTATACTGGCCGTCCGAGTCATCACACACCATATTGAAGGGCAACGGAAAGGACTTTTTCACAATTATGGTAGTCCCATGGTGTCTTGCCTAAATAAACACCATGTAATCCTCAAGTACAGATTTAAGATAGTCAAATATCGTGCTGTATCACACAAAAATTACAATTGTAACCAATATCTGAAAAAAAAGTTACATTATCTCTATTATGTATGATATCTCACCAGATCCCCATAATCTTGATCAGTGCACACACCACTCGTGGTACATCGATAAGGACAGCGTAGTTTAGTGGTACAGGAAAGTCCTATCTTCATAATAATTCTTAGTGAAGACCACGAACGTCCTAGTAGTACCGGTGGGTCTCAGCCAAGCAGTATCTTCTTCATGTATACTGCTGTGAAGTCGTACACTGAAGATACTGTCTGTGTTACAAAAGTGCAAAAATTTAAGTAAGCCTATTGAAAAACTGCTCTCTTCATTAGTCCATAGACTTCAACGACCACTAAAAACAACACGCACACTCATGCCCGAATGAGGACTCGGACCTCCTACGGAAATGGCCGCCCAATCTGTAGTATGACGTCTTAGACCACGCTGCTATTCCGTAGAGCATATAACAGTCTGCATCACATCTGAATATATTAATATGCCCCGGTAGTAGATAGAAAATCGGTTGTGGAAATATTGTAGAGGCGTTTATTCATTACGCAATGCAGGCAATGACCCGAGTCCTATCACGTTGCTGTTTCCAGACGTGATGTAGTGCCGTCAGTGTGAAACATACATTACCGCCAAGGTAGTTTTCAATATGGTCACGTCGCTGCTGGTTCTGAACGAAGCTGCGCCACGACGCCAAACAAGCCGCCATCCAAAACCTGTCTAGGTAAACGAGTAGCATTAGTCGTAACATTAACATCAATAACACCGCCCGGAACTCTGCCGCCTCCAGAGCAGAAGCCGTCGACAGTATAATCTCGCCATTTGCTGCTGACACCATCTTCTGCACATCTACTACACCTGCCTGTAAGTTACAAACATACATTTATAAAGACATCTAAATGTCTCCGTATTCGTAATATGGTGTTTTGAATTTAGAAGTAAATTCTGAGACTTCGATTTACATTTTAACTCTCCTGCTAAGTGGAACTTGAATTGCGTTTTTGTAAAAATGAAATATTGCCTGTCTTTTGATTTATTTTTATTAAATACACTTACAAAAATGCCTCTTCTACCTCAACATTTGTCATGCAGTACAACCGCTGTTGCGACGTAAATAAGTTGTTTTTACGTGCTTGTTTTCCTATCTTCTTTTATCTCTGTTATAATTAATATATACTTTGACAAATAACCTATTAAATCACTGGCGCGAATATCTTTCCCAGAGGTTATTTCACCACGAAATCTTGCTAGCGCATTCCTTTGTAATCTAGTGTATTTTATCTTGAAGTATTCAGTTAAATCACTTATCTGTGATATAAGAAATTGCACGATTATAAAAACAGTGCAAAGGATGTTTATACCAATATAAAAAACTAAGAAGAAATTTGTTTAATGTGTAGTGTAATTATTTTGATTTTAAGGAAAGTTTTAGAAATGTATTCGCTGAGCGCTGTACGTTGGCAAATCGGTTAGAACAGCTCACATGGGGAAGTTGATGACGTAGGGAAAAAACCCGGCAGTTGGGCTTTTGGCGCGCACGCGCGTGGGCAGGAAGTGACGAGTCGGGAGCGAGTGGTGTAGCTGGCCGGACGGCGTCGCTCTAGGCAGTCGGCGTTGGATCTCCAGGTGGAGACTATAGATTTTTGTGTGGCAATTGCCAAGTTTGGTTGCTCGTCGTAGACTGCACCAAGTTGTATCGAGTGCTACTGTGTGTTGTGGATATTCAGCCGATGGAACAAGGTGTGCATCGCACTAAATTAAAGTAAATGTGATTTGTTAATGTAACAGGTGTCGTCGCATAGGCATGAACATAAACGGTGTTTGAGACAGCCACGTGGTGTGAAAACAATTCGCGACAAATATTCATTTTGTCTGGGGGCTCACGAGCTGTAACTTTATTTGATAAATGTGTCGACGTACAGACGTATCAGCCACAGGGTACTAATATTGTGTAATAAACAACATAAAGTGAACTTTCACGTGTTTTCAAAAATAGTAGTTAGTACACCCTTTTCTCTCATGAACTTGACTTTATTATGAATTTTTTTGTTAATCATATGCAGGGAAGGAAAGCTGCGAATGTGTGATATCGTCCCCTAGAAAACGAGTCAAACAGTAGCAATAACAGTTACAGTGTTTTTGCATGTTTATGAATTTGGTTCGCAGTTGGTGGTTGTGAGTTTTAAAAAAATGTTCAAATGTTTGTACAACTTATGGGACTTAACTACGGGGTCATCAGTCCCTAAGCTTACAAACTACTTATGAACAAGCTAAGACTAAAGACGGCACAAATATCCATGCCCGAGGGGGGATTCGAACCCCCGACTGTGGTGGCCGTGCTGACCGTGACTGGAGCGCCTCAGTCACCTCGACCACCGCGGCCGGCGTTGTGAGTTTTAAAAATTAATATTTCCCTATTTAAACTCTCACCCCGACCTTCACCCTCACAACTGTCTTTTAATTCAAATCTTTGTAAATCTAAGGGACTTACCTACTGGGGTTATCAGTCCCTAGGTTTACAAACTACTTAACTACTACGGACAACGCACACACACACACACATGCCCTAGGGAGTACTCGAACCTCCGACGGCGAGCAACTACGCGCTCCACTCCACGGCGGCGTTTTTTTAATTATTGAACGCCATCACAGCGATCTGCTACGCTGACTGCACCATACGTTCCGTCGAAGGCTCCCGGCATTGCCCCCCTTCCTGAAAGAACAGCGACCCGCTACCCGCTGGATCCAGCTCCAGTGTCCTGGGTCATGGGACCTCTGTATGGCAGTTCCGGAGAATCCTTCCATTCTGCCTGCATGCCTTCCTTGCTGTGATGACCAGTGACAGACACTCCAGTCGTGGCACCATCATTATCATAACGGTCTTCAGAGGTCTTGAACAAGAAGCCATTTCTCTGCTCTTTGGGATCGTGGTAAGGCTTTATACGGTCGACGTGAACAATATCTCTTCGTTTTTGTCGTTTTGACGTATGTGATCGTCTAACAGGCGCTGTATGACACGATACGGACCAAAGTATCGCTTCAGTAACTTTTTCTGATAGCTCAACATATCGTACAGGGATAAGAATCCATACCAGATCTCCTGGGCTGTACACGACAGGTCGGTGCTTGTCGTTATACCGCTGATGGTCCTTCTCCTGGGCGACCGTATGCGAGCCAGCTATCTTACTTCTTCGACCTTGGCTATGAGGCGTTTCACATAATCCTGAGTATCGTCTGGTTGGCAAGGGAATATAAACGTATCACCTGCTGGTAGGTATTGTAATCAAACAACACGTACGTATGAAAGTTTATACCGCGACCGGGACGTGAACCCGGGTCTCCTGCTTACGAACTGTTGCCCCACCAAAGCAACTATTTTATAGACCTGCACGGACTTATCCCGTCCGACCCTAATTCCCGTATGCCATCCTATTTGGACCATTGTACGCCACGGTTCGCAACTATTCCTGTATTCCCGCCTGCAGTCCCCTCCTCGTGTGCCGCTGCAGTGCAATAAGCATCAACCATCGACTTGGTGGCTTACGATTAAGAATGCGGCCTGTGTTCTATAAGACATTTCTGAACAACATGTGTTGACGCACACGAGGATGGAACTCCTGGCAAGAATAAAGGTCTTGCTGAGATCCATCAAAATGCAAAGGTCAGAGTAGGACATACGGGAATTTGGATCGGCCAGATAACGTGCTCGAGTAGTCCGTGCTCGTGTGCCTGGGTGGAGCAAGGGTGCCACGCTGCCTGTTAAACAGGAGACCCGGGATCCAGTCCCGACCGGACATAAATGTTCGTCTGTCCATGTTGTTTGATTATGAATCAAATGTTGAAATATTTGTGAACCCATGGGGTCTCGTCTAAATAAACACCATACAGTCCTCAAGTACAGATTTGAAATAGCCATATATCGTGCTGTATCACACCAAAATTACAATTGTAACCAATATCTAAAAAAAATTAGGTTACAATATCTATATTATGTATGATATGTCATCTGATCCCCATAATATTGATCAGTGTACATACCACTCGTGGTCACGTCAAAAAGGACAGCGTAGTTCAGTAGCACAGGAAAGTCCTATCTCTATCTTCATACTAATTCTCAGTGAAGACCACAAACGCCCAAATAGTACCAGTGGGTCTCAGTCAAGCACGATCTTATTCATGTATACTACTGTGAAGTCGTACAGTGAAGGTACTGTCTGTGTTACAACAGTATGGTCTTCAGTCCCTAGACTTTCAAGCTACTTAATCTAAGGACAACACACACATCGACACCTAAGGGAGGACTCGAACCTCCGACGGGAACGGCCGCCCAGGTCCTAGTATGTCGCCTTACACCAAGCGGCCATTCCGCGACGCAATTGATTAAAAAAACCTACCAGTAGCTGAGTTACCCCACCTCAGTCTATATTTAAAACAGCTGCAGAATCAGTGCCCGCAACTATAACCGGTGAAAACAACCAAGAATTCTTCAACACCTTCCATACGAACCTCAACTTTGCAGCTGCATCCAACCACTTTGCAATAGACAATACCAGGTAAATTGATCTGCAATGCGAGCAGGCGATTCATACAAATTATACGAATTCTTACAGACAAGAATAAAGAAGTAAGCTGCCGATCTCGTCTTCCTGGAAGGACGTCAGAGCTAACTGAGTTAACACGATACACTACAGATGTTTCTGATGGAACAATGACGACAGCCGGTAGTCCAGTAATTGTCGATCTCTTCTCCCTGCCAACCATCTGAAGTATCTTTCAGCAGTATTTGAAAGACCGTCGAGTTCAGAAGTGGCGGTTCTTCGGCCGCGAGGAAGAGTGAGCCATCAGAACAACATTCCACGGTGAGTGGGGGTTCCGCCGACATTTCCAGCAAACCTTAGGAAAGAGCTTATGATGTGTTACTTGGAAACATTTGCCTTTCAGCAACCTTAATTAACTGCCACGCCTTGAAAAAAAAAACACGGTTTGTGAATGAGACGGCTGCTGTGCCACTTTCTCCGGTCGGCCGGTCGACGCGCGCTCCACTATATTAACCAGTTTCGTCGCATATTACAGAATGTTTTGAAAGAGATAGCGCAAGTAATTAGATTCTTATTAAACGCCGTTTCGTAGCTGTCTTGATTATGTATCACACACAAACCCAAGCAGTTGCTTTTTCTAATCAGCTACAATCTTTCTTTGACGATACCTGTCCTGCCATTTCAGCAAAGCGTTTGCCATTCTGTATTACTATGTGGCTCAAACACTCAAATAAAGCCACTATCCGGTTTTTTTCTTCCTTCATTCAAAGTTTTCAACATCCTTGGTTTCTTTTCTCTATAACTTATTATATGTTTTCTTTCTTTACTTGCTTAACCTATTGCTTAATCGCATTCCAACGGCTTGGAAACATTTCATTCCTGCCTTCTCCATTCCTGCCCACTGTCCACATAAACAGTTGTGCTACAAACGTAAGTTTTCATTAACCTTTCTCTCGTGTCAAAGATTATATTTTTTGTTTGTAAGCTGCTGATTTTGTTTTTGTAGTTAGCTTATGCCTTTCGCAGTTGTGGAGAGCATATACGAAAAGTTATAGGGCTTCCACCCGAGTCGTGAAAACCCAACGCGGTTTCGGCCATGCACTCCTTGGTCATTGTCAGGTGGTATGACTGCCTGTAGCCTGCGGATACGCCTAAACACTATATGCCAACTGCGACGTCAATCGCACTCGCAACATCACAGGACTTCACAACCGACATACATGAACACACCACCTTTTCGGCGGAAAGCTCACGAATTCCATGCCCGAGGGGGATTCGAACCTCCGACCGTAGTGGCCGTGCAGACCGTGACTGGAGCGCCTTAGTCCCCGCGGCTACCGCGGCCGGCGAGAACTTTCTATACATAGCTATCGCTGTGAGAGAGTGCATACTTAACGTGTTTCCCAATATTGGTCCATCTCTTATAGTCTCTTGGCCAACTTACTTGATTTATTTTCTGTATCTCCTAAGTGCAGCATAGGGCATCAACGAACTTCCGCCACCGGACCCTGTTCTGCGCCAGTGTCTTGATTTCAGTCCAGGCCTTTCCATCTTTCTCGGTCCCTTCTGCTACTACACTCCTTCTCCATGTATTCTTTGGTCTGCCTCTTCTCCTGTTGCCTTGTGGATTCCACTCTCTTGGCCAAGGTTAACATTAATTCATTCTGCATTTCCAACGGTCGGGTACATCATTACAAAGAAGTTTTCATATTTTTTTCTATACCCGTTATGGACATTAGCATAGTGGTGGGTTGAAGTAAATACGGGTTATGGAGAAAATAATATGCAGTTATACTACTTCTTGTTGCAAGTTGGCACCAATGCGTACGTATTAACACAGATGCGACGCAGTACTACAAAATTGACGTATGAAGTCTTGTACGTTACCTCACAGTAAACTATGCGTTTTTTTTTTCTGCGACGGACCGCGTATGAATAGACAAAGTGTTCTTGAAACATAGTCAGGGACTGCGAGGCTGCTGCCGGCGGAGGTTCTAGTCCTCCTTCGGCCGAGCACGTGTGTGTGTTTGTCGCCCTTAGGTTAGTATAACTTAAGTCTGGGGACTGATGACCACAGTAATTTCGTCCCATAGATTTATAAACATTTGAAAATTTTTGTTTTATTTTATTTTTATTTATTTATTTTTCATAAATGATCGCTGACATACCTGATCTCTCAGACCGAAAGAGGCCAACTTACTGTGCGCATTTCATTGGAGCATATGTTATGCAAAATGTTTCACTCTTTAACGTTTAACTAGCGACAGTATCCTTGATAATGACAACGTACACAAAACCAGGTGAAACATAGCTGACAACGAACGACCAGAAGAGAACATAAAACTACCACAGTAAAAGCGACAAAAAGCTCAACAGTCACTTGAATAATATCGTTTGCATAAAAACTGTACCTCTGCAGTTTTTCATGGAACAGCTGCAGTTGCTAAACCACACTTAATAAAGAAAAACAACGCAAAACTGCGAAGAATGTGGTGTTACAAACATAAAACCAGGACACTGTAAATATGTGGTATAGTGGAATGAATCATCGATTATGTCTCTTCCTACAAGCAACTGGGTTTATGTATCAAAGCCGCAACAGAAGCTTGCGGAACCATATAAAAGTTTTAGCGGGGTTCTGTCATGATTTTCCCAGTTATATCATGGTGTTCAAGTATCGTTACCGTCACTGGTCGTATAACTGAATGAATATCGCACCACCCTTGACAGCAAACTGCTTGCCATAACACACTGGTAAGACTTCAAATTGATAATATCCCAACATTAATAGACGAAAAGGGTAGAGTCATGTACTGGTGGTTCGCCTGACGAGCGGACAACCCGCAATGCAGGGTACAAGCGCATAGATGCATACCAGTGAGGCGGTCCACAGCGGAGGTTCCGGAGTCACCAGAGGACGCGACGAGCACCGCTAGAGAGGGCATTAAACAGGAACTATTTTACTCCGCACAGTCACGTGAGTTAAGCTCTACACTGCCACCTATCACTGCGCGCCGACTGTTTAGGGGGGCGCAATGCAACACGACGGGAGTTCTCCGCCGACCGCCTGCGAGAGCCGTAGCTGAGGGATCACGACCGACGCCTCTGGGGAAGAGTCCCTGCCAGCGACGCCGCGCCTCCAGGACTTCCCTCAATGGGATACGTCGTCCGGCTCCGTCTCCGTCTCCCTGGCTTGTATCTAATTGGTGAAGAAGAAAACGTTTAGTTGATGTTTGTTGTTTTTGCCCTAGTTTCAGAAGGTTTTTTTTTTTTTTTTTTTTTTTTTTTTTTTTTTTTTTTTTTTTTTTTTTCAGTAGATGATTAGTTTGTCTTGTCAATAAACACAATTTCCATATCGCACAGTGTCTTTGTTATCTCCTGCGGCGAGTTATAGCAGCTAGACGTACTTTATACAGCATCAAAAAATTCAAAAAATTATCGAACCTCTCACCTGCACAGTAAAATCAACGTGACTCAACAAATTTGAGCCACTATGGGGAATTTTAGATCAGAGAGTGCTGATGATTCACAAGTCCAACACCGTTGACGTAATTGGTGGATGTTTTGGTAGAAGAATGGATAATATTCTGTTGGGTACTATAAAGATGTTTCATGTATCTCCTTCTCGAAGAACTGCAGCTTTTATCAAAACTATTAATAGGCTACCTCGTTACTAATAAATAAATGAGTATTTTGGCCATCTCAACAGCCGTGGTTTATATTGGGTTAAACAATGTAGCAACCAATTTCACGGTCGCGGTTGTAATTTATGACCGGTTTCGGGCAATTATTGCCGTTCTTCAAGTGTTCCATATGATTCCACCATGTTCAGATCGAACTCATAGGGCACACTTAGTACACCCGAAGAATGGCAATAAGTGGCCGAAACCGGTCGTACATGAAATATACAACTCCGCAACTTGATGCTTTTTATTTAACCTAAAAACATAAATACTGTGTCAATATTATTTTGTATGTCCACTACGACTACCTTACAGACGTGCCAGATGCTGTGTAGCCGGTATTAGATTCAGAAGCCGTCCGCACAGAGGATACACATGTGCCCGTGTGGCGCACTGACAAAGTGCTGAATGTGTTAAACAGAGCAAAGCGCACAAACAGTCTTAAGAAATATACGAGGCGCGTCCAGAAAATAAAATTACAGTAATGTTTGAATCATTTTCACACGCAGTCACAAAAATAACTGAGACTGTCATATCGCGGGATCGACTTTCGTATACCTGTGTCGTAGAAAAAAATTCCAACGGCTGTGTTTCAATCCTTTTAATTAATAAAGCGATCGGTTTCGGTGCTTCAGTAGTACCATCTTCAGGGATCCCTTTATGGAACTTATGGAAGTTACCGTACATTCAAAAGGTGTAGCCGGTATCTCCGGTATCCAATTGATAAGTTGTCGTTTGAAATCACTCATGTATGGACACAGGGAATTTACGGGTACCGGTGATAACAGCCACCCCTTCTGACTTCACTGTAACTTACAACAGTTACCTGAAGACGGTGCTAGTGAAGCAGTGAAACCGGTCGCTTTATTGATTAAAATTTTTTAACACAGGTGCTGATACTTTCTTCAATTTAACACTATATTACAGCTGTAGTCCCATCCCTTTAAACTTGGAGAGAATTAAACTTCCTATCGTTGAAGTCTTCTGGCTGAGAATGGTCCGTCGTTTTGAGCTATAAGTCGTTGTCAAAACGCTTGTCGAAGGGCAGGAATTTCTTGAGGTGCAAGAACAGATGGAGATCGCTGGGAGCAAAAGGACTGTATGCTCCCAGCCGAACGTTTGTTCAAATGTTCAAATGTTTGTATAGCTTATGGGACTTAACAACGGGGTCATCAGTCCCTAAACTTACAAACTACTTATAAACTAACTTATACTAAAGACAGCACAAACTTCAATGCCCTAGGGGGGATTCGAAACCCCGAAAGGGAACTGCCTCACGCATCGCAGCATAGCACCTCAATGCGCTCGGCCACTCCACCGCTGCTTAAAACAATTTAGGTCTTAAAACGTTTAGGGACTATACGATTACGAGTCTACTATTGTGATAACATCTATGCACTCAGAACGTAATATTCTCTCTGTCCGGATTTTAACACAGTCAAAATTATTTGCTATTTCAGAGTTTAACTTCGACAAACATTTTCTTAACTTATACCTCTTCAAACTATTATTTTAATATTTTTTTCATGTTATAATTATCTTTTTTCCGTTAAAATATTGTAACCTGTCTTGCAGTGGTAGTTTGTTCTCTGACGTGTATTATCTTTGCCCGTAATGGTTTCGTAAAATGGAGTGACAGTGTCAATTTGCCGTTATTTTTGCAAATATATCTGAAACGGAACGAGCTATGAAAATAAACTACAAGAAGACAGATTATGGAGAATTTTATTCTCTACACATACTTTTATTCAGTTTCCTTCACAGATGGACGGTTAAGGCGTTATTTGCAATTACGTTTCATGCTGTCAAAAGACTATTAGAAACGGCTTATTTTTTTGTCCTAAACATCAGCAAAAGGAAGGCTCTGGTCGCTGTCGGCCAACGATTACGTCTGTAAGATTTGGTACCAATAGGTAAAATGGCACGATCTAAAAAGTGGAAACACGTTACGTTACGGAGTTAGTTTTGCTAATAGCTCTGAAACTGTGCCAGATATGAAGAACAACTTAAGAGAGCAAAGTCGTTGAGAATTTTCTTCTCTATTATTCGTTTATTCAATCTCGTCTCATAAACGGTTAAGCCGTTATTTTAATTTAATTGTAAAATTAACTCTAGCTGAAAGGAGCCAGTTAAAAGCTTACTTTAAACATGTAATTCTGGCCGTAAAAACCAGCTAAAGGATTCGTGTGAACTACTAACTACTTCCTGCAACAGAATCTTGTTCCCTGGCCCCAGAAATTAGAACTGACTCAAAATTTACTTTAGCAGCAGGAAGACAAAGACACGGTGGCCAACACACAACGTAGATCACGAGAATTACACACAATCAATTATATACAAGCCACCCCGAACTAAACCATTTCATGAAGATAAAAGAACATTTATGACGCAACGGAATTAAAATATGATAATATGCATCTAAATTCGTTATCAGCACTGGTGAAAGACAACATTAAATAAAAGGGGGAGGTATTCATTAACAAATATACAAAAGTAGGATGAAATTTCACTGACAATAAATTATTTATTCAGTTCAAACATGAGCAAGTGGGGCAACCAATTTTATTAAACAATAAAAGTGCACCCCATTGAAAAACTCACTTAATCTGAACTGAACATCTTCGTGGGAGGGGTTTTCAATCAACAAGCATTCAACCATTCACGTGCGCTAAGCAAAGCGAAACTCACCCAGCTCAGCATGCTGATACGAAGCAGAAGCAGGCGCCGCTATTGTAGGCGAAATTCAGGATGTACCACACAACACAAGAAAAAAATTAAACTTCGTATGTCTCTCTGGTCTGTCCTTCTTTACTTAAGATGGTACGCGATAATAGCGAGATTAATTTCCATTCAAATCAAACCGTGAGCATGCAGAATTTTTGAGACACACGGCACGTGTCTGCTACATTACATATTCGCACCCCACTGAAGGCGAAGTGCTTAAAGATCGCATTCATTGCAACAAAAACCAACGGAATCACAGATTACGAAGCAAGAAGGAAGGCCATGGTGTGAGAGCAGTGGCAAGCACTCAAGTGACTAGCTATAAACCTTTGAAGACGGAGTTCGGAGCGACGTGGTTCCGAAAACCAGTAAAAATACAAAAATTCAATTTCTGAAACATAAATAAAAATAGCTACGGTATGCAACTCTTAGAAATGCGTAGGATATCATAAGGAAGCTAAAGAAATATAGTTAGACACGACTAGAATGGTTTTACATTGATTGACGAAGTGCAGCATTCAAAAGTCAGAAAAGTGGAATAAATTCAAATTCGGAGTAAATCAACGAAGAAATACAGCATGCAGCCCCTAGAAATACGTAGTATTTTTAAGCATGGTAATAAAGGGGGTCGTACAAGGTTAGAAGAGAATTTACTGATTGAGTCTGAAAACAAAGCACAAGTTTGGAAACGAAACAGCAATTTAAAATAGGCAAATAGGAGATCGCGAAGTACTAAAGTAAATCAGAAGGATACATGCTCTTGCCTGAAGGGCATAGAAACTTACACAGGGATAGCTGGCCTTCGTTCTAAGGACACACCACGTGGAGTACATATAATTGTTTATCTGTAAAAATTAACTGTTTATCTGTAAAAATCATTGTTATGTTATAGGTAACTCACATGTAAAGAAATACTGTATGTGTAAAACCCTGATCCAATGTAAGAGTGGGCCACATGGCCCTAATCTGATCAGGCTAAATAAACAAACACATAAATAAATAAATAAATATCACTCGCGGAAGGAGAAAACAGAAAAAACATTTCACATTCACTACACAGAATAACAATATTCCTGCATTTTATTCCACAAAGCTAGAAAGAAATTAAACAGAGTTCATACACCGCCAGCTAGTCTTACACAGGTTACCAATTCCCGGCCGTTATCAAACTGAATTAGTTGCACATTCACCACGTTTACCTATGCAAAATCACCGAAATGAAATTGAATACATTTCTGTACATGATCAGAGAAACTTATTCCGAAAAATGAACCTAAGATCTGAAGTCTAACAAACCAGACAACGAATCGCTACCATCTCAAGGGAGCAAAGGAAATCAGAACGTCTTACCAACTCAAAGCACAGCCACAGAATGTCCCATCGGCCAGCGAGACCCCCGCCACCAGCGGAAATCCACCGGAAATTGCTAAAAACCCCTGGAAAAACTGCGGTGGTGGGTGAGCCTAAACTCGCGCGTCCAACCAAGGCTCGCTAGCGGGCACTGCCAACCCGACCTGTAGCCAAAGGGTGGGGAACCTCTTTGGTAGCATCAAAAGCAAAGGTTTGTAATGACTACCTATCGACATGAAGCCAGAGATGCAAAGAACGCAGCCAGCAGCCGACGACGAAAATTCTCATTCATACACTCAGATTCTCACGCTAGAAAATTCTCATACATGCACATACAGAATAAAGCAAGTACACATTCTCACAGGGACAGTGGCGTCAAGGAGAAACCGTTCCTATTGTCACAGTCATAGACATAATGATAAATTATTAGCATAATAAAATCCCAACAATATTACAGAAACTAACATTTAAAAACAAAGGCCGTCTAGTGAACGTGGATAATTTACAAAGTTAAAAAGCTGGGGAAGACGGCAGACAGTTGTCTTTCAAGTATTACTGCTGTAATCTAGTGTCAGCAAAAAATTAACGTTAATTCTTTACCAATTTTGCAGGAAGGCGTATTTCGACGACCGGTTTAAGTGATAAGGGCAGGACCGTAAGTAGGTAGGACAGTAAGTAGGGGGGATGCAAAATTTTGAAGGCGGCAAAATTTTGCCTATGAAAAAAAAATTTAAATAAATTTTACAATTCAGGTCATTTGGTTGCTAGGGGCGGGGGCGTAAAATTAATTACTGCACAGTGGCGTGGCATACCCCAAATAGCCGGCCGCGGTGGCCGAGGAGACTGAGGAGCTCCATTCACGGTCTGCACGGACACTACGGTCGGGGGTTCGAATCCCCCCTCGGGCATGGATATTTGTGTCGTCCGTAGTCTTAGCTAGTTTATAAGTAGTTTGTAAGCTTAGGTACTGATGACCCGGTAGTTAAGTCCCATAAGTTCTACAAACATTTGAACATTTCAACATACCCCAAATACCGCTCTGGATAAGGGTGATACATTTGTTCAGGTATCGGAATAGATGTGCTTCGACATCTCACGCATAAAAAATGTGATCTATGTAGTGCATCTGCTACGAAGGATGACAAGCCTTACAGAACATATGAGCTAGAAAACTGGCCGTCGAAATAAAAATCTATTTGCGATCTTGGCAAAGAATTAACAATATTTCTTAAATGCGTTAATTAAGTAAAAGAATACGTAAGTGGTAGCAACACACTGCGGGTGTTAATTAGAAGTCAGTAGAGAGCCGCGGATGACAGAGAAACGAGTGGTGAGGGGGGGGCGTGGTATCGGTTACGGGCGGAGTTCCCACGGCGCGGCGCGGCGCAGCCACCGCGGGCGCATCCGGTGTCTGCTGGGTAGGGCCACACCGCCGCCACCGCCGGGTGTCAGGTTGGAGCTTGGCCGCAGAAGCCGCCTCACCGCTGACGCATCGCGCCGGAAAACCAGGGCCATCGCCCGCCTCAGGTGCCCAAACACCTGTTGCTCCTTTTGTCACTCTCCCGCTCATTAAACTCCCTCCTATGTTCTCTCCAGATTTCCGCAATCTACACTGCTGGCTATCTAAACGCAGTACCAAGTATCAGAGATACCACAGCCACATATATTGAGGAGATATTCGTTGTTATGATTGAAAATAATGCAAAAAAAGTTCAAATGTTTGTAAAGCTATGGAACGGAACTGCAGTGGTTAGCGGCCCCTAGGCTTACAGACTATTTAAACTACCTTATGCTAAAGACGACAATGCACACAGACACGCGCGCGCGCGCACGTCCGAGGAAGGGCTTGAACCTCCGACGAGAAGCGACCACGTACTCCGCGCCTTAGTGCACACGGCCACTCCCGCGCGGCAAAAATAGAGCCTTAATTAGGAAGATGAAATCAGTATTGAATTTCACAATACGAGACAGTTTCAGCCAGAACTATAACTGTGGTGTCGCACAAGTACAAAGTGCACGCCACCTACTTTCGCCGCGCGCTGCCATGCACGCACGGCGCGGCGTTCTTACGACGACAGACACGAGCGCCCTCTGCTACAACGCCGCTCGTGGCCACCACTGAACGACATCGTCACTTGGGACGAGATAGCAACCAGTTAGGACCTTCGTAATCAGGTAGGCACTAGGTAGGAAGCAGTACTAGGCAGGCCTTTAGCTCAACTATGTATCTGCAGTACTCTGTAAAAGTTAAGTATTGTATAAATTCTGTTCAATATATATCTCGTTCTAATTTACCCTAGTGTTTCTAGTTTCTGGCTGCTCCCCTCCGTACCTGCACCAGCGTGCTATCTTTATTCCTGTGTCGGTCTCATTCCACTCGGCCACCGACACCTACGACGGGAACGAGACACAAAAGCGGCAACGAGGCTGGGACACAAAAATAACTGTCTAGGGTTAATTTATTTGTGAGAAAAAATGTTCAAATGTTTGTAGAGTTTATGGGACTTAATACGGCGTCATCAGTCCCTAAACTTACAAACTACTTATGAATTAGAATGAAACTTTCACTCTGCAGAGGAGTGTGCGCTGATATGAAACTTCCTGGCAGATTAAAATTTTGTGGTAGAACCGGGACTCGAACCTGGGACCTTTGCCTTTCGCGGGCAAGCGCACTACCGACTGTGCTATCCCGACACAACTCACGATGCCGACTCACAACTTTACTTCCGCCAGTACCTCGCCTCCTACTTTCCAAACTTCACAGAAACTCTCCTGCGAACCATACAAGACTAGCACTCCCGAAAGAAAGGATATGGTGGAGACATGGCTTAGCCACAGCCTAAGGGATGTTTCCAGGATGAAACTTTCACTCTGCAGCGGAGTGTGCGCTGATATGAAACTTCCGGGACTCGAACCTGGGGCCTTTGCCTTTCGCGGGCAAGCGCACTACCGGCTGTGCTATCCCGACACGACTCACGATGCCGCCTCACAACTTTACTTCCGCCAGTACCTCGCCTCCTACTTTCCAAACTTCACAGAAGCTCTCCTGCAAACACGCAAGACTAGCACTTCCGGAAGAAAGTATGTGGTGTAGACATGGCTTAGCCACAGCCTAAGGGATGTTTCCAGAATGAAACTTTCACTCTGCAGCGGAGTGTGCGCTGATATGAAACTTCCTGGCAGATTAAAATTGTGTGCCGGAACCGGGACTCGAACCTGGGGCCTTTGCCTTTCGCGGGCAAGCGCACTACCGGCTGTGCTATCCCGACACGACTCACGATGCCGCCTCACAACTTTACTTCCGCCAGTCGTGCGCTTGTCCGTGAAAGGCAAAGATCCCAGGTTCGAGTCCCGGTTCCTATGCGACTTAACTGCTTGGTTACTAGACCCTAACTTAAAAACTACTGAAACTAAGGCAAACTAACCTTACGACAATACATTCCCGCGGAGGGACTCGAACCCACGACGGCGATCGGCCGCAACACGGCGCCTCAGTCCGCCGCGGCTAGTATTGATATATATGACATAGATCATACGCGTAGCCAGGATTTGATTTCGGGAGTGGTTTTCAACATATGGACATCGTAAGAACTTAAAACAGATACTCATGGTTGTCTATTTTTTTTCGGACGAACATGTTTACTACTGGCTCATTCACGGTTCTGTAAACAGACACTCATGGTTGTCTATTTTCTTCTGACGAACATGTTTACTACTGGCTCATTGATGGTTCTGTAAACAATCGCAAACTTCCTTGAAGGCACTGACCGTCTTGCCGCACAGTGGAATAAGTCTTAACATTACAGCGATTAATTTCGAAATTATGAGCATTTTATAAAACCTTTTATCCTGTCTACCTTGTTTTAGTTTCCCTGTCCGTCCTGTGTCGCCCAGGTCGATCCACAGAACATACCCCACTTCAGTCAAAAAGTCATATCTGGAACAAAATAAACTCGTCGGTGTAAGCCAACATTAATGCGGTACTATTTTCAAAATACAAGTGCATATTCGACTGTTATCGCCGACCCAGATTGCCACTGTTATAGGTGTTTAGATTTCTCGTTTTCCTTATAGGACCTAATTGTTGGTAGCTCGTCTATAGAATTCGGATGTTTTCTACTTCTTGCAGCTACTGCCAAACAACAACCAGTAAAATGCTTTCTTTGTAGCTTCCCTTAAACGTACCTGAGATAGAAAGACGTAATGAAGAATGAACATAATGCCTGTGGATCCATTAATCGCATACTCAGGACGCACC
Source organism: Locusta migratoria (assembly GCA_026315105.1). Taxonomy (NCBI): domain Eukaryota; kingdom Metazoa; phylum Arthropoda; class Insecta; order Orthoptera; family Acrididae; genus Locusta; species Locusta migratoria. The sequence continues at coordinate 383,532,726 of CM048744.1, forward strand.
CATAGCGGAGAAAGCAGACACAAATTGAAAACAAAAGGCTATCCACTCTGTCCCGTGAGGATTATTGTGAGAGAATATTAAAATAATGATGATCACATTGCGTACATTAGCCATTCTTCGTAATTTGAAAATCCGGTAATTTGGCATAAAGATTACATCCTTATTCGATTAGTTTTGACAAAATTTTGGGAGAGGTTTAAAGTCTCCCCCCCCCCTATGGCTACACCCATGCATAGTACTGTTGCTTAGATCTCTAGATTAGTCAGTCTTACTTCGCCTTTAACAGTAATTTGTTATCACTAACAATTGTGCTACTTTTACACAAATTTTTCTGATCCGGATTTATGACAAACTGAGCTGAGGCAAAAAACCTTTAGAATTATATAAAAAAATTACTGCCTCCTTGTACAACAAATATTTAAAACACGAACGTCAATTTTCGTGTTCACGTATTTATACAATGATTTATTCAAAGAAATTTATTCTGTTAAAGAAATACCATTGTTTTGGAACTAGTAATAGCTGAATAGTACACTCACGCGGAAAAGCAAATAAACCTCAAAAGAAAAGAAAGGAACAAAACTCTGCCAGATCGATTACGATTACATGAATCGATAGTAGTCCTAGACACAAAATAAATTCCCAATTTGTGTTCATGCCACTGCGGCGTGTGTATTGCAGTGGCACCGTATAACCAAATTAAAACATCAAGTGGTATGTATTCAAAAGTTATAAACGGATCCAGATTGGTGGAGTTCACTCGTATATCTCCTTTAAAAAATTTTTGGAAATGACACCGGTATGGAGGACTTGAAATGGGCTCAGAATAGACCCTACCTACTCGTCAACATTTAGAATAAATAAAAAAAATAATAAAAATACTTTGGCTGTTGAAATATTTAAACAAAAAGTTAGTAGTTGCTATTCCTGAAAACCCAGCAAGTTGAAACTTCATTAATAAGTAGTCCACCGTTTCGCCCATTTTAGAGCCGTCTTTAGCTTTGCGACCGCGGCTGCTTTTGATCGTACAGTGACTTGTCATTCACTAGCTACAGCAACACAACACGTAAGGACATGAAACTTCAGCGAATGGTCAGGATTTCACACTTTATCGCCCACGACAGGAGAGAGAAAAAGATATACAGTGAGCGAGGAAAGTCGTGATATATCAACTATTTACCGTGTCGACCTCCTTTCCCCAAGCCAAGTGCAGCAACTAGACACGAACTGACCTCTCGATTAGGCCCATAAATATTCGTAGGGTTTCACGTCGAACGATCTGGCTGACAAAATCTTTTGATGGAACAAGAGGACTCTTCAAATCAATCGCGGACAAATTTAGCTCGGTGACATGTAACATTGTTGTGCGTAAAAATGCCATCGCTGTTTGGGAACATTAAGTCCATGACTGGCTGCGAATGGTCTCCATGTAGCCGAACATAACCATTTTCATTTAATGTACTAAAGGACCCAGGCCGTGCTAGGTTGGTTGTTTGGGTTGTTTGGTTGGGATAGGGGGACTAAACTACTGAGGTTATCAGTCCCCCGGTGGGGAGGGGAAGGAGTGAGGATAGGAAAGGAGTGGAGGGGAAAGGAGATGCAGTCCGGGAAGTAAAGAAGGAAGGAAGACTGCATTGACTCGGTGCCCCGTGTTCTCCACGCACGTACTCACGAAAGAACTGTGAGCCCCCTGGGGGGCCGTGCTAGGTAGCAACAGCCCACGCCATTACGGAGCCACGCCAACAACTCGCACACTAACTTCTTGGGTATGCGTTATACTAGAACCCTGCCTTCAGCTCTAACTAATTACAGTCGGGATGCAAATGACCAAGCCAAGGTTTTCCAGTCTTCTAGAGTCCAACCGATGTGATCACAAACGCAGCACACACGCTGCAAGTGAAGTGTTAGATTAGATTAGGTGTTCGTTCCATAGATCCGTACTGAGGAGATCCTCGTGAATGTGGAACCTGTCGAAACATAAAAAAACTGAAATAAAAACACAAACAGTTATGTAATATTGCAATACATCATTTAGTTCTATTCAAACATTTGTCAATGGATTAAAATGAGCCACTAGCAAATCTTTCAGGTTCCTCATAAACTGATCTTTATTTATAGTTTTTTTATGGTTGCTGGCAATATATTGAGATCTTGTGTTCCTGAGTAGCGGGCTCCTTTTTGAACTCAAGCGATTTTGATTTCTTTTGTATATAGTTTTTGTTCCTAGAGTTGTATGTATGAATTGAGCTGTTTGCTGGATCTATTATTTACGACAAATTTAATTGAGGAATGAATGTACTGAGAGGCAGTATTTAGTATACCCAGTTCTTTGAAGAGGCTTCTACAGGATGTCCATGATTTCACTTGTTTCACTTGGAGAGTAACCCAAAGTATCATATGAAATTATGGAATGAAAGTAAGCAAAGTATGCAAACATTTTTATATTTATGTTACCAACGTCTGAGAACACTTGAATTGCAAATACATGTATGTCAAGGCTTTTCTGCAGTTCTGTGGTGTGCTCCTCACAACTGCATTTATTACCAAGTTGTAATACTGGGAATTTAATACTGTCAACCTCTTCTATCTGCTCTTCTTCATACTGTATGTGTATGCTTGATGGAGACCTCTTACATGTCCTGAACTGCATGTAATGAGTCTTCTCAAGGTTTAATGTCAACGAGTTGGCTATAAAGCATTTAGTAACGTTCATGAAAATGTCATTAACAGACCTTTCTAGAACTATGCCTGATATGTATCATTTGCAAACAAAACGAATTCTGCTTCTGGCATTCTAATTGATGAGAGGCCAATAATGTACACAAGAAAAAGCAATGGCCCTAAGATGTTGTTAACAAAGGGACTCGAGTCGGTCGTCTGCTGCCATCATTAAGTCGAAGTTCTCGCCACTTTCCCAACGGACACTTCTGTCGTATGTGCCACATTGATTTGAGTGTCTGTCTGCACTGACAATACGCAAACGCCGTTGCTCTCGACCATTAAAAGCAGTCCATCGGCAACTGCGTTGTACGTGCAGAGAGGTAGTGTCTTAAATTGGGAGTTCTCGTCACAATCTTGATGCCGTCGATCTCGGAATATTTCCTCTAGCGGTTTCGAAATGGAATGTCCCTTGGGTCTATCACTACCATTCCGCGCACAGCGTGTTAGTTTCCTTCGGGCGGCCATAATCCCGTTGGAAACCTTTTCACACGGATCACCGGAGTGCAAATAACACCTCTGCCATGCATCACCCTACCGCCGTCTGTATCTATACTGTGAATTGTGTCGCGTTACTGTAGCGCAGTGTTTTTCAACCTGTTCATCGCGACTCCCAAGAGAGGTCTTGCTCGGGGAGTCACCGCCACAGGAGGAAGTTGTACTTGCACCATAAAATGAGTTCAGTAATACATAAACGTATGCCTAAGTGAAATTTATTTAATGTAAAAGTTACGGAGTACCTTGTGTAACATTCATCACGATTTGAACAGATCACTTAACTTCCTGGCAGACTGAAACTGTTTGCCGGTATCGGAACTCGAATCTGGGATCATTGTCTTTCGCTGGCAAGCGCTCTACCGTCTGAGCTATCCCAGCACGCTTCACGGTCCGTCCTCACAACTTTACTTCTGCCAGTAAGCTACGTCGCATCCTACAGACTGAAGCGTGTCGGGATAGATCAGACGGTAGAACGCTAGCCGGCGAAAGGCAAAGATCCTAGGTTCGAGTTCCGGTTCCGACACAGTTTTAATCCGACAGGAAGTTTCATGTCAGCGCACACTCCGCTGTGCAGCGAAAATTTCATTCTGAATAGATCATTGTTTAATGCAGTATGTTAATGATGAATGAGCGCAAAGTCTGAAAACCATTTTCAGGATCCAGTCGATAGGTAAAAGAACATGACAAAATAAGTTATTCTGGAAAAATCGAAAAAAATCTACTTCACAAACCCGGGACCTTTTTGTTGCAGTTCGTGAGGAGGCTGCCGCCAGAATAATTTTATTTGTAAGGGGGTCGCAGATTAGAAAAGGTTGAAAAACACCGGTGTAGCAGAATAAAAAAAGTGAGAGTAATCAATAAGTAACTATACATGAGGTATATGTCCGAGTAACGACCCCATGCATTGCCTGTATTATCGGGGAACGAGTGACTATGGCCTGCAACGAACATGTGGACATTTATCGTTCGGAAATCGGTGACGTAGCATCCCTTGCCCGAAATTCTATCTGGAATACACCATCTTGATGATTTACTCATTATAACTCACGTGTTGTAATTTCAATGGCGCACTGAAGAATCATCAAAAACACTTCATTCTTAGTATGGTGAATTATAATCTAAAGTCCAAATTTTCCGTATTAGCAGTTAACACCTGCCATCAATGGTAGGAGAAATACGGAATGCAACTAAGTCTGTTCGCCGTAGCGTAGTGGATACCGCGATAGGTTGTGTTGTACAGACATCTAGGTGGTAATTCGAAACCCGCCACGAGAATTTTTTCCGTCTTGGCTCATAAAAGGGTTTCAGGCACTCGCATTAATGAAATAGAGCTACTCGAAATATTTAAGCAGGTATGTTTCAGGACCCTGAAATATTCTGCAATATTTAAAGTTTTTTCCCCTTTCTTTGGACCGCTCCCTCTTAAATGTGCATTTGTTCTGTTTAGTGAATATGCCATGAAATACGTACCAACGAATTGAAGCATGTGCTCAAAAACTGGGAGATACTATAATAATGAATATAGTGAACAAAGTGTTGATATTGATAGTTTCATACATAAATTAAGTAGTAGATTTCTGTGTGAACTGTAGTTTCTTGACGAAACGGAAGTGTATACCTTGCAACAAATTGCCTGGTTACTTTTTCTTTTTGCTAAGCAATTATTCACTATTTATGGAATATTTTGAAAGTTATTAATTAGAAACAATGCATCTATTAAAATGTTTGCCTTTAGCATGGTTGCTATGGACGCTTTTACTGTAGATTCTATTACCTTTTCTATAGTTCACACATGACTGTGGTTGTATTGCTTAGTTCTGTGCTATAATAAACTGCAAATATTCTGTTTCAAATCGTGACGACGTTTTCTTTTACAGTAAATATAAAAAACGGAATAAGTGTGGTAATTCTGAATTGCAAAGAATTCTAGTACTTAATCTATATACAAAATTACTATAATCAAGTCATTTACAACAGTCATAACATTAAAAAAAGTCATTATAACAGTATCTCCACAGTTTATGTGCATGTGATGAAGAAGTCTATGTTTGCAATTCGCGGGTTTGTATTTCATGGCATGTCTACAAAATGGAACAAACGCACTTTTAAGAGAGAGTGTTGTTACCTGTGAACAACTTGGAATATTGTAGAACATAGCTGTATTAAATTAACAAGAGTGTGGGGAAACCTTTTAGGAGCCAAGGTAAAAAAAGAAATAAGAAAAAATGGCAGTAGCGGATTTCAAAGCACCGCCCACACGAGCGTACATCACAACACAATGCACTACCCACAACGCTGAGGCAAACAGCTATGAAAGAATTTCGTTATTCTCCTACGAATAATGACAGGTGTTAATTGGCAATATGGAATTTTTATACACCAGATTATAATTAATCGTACTAAGAACGACGTTATTTTGATAATTCTTCAGTGCCCCATTGCTCTGAAATGACAAAGGTTTAGTTATAATAAGAAAATAATAAAAAAAAAAAAATACAGAAAGCAAGATACCGTATGCCAGACAGTGTTTCGGGCGAGGGATGTCACGTGATTCGTTTCCGAACGCCAATTGACCGCTGTGTTCCTTCTAGGACATTGTCACTCGTATTGGGGAGAGTCACAGACCAAAGATAAGACTGTGCGTGACGTCATTATACTGAAACCAACATCTAAGTCACGTGACTCGGGGCATGAAACCGTTTTCATAATTACGAGTACTGCGAAATGTAGCTTAGAGTTGCAGTTCTTACCCTTTGTAGTGGAAAGTAAGCGTAGATGTGAAGAATAAAACGTCTTAGCGTATTCGTGTTACATCTTTAATACTACAGCTGCAGTTAGTTTTCCGCAATTGCTAGAATTAATGCGATAGGTACAGTTTTTACATGTGCCTAGATGAAACGTATTAAAAGTATTGTTGTCGTTGTACTGTGAGTCTTTTAGTAGTAGTTTACGTAGATCAAATGTCAGCTTGAAAGGAGCATCAGCTTCTTTACGATTCTTCAACAATACATGTGAAATGTTTCATTGTGTTTTTATAAAAAATGAAATCTGTTTACATCCATAATGACCGATCTTCACAAAATATAACCGTTTATATTTTAAAACTTTCACCACAGACCGTGATGCCGAAACGTAAAAGAAGCAAAATTTTGCGTAGTGAAGAATCATCATGGATGCACTCGGCAAGAAGTGATTTTATAGGTATAATGAATGATCTGTATGAATTATTAGCGTTATATGACGTTACTGAAAACCGATTTTCACCATAAAAGACTTACTTGCTGACATATAAACTCGCTCAAGAGCAGCTTGAATAATCGTCGTATCGATAATCACATTCATAAGGTGCAAAAAGTAAAAGATTGATAATGCAACACGAACACCGATGGTGTGTAATTCTGTTGCTTATAAAAAAACTGACAATACGGTTCTTTTCCGCTGGGCATAAGTAAACACAACAATCATTGCATTAATATTAATAATAAGATGAAACTACATTGCCTTTACAACTAGATGTGTAATAGGAATATGAGAAGTCATTTTATTGTTAAAAACAACGCTTGATTTTACCTATAAATGAAAATAACTGTTACTCAATAACGACGAAACTCAGATATTGGTTTCAAACCACAACATGTGTGCCTATATTCCAAGCGAAAAAATCTTTCCCAGAGATACTACCTGTTGGTATTAGGCAAAGATCTACAACGTTCATGCAGTACGGATGTAGAGATATGAGCAGACGACGTTTTTCTGTGTATTTTGTATACAGTTGCAACAGAAATTAAATTTATCCTGTTAGGATCTTAGATAACCACACACACTGTAATCGTGACATATTCAGAAACAAAGTACCAAATATTGGTGAAAAGTAAGGAATATTGGTGTACCCACACTCTCGGAAATCGCGATATATTCGAAACTAAGCAGCAAAATATTGGGGAGAACAAGAAATATCAGCCTTTCCATACCCTCGAAAATCACGAGATATTCGGAAATAAATAGCGAAATCTTTCTGACTGGTGAATAGTGTAGGCCTAAATGTCATTGATACTCGTTTCACTTACTGTACAAGCAATTTAAACGTTCCCACAGTTTTGTCTCCAACCATATTCTCGAAAACCGCAACATATTTGGAACAAAGTCAAATATTTGTGAGAAGGAAGAACACAAATGTCATTGCTGATCGTACCACTTGCAGCAGTAATTTCATTCTCCGTTCTTCAGTCACACACAAATCACAAATTGATGTTACTAACTCCTAGGATAGCACATAAGAGTACTCAATAACATAATACTGTTATGTGAATAAAAAAGTCCCACAAAGTGATGTGAATAAATAACGCCTACAACGTGTTATAAACAATAAGATTAAAAAATATTTATGGGGACGAGGTTTGAACACTGACCCCTTTTTTTTTTTTAATAAACTTTTATTTACTCTATTCCTTGTACATTGTACTGTATACAGAGAACATCAATTATAACAGCTTGGAATACATATGCACAAGTAAAATACTTTACACAGGTACTCATAATGATATACTCACACATAAACAATCATAAAAAAAAGAAAACATGTTGATTTACTCCTATTTTACAGTTCAATTTTTAAATAATTTAACCTTAGCATGTAGGCTTCTCAAACACTTTCAGTTTTTTTCTTGTAGGTATCGATATAAACTTATATTCAATTAGTCCATGTATATATATTAACCTATCCCCATTCGTTCAAATACGATAATAAGCATGTTTCCATATTTGGATTTTTGGTCCATATACTTGCTAAGTTTTTTATATTCATCCTGCATGTACAGTTTGAAGTCAATGGTGGTGTCCGGTCCAAGATTGTTAACGATGTAGCTCACGTACTTTCCCAATAACCAGTATACTGCGTTATTTTTTTTCTCTGGAAAATATCTTGCATCTGGTCTACATATTATGGATGGAGATACGTATTCAGGTGAAGTTCTTGTGAGGAGTGCTATTTGCGCTCTCACCCATTTCCAGTTATTTAAGTTTCCACCACAGGTAAATCTGTGTATAACTGTATCAATAAGATTACATCGTTGGCATAGATCTGTTTGATTCATACCGATTCCACAGAGTCGTTCGTTGGTGGGAATTATATTATTGACGACTTTGTACCAAGCTGTTATTACGTCCGAAGAGTGTCCTTTTAGATTAATATTTCGCCATACAGCATACCAGTCCACATTTCTTGACCTATCTTCTATTTTATTCCTTCTTTCACATTTCTTTCTTTCATTCATAATAGCCCTTACTGTTAGGTGACTTGACCACAAAAGTGTATGGTTGACATAGCTCATTTCGATATAAAAGGTCCTCACGTGTTGTAAGCAAACATTGATGTTTCTTACATCGATTGGAGGTTGAAGACTTGACGGTTTAAGAACATCGAAAAGTTTACTTGTAATGCTTCCAGGTTGCTGCTGTATAATGTTCATCGTCCGTTTAACGAAGAGTGCTGATGCTTTGGTAGTTATGTCTACAAGGCCTAATCCACCGTGACTGGGATCTAGAGTGGCTACTTTAGCAGTGACTCTAAAGACTTCTCCTCTCCACAGAAAGTTTGTAACTTTTGACATATTTTTTTTAGCTATCATTTTTGGGAGCGGAAATACTTGTGCCGTATAATAAGCTTTTGATAGTATCCACAAATTTATATATTTTACTCTCTGAACTTGATTTATGTGACGTGATAAGTTATCCATTATGGCCCCTTGTACTTTATTCGCTGCGTCCTTCCAGTTTCTAGCTGCCATTTTCATCACATTTGCCATGAGCACTATTCCTAATGTTTTTTGTTGGCTGACCGAGGTTGCCCAATCAACATTTACATGGTCAAAGCCTCTCAGTTTCAGAATTTTACTTTTGTTAGCATTTATATTTGCTCCCGAAGCCTGACAGTATGTTCTAGTCACGTTTTCTAATGTACTTATTTCATTGCAACTTCGGACGACGCTCTGATTACTGTCTTATGGCCAGCCATTGTTATGCCTGTCAAATTTGCATGCACATTGCGAAGCAAGGGATCAAGTGAAATAGCGAATAAAAGCATGGAAAGAGGACTTCCCTGTGGAACACCTCTTTTTATTTCTATTTGTTTCGTTGTTTGTCCATTTACCGCTATTCTGGCATGTATCCCTGTTGCAATGTTTTTAATCACGCGGAGAGACCGCTCATGAAAACCCAGTTTTTGCATATTTTTAAGCAGGTATGTGTGATTGACAAGGTCAAATGCTTTATGGAAATCTAAAAAGATCAATGCACATTTGATTCTAGTCACATCAGTTATTGAAATGATATCTCGATATTCAGCTATGTTTTGAAATATAGTCCTACCAACTACACAGTTTTGATGCACACTTATGATTTTGTTTGCAAACGAAGAAATTCTTCTATTCAGAAGTCTGGCGATTATTTTATAATCTGTATTAAGCAAAGAAATAGGTCGAAAATTATTTAACATTTTATTTTCTTTAGTTTTTGGGACAAGAACAATTTTAGCTTCTTTAAATTCTGTAGTTATTGTATGGCCCTGAAGAATCTCGTTTGCAATGGCTGTTATTTTCTCTCCTATAAGTGACCAATAACGTGCATAAAACTCGATAGGCAGCCCATCAGGTCCAGGAGATTTTCTTGGAGGTGAGGTTTTCACAACGTCATGGACTTCGTCTTCACTGACTTCTGAAAGAATTTCCTCATTGTCATTTTCGGTAAGCTGTGACGTGATAATTCCCAAGCAGTCAACAAGAGAGTCTTCATTTACAGAGTTGTCAGCATAGAGTTCTTCATAATAGTGATGAATCTCATTAATAATGTCCTTTTGTGATCTAAGGATCATTCCATTTGTAGTTCGGATTTCTTCAATAAGGGTACTCCTTCTATTTCTGGCATGCTTTAGCAAATGATATAAAGAGGTCATTTCGTCTTCTGAAGCGGTTTTAGCCTTAGATTTTATTTTCAGCCCTTCCATCTGTTTGCGTTTTATGGTTAATAATTTAGCTTTAACTTTTTTTATATCCACTAAACGAAAGGAGGACTCTGATGCTTGATCATAAAGGTTCCTCAACAGGCTGTAGTAATATTCTATACTTTGTTTTATATCCTTGGTCCTTTGTGCGCTGTATTGCATAAGGACTCTTCTCAACTTTGGCTTCGCCATTCTATTCCACCACTCTAATATTGTGGAATATCTACCTATAGCACGCAGACATATCATCCATGCATGTGTTAACATTTCTTCTAATTCAGTTTCTTGTAACAATGAGACATTTAGATGCCACTGATTTCTAAAACGATGAATAGGTTGTACCATTAGATTCAAGCAAGCCTTTACACTGGAGTGATTTGAAAAATATACAGGAACAGTTTCAACAGTTAACAAAGATGATTCAAGATTCTTCGAAATGTAAAATCTGTCAAGTCTACTGCAGGAATTATGAGCAATATATGTATACTGTACAAATGCTGGATGTTTGATCTCCCACACATCCTGTAAATTCATGTGTTTGACTAGTTGTTTTAATTCAGCAGAATAATTGAAATTTGGTTGCTGGTCCCTCTTATTAAGAACGCAATTGAAATCACCACCCATTATCAGATTCTGTGGATTTTTTCGTAGCAGATATATAAGTTCCTCACTAAAAAACTGCGTTCGGTCTGTTCTATGGGCACTGCCTGAAGGGGCATATATGTTGATTAATGTCAAATCAAATAACTGTATGCTTATTCCTCTTCCTGATTCTAGACGTTCTACTGTTGTGACTGGAATACCTTCTCGTATCAAAATGGCAGTCCCAACACTCGTGTCGTGTGACACATTTATATATTCAACAAACCCTGTAATTGTCAGTTTGGGAATCACTACTTCCTGCAGAAGGGCAATATCGGTCCCTGATTCATATAAAAATTCCCTAAGTGCTGCTATTTTTAAATCTGATTGAATTCTGTTTATATTTATAGTGGTGATAGTATAGGCCTGAGGCATGATGTACTCACTTTTGTAACCTGGTCTCTTTATCAGTTATGCAATGAAAAACAAAACAAAAACAGAAAAACTAACAGTTCTATGCATTATTCGCTGCATTCGCTGGATCTGGAGATTTGTCATGTGTATCAAAACAGCATTGAGTTTCGTTAGATTCATCAGCTAAATCATTTTGTGATCCACGTCTGACGATATCATGTCTCACATTCTTTGATTTGGTTGTGTCTTTCCCAGGTTTAGATTTCACATGAGTGCGTTGAACATTGAGATTAGACTGAGGCTTTGTTTTACGACGTGTGGCATCGTGAGGTTGCAATTCTACTTTGAGATTTTCTGTTTTTGAAATCTTCTCTTTGCCATTGTCAATTGTTATGCCCTGTTTATCAACTAATGATTCAGTACCACTGACATATATCTCCTGAGGGCAAATTTCAGGAGTAGGGGGCACGTCAGGAAAACTTTGCTGAACAGTTTTATAGACAATTGAATGTTGTTCTGTACGACCCACTGCTTCTGCAGTTGGTTCGGGCACGTTACTTGATAAAACCCCACTTGCAGACTCGCTTTCTAACATAGTTTTCGAGACTTGAGTGTCGATTTCCATCGACACTACCTCTTTCTGAACCTCTTGCTGAATCTCTTGCTGTATCACCTCATCGCACTGTTTTTGCTTACGTACTGAATGAGGTGTGTCGGATAATTCCGCGTCTGAACAGCTGTCAGTATTTGCATGCGGTCTTTTTTTCGACTGAACATCACTATCTTGACCAGAGTCAATAATAGGCTTCTTAACTAATGGTGGAAACTGAGACTTATCTTCGAGAGGGACATCAGAACAGCTTGCTATATTTGCTACGTTTTCAGTCTCATCCGATTGCGCCAGAACAGAAGGCTGTAATACATCACTAACAGTAAGCCTCTGGCGTTGTTTTAAATTACTTTTTAACACAAAAACTCGCCGAGGACAGTCCTGTCTGAAATGTCCAGACTCATTACATATGTGACACGTAGGTTCCTGTCCTGAGTACACTACTTGTGCTCTATAACCACCCACAACGATGTGAGACGGAATATTTGCTTTAACTTCCATCTCCACAGAACGAATGCCATTGAAACACTGTAATTTATAATGCCTCGACCAACGTTCATTTGTAATAGACTTGATGGTGCCATATTGACTAAGTACATCCTTGATTACTTCATTATCAAGTTCAATTGGAAGGTTCAACACTCTAACGGTTGTATAAACTATATCGGCTCTCCAAATAGATACTTTGCTTTTCCTGTTATCTCTATGAGTAAACTCGACTTCATTACCCCACTTCAGTAACAGTTTATCAATATAAACAGGGCTCAAAAACTTGACAAATATACAGTATTTATCGTTGTCTAATTGAAAAGTATGGACAGATTCATCAGTAACACCGATTACCTCAGTTATCCAATCGTGAATTTCGAGCGACGTCGGCTGCACATTACGGGTTTCCTTGTCAAATGAAAAAACCAGTGTATTCTTCCGTAGATTAGTAGACATGATGCCAGTAACAGGAGAACTTCGGTTAAAAATAAACCGAAATCCTGTTAATCACCAGCAGAATGGAAAACACCACACGTAAACACGAAGCAAAACACGTGTTCTAGCAGAACTAAACACTGTTTAAATACTAATTATTCCTATACTTTTAATTATTTTAAAAGCTATCCGAAATCCGTGTTGTTTATTTTGCTCACCAAAGATACTATGATGGTTGGTAGTCCACTATTATATCCATTACGCTACACCAACTTGACATTATTTGCCTCTTCATGATTTATATACCAGTTCCTACATGTTTGTTTCTCAATGTTAATATGATTGTATTTACGTTTAGTTATAATAAACTGATCCAGAGATGATTTTTTAATTCATCTTTAATTCGCTGTAGCCCTGAAACGGTTTACTGCGAGTTATAAAACCAAATCTGAGAGATATACGGCAAATCAAGATGGCTTCTGTGACATGGAAGGAACAAGTGAATATCGTTTTCACGTCACTTTCCAAAGTCGTCGTTCATTGGCTAATGCACAGACATACATTACTAGACTGGCAAACTTGCCTCTGTGACTGAAGCCTGAAGCCGCCATCTTGCCGCACATCAAAAAGTTTCTATACGATACTACTATGATATTCTGACACGATAAGACGTTGTAAACTGTACTAGTTGGTTTTAACATGATTTGTATTTGAGCTAACACTCCCGCAATATTTGATTTTAACATATAGGCCTCCATTGTCGAATTGTATTATAAGAGGAACTTGTTATGTACGCCTAAATTTTACTTACTGTCCTAGCGGCCTCGCGTGAGTACGTTGTTAGTCGTGTGACGTGGGCATTAGCCATTCGCTTGACGATGCAAATGTTTTGTCATGAACACTTCGTTTTATGAGGGCAATTACTATTACTGAGTGAACCAGGGCACATACAAAAATCTGTCAACCGTAGAGGACGAACAGCATTATTTATTTACTTTATCATCTGTACGAAACACTAATCAACTTACTCTGTATGGCTTACTAAGAATATCAACATCTTGGTTAGCGCTTTCTACCGTTTTGTTGATGTTAGCAACATAATTCTACGAGGCCACCGGGATGGTAAGTAAAATTGTAACGTTACATACAGTTATAGCAGATTGTAGTATCGGAAAAACACTGAGAAGGATAAAGATACCTGTTACCCACGAGAAATAGCACATTTATAGTGGTCACACTATTGAAAGGTGCGCCTCGGTTGCACAGTGGTAGAGTACCAGACTACAAATCCAAAGAAAGGTCCCGGGTTCGATCTCCGCCAAGTCCTGTGATTTTTATCTGTAACTTTCCACTTCTTTCACCTCTGGAAGTATTGCTCATGTGAAAAATACCGAGTAGCACCATGGTTCGGAACCCACGTTAAACTGTAGGTCCCCCTATAACTGGCTGGGTAAGTCAGTTCGAAGGTCGGAGGAAGGCAACGGCATACCACCTCCAAATAGCACCATGCCTAGTAAAGCACTATGGTGTTCAAACTAATCTTCGGATTGTTGACTGCTTTACCTTTTTACCTTACTATTGAAAGATAAGCCCGCAGTTGATCGAGACTGGTAACAGATGAACAAAGATAGCAAATTAATGGGACTCATTACTGTATGTATCAAAGTAGACCGTAGTTTTTGTAAGAACACTCAAAAGAATAAAGATACGTGTTATGCACGACAAATGACTTATAACGACCGTACTACTTATATAAAAGATGAAGTGTAATGAAATTGGTAACAGATTGATAAAAACGCCAAGTCAATGAACTCATAACTGTATATATCAGTATTTTCCATTTGTTATACGAAAAATTACAGCTATATACAACACACGAAATTACCACAATCTCTCAACTCTAAAGACATCGTAGTTATGTGAGTTCATCCGTATTTTACGGCTGTTTTCTGTAAATACACATATGTCTGCTCGTACGTTTGTAGTGTAGAAATATGGCGGCGAGCGACTTCAGTGACACCAATGATACTGCATACGGCATTGCCAGTCTAGTAATATATGTCTGTGGGATATAAGAACTCCTAAGCACAACACAGCAGAGATAGGGACAAGCGCAGTCTATGTTATCTTTGGTCTGCGGGGAGAGTCGCGGGTCTGTTGAGGATGTAGGGGTGGTTATTAAGGGACGGGCGAGCCGCTGAGGCGCACTGCCGGCCTTGAACTGGGGGCACCACTTCCGCCGCGGGCTGCGGTTACGACACGCTGATTAAAGCACCTGCGCAACGCATCACTAAACAGGAAAAAGTACTCGGCATAACAACGCGCCGCCCAAGGACAACCGCCGCAGGCGAATAATGTACGGAGCAGGAACAAGTAGCTGCTGCATCGCCTCCACAGAGAACCCACAGCAGCTAATAATGCGCTGCTGAGCCATTACAGTACCGCCCCAAAGAGAAGCTCTGAGCCTGTTTCGCCACACAGCGAGCACTGCACTGCACTGCAGGGAAACACGTCTGGGATTCTTCTCATCTATTTTTGAAGGACCGGTGGTCTTTGCCAATATTCCTTCTAGCTGAGTTATGTCACTTTGGAATGGCTTTATATCTCTTGTGTACTTTTCTTGTTAAGTGTTTTAGCTTGTTTTATATTTCCGTTTTTATGTTTTGTGTGTATGACTGTTTTATACTCTGTATTGTCGAGTTACGATGTTTTTAGGATGTCTGTAATTAATGAGGTGGGGATCAGAACCGAGTGATGAAATAAGTTCGAAGGGAGAATGTTCAGAGATGGTGTAGAAGGTCTGTGATTTGTGTTTGATGAGTTCAGAAATAGGTGACATGTTTGTATCCTGGTGAATCTGAGTGTTTCTGACGAACCGGGGAGCGTCTGTTAGCATGCGAAGTGCTTTGTTCTGCGCCACCTGCATTTCGTTTAAGTGGATATCCACTGCCATGCTGTAGACTTCACTTCCACATAATAATGCAAGAAGCACCATTGCCTTCCAGGTAAGGAGTTTAGTTTGAGTGGTCAGCCCATTACTTTTCATTAATGGGTATAACAAAGATATTACCCAAACCTCTATTACAAGTATTTTTATTTCATATTAACGGCCGTAATTTTACGAATTCGAAACATTTAAACGTTTCGACCGTTTCAGGGCATTGAAATAAATCCAATGGCGAAGATGAAAATTTGTGATGGAACGGTATTCGAACCCGGATTTCCCGCTTTGGGCCAGCGGTCGCCATAACCAATTAGACTATCCACGTACGATTCCTTTCCAGACCAAATTCTCCAAACACGCTGTTACCTGTAATTCCTTTTATCCATATTTAACTGCGTTATTTTTCAAAGAAATGCTATTGTAAGGTATTTCACATCCGATAACACCTGTTAATGTCTTCCTTTTACTTGCCACACCACCTCCGCACTTCAAGTACCGCCTGCAGGCACGCTTCCCTTCCAACCCAAATTCTCAACCTGTAGCACACTACAATTGAAGCGCCCCCCTGCCTATTTGATTCCACTTGCTCGTAGCCTATACTGGATTCCCACAAGGGATCGAGCGTATTAATGCATCAGCGTAGAAACTGTCAATTGCCTGTTGCGGCAGATATACAATTATATATACGGTGTCTGTTCTTTTCGGACATGTCCGGGAGTTGACGAAGGGGAGGATTCCTTTTGGTGGTATAAATGATTGCATTACTTTTCTCTGCATTCATCCCAATTTTCCATATGTTGCACCATTGTGCTATTTCTTCCATATGGCGTTGAATTGTGTAGCACTATGTAATTGACGTTTCGGTTACTAGACTGCAGTATCATCTGCAAACAACGATAGGTGTATGTTGACACGCTTAGGTATATCATTAGTATATAAACTGTACAGGATCGACCCTAATAACTGAACTCTGGGGGACTACTTCCTCAATTTGCTTTATATTTAAAAAGAAATTAAAAAGAAAAGCCACTCATATTGGTGGAGTTTAAAAAGCAGGCCGTCGTGCCAGACACGGTCGAACGCTGTTTCAATGTCCAAGTAGACTGCTCCCGTGCTTTGCCCTTCTGCCTTTGCCTTACATATATGTTCAACTATCCGGGTGGCTTGGGATGTGGTACTATGCCCCAGTACGAAAGCCAGATTGTTCATGGATATTGATGTTTCGTTCTGTTATGAATTGAAGTGATAGTTTTTTGATTAATTTTTCGATAATTTTTCCAAGGAAGCTAAGGAGGGATATAGGACGATAGTTTTAGGTAAATAGAGGGGCTTTTGTTGGGTTTAGGAAGGGTGATAACTTTGGCAGTTTCCCAGGAAGTAGAGAAGTACATTAGTTTGAGACAGGAGTTGTACATGGACGTGAGATAAAGTATAGCTGAGGGAGGGAGGAATTTTAGTTGAAGTGACCTAACTCCATCAGAGTCAAGGGACTTGAACTACCGAGCCCTTTGATGGCTACACAGAGAGCATAAAGTCCTCCCCACTCTTATACCTGCACGGCTCATCCCACCCAGTGCTCTCCCCCACCAGCCCATCAGCTCGTCACATGACGTCACTCTCTACTTTTCAGACGCCGTTTTGAGTTAACCTATGTGTACTGTCTCCGTAGAATAACTTCAGGTTTATTACAGTATACAGATTTGTCATAAACGCGTGATTGTAGGTGTTACTCGTTAGACGTTAACTAGTAAATAATAAGAAACCTGTTGATAAATTGCAAATTTATGTTGAAAATAGTAACGAAACTAATAGTAGCCTTGGTTCAGCATTGTTTATACTACTAAGAAAAGTTAAATGGATACTTTGTCATGCAAAGAATGGTGATTTCAAGTAAAGTTGTCTTTAAGAAAAATAATTACAGAAAAGACTATTCACGTGTGTAACAAGAACAGTAGTTGTATATTACCCATGTAAGTATCATCAGTCAATCCACTTTCGATTGCAGACGTTTGTATTTCGTTAATACACAGTATTTGTAAACATTTTAGCTGAAAACTTAAACGCTGTAACTGTTGTTTTTCTGGTTCTTTGAGTAACATATCTGAGACGTTCATTATTGCAATTGGGTGGAGCACCATGTCGATTATGGGAGAAGCCTGAGAGTCCAGTGGGCTGCGACTATTCATCGGGATTTTCGCAGTCTTCAAGTTCATGTCACAGAGTAGGCAGCGATCACTTATCTGTCTGGTTGGCCGCTGTGAGACAGTGCACTGTGCCTAGCGTTCAGCCAGTCAGCTGCGTGATCGCGGCCTGTGACGTGATACGAAATCCCTCAGGCCTTCCTTTTAGATGGTGTTGACTATACTGTACAAAGCACGGCGAAGGGTACTACAGCTGGCAGAAACCGCTGTGATGTAATCTGGAACCTACACTATTGATCGTGAAAGTTGCAGCGCCCAAAATGATCTCAAGCATTTCAAAATCGACTGATGTACAAAACAACAGAACCACAATCTGAGATTGAGACTGTTAAGAGATGGCATGCTCGTACAACTAAGCAGCACTCCCTTTAGTGTAACCGGACAGGACAGTATAAGACCACGCTTAATCGATATAGACCCGTGAAATGGAGTGTAATTCTGCAAGCACTGCCAGTGTGCCTATTCGACGTAAAGCGGCAGTTCGCGGTCTTTTTTTACTATTCTCAAGATCATTTGTTTTCCTTTTTAGCCATAGAATTTCAAAAATGTTTCGATAGAATCACAAATCGTATGCTCCTAAGTTGTTCACTTTCAACGTCCTATTTCGTCACCATATAAAAGCACTGACCACCTATAGCTCTTTATAAATGCAGTTGTGAGAATAAAACACTTTCGTTCAACTTCATGAATGCACTGCAGGCCTTCTCCATCCTGCATCTTACTTCCACTTCGATTGAACAGTCTTCGCACAATCGGGTCCCCAAGTACTTTAATCTATTCACCCGTTCCCTGAGAAGATTGTTACGCATTACGTCTGCATTTTGATGTTCGTCTAAATTAAGAGAGAATACCATCTATTTTGCCGATACTGATATTGTGACTCATATTCTTACTGTGTCCTCCCACTACAGTAATGGGATCTTGTAAGTCGTTCACGTAATCAGCGATTGTAATTTGCGTATCTTACGTTGTTAATCAATAACCCACTTAATTGGATACCTATCTCACGAACTTCAATATCTTTTCTGAGTACAGATACATGACGAGAGGTCAGAGCACACATCCTTGTCTAACTCCTCTACAAATTTCTTGTGTTTCTTTCACTTGACTGCCAATTCCAATCTCACTTGTTTCGCTGCAGTAAAGACTTTATAAGCAGCAAATATTTGTTCAGTGTCAACGCTTCTGAATATTTGTCCAAGTTTATGGTGTCGCCTCTACCAAACGCTTTTTCGTAATCTGTGACGCATAGCATTACAATCTGCCTCGGAAATTATCACTTCTGAGCCAAAACTAGAATGTAACCAAACACACCTCAAGTGTGTGCAGCTTTCAATATGAAATGTCTCTTATAGAGATAATATTTAATGAAGACTCATTAGGCATCCAAACTACCTTCGAATTTAAAATACTCTTGAAATATGTGTAGGAAAAAAATATCTTTTCAAAAATTACATGTTTTACGAATTCGAAATACTGAAACATTTCGCACGTTTCGGGGCATTGAAATAAATTCAACGCCGAAATTGAAAATTTGTGCTGGACCGCAATTCGAACCCGAAAAGAACGGACATCATAACAATAATTACATACTTCCTTTGAATTATAACATGCCAACAAAGAGATTTTTTAGCAATTATGAAACACGATATACAGTTAACAACTACAGTAACCTACATCTGGTTAACTCATTCTAAAGCTGAATATATGTGTAACACAAGTACTTAGATGTGCCTTTCGGCCAAAACAATCCCATCTGTCATGCCACATATTGGGTGCCGTCTTCAGGCAGCTTTGGTATAGGGCCGGCCGCGGTGGCCGAGGTGACTGAGGCGCTCCAGTCACGGTCAGCACGGCCACTACGGTCGGGGGTTCGAATCCCCCCCTCGGGCATGGATATTTGTGCCGTCCTAGTTCGTAAGTTGTTCGTAAGTAGTTCATAAGTAGTTTGTAAGTTTAGGGACTGATGACCCCGCAGTTAAGTCCCTTAAGCTTAACAAACGTTTGAACGTTTTTTTTGGTATAGGTTTGGAACATCCCAAGGTAGCAAAATCTGTCCCTGGTGCTTTCTCCAGGAGAATCTATCCGGCACTGTTCACACAGTTCAATGACAGGTTACTTTTAGGTAGAAGCTGAAACACATATCTTCTTTATTACCCACCAAAATGCTTCCCCACACATTACCGCTGTTTCGCCGGCTCCAGGATAGGATCTAGGAGCCGGCAAACCTCTTAACTGATAAGTGTTCCTGGCAGTCTGAACCGAAGGCGTACCTTAGCGCCAGTATCAGTACCCTTGCACTGGGTTGGCAGGAGCCGGTTTTATCTAGGCACCTAGCCAACACGAGCGCCAGTTAGCCTCCGCATGCCAATTACGGAAGACAGGCCTCTGGACGAACCGCCTCAGGACTCTTGGACTTTGGATCTTCGCTCGGTTTTCGTGGGCTCTGATTCTAGCGCCACTAGGAACTTAGGACTATCTTTTGATGATTCCTAAAGTAGACCTTATGGACTCTACCTTTTCGGGTAGCGTTCCACGATGTTACCGTGCAGGGATAGAGGAGAGCTGTTGTTTTGTTAACGCCAGTAGCACTTGGGATGTTAGTCAAAATATTATTCCGTGAAGAAGTATACTTGTTACCGGAAATTTAACTATTGTAAATAAATTTGTGTTGTGCAAACTTGGGTGTCCTTCAGTGACTAAGAGCAGGTGTTGGCAAAACTAAGGATAACCTTGCTGAATGGGGATACCTGCAAGAATCACAACTTTGTGAATGTGGAGAGGTACAGACAAGAAAACATCCGTGTCAGTGCTCATGCTGTCCTGTCTCTTGGAGTGATAAAGAGTTATTTAAGGCACAAGAAAATGCAGTAGCTGTGGCCCGTTTCTGCGCAAAGACTTGCGAAGTCCCCACGATCACTGCCGTCCGTTGCAGAAGACGAAATTTGAGTGCGTGGATCCCGCGAGCCGCCGCTCACTGCAGCCGGGCCGATGCGCCGTCGATCGCCGGTTACGGATGCCCGCGCCCGAACTCTGCCAGCCACCAACCGTCGTTAACCGCGCGACGCGTTCGCGTATCGTCCCCGATTATCCTAACTGTTTTGTCCACTATCACTGTCCTAAGCACAAACTACCTCTCTGTCCGAGCAAGACTAGTGTGAATTTATCCCGCTCTCTGCTGCCAGCCGCCACACCCACTTGAAACTGTCCGTCGCGTCCGCGCACCTGCTTGCAACCATTCGTAACTGTTCACTGTCCTATACACACCCTAATCTCTCCGTCCGAGCAAGTCCAACATGAACTTATCCCGTCACGAGCCCCCAAATGCGAGAGTGAAGGTCGGGGTGAGAGTTTAAAACAGGGAAAGTTTAATTTTTAAAACTCACAATCAACATCTGCGAACCATATTCCTAAACATGCAAAAACACAGGAACTGTGATTGCTACTGTTTGACTCGTTTTCTAGTGGATGATATCACACGTTTGCAGCTTTCCTTCCCTGCATATCATTAACAAAAAAATTCATAATAAAGTAAGTTCATGTGAGAAAAGGGTGTACTAACTACTATTTTTGAGAACACGTGAAAGTTCACTTTATGTTGTTTATTACAACATATTAAAACCCTGTGGCTGATACGTCTGTACGTCGACACATTTATCAAATAAAGTTATAGCTCGTGAGCCTCCAGACAAAATAAATAAGTGTCGCAACTTGTTTTAACACCATGTTCCTGTCTCAAACACCGTTTATGTTCATGCCTATGCGACGACACGTGTTACACTAACAAGACACAGTCACTTTAATTCAGTGCGATGCACAGCTTGTTCCACTGGCTAAATATTCACAACACACAGTAGCACTCGATACAACTTGGTGCAGTCTACGACGAGCAACCACACTTGGCAATTGCCACAAAAAAAATCTAAAGTCTCCACCTGGAGATCCAACGCCGACTGCCTAGAGCGACACCGCCCTGCCAGCTACACCACTTGCTCCCGACTCGTTACTTCCTGCCCTGCCCGCGCCGATAGCCCAACTGCCGGGTTTTTTCCCTACGTCATCAACTTCCCCATGGGAGGTGTTCTAACCGACCTACAACGTACAGCGCTCAGCCAATACATATCTAAAACTTTACTTAAACTCAAAATAATTACACTACACATTAAACAAATTTCTTATTATGTTTTTATATTGGTATAAACATCCTTTGCACTATTTATTACAATCGTGCAATTTCTTATATCATAGATAAGTGATTTACATGAATATTTCAAGATAAAATACACAAGATTAATTGAAAATAAAATGAGAAATTGTTAATATATTACTTTTATAAACAAACATTACCATGCTAGTTGTGTAACTGTCTTGTATTCATTGGTAATTTATTACTTTTCATTGTCAATTAAACATATTACGCCAGATGTGACTATATCAGCTAATGTATTGTTTATTTGTCAACAGGCTATTTTGTAATGAGGGCCTTAAAGGTTCCTGACTGCATCGTATTACTTCAAATGCCAGTAGTATTAGAATATTTTATTTCACGCTGTGCACTGCACTGTGCCTGGCACTCGCCATTGTCCCTCTCCCTCCTCACCGGAAACGAACCTGGAAAATCCTAAGCTGGAACAAGCCACCAACGTCGGCCTGCTCGCTGGCCTCCCGTCAGCTACTACCTATGACCTAACTATAAATGTTGTCACCCAACTGCGTACATACATTGCTACCATAATTAATAAGATTAAAATTGTGTAACATTTAGTGCATTGGCATGGTCAATGTTTGCAGTGAACTTCATACTGTTTAATTATCAAATGCTATTAATTACCAATATTTCTGTTGGGCGGTAATCTCACAAGGCGTACCGGCCCCGGTTCGAATCCGCCCGGCGGATCAACGAAAGGGATCGGAGTGCCGGCTAGCCTGGATGTGGGTTTTAGGCGATTTTCCATAACCCCCCAGGTGAGTACCGGGATGGTCCCCAAGTTCCGACTCAGTTGCACGATTCGCAAAACATTTCGTAACACTTTACACTTTCTCACACATATAACACTATACGCACACATCTGGGATACACATCTGCAGTGTACTTCATACTGTTTAATTACAAATGCTGTTAATTACCAATATTTCTAATGGGCGGTAATCTCACACTCCTTTCACAAAGACAGAGTTTATAACTAATGTAAAATATTGCCCAGGGAAACTACTCATAAACCAAAACAGAAATAAGAAAGTTAATTCATTCAAATATTTAGGTGAGTGGATATCCGTAAACTACAATGAGAAAGAAAGTTTAGAAGAAAGAGCAAAAAAGATGAACATAGTATTCCAGACCACCAGAAACATATAGAAGAAGGCATTGTCATGGGACACCAAAATTAGACACTACAGCACAGTGGTGAAAACAGAGGTTCTGTATGATTCTGAAATACTAACGCTAGTCCAAAAAGGAGGGATCGATAAACTAATTAAAGTGGAGCATACTCGGCCCAAAGACATCAGGAACAGAATGTAACAGACCACGAGCCAACAAAGAAATTTATGAACATGTAGAGAACATAATACATACCATGCGGAAAAGAAGAATATCATTCATTGGCCATTTGGCAAGAATGGAAAATGACAGGCTGGCAAAGCAAATCTTTAATAAAATAATGAAGCTTAAAGGACAACCAGTGTGGCTTACCCAGACTTTAAATGACCTCAAAGAAGCAAACATCGATACACTGGACACACACAACAGAAAATTATACACGAACAAAATTCAGAAAGTCATATTCAGGGAAGAAGAAGAAAGGAAAAGAAAGCAGCCTCCCAACATCGAGCAGCTCCGAAGGCAGAGATCAAAATGCATGAAATTAATTTGGGCAGAAAGGAAGAAGAAGCAAGAAAGCAAGAATTGATCTAACGTGCTCTGTAAAAGTGCCATTCGAATAAATAAATAAAAATAAAATCTCTGTTTTCGACATCTTTTGTGCCTTTGTTGTTTGACGTCTCTCGGTTCCATGCAATAAGTGAAAAGAGTTGTGTGGATGCTCTAACAAAAAAACGCACTGACATGTTTTACGGCCCACTTTAGATTTTGTAGTTTTATAAGTTTTCGCAAACATTTTGGACCAAAATAATAATCTAAATAATAATAAATTAATTAATAAGAGTGTCTTAAACCGTTTCAGGAAAAAAAAAGTTAGGTAGTGGCGGGTTTCGAAACACTGACTTTTCGTATCACAGTCCAGCAGCCTGCCCACTACGCTACAACTATAAATCAAAACAAGAGTTCTTTAATCGGATACTATTGATGGCCGTTGTTAACTGATGTTAATATGGCATTTGTAGACATTAGATTATCATTCATCGTACAAAGAACGATGTGTGTTTGTTAATTCCTCAGTGTGCCGTTGCTTTGAAATGACAACGAGTAAGTTACAATAAGGAAATCATCAAATGCGCGAGGAATGTCACGTGACGTCTCCGAACGGCTGGTTTTCGTTAATTGAATGGAGGGTATCAAGTCTTGGTTATTTTTGCAAATGTGTCTCAAACGCTACGAGATATGAAAAAAAAAAACATAACAGAGCAAAGTTGTAGAGAATTTTCTCCTCTACAAAATCGGTTATTCAATTTTCGTGTCATATGAATAGTTAAGCCGTTATTTTCATTTAAATTTCGAGCTGTCAAAATTCGATCGGAAAGGCCCCTCTTTTAGTGGTATCGTAACCTAAAGTGGGCCAAAAAGGATTTAATAAAGAATTTATAACATAGAAAATGTATTAAAAACCATTCGGATGCTAAAAAAACAGATAGTTCAAATTTTTGCGAGCGACAAGCACATTCTTTTTTTGTATGTGGGACATGGAAGGTCATGGCGCTCTCGCCATGCTCCAGCGCACTTCCACTGTGACCGCGGACAGCCATATCGCATCAGAGTCCGGGATTGGCGCACAACCGTGCCAAGGCCGGGCTGCGGCTTTCCGCTAGTTCCGGAGCACACCAAAACCCAACACGAGCGACACACTGCTGCCCTACTACTGAATGAACCTGTGAAAAAACTACTGGAACAGAATAATGTTACTGGGCGGGAGAGAAAGGCAGGACGCAAACGCATGCACGCACACACGCACGCACACACACACACACACACACACACACACACACACACACACACACACAGAGAGAGAGAGAGAGAGGGGGGGGGGAGCACCATTCAAAAAACTCAATGTTACAATCAAACCGAAAGATTACTTTTGAAACAAGCGAGTTAGACACAGTACCAGTGGCACAACGGGCACGCGGTTAAAACGCTGTACACTTCCGAGGGAGGTCAACCAGGCCCAGGCCACCGTCCAGAACACATGTGGCACCCCCGACTTCACCTACATTTTATATGGGCACGCATCCACATCGAGACCAAGATGTGGCGCTCTGTGACCAGTTGGTACCTCGGCCTCTGAAGAGTGGGATCGCGGGTGCCAAGGGGCAAAATGACCGTCTTGCGAAGGTTGAGCTCTGCTCCGGAGGCGCGTTCATAGGTGGACAGAACATCGCGAGCTGTATCAAGATCCACTGGCTCAGGTACAAAAATGCCGACATAATCGGCGTAGGCCATGTACGAGAGTCGTGCGGTGTAAATGAGGATACCATCGAGAGGGCGATTAAGGGACCTCAACAAAGGGTCAACACCTAGGGCTAGGGCTAGGAGAAACATTGAAAGCGGGCAACCCTGGCATACAGAGCGCCCTATTTGTATAGGGGGCGTGATCCAACCATTGACGGAGACCACCACAGATAAGATTCCAGCCGCGATTTTAGTGGCTGCTGCATGGCCTACCGCATCCCTTTACACTGCGGATGCGTGAAAGATGTTTCTTTGGAAGACACCACAAGCTTGGAACGGGAACACTACTTTGTACATGACCGTCTTAAGTTTGCCTTCGATGTAGGTGGAATTTACCGACCACCTCATCGGAAGATGATGACGGAATTGAAATCGGTACTCCATAATGGGCTCGGTCACTGTTGCAGTGAACGTACAGACTTCGAACGTCAATCGGTGAAATTGAAAGAAGTTTGTTTCCTTTGGTCAAATTGACCTACATTTTCACTTACTAAAAATAGGCCGCGGCGGAGCAGCCGAGCGGTCTAAAGCGTCTCGCTGCGGAGCGCGCGGTTGCTCGCCGTGGAGGTTCGAGTCCTCCCTGGGGCATGGGTGTGTGTGTTTGTCCTTAGGTTAGTTTACCTAGGTTTAAGTAGTTTGTAAGCTACGGACTGATGACCACGCAGTTTCGTCCGATAGATCTACAAACATTTGGACATTTTTTTTACTAAAAATAGTCTTCGAGAAACTGATACGTTTAGTGAAAGAAAGAACGAGATTTTAGCACCCAGAAATCGATTAATATCACAATCGGAGAATAGTTCGGAATCTATGGGCTGAAATTCAAGTTCATTGGAAACCGCAAGTTGGTTAATGTTTTATCAGAAACTTTAAGCGTAAGTTATAACCTAAAAAAATCCTTTTTTGTCCTGTCGTCCGACAGTTGTTTTATGGTGTCTCTCTCTGTCTGTCTCTTGCTCTCTCTCTGCCTTCACAATAAGGGGTCATTAAATGTGTATATATGTATATTGCTGGGGCCGAGCGGTGGGTTCCCAGCTTTATGTCAGGATGAGGCGTGGAACCTGGAGGAGCGCCAGAGGACGATAATAAAACAGAATTAAAGTTTACACGTTTATTCCACAGCATATAATAATTCGGATGAAGGCGCTAGCAGTAGGTGGCGTTGGCGTCGCCTTCGGGCGCGTCCGCTCGCCTTCAGGCTGCGACCTCCGTGTTCCGACTGCTGTGAGCCATCTGGACGGTAGTGCCCGCGCCGCGAAATCTGGGAGTCGAAGCAGAGACTGTTATTGAGAAGTACTCGGTCCCTTCTCCAGTCAATGCAGCTGCTAGTGGATCCATGCGTGGACCCCCGTGAAGTCAGATGCCGTGCTGATACCCGACTCTGGATACTGGCTGGCAGGATTAGCACCAGAGTGCTAACTCGACGACAGAAACATTGGCCTTTGGTAACCAACCACTGAAGACCTCGCTGGCCTCAGGCAGTAACCAAAGTGTTGTGAAGTCATCAGCACAGTGGATCACCATCTACCCCGGATGATAAATTCGGCCGAAAATTTTTCAAAGGGCCAAATGGTCTTCAGAAAGGATAGAATAAATAAAACAGGGGGTGGCGTGTTTATTGCTGTTACAAACGGTTTATCCTGCAACGAAATTGAGGCAGATACTTCCTGTGAATTGGTCTGGGTAGAGGTTATACCTGACCACCGAAATAAATTAATAATTGGATCTTTTTATCGGCCCCCTGACTCAGACGATGCGGTTGCAGAAATGTTCAAAGAAAGCTTGAATCATATTTCAAATAGGTATCCGAAGCATACTGTTATAATCGGTGGCGACTTTAATTTACCCTCGATATGTTGGCATAATTACGTATTCAAAACCGGAGGCAAATATAAAACATCGTCCGAACTAGTTCTGAATGCTTTTTCTGAGAACTACTTCGAACAGTTAGTTCATGAACCCACTAGAATAGTACGTGGTTGCGAAAATACTCTTGATCTCCTAGCAACAAATAATCCCGAGATAGTAAAGAGCATCAAAACAGATACAGGGATTAGCGAACATCGAGTTGTAGTAGCGAGACTGAATATCGAAATTCCCAAATGCACAAAAAATAAACGAAAAATATATCTATTCAATAAAGCAGATAAAAATTCGCTTCACGCTTTCCTGAGTGATAGTCTCCAGTCCTTCAAAACTAAAAATGCGAGTGTAGATCAGTTGTGGCTTACATTCAAAGACATAATATCAGTAGCAATCGAGAGATTTATATCAAATAAATTAATAAAAGAGGGGGCTGACCCCCCGTGGTACACAAAACAGGTCAGATCACTGTTGCAGAAACAAAGAAAACGCATGCAAAATTTAAAAAGACACAGAATCCGCAAGACTGGCAATCTTTTACTGAAACTCGCAACCTAGCGCGGACTTCAATGCGAGAATCTTATAGTTGTTTCCACAACGAAATCCTGTCTCGTAATCTTGCAGAAAATCCAAAGAAATTCTGGTCATATGTGAAGTACACTAGCGGCAAAACACAAATAATACCTTCACTACGCGATAGCAATGGTAATACTACCGACGACAGTACTGCTAAGGCAGAATTACTCCAGTATTCAATCCAAGAACAGCTGCCAGCATGCGAAACTTAGAAGTAGATGTTCCTGGAGTAGTAAAACAACTTAAGTCACTAAACAAAAATAAATCTTCCGGGCCAGATTGTATACCAACTAGATTCCTCTCAGAGTATGCTGATGCAATAGCTCCGTACTTAGCTATAATTTACAACCGATCACTCAGCGAAAGATCCGTACCCAAAGACTGGAAAGTTGCCCAAATTACTCCAATATTCAAGAAAGGCAATAGGAGTGATTCCCAAAATTACAGGCCTATCTCATTGACGTCGATTTGCAGTAGGATTTTGGAACATATACTTTGTTCGAATATTATGTACTACCTCGAAGAGAACGACCTATTAACCAATAGTCAACACGCATTCAGAAAGTATCGCTCTTGCGAAACACAGCTTGCCCTTTATTCACATGAAGTGTTAAGTGCCATCGACAAGGGATCTCAAATCGATTCCATATTTCTGGATTTCCGGAAGGCTTTTGATACTGTACCCCACAAGCGGCTTCTAATGAAATTGCGTGCTTATGGAATATCTCCCCAATTGTGCGATTGGATTCACGATTTCCTATCAGATAGGGCACAGTTCGTTGTAATTGACGGTAAGTCATCGCGTAAAACAGAAGTGATAACTGGCGTTCCACAGGGAAGCGTTATTGGTCCCCTACTCTTCCTCGTGTTTATAAACGATTTAGGAGATAATCTGAATAGCTCCCTTAGACTGTTCGCGGATGATGCTGTCGTTTATCGGTTAGTGAAGTCAACAGAGGATCAAAAGCAACTGCAAAGCGATTTAGACAAAATTTCTACTTGGTGCGAAAATTGGCAATTGACACTAAATAAAGAAAAGTGTGAAGTAATACACATGACCACTAAAAGAAATCCGCTGAACTTCAATTACGCGATAAATCAGTCAAACCTTAAGGTCGTAAATTCTACCAAATACCTAGGAGTTACAATTACGAACAACTTTGACTGGAGAGAACACATAGAAAATATTGTGGGGAAGGCGAACCAAAGGTTACGTTTCATTGGCAGAACGCTTAGACGATGCACCAGCTCCACCAAAGAGACTGCCTACATCACACTTGTGCGTCCTCTCTTGGAGTACTGTTGCCCCTTATGGGACCCTCACCAGGTGGGACTGACGGAAGATATTGAGAAGGTTCAGAGAAGGGCAGCTCGTTTTGTTTTATCACGTTACGGGGGGGAAAGCGTCACGGAAATGTTGCACGAATTGGGGTGGAAATCATTAAAAGAAAGACGTTATTCATTGCGGCGTGATCTGTTTGCGAAGTTTCAATCACCGACTTTTAGTTCTGAATGTGAAAATATTTTGCTAGCACCCACCTACTTAGGGAGACATGACCATCCCAATAAAATAAGAGAAATCAGATCGAAAACGGAACGATTTAGGTGTTCTTTCTTCCCGCGCGCTATTAGAGAATGGAACGGTAGAGAAAAGTTATGAAGGTGGTTAATGAACCCTCTGCCAGGCACTTAAATGTGATTTGCAGAGTATCGATGTAGATGTAGATGTAGATGATGGTTAGTACGATGTATGGCATCATCCAGACTCCATCTCCTAGCTGCCTCTAGCAGCTACCAGAGTGTACTGCTATCTGTGACAAAGACTGAGCACAGTGATTAAGCCAGTGAATCGACGACAACCTCCTGAGCATCGTCGATCCCGAAGACCAAGTGACTGCTACTTCTAACAGCGGGAGTAAATATAATAGATTTTTCTGAAGCTATGATGTATGAAACGGCTCGAATGAGTTCCACTTGAAAATGCTGTTTCACCCGACGTGCCTTTACTGCTGACGCATCTGCACACTTGTTACAGAGTTACGTGTAGTAACGAAATGTTTACTAGCTGCCTCTGTCTGACAGCCGTCTCACTCACTCAGCAGTGCGCTGACAGTACGCAGCGTCTGCCGTCGTCACGCAAGACAAGCCAGCATTTCTACTACAGAGCTGCTGACCTGATTCTGTCCAGCAATGGTGAGCAATCCAAGATATTAAACACGTTTCCCTGTCACAATTTTTGTTGTGTAACAAGATATAAGTGGTACAGTTCCTTATGCAATTACGGTACATCCAAAAAACACACACACACACACACGCACGCATTGACATAAACAAAGATAGAACAAACAAATTCAACAGTTGTCAACTCGAACCAAAACAAAAACACGACACAAACAAAATTGCATGTTCACGGAATGTATGACATTAACTGCGAATGGGTAAAGTTGCAAATGTGTACCTAACCGGGATTCGAACCCGGGTCTCCTGCTTTCTAGGCAGTTGCAGCTGACCCCTACACCACTGGGGACACAGTGATCATCACACCTGCACGGAATTACTCAAGCACGCCTCCCGTTAGATACAAATTTGCAACTTTACCCTGCCCACTAGAACTCAAACTCGTAGTCAGTACTGATTCTCGTAAAGGTAAGGGCCTAGGAGTAACTCCACACTGAAGAAAAGATCATTGCCCGTATCGGCAAATTGTATAAGTTTATATATATATAGTGTCTGTTCTTTCGGACAAGTCGGAAAGCACAGACACACCACATATATATAACTCGTAAAATGGTATGTGCCTAAAGGTGCTAGCTGTGAAGTGCTGAAAAACAAAAACGCCAAAGAAACAATTGAAGCAAAACAACCTGAAGTCACTAATGAGTACTACATGTAAAGCAGGAGCCACGTACGTAATATTGTAAGAAATAACATGCTAATATCAGTAACTATATTTATATAACGCACCAGAACTGTTTATAACCTCAAATACTAAGAAACGTTAAAAAATATTGTAACACCTAATCATGTATATATTACAGGCCACTGATGATGCCTTCCAAATAAAGGCGAAATGCATATGGCAATAAAAAAACTCAAGTCAGTTGCATAGACGGGTGCTGTTTAACAGAGTGGTGATTCAGTTGTATGAAGTGACCAGCAAAGGTGGTGTACGTCTGCTTCAGCTTTTCAGTGTTTTCCGATTTCAAAATTATCTTATTCTAAACTTCACACTTTTCTTCCACACATATAGTGAATGAGAGTCATTAAAGATTAATGTAATTTAATTTCGTTCATCATAGTCGGGTGTTTATGGATAGCCTGTAACTGTATTATTCATTGATTTAAATCATGAAAAACTCCACGCATTACGTAATTTTTACTCTTAGCACAATACAATTCATGAATTTTTCTCCCTTTTATTATACTTGTTTATATAAATACAATGTGACGTTTCCATGTGTGATGTAATGAAACTCTTGCACAGCTATAGTCATTTTGAGATTATTGCAATAAGGAAATTCGTCAAAATAAATCTTTGACTTTTTTCTTTTTTTACGCTAAATAATATTTCTATCTCTACTTACAAGTATTATGGCTGCTTCATTGCAGTAGGTATCACAAGACAAAAACCGTCACTTACATTGTTTGTTTTTGTTATTGTCTGTGATATTCTGTGTAATGGAGGAGCCATAATAACCTTCAGCAGACAGAGAAAAATACTAAGATTAGGATAAAATAGGCACAACAAGATTTAGTTTGGCTGTCTGAACTTCAGTAACCTAAAAAAAAAAAAAAAAAAAAAAAAAAAAAAAAAAAAAAAAAAAAAAAAAGGCAACCACAGTCCAAGAGTGGTAGAAAATCACACACTGAAATGTCTGAAAAATACCGTACTTATGCAAACAAATGTACTGTAAAATGCAAATAAATTCTCGAAAAGTGTTTGTAACAAGCAATAAACTTAACTAAACGGTGTAGTTTTTCGTTATTTAAAGCATGGAGGTTAATTTACGTATGACTGCACAACTTTAATACATAAATTGAACAAACCTGCGAGATTCATTGTTACTTCAATGACACCACGAAATATCTTGAGTACGTCAACAGAAATTTCTCATTTTACCCGTATCTCGTATATTCATAAAACCTGTCTGGTAGTACCAATAACTGAAGATATTGTATACAGTGTTCACTACTTTCTCTTTTCGAGAGAGATGTAGCTCATTCACATGTATCTTATGCCTTTCTGTCATTTTCGCCCTTTTCCGCACTCATTCAGGATCGGCACTGTGTTAAACGTGGATTTGGTATGTGTTAATATTTACAAGGGTGGCCGGATGCCCTCCCTGCCGCCACCGCATGCCCCCCCCCCCCCCATATGTGTGCGTATAGTGTTATATGTGTGAGAAAGTGTAAAGTGTTACGAAATGTTTGCGAATCGTGCAACTGAGTCGGAACTCAGTACGCCTCCCCGTCTCGGAAAGCGGTGCGTCAGACCACACGGCTAACAGAGCCGGTCATGGATCTGATGTCTTTATCCGCAAAATCCGCATTGTAGTACTCATTTCCAGGCACAAAAGTATTTTGGAATCCATTGCACCCCATGAAAATAAAAAACTCAAAATGTTCAAATGCTTGTAAATCTATTGGACTTAACTGCGTTGGTTATTTAGTCCCTATGTTTACAAACAACTTAAAATGAGGTAAACTAGCCTAAGGACAACACAAACACCCACGCCCCGGGGAGGACTCGAACCTCCGACGACGACCAGTACCGCGCTCCGCAGCGAAGCGTTTTAGACCGCTCGGCTACGCCAGGAAATTGAAATGTAATCTACTAATCTACGTCACTCACAAAATAGATTACATAGTAATGGTGAGAGACCTTCAACTTCTCGAAGTCCAGCCCGGATTTCGAATGATCCACAAGATTCGCCTCTGAATTTAAAGTTTGATTTTGTTCTTCAGGATAAATCCAGTGAAGCTGAAGAGTTTGTGGTGAAATCCAAATTCCGAGGGGGTTTTAAGTAATGGCTCCCAATGGAAACAGTCACACGCATTCCTGAAATAAAAAAAAAATGGTGATGCACTTGTTGTTCCTCATAATTTAATGTTTCATTTTCCACTTTAATGATATGATCAAGACAGCTTCTTACATCTACATCTACATCTGCACGGGATACTCTGCATATCACATTTAAGTGCCTGGCAGAGGGTTCTTCGAACCACCGTTAAACTATTTAACTCCCATTATATTGTCGAATAGCGCGCGGAAAGAAAGAACACGTGAATCTATCCGTTCGAGTTCTGATTTCTCGTATTTTATTGTGATGGTCATTTCTACCTATGTAAGTGAGAGTCAACAATAAATTTTCGCATTCGGAGGATAATGTTGGCGGTTGGAGTTTCGTAAGTAGCCCACGCCGCAGCGATAAGCGCCGTTGTTATAATGATTCCCATCCCAGATTCTGTAGCATTTCCGTAACGCTGTTCCCCTCTATCGTGACAATACGAAACTAGCTGCCCTTCTTTGGACTCTTTCGATGTCCACCGTCAAACCCACCTGATATGGATCCCACACTGGGCAGCAATACTCCAAAAATGAACGGACAAGCGTAATGTGTGCAGTTTCTTTAGAAGTGTTGCATCTTTTAAGGGTTCTGCCAATAAAACGCAGTCTCTGGTTCGTCTTTCCCACGACATTATCTACGTGTTCTTTCCAGTTTAAGGTATAGGTATTTTGTGGAGTTTACAGCCTTCACATTTGATTGATTTATCTTGTAAACAAAGTTAACAGATTCCTTTTCGTACTGATGTGGACGACTTCACACTTCTCATTATTTAGAGCCAATTGCCAATTTTACATCATAGTGATATCTTATTCAGATAGTTCTGCAGTTGATTTTGATCTTCAGATGATTTTATTAGAAGGTAAATGACGGCGTCGTCTGCAAACAACCTAAGAGAGCTACTTAGATTTTCGCCTAGATCTAATATATAAAGCAGAATGTCCGTATGTTTGTACGTGTTGCATACAAATCTACAGTTTTGTACCAATCTTTATGAAATTTTGTAGACGTAAACTTCAATCCATGAGGACGGTCGCCATAAGTCCAAAAATCACATACAATATATAGTTCACGCGATATGACGTCATAAACAATGAGAAGCGCAAAAAAACTGCTGCATTTTGCGACAATGCTGCTCATTTTCTCCTAAACCATTGGATCAATTTCAACCAAATTTGGTACACACATTCCTTACCGTGAGGTAACAATTGCTGCATGGTTAAGAATCACATACGGTACATAGTTCAAAAGATATTACGTCATAACCAATAGAAATAGCAAAAATGCCATATAATGCGGCGAGACTTTCGAAGTACACTGTATGAGAAAGACAGTACTTAGCGACTTGCAACAAACGTTAAACATAATTTCAAACCTTTATTAAACTTTTTCTCGCTGGCAACCACAGTAAAATGATGAAAGGAAAAATGTTTCTCGCTTACTACTTTTCCGCTGTTTCTGTTGTTGTTGTTGGGTGTTTAAAGGGGGCTGAACGGCTGGGTTATCAGTCCCCTGTGCTGTTTATGGAGTAAAACTACGGCTCTCGGTATGACGTTACAATTTATAATTTGACCACTACAAATTGTAGCGACAGGAAATTTTACAGACAGTATACACATACATAGTTGAATGTAGCTTCTAAGTTGTATCACATTCCGACACGTAGTTCATGAGATATGAGCACGTAAACAGTAACGTTCATGGAAAACCGCTCCATCACGCACCAAGTTTTAATCTATTACTTCTTTACTACTAATTGTATTCCCAAGAGATTTTACAGAAATACAGACCTTATGCAAATAGATATATACCTGAAAAATGGAAATATTAAATAAATAAATACCGGGCAACGTCGTTTATGTAAATAAGGAACAGCAGGGGACCAATAACACTACCCTGAGGAACGCCCGATATCACCTCTGTTTTAGTCGCTGCCTTACCATTAGTCGATGCCTTACCATCGATTACTACGAACTGTGACCTCTCTGACAGGAAATCTCCTATCCAGTCGCAAATTTGGGGCGATATACCATAACCACGCAATTTGATTACAAACCATATGTGATGGGGATCGAAAGCCGCCTTGGTATTTGCAAAGTTCGTAGTCGAGCTATTCCTGAATTCTTGTGAAGATAATTCTTCTGCCCACTAAGTGCGACCACGCCGTCGGCTGATGTTTTCCGTCAGCCTGTGACGACGGATTGTCGGCGCCCCTGTGAACGCAGCCTTACAGAGAAGGGCTCTCAGGTGAGCAGATGTTGATGGACAGTGAGCTGCGACAGGCCAGTGCAGCGACGCCAGACGGCGCTGTTTACTCGCAGAGATAGCGCCGAGTGTGGGAGGGGGGGGGGGGGATGGCAGCCGTCAGCTCTCGGGACAAGGGGGCCTGTCTTCTGTCACTGCGGCGCGCCGCCACAAAAACTCCGGCCCAGGGGAGAACCTCACGACAAGCTCCGTAGTGCAGCAAAGTGGACCAAACATACCTCGGCTGAATGCGACGCAGGCTCTACTTGTGTAGCCAGCATCGCTCCTCTTATACAAGTATTGCGACTGTGTTCGAACCTCTTCCGATTGTTTGAGTCTGTGATTATTGTGCATTGTCTGTCTTGTACGTTTCAGTCGCCTTTGCTCACAGTAAGCGGTAACTTCGCTAATATCAAGATAGTCTCATAGTATTCGATCTACGATCTGAAATAGTTTCCATTATATCATAATACGATTTATTATCCATAACACATAATTAACAACAGCGTCAAGGGTAACGCACTTGATTATGTCGAATGTCCTTTTTAGTGATAATCAACTTACTTT
Organism: Locusta migratoria; assembly: GCA_026315105.1. Taxonomy (NCBI): domain Eukaryota; kingdom Metazoa; phylum Arthropoda; class Insecta; order Orthoptera; family Acrididae; genus Locusta; species Locusta migratoria. The sequence goes on from CM048744.1 coordinate 383,568,551, forward strand.
GTTATTTTTGGAGCGCTTCCAGACATAGAACTTCAGTTGGCGGGCGGGGGAGGGGGGCGGGGGGCTGCATGGTGCCGCGTACGGCTTGCAGATCCCGTGGATTAGATTACATTTCAGGAAGAAAATGGCTATCTGTAGGGCAAAGTACATTCCACCACACACCGTATGTGGACGCAAAGAAACTATCAATCAAATGTTGTCTAAAGCCCTGAATATAAGATAAACAAGCTAGTTATCAGATCAGACACGAATTAGCGATATTGTTTCCCCAGCGTCACGTTGAATACAACGTTTAATAGAAATGTACCACTCTTTAAAAAATATTTAAAAAATAATTTTCCGTTGTCATGCTGTTCACGTTCCTTGTATTGCAGGACGGTAAAATTTTTTTGTGGTGCCATAATATAATCTTTCGTCAGTAGATGGCGTTCACAGGACGTCAAACAATCTGTAAACATGGTTACAGATCGGAAAGGGACTTGTAGTCATTGTCGATGTATTCAGTCAGTGAAAACATCGATAATGGGTCAAAGAAAGGAGCTTTCAACAACAAAAAAAGTTCTTCAATCGCGTATTTATGTGCAGTCGGTCTTACTATGCGACAAATAGCACCTCGGGATTTCCTTGTGCCGGCCGCGGTGGCCGAGGGGACTGAGGCGCTCCAGTCACGAACTGCACGGCCACTACGGTCGGGGGTTCGAATCCCCCCTCGGGCATGGATATTTGTGCCGTCCTTAGTGTTAGCTAGTTCATAAGTAGTTTGTAAGTTTAGGGACTGATGACCCCGTAGTTAAGTCCCATAGACTCTACAAACATTTGAACATTTTTGGATTTCCTTGTGACGTGTTAATTATAACATGCAGAGACATGTGGATAGTGGTCAGAATATGGACCAATCTCGCAAGGAGAGGCCAAACGTGCCAAAAAAGTGATGACAAATATGTAGTAGTCACAAGGAAACATAATCTCTTGAAAACAGCGTCAGTTTAGCTGCCTGCCAACCTCATTTTAAATTTTCCGGGTTACTGATCTTTTCATGCTGTTGAGTCCTGCAGGGAGGCCAAGCCAGTGAGTCCTGGCCGTTTCTAAAGCGCTTCTAGGTGGCACCACAGGGAGAGAGGTGCCGAGTCCATAGCTTCGTTCGAGTGGCGCTGCTGACGGTCAGGAACAGTTTGAGGCGTTCGAGTGGCACTTCTGACTCTTGCTGACGATATCTGACTGGCCAATCTGGTGTTCGAGTGGCGGAGCTGATAGTTGGCGACCGAAAGTTTAAGTCAGCGGATTTTCGTCAAACTGTTTTCTGACTAACTCCAAAGCCTTTAACAAGCCTCGGCCAAAAGACAAGCCTGCACATTTACGAAGAGGTTTGTGTTCCAAGTCTTCCATTTTCTCTTGATTGAGGCTGAGTTTGTATATTAGACAGGCATTCTTTCAACTTATGTGGCCTTCTAATACAGTACGTCCCATTTTTATTACACCCATACATACTATGAATGAAAGGTGTGGAAATTTTCATAACACAAATTTAAAGATGAATGCGTATGTTTTTACAGTTTGGATTGTGATATATTCGCCTGAAAATGAAGTAAAAATAGTCTTACTGAGATTTTCTGTGCCATCTGTAAATGAAGTGATTGACACATAAGAATAATATAGTTCACAACAGGCATTAGCAGTGATAGATTTTTATAACCGACATATGTGCCACTATAGCGTCTCACAGTTACTGTTCCGTGTTTCTCTTTGTGGTTATATATTATAGAAATCTATTAGTGTCAATGTGGGCGTTTCTACACGAAATGTGTAACTTCTGGGAAAATCATGTACGATGATAATTCTTGCAAAACACCTGCAAATTTTTGTATGTTTCATTTTTTAAATTTTATTGTAACTCATAATAATGGGACAAAATGCATATGAAGTTGTATGTTACCAAATATTCCTTTCACACACAACTATCCTAATTTACCTCATTTTTGTATGAGGTTTTGTCAGGTTAAATTGGCTACATTATTTATAAACGGAGACACATGTTTACGTATATTTTGCGTTTTGTCGAAGTTTATGATCAGAATTTAATCCACAATGTATTTCTAATGGCGGAATGCACACTGTCCGTCGCCGCTCCGCCAACTCACGTAAACGTGAGCTTTCTCAAGAAGAATGTTTTGATGGAATGGTCGTCTGGTAACATCGCGACTCTCAAGTTAACCTAGTTTCGTCACGCGAATTTTATACTCGACAGATACACGGTTTGCAGGCAAATGTGTCTTGTTAATCTTTATTATTATACTTTGATTTAACGGTAAATTGCAAATGTTTCATGACGACTTAAATAGTTTTCTCAATTGAGAAATGCATGACATATCGCCAGTCATAACTTCACTTTCAACATTGATAGAGAGAAAAGATGCAAACTAGCGCTATGGGTGGCCAATATGCGAAACAGGTGAAATAAGCGTTCGAGTTGGCTTCGGAGTTGGCAACTGTCAAAAAGCGCGCATGCGCAGTAGAGGCCTTTCAAATCGTCAGCAACTGTCAGGAACTATCAGCTTTTGGGCCACTCGAACGAACCTCATGTGAGACGGAAAATGAGCCTTCGGGGAAGGCACCCATCCATAACACAGCGACAGGGGCGTGTGGCGGCACAGACAAATATATCTGTGGTGGCGGTCAGCGGACCCCATTGCTTTGGTACCTGCGAGTGAACCCCCCTACAGCGCCGGGAATCCTGGCGCCGGTGTGGCGGACACCAAGGGGCGTCGAAATTTGCGTCGTGATCGCCCTGGGAACGGCAGAGCCACACCAAGACATACTGATAAGTTCAGGTCTGTGACCGACCCGCGGAGGAATACGTACTGCGCAAACGGCTATGTGGGCGTGTTGCGCGGGAACGGTCGTCATTTGACTGCACTGAGCGGGAGGACAGTTTTTCGAAGCTATCTTGGCGCCGTGTCCGCGCATTGGAGGAAAACTGGCGGCTAGAGAGCGATTGGCTATTGCATTCTAGTGAGGGGGTAGCCTTGTGTTTTGCGAGAAGAGTGCGGAGCAGCGCTCCAGAAGGGACTTCGTTTTAGGCAGCCGACGAGTATGGTTGGCCGTGCACAGCATGAGCGGATACCGCTGCGGAGTGCACACCATGACCCGGAAGTTGCGCATGAGCAGCAGAACCACACGTGTGCATAACTTCTGGTCGGTCCTGCTCTACACTATATTGAGGCCGCATTTACAGCAACCACTGTAGACTGACTTCATCATGCGAAAAACAACTAGCTCTTTATTCACACAAGTGATGTGTGCTATTGACATAGGTTCGCAAATTGATTCCGTATTCCTTGATTTCCAGAAGGCTTTTGACACCGTACCTCACAAACGGCTTTTAATCAAATTGCGTGATTACGGTATATCGCCCCAAATTTGCTACTGGATAGGGGATTTCCTCTCAGAGAGGACACAGTTCGAAAGTAATCGATGGTAAGGCATCGACTAAAACATAGGTGATATCGGGCGTAGTGTTATTGGTCCTCTACTGTTCCTTATTTACATAAACGATTTAGGGAAAAATCTAAGTAGCTCTCTTAAGTTGTTTGCAGATAACGCCGTCATTTACCGTCTAGTAAAATCATCTGAAGATCAAAACCAACTGCAGAACGATTTGAATATCTGTATGGTGTAAAAATTGGCAATTGACTCTAAATAATGAGAAGTGCGATGTCGTCCACATGACTACGAAAAGAAATCCGTTAAACTTTGTTTACATGATAAATCAATCAAATGTAAAGGCGGTAAACTCCACAAAATACGTAGGAATTACAATTACTTCTGACTTAAATTGGAAAGAACACTGCGCTTTATTGGCAGAGCCCTTAAAAGATGCAACAGAACTACTAAAGAAACTGCGTACACTACGCTTGTCCGTCCTTTTATGGAATATTGCTGCCCAGTCTGGGAGCCTTATCAGGTGGGTTTGACGGAGGACATCGAAAGAGTGCAAAGAAGGGCAGTTCATTTCGTATTGTGGCGATAGACGGAAGACAGCGTTACGGAAATGATACAGGATCTGGGATGGGAATCATTACAACAGCGACGCTTATCGCTGCGGCGTGGGCTGCTTACGAAACTACAATCACCAACATGCTCCTCAGAATGCGAAAACATATTGTTGACTCCCACTTACATAGGTAGAAATGATCATCAGAATAAAATACGAGAAATCAGAGCTCGAACGGAGATATTCAGGTGTTCATTCTTCCCGCGCGCTATTCGAGAATGGAATGGAAAATAAAATAGTATAACGGTGGTTCGATGATCCCTCTGCCAGGTACTTAAATGTGATTTGCAGAGTATCCCATGTAGATGTAGAGGTAGATTCAGGTGCTTGCTTGTGTATGTTCTGAGACCGGTTATTTTTCCACCTATTGCGCTTTGTCGACTTGGAGTTTCAGATTCACTTTTCAGACACCGTCTGAAACTTGTGTCTGTCGACCTGAGTTTCATAGAAGAATGAATAGGCTCCGCAAGTTTGAATCAGCAGTACCGACGCGCTGTTGACGTTATTGCTAGCTCTGGTGTCAATTGCGCACTCGACAATCTTCTGTCTAATACACACACTCTGAGTTGGCGAGACATAGCCGAGCCTGTGGTTTCGTTAGACACGGTGTGCTTACCGTGGACACAGAGGCTGAGAATAGGGCATTCATGCTTCTGTCTTGAGAAGTTTTCTCTTTCGATCAGACCGCGATTTTCATCACTCCATGCACTTCGGCCGCCGACCCAGTTGCAGCGACGCCGGCTTCAGCAGCGTTTGGTTGAGTATTGCTTGCAACTGCTTATCCGGGCGAGATTTAGGATTCTTCCTTTCGGTTGTTTTCTTAAACATCGTTTTGTGTGGAAAGCTCTCGTAATTATAGCACGCTCCCTTGGTCTCCTTCGTGTCGTGAGTTATTTGCTGCTGTTCGAAACTACTGTTATAGTCATTTATTAGTGTCGTTTTTGTATTTATTCATGTACTGTAATCTGAAATTGGTTGACATTTTCAAAGTTCTCAGAACTGTTCCTATTTTGGTCAATTAATGGATTTTACTCTAATACTGTTTTTGTGAAGTAAATTAAATACATTCTCAACCTGCATCTGATTCTGTAGTTAGATTCGCTGATTTTCATTACATTTTGGTGAATATTTGTTTGTCAAGAGGACAGATCTCTTTTAGGGCACGTTTGAGTAATTGTTAGAAGGGATCTGCCAATCCACCCCCTTCCCTGTGCTTCTTATTTCACACATATCTGCACCTCGCAAATCGCACAACCTAACCACAAGCTAGTAACTTTACACAGTGAACGCCCGTTACGGCATGTAGCGTGTGGGCAAAATAACATGTCGCTTTGGGAAGTAAATCAGTAAAAAAAAGGACTTTTCACAGACGAATACAGGTTTCAGGTCTTTGGCAGAAACCGAAAGCAAATTTGTTTGCCGGTATCTAGCTGAACAAATGTTTCCCCATTACCTGGCGCTGTATTAGAGGCAGTAAGACTGGTGATTTCGTACATAAAAAATAGAACTATTAACAAAGAGGATTACCATCGCATTCTGCAGTATCATGGACAAGGTTTGATTGGCAAGGGAATCGCCCTGCATCAAGATTACAACCACAAACTGTGCAAAGCGTATTTTAAAAATTTTGAATAAAAAGAACGAACTGAAAAATATTATCTGGCCATCCCAATCCCCCACCCCAATGTAAGTAAACAGCTTTGGTATCACTTGTATAAAACAGTTATGTTGTGACGTGGCTGTTCGACACAACGCCGGCGGTCTACAGACATCGCGGCGCCACTTATGATAACTCGCTCCACAGAACTTCGACCGCCGAGGGCGCCTCAAGTGTCGTACCGTTATGCGTGTTAACCTTGCCACTTAAGTGAAACGTTGACCCGTCAAAAAAGATTATGTCGTCCAAGAAATGTTCAGCGTCATACACTCAGCCTAAAATACCCGCACAGAAGTTCTTCCGGGCAATCTTATCAGTGTCTTTAATTGCTTGTAAAAGCGACAATCTGTACGGTTTCAAATGCAAACTTTTATCAACACACGCCAAACTATTGTGTGTGGGACTTGCAGTTATCGAAATGCACGCTGGGTCGATTTCGTAGGGCTGTTGACAAACTGTGTCTCACTTGATCAACGACTTCGTCAGATGTGCTTGGAGGACCTGGTACTTTCTTATGTCCTACTGAGCAACCCGTTTCTACAAAACATTTAGGCGTACTTAGTACGAAATTTACGCTGAACTATTGTCGCCGACTTTGATTCTTCAAACCAAAACACCAGCTAGCACGTTCGGGTCCAGTGAAGGCAGCCATCTTTAACGTAACTGCCGCTAGCGCTTGTTACGGCGCGGTTCTGCACTAGCGAACTACGCGAGGCAAAACTTGATGCGTTTTCCCTTGAAACAACAATAAAACCATCTCTTTACCTCTTTTTTAATAAATATATATTAATTTTCGAAGTTGTAAGGTCCCTTTTCAAACACCCTATATAAATATTGATATGGTGTCTCTTCACTTCAGACATGACCGAAAGAGCAGACACCATTGGTTGACAATAACGGTTGTAATTTTACGTATTCGAAATATTGAAACATTTCGACCGTTTCATGGCATTGAAATAAATTCAACGGAGAAGTTTAAAATTTGTGCTGGACAAGGATTCGAACCCGGATTTTCCGCTTCGGGCTAGCGGTCGTCTTAACCAATTGGGCTATCCAGGCACGCTTCCCGTCCACCTCAATTTCTGAACATTACGATGGTAGTACCCCGTGCAGATTACTTCGTCTTGCTTGGAGCCTAAACTGGATTCACACAAAAGTGGCAAGTATTAATGCGTCCACATTGAAACTGCCAACTGTCTGTTAGGGGCATATTTACAATTATTAATATGGTACCTGTTCTTTTTGGACCTCTGCGAAAAGAACAGACAGCATATCAATAATGGGCTTATGAGTACAGGGTGTCCCAAAACGAATGACCCGATTTCACCTTGTAATAATATTGAGACAAATGTCACTAGATAACTGGACGCTAGATGTGATCGCCGTGGTCTAGACTTTCAGAAAAAAATCCGCTGACCTGGATCGTGGAACCAGTCTCGCGCAATATGGCGTACGCACAACAGAAGGCGTATTGTGCTATTGAACTGAGTCGTACTTAAGCAGTGATCGCAGTTAAGTGGACGTTTCATATTCCATTTCGTGCTAAACCACCATCACCAAAGAACATTCGACAGTGGTGTGAACAATTTGAAAAAACAGGGTGCCTCTGTAAGGGCAAAAGTCCTGCCCGCCACGCGTTCCTGAACAAGCAGTGGAACAAACCCGACGAGCACTTGAGCGGAGGCCCTGCAAGTCTACGCGACGTGCTAGTCGAGAACTTGCGTAACTGAGCATGACAGTGTGGCACAGTAACGTGCGCAGTTTCCTCAATGCCAATCATCTGAAGATCAAAACCAAATGCAGAACGACCTGAATAATACATCACTATGGTTTAAAACTTGACAATTGACTCTAAATAATGAGAAGTGTGAAGTCGTCCACATGAGTACGAAAAGAAATCCGTTTGTTTACAAGATAAATCAATCAAAAGTGAAGGCCGTAAACTCCACAAAATGCCTAGGAATTACTATTACTTCAGACTTAAATTGGACAGAACACGTAGATAATGTCGTGGGAAAGGCGAACCACAGACTGCGTTTTATTGGCAGAACCCTTAAAAGATGCAACAAAACTACAAAAGAAACTGCATATACTACGCTTGTTCGTCCATTTTTGGAGTATTGCAGCCCACTGTGGGATCCTATCAGGTGCGTTTAACGGACGACATCGAAAGAGTCCCAAGAAGGGCTGCTCGTTTCGTATTGTCACGATACAGGGGAGACAGCATTACGGAAATGATACAGGATCTGGGATGGGAATCATTACAACAACGGCGCTTATCGCTGCGGCGTGGGCTACTTACGAAACTCCAATCGGCAACATTCTCATCCGAATGCGAAAACATATTGTTGACTCCCACTTACATAGGTAGAAATGATCATCAGAATAAAATACGAGAAATCACAGCTCGAACAGAGAGATTCAGGTGTTCTTTCTTCCCGCGCGCTATTCGAGAATGGAATGGGAGATAAATAGTATAATGGTAGTTCGATGAACCTTCTGCCAGGCACTTAAATGTGATTTGCAGAGTATCCCATGTAGATGTAGAAGTGCATCAACGTTGGAAGGGCGTACATACCGCTTTACACTCTTGGCCTCCTTACTTAACACCATGTGATTTCTTCCTGTGGGGATATGAGAAACAACGAGTTTACGTTCTTCCCTTACCTCGTGACACTGATGAACTAAATACCAGAATTAATTAATTAATATTAATTACTGATGATGGCTTTTTATAAAGTTCTTTTGTGGGTAATTTAGTATGCAGTTTGTTGGTGTTATGCCCTTCTTCCTATTTATAATCGGGTCATTCTTTTCTGGGACACCCTGTATTTCTAACACTTATATTTCGAATTTGAATTTCTTCATTGAATTAAAGTTTGTGCTGTGGCCGGGATTCGAACCCGGGACCTCCTACTTACTAGGTAGGCGCTTTACACCACTCAGCTAACCTAGCGTTGCAGGCAACGCGACTACACGGACTGTCTTGAAGCACGTCTCCCTCCACACCACATACTTTAACTCTGCCTCATGTTTCCTGTGAAATGCGTATCAAATTGCCAAACGCGAATGGGAACAATCCCGCCTTGTTCCTCAGTCCGAGGTGATATAAATAACAACAAATAATACAATTTCTTGAGACAATATTTCACAGGGAACATGAGGGGCAATTAAAGTACGTGGTGTGGAGGGAGACGTGCTTTAAGACAGTCTGTGTAGTCGCTTTGGCTGCAATGCTGTGTTAGCTGAGTGATCTAAAGCGCCTACCTTGCAAATAGGACGTCCCGGTTTCGAATCCCGACCACAGCACAAATTTTAATTCAATGGCTCTCCTTAAATTTAATACCTTTGGTATAACGAGACAATGTTATCTCAAGAAATTGTTTTTTTTTTTTTTTTTTTTTTTGCCCTCCAGATCAGAGATGTTCAAAACCTTTTGGACAGTTTTGTAGTTTCTGTGAGTTGGGTGAAGGGTAGTGGAGGGAGGAAAGCTGCGCGGAATGGCCGACCGTTTCCGTCGGAAGTTCGAGTCCTGCCTAGGGCGTGTGTGTGTGTGTGTGTGTGTGTGTGTGTGTGTGTGCATTGTCCTCATGGTAAGTGTGGTGTCGCACAAGTACGAAGTGCGCGCCACGTACTTACGCCGCGCGCCGCCATGCACGCACAGCGCGGCGTTCTTACGACGTCAGCCACGAGCGCCCTCTGCTGCAACGCCGCTCGTGGCCAGGACTGCTGCATCGGCCACTTGGGACTGAGATAGGAACCAGTTAACGCTCGGGAATCAGATAGGCACCAGTCAAGACTTGGCTATCGGATAGGCACTAGGAATTATCAGTAGGCAGGCCTCTATATAAACTATGTATCAGCATTCTACAGTGAAGAACTGTGTAAAAGTTAAGTATTACTAAGTCTCTATGAAATATATATCTCGTTCTAATTTACTCTAGTGTTTCTAGTTTCTGCTGTCCCACTGGCTGGTCACCTCCGTACCTGGACAATTGTGCATCCTTTATTCCTGTGTCGGTCTCTTTCTACTCGGCCACCGACACCTCCTACAACCGGCGGATACCGAGACACAAAAGTGGCGACGAGGCTGGGACACAAAAGTGGCGACGAGGATTGGATACAAAAGTAAGTTTAAGTAGTTTGAAAGTCTAGGGAATTATGACCATCGCAGTTTGGTGTAATAGGTTTACAAACATTTGAGGGAGGAATGGAAGAGGTTGGGGCGGGGCGGCTAGCTGTGAATGGAAACAGGACGTGAGAGAAACTGAGTGGGGAGTCTTGCAGCTGCTCGTGGGTAGGCGAGGCGTCGGGAGAAAGCCATCTCTGTGCTGGTCCACACGGTGATTATTATGAGTCGAGATACTTAACCGGCGTACCCCGCTGCCAGTTGTTTATTTGACAAATCTTTATTTGTGTACGGGGCGCACACGATAGAGATGCGGGCCAGATAGGAGTCGTCGTAAGCCGGCCAGGTAACAGCTCCGCCCACCGCAGCCGCTGGTACGATCCGTTTTATGTCGCCCCGCTGATAGAGGCGGCGAGGCGGGTAGTTAACGTCCGGCACTCGAGCCTGTAAAAACGGCGCGGTGGAGGAGCCGGTGCCGAAAAGGTCGCGCCAAAATACAGCCGCCACTCCCATGATTGCTTTCTCGTTCAGTTTCTCAGTCTGTTCTACTACTGAAACTCTTTCATATTATAACTAGCTTATATGGCCATGCTTTGCAACGGTTGTTGTATCATGGCTTTTTAGGGTTCTGGACCTCACTCAGTAAAAATAGAATCCTTGTTGGATCTCTCTGTCAATAAGATACCCCACGTTTCCTGTGAAAAACCTCTGAAAATTCGTCTATTAGTTTTGCAGATGAAAGATAAAGATAGACATGACTGTTGCGATGAAAAACGTTAAATTGTGATGTTCTTATAATTACGTAGGCTTCCGCGGCCAGAGTCAGATGACATAAAAGTTTTCTGGGTATTGTACCGCGTCATGATGTAAGGCTATTACTTAAATAACCTACGTTTCGGCCAACGTTACAGTGGCCTTCATCTGGGTATACTGATGTGAGCTGGTTGTTACTACACTTTATATAACTTTCATTTAGACATTACGTCATAATTTTTTTTAAAAAATAAGCGATGTTATTGGTGAATGTTGTCCTTTGTGGAACCAAGTACATCCTTGATCTTGTGACTACTATAGAAGAAAGGCTGGACTAGAGGCACTACACGCATCAGGAGTATACAAGGTGGAATGCGAGTGTGGGGAAGTATACATAGGTGAGACAGGGAGGGCAGTGGCAAGACGCGAACATGAACGCTACATTCGATTAGGTCAACACAATAAATCTGCAGTAGCCGAACACCAGCAAGATTGCAGTAAAAAGATAAAATTTAACGATCCCAGAATACTCGCCAAGCAACCAGGGATGGTTAAACGCAAGATAAGGGAAGCCATCGAAATTGTAAAACACCCTAATAACGTGAATAGAGAAGATGGACTCAGGCTAGCCCCCTCTTGGCTACCGGCCATCATAGGCCGCACTGACATCACAACACGCGAGCGTCACTAGTAAGCAACTGCCGCCGCGCGGCCCACGGACAGCAGGAGAGAAACGGAAGCCCTCACCCCATTCGCCGATGAACACCAATCATGTCTCGCTATGCAGGAAGCAACGGCTAACCCCCACCCCTTCCACCTCAGCATCCTATCAAAATAAAGTTCCATTCTTCCGCCAAAAATTCACCAATAACATCGCTTATTTTTAAAAATTATGACGTAATGTATAAATGAAAGTTATATAAAGTGTAGTAACAACCAGCTCACATCAGTATACCCAGATGAAGGCCACTGTAACGTTGGTCGAAACGTCGGTTATTTAAGTAATAGCCTTACATCATGACGCGGTACAATACACAGGAAACGTTTATGTCATGTGATGTTCTTCTTTCCGTGGTCCGATTTTTATGAATCGAAGTCTATATGTTGTCCCAAGGTACGCTGAAGTTACGTGTGAAAACCCCGTGCGAATTCGTGAAGTAGTTTTGGAGAAGTGGTTTCTAATAGATGAACAGACAGACACGACGGTCTATGGAAACACTTCGTGATTCTGTTTTGATGAAATCATGCCTAGATCCTGGACCAATCTTCGCCCATGTTTCCTGTTAAAACCGCATGAAAATTCATCCATTAGTTTTGAAGATAGAAGTGAGCAGTCACAGGCCTACATTTACAGATTTATTATTAGTGTAGATATGTTGTACAATTGTAAAATTTAGCAGGAATATAGTGATTTGTATAAGTGTTGTATGGCGGTGAAATCTGTTGCGAATATGGTTAATAGTAAAGAAGTAATATATTAAAACATGACGCTTAATGGGACAGTTTTCCAAGAAAGTTTCTCTTTACGTCCTCATATCTCATGAACTACGTGTCGTACTGTGATACAATTTCGAACGTACATTCAGCTCTAAGTGTGTATTCTGTTTACAAAATTTTCTGCGAGTACAATTGGTAGTGTAGAAATTATAAATTGTAACGTTATACCGAATGCCTTATTTTTGCAATTATATTTAAAATTTGTTGCAAGTCGCCAAGTACTGTCATTCTCATATAATGAATTTATAAAATCTCGTCGCATTATGTAGCAGTTTATTCGATTTCTATTGTTCATGACGTCATATCTCCTGAACCATGTGTCGTACGTGGTTGGTACTCCTAAAGAAATTGTTACGTCACGTACGAAATATGTGTACCAAATTTGGTTGAATTCGGTTCAGTGGTTTAGGAGAAAATATGCAGCATTGTCGTTTGACGCAGCAGTTGTCCGCGCATCTCATTGTTTATGACGTCATATCTCCTTCTTATCCCGAAAGCGATTCTTGCGTTATATTAAGGAACATGTGTACCAAGTTTGGTTGAAATCGGTCCAGTAGTTCAGGAGGAGATGTGGAAATACATACATACATACATCCATACACACATACAGCCTATTTTATAAGATGTAAGACTGCACCACTCCGTAACTTCAGTAATTTACAATGTGAAAGGCTTTTGTGGAATAAAATGTTATAAATACTTTATGATCAAAAGTAGCCGGACGCCTGGCATTCTAAGCCAGTTTGTGGCACCCTCCATCCGTAATGTTGTAATTCAATACGGTATTGGCCCACCCTTAGCCTTGATGACAGCTTCCAATCTTGCAGGCATGCGTTCAATCAGGTGCCAGAAGGTTTCATAGGACAGCCCATTCTTCACGGAGTGCCACACGTAGGACAGGTACCGATGTAGGTTGCTGAGGCTTGGCATGAAGTCAGCATTCCAAAACATCCTCTACAGTCGGGCTGGTCAATGTGTCGTCGGTGGCGGAGTGGTCAACGCGTCTGCCTAGTAGGCAGGAGATCCCGGGATCGAATCCCGGCCGGACACAAATTTTCATTCGCCGCACTTTGGTATTCTATCTAAACCTAGTACAGTGAACTATAATTGATCGCAAATTGCGATTTATTTCATTAAAATGAACGCTGTAACATCGTCAAAAATATATAATTGTATACAAGTCGAGGCTGGGCTCCTGATGACAATCAATTGTGTCGCGATACCTCATGGTCTGTTCTCCCTGATGCGGCAATATAGTATTGTGGCTGCGAGCATTACAGAACAAACAGGCTGTGGTAACAGGAAAGAGACAGTGTGGCGAATGGAGATTTGTGTGTGGCAGGAGACGTGCTGAGAAGAGTCATCTGCTGTCGGGCTGGTCACTGAGTCCTTGATGCCGGAGTGGTTAACGCATCTGCCTAGTAAGCAGGAGATCCCGGGATCGAATCCCGGCCGAGCACAAATTTTCATTCGCCGCACTTTGGTATTCCATCTAAACCTAGTACAGTGAAGCCATAATTGATCGCAAATTGCGATTTATTTCATTATATCCCAAAGATCTTCTGTAGGATTCAGGTCAGGACTGTGTAGGCCAGTCCATTACAGAGATGTTATGTTCATGTAAACACTCCGCCAAAGATCGTACATTATGAACAGGTGTTCGATCGTGTTGGAAGATTAATTCGCCATCCCTGAAACACTCTTCAACAGTGGAAAGCAAGAAGGTGCTTAGAACATCAATGCAGGCCTGTGCTGTGATAGTGCCAAACAATACAACGACGAGTCCATGCCCCCTCCATGAAAAACACGATCACACCTCAACACCACCGCCTCCGAATTTTACTGCTGGCACTACACACGCTGGCAGATGAGGTTCACCAGACATTCGCCATACCCACACCCTGCCATCGGATCGATTGTGTACCGTGATTCGTCACTCCACACAACCTTTTTATCACCGTTCAATCGTCCAATGTTTACGCTTCTTACTCTTGCGTGATGGGTGGCTAACGGGCAGCTTCTCGCCCATGCAGTCCAAGTTTTCTCACCTCCCGCCAAACTGTCATAGCACTTGAAGTGGATACTGATGCAGTTTGAAATTCTTCTCTGATGGTCTGGATATATGCCAACATGTTACACTGCACGACCGTGTTCAACTGTCGGGAGGTCTCTGTCAGTCAACAGACGAAGTCGGTCTATACGCTTTCACTATCACATCAGAAACATTGGACCTAGGCGATGTTTAGGAGTGTTGAAATCTCGCGTACAGACTTCTGACACAAGTGACACCCAATCACCTGACCACGTTCGAGAGTTCCTAGGAGCGCCCCATTATTCTCTCCCATAATGTCTAATGACTACTGAGGTCGGTGATGTGGAGTACCTGGCTGTAGGTGTAAGCAAAATGCACCTAATATGAAAAACGTATGTTTTCGGGGGTGTCCGGATACTTTTGATGACGTAGTGTCTATGATGTGTTCTTTCAGACACCATTTTTTATCCAGCAGCTGTTATAAATGAAGATACAAAGGAATTAACGACATTTGCCAGTGATCACACAAAAGTTGCCTTGTAATGAGCGTACGAGATGAAAATGTAGAAGAGCAAAGCAAGGGTAAGAGGCAATAAAGTTGATAGGTGGGTTTTCTTACTTGGAAAGTAAAATAATTTTCGATAGTCGAACTACAGAAGTATACATGCCAAGTTTTGAAAAGTGCTATCAGTAAAACTCCTGCGCGAGAAGAAATTTAACGTGTTGATTAAAGAAATCAGAAAGTAACAGCAACCAGTCACCTTTCGTATGTATTTATTACCACAACTGGTTTCGAACTGCCTGGCAGTTCATCATCAGGCGGTGTACATGGTTTAGACGTTGCTTATAACATTGTGGAACACGTTTCGAGTTGGTTCACATTTCTGATTGATGTTATGTGATTTTTTAAGCATTTTAGTGCTCAATGGATACACACATAACACAACACTCGCTTTCCACATGTTTAACAAACAAACATTATGTTTGTAAAACATGTGGAAAGCGAGTGTTGTGTTATGTGTGCATCCATTGAGCACTAAAATGCTTAAAAAAAATCACATACCATCAATCAGAAATGTGAACCAACGTCAGATGTGCTCCACAATGTTATAAGAAACATCTAAAGCATGTACACCGCCTGATGATGAACTGCCAGGCAGTTCGAAATCGGTTGTGGTAATACATACATACGAAAGGTGACTGGTTGCTGTTATTTTCTGATTTTAGAAATTTAACGATTTTCGATACTCTGGCCTAGCAAAAACGATGATACTGCTTGACTACAAAAGACAATAACTCACGCTTTAAACCGATTACTTGAATAAAATCTTGTCTACTTATAACTAAGGCCAATGATTTATAGATGACCATAACAGGAACAAATCCTTGTAAAACAGCAACCGGGTGGCTGATATTGGGTTGGAGCAGTCATAACAGAACTTCCTTGATAAATTGAGAAGATATAGGATAGGTAAATAAGGCTTCATACAATAAACGTTGTTTAGGAACGCTTTAAGTTATAATGACGACACAAGTGTCACATACTAATCATATCAAAAAATGAATTATCCACTATAGCAGACTTGCCTTTGACCCACGCAAACTATCGATTCTGTGTAAGCGGAGTGATTAGCGAATGTTGCGTTTCTAATTATTAACCGCGAAGTCGTAAAATGACACAGCCCATCCATAAAACCGTAAAATGCTGCAATTTCCCTAAATTGTATGTAATTACCGTAAAAGTTGACAGGTATGCATCAGATATAAAATGCAGAATGACAATGGAAACAAAAGCAAATCTGAAGAAATGAAATTTGAAAACTTTTGAATAATAATTTGTTAGTCTTTCCTAAAGGCCCTTGTCTGGTGTATAGCCCTGGATGTGATTGAAACGTAGGCAGTCAACAGTTCAGACAAGATGGTAGCAGCTTCTGAAGTGTGTGCTACAGATGAAGTCTATAGATTAGATAGGCAAGTTGCGTAACTAATGAAGAGGTAGTGAACAGAATTGGAGAGAAAAATTTCTGGCATATCTTGACTAAAAGAAGGGATCGATTGGTAGATCACCTGAGACATCAAGGGGTCGTTAATTTAGAAGGGAAGGGAAGAGTGAGTGAAAGTGTGTGTGTGTGTGTGTGTGTGTGTGTGTGTGTGTGTTGTGCTAGGGGGTGGGGTGAGTGCAGAGGGAGACTGAGAGACAAATACAGTAAGTAGGTTCAAACGATGCGAATTGTCGTTCTTTTGGGATACGAATAGCGTTGCACAGTATATGGCAGTCTTTAATCTAGAAAATAAAACAATACTGCAAAAATGCACAAGTCGAGAGTATATATTTGTGGACAATATGAAAATTTCGTTCAAAATACTGCTACTAGAAAATTTTATAAATTATGCTATTAACGCGAATTTGAAAGGTGAAATACGTTGGTAATGAATTGAAGTTAACAGTAATCTTCTAAATTAAATTTTATTGTTAATATCTTTTTAAAATTAACTTATACATGTATAGCTCCGCACCTTCAAACATCTACAGTACACTAAACTGAGAGTATTGATATGCTTATTTTACGTTGCATTATATTATGTTGGATTAGAATACGTCAGTTTTATGCATAATCCACACACTGAATTCCTTTTCAGAACGAAATTCATTGCGGGGCGGGCCTTCAGTATTAATCATTTGATGTTTTATAATTCTTTCCAGAGACGATTTCTGAAGTATGTTTTTATTTTGTTCATGCAGGTAAACCATCACCTGCAGTCAGCTGTAAAGGAAATAAGGGAATACTGGAGGCGTATCCTATAAATTCGTAATAGGGAACTGTCCACTTATTAACATAAATAAATTGTACCAGCTCTCTGAAATTCATTCTATTGCATCTACTGTTCAACACCTCAAACGATGCCCATTCCAGTAACAGATTATTTAAATTCATGGATCTGGCAGCAATAGTACATATATTTACGTCTGATTTTATTTCTTTTGTGTGTCCAAGAGTTAGCTCCCTTTTCTTCCTCAGAACAAATGTATTCATCGGTTCTTTAAATGTACAAACACACACAGCCTGCATTTGACAAGAATTACAGTTCCAAGGATAAAAATGTTTGTAAATCTATCGGACCAAACTGCGTGGTCATCAGTCCGTAGCTTAACTACTTAAACTAAGGTAAACTAACCTAAGGTCAAACACATACACTCATGCCCTAGGGAGGACTCGAACCTCCGATGGCGACCAACCGCGCGCTCCGCAGCAAGGCATCTTAGACCGCCTTTTTTTCTTTTTTTTTTTTTTTTTTTTTTCTTTTTTTTTTTCGGGCATATCTATGCTTTACGGTCGTTGGATCAATTCGTTCATGGTTGTTCGTTGAATATTTAGCTTAGCTTTTTTATTACAGGGGGCGTTGAGACCCTGACCGGACGCGTTGAGCCACGGCGCCTGGCAGACCGCTCGGCTACTCCATCGCGGCAGTTTTAAGGATAGTTATAAGATCTAGAATCCACGAGCGAAAGCGGCATATTGTTACGACGTGATAAAACTTGAATGCTTGTGTTGTTAACCTCTGTTGTTCGTTTGTGTGGGAGAATGTTGTCGCAGTTTTTGCGAATGCTATTTTAAGGCTCGTCGCATTTTTCGACCTCGAGTAGCATAATGCGACAAAAGCGACTATGACTTAAAGCCTGGTATAGGGCAGCTTAGCGTGGAGAACTACATCAAACGATTATCCGGACTGAAGACCGCAACAACAAGCGACTTTATGTTAACGTCCCGTCAAATGTGAACGCACCATTTCACAGTGACGTCCCCGGTCGTTCTGTTTCGTTCCGCCGCAGTCTTGTGTGAACCGTCCTCAAGGCGGGGAGCAACTGGAATGACGAGAGGACAAAGGGCGCAAAGTGGAGTGCACAGGAAGACCACCAGCCGGCAGGCTCTCTGTTCGGCGAGTACTCTCCCGTCTCGCGGAAGAAAAACGTCTGGCCGCAGCTGCGGGGTGACGAAAGAACAATAGGGCACAGGTAGCCGAGCCGCCAGATCTGGGGCGCGGAGCGGGCCAAACACGAGGGGGGCCGCTGCGGGAGCACAAAAACAGCTATAGCGAGTGTGTGTGTTTGTGTGTGTGTGTGTGTGTGTGTGTGGAGCACTGGCGCCAGCAGCCGGCCGCCAGCAGGGATTCCTGCACACCCGGCGCGCCGCTCCGAAGTTGGACTCGGAGGGCAGGCTGGCACTGGTGCAGACTGGGTACGGGCAGACGCGCCAGCGGCCGCGCAAGGTCGCTCCGGCCGGCCGGGAGGTCACCGTAACGTAGCGTAGCGCGCCGTAACGGACCGCGCTCCGGCGCATGGCCAGCGCGGGCCATCACCACGGCTGCGGTTGCCAGCTCTCCCGTATTAAGGCGGGTCCACACGCTACGATCCGTCTGCGCAAATGTCTGTGCACACCTCGCAAATCGTCGCGTGCGAACAGCAGATTTGCGCAGATATGATATGTGCGCAAACCTGGAAGTTGCAGTTGGAGGTTTGAGCAAAATGTTTGTAGAACTTATGGGACTTACCTACGGGGTCATCAGTCCCTAAGCTTACAAACTACTTATAAACTAGCTAAGACTAAGGACGGCACAAATATCCATGCCCGAGGGGGGATTCGAACCCCCGACCACAGTGGCCTTGCAGACCGTGAATGGAGCGCCTCAGTCCCCTCGGCCACCGGGGCCGGCGTGGGTTGAAATCACATCTACATCTACATACAAGCTCCACAATCCACCGTATGGTGCATGGCGGAGGGTACATGGTACCACTACTAGGCATTTCTCCTATACCACTCCCAAATGCAACGAGGAAAAAAGGAATGCCTATATGCCTCCGTACGAGCCCTAATTTCTCTTATCTTCCCTTTGTGATTACTACGCGAAATGTAAGTAAGCTTCAAATTCCGACCCTCTAAATTTCCTCAACAGAAATTCGCCGGCCGCGGTGGCCGAGGGGACTGAGGCGCTCCAGTCACGGTTTGCACGGCCACTACGATCGGGGGTTCGAATCACCCCTCGGGCATGGATATTTGTGCCGTCCTTAGTCTTAGTTATTTCATACGTAGTTTGTAAGTTTTTGGACTTATTACCCCGTAGTTAAGTCCCATAAGCTTTACAAACATTTGAACATTTTGAAATTCACGAAAAGAACGTCGTCTTTCCTCCAGCGATCCCCAATTGAGTTACCAGAGCATTTCCGTGACACTCACGCATTGGTCGAACCTACCAGTAACAAACCTAGCTGCTCGTCTCTGAACTGCTTCTATGTCTTCCTTTAAACTTATCTGCTGCAGGTCCCAAACACTTGAGCAATACTCAAGACGTGGTCGTACAAGCGTTTTATACGCGGTCTCCTTTGCAGATGAAGTACATCTTCCCAAAATTCTCCCAATAAAACAAAGTCGGCTGTCCGACTTACTCACAACTGTCCTTACATGTTCGTTCCAGTTCATATCGCTCTGCAGTGTTACGCCTAGATATTTGAACGACGCGACTGCATCAAGAAGCTCACTACAAATACTGTATTCGAACATTATGAGATTGTTTTTCCTACCCATCCGCATCATCTTACATTTTTCTACATTGAGAGCTAGCTGCCATTCTTTGCACCAACTAGAAATTCATTCTTCCAGGAGTGCTAGTCTTGCAAGTTTCGCAAGGGAGCTTCTGTGAAGTTTGGAAAGTAGGAGGCGAGGTATAACTGGCGGAAGTAAAGTGAGGCGGCATCGTGAGTCGTGTCGGGGTAGCTCAGTGGTAGAGCGCTTGCACGCGAAAGGCAAATGTCTTAGGTTCGAGTCCCGGTTCCGGCACACGATTTTAATCTGCCAGGAAGTTTCATATCAGCGCACACTCCGCTGCAGAGTGAAAAGATTCATTCTGGAAACATCCCTTAGGCTGTGGCTAAGCCATGTCTCCACCAAATCCTTTCTTCCAGGAGTGCTAGTCTTGCATGGTTCGCAGGAGAGCTTCTGTGAAGTTTGGAAAGAAGGAGGCGAGGTACTGGCGGAAGTAAAGTTGTGAGGCGGCATCGTGAGTCGTGTCGGGGTAGCTCAGTGGTAGAGCGCTTGCACGCGAAAGGCAAAGGTCCCAGGTTCGAGTCCCGGTTCCGGCACACGCTTTTAATCTGCCAGGAAGTTTCATATCAGCGCACACTCCGCTGCAGACTGAAAAGTTTCATTCTGGATCATATAAGTGGTTCGATGAACCCTCTGCCATGCACTTCAATGTGAGTTGCAGAGTATCCATGTAGATGAGATCGATACAAATATACGTCAATGTAGACGTTTTTCGTCGAGTGCATGTGCACAAATGAACGAGAATGGCTGAGATACGACAATGATCTGGGGAATACACTGCCGAATTTATTGATATTTATCTAAGCCGTACATGTTTATTGCAAAAGAAAAGTAAAGAATACAGTGATAGAGAAAAATCAAGCAGCTCCATGCAGTTCTCTCAAAGAAAAATTACGATTGGTTCATCCTCCCGATATCTGGGAACCTGTTGTTTGTGCCTAGCTTACATAATATTCGGACTGAAGACCGGCGATGACTTTTGACAATAGCAAAGAGGTTATATAAACCGAAACGTTATGCATATTCTTCAGTTGCTTTTCTGCAACAAGCGTACGAATAAAGAAAAGTATGTGCATTTTGCAGTTTCAAAAGTAAAACTACCAAGAAAGATGCCAAAGTGTAAGAAACAAATTTCGCGTTCTCGATCCATTTCTAAAAGATAGAAAACGGCGCTGAAAAGTAAACCTACAGATGATAGAGGCCTGAAATTCATAGACGTAGCGATTTTTCAATATTACCATTCCTAAAGAGGTGAAATAGGGAAATAAGGAATCGCTATTAAGGCAATTTTGAAGCAGGAAATACAAAAAGTCGGATTTAGATATTTCATTGCAATTTTAAAAACACGTGTTTCGATATTTTTGGAAATTCAACCATTAAGCGATTGAAATAAGAGAAAATCTTTTGAGGATGCTACTAAGACTATTTTGATGCTAGAAATGCGAAAATTTGGAGTTGTAACCATGGTTACCATTTTAAAAAAAGTTTCTGGATGTTTTGAATCATGCTATCAATGGTGCAATAGGGGGTGGCAAGATGTATGACAGTACTTGATTAGGAAAGCATTTTAGAGCTAAATCTATAAAAATTTATATTTACAAGTAGAAACAATCAATGCAGACCATACAGTCGAAGCGTGCGAAGCAACGGGAATTAAGATAGTACTAATAAATACATAAAATTCATTCTGAACTGTGCATCGTAAAGAATTTTCGAAATCTTCCAAATCTTTTCGATCTGATGGAGGAAGCGAAGTTTACAGATCAAGTTTATGGTATTTTGATAGCCACTCCCTAGATTATTTCGTCCTGATTTTTCGTTTCTGCTGGTGTTTTGTTTGATTTTCTTTTTGTAAGAAACTTTTCAAACAGCAACCATAACAGAATTTCCTCTATCGCTGAAAGAGAGCGTATTCGCTAGCCGATGTTATGTAGCCTGTACTGCTGAAGTGTTTTTCTAAACTGACAGCTGGCAGGTGGGAGAATTTGCAGCGATATGAATACCCGTCCGCACGCAGCGATTGGTGCGCGTAAATATTTGCACATACATTTGCACAAAACAGATCGTTGCTTGTGGACCGCCTTTATACGAGAAATCTCGTATTCTCTCGTGTTGAAGATAGTCACAGATAGAAAATAACCAAAAATGCATTAGAGGTTTCAGAAATTACTGTAAACAGTCACCTATATTTTGGTGGATGAGTTTAGTAAACCATAACCGGTTTCCAACTCCCTAGAAGCTCATCAGATGGTAAATACGATACATTTCTTCAGACATATTGCCTATAAGGAGTGCAACTGATAGAATTTTTTAAGATGTAGACATTTAAACAATGCACTCACATGCCACATTCGCTATTTTCGTGAAACTGTCACCATTCACAAGTACTTACGTATCAACTAATTTTTATAATAAAACAATGAATTTCTACATCGTCACCAAAAAAAAAAAAACTTAAATACTGACTCTGCACTGTCAAAACAATTACAAAAAATACATATGTCATATGCTAAAGTTGTTACATCCTTCCTACAGTAAAGGAACGTAGGTACGGACTGAACCACTAATAGATTTTGTTCAAATTGAACACTTGTTTGTTTTCTTGAATGGACATTTGCAAGGTTGAAATTGACTGTCCAGTCACGAGAACAAACAAACGTCCAGTCAAGAGAACAAACAAGTGTTCAATTTGAACAAACTCTATTAGTGGTTCAGTCCGTACCTACGTTCCTTTACTCTAGAAAGGATGTAACAACTTTAGCATACGTAATTATTTCGACAGTGCAGACTCAGTATATTAAGTTGATTTTATTATAAAAAAATCTTTTAGTTGATACATAACTACTTGAGAATGGTGGTACATTTTCACCGAATCTAGCTGTACATAATAAATGACAAAAGATAAAAGTAAAATAGCGAAAAAAAGACACATGTCACTGCATTCCGGGTTCTCTTCGAGTTACTGAACTGTAATTAAGGATCGAAACTCAGTGGCTATATCTGATCAAAACTCAATGAACCACTGTGCATTGCTAATTACCTTGTGCTCCTAAGAGATTTCTAAGCCAAATGATACAAGAATTAATACTTACCTTTGCAAATATTGGTTTATAAATAGATACACAAAAAATACTAAGCCCAAACAACCAACCACTTACAGCCAGAAACCAATTTATTGAAGCAGTTGACCACTACGTTGCCCACAAAATTAAAGCAGTGGAAAAAAAGGAAAAATCAGAAATCCCCCTTAGAAGAAAACTCAGCTGCGCATGCCCAGAAACTGACATTTATCCTTATCAGCATGGAAGTTCCAAATAACCTGAAGGCTAGGGTCTATATTTTTTTGAACAGACATCGTAAGTGAATATTACTAGTTGCAACTTACGGTATGGAAACTATGACTCTGACTAAGGTAAATGCTGTTAAATACAGTGTACACAATAAGCCATGGAGTGAAGGATGTTAGGAGAGCCTCTGGCACAGTATTCGATGACAGAAAAATAGGACAACAGTAACAGACATTCTAGACAGAACTGCAACACTGAAGTGGCACTGGGTCAGACCCGTAAGTTGTCAAGATCACTGTATGTGGACACCTGAAATTGTTCATATTTTCATATGTTTGTAGAGCTTATGGGACTTACTACGGGGTCATCAGTCTCTAAACTTACAAACTTCTTATGAACTAGCTTATACTAAAGACAGCACAAACATCCCTGCCCGCGGGGGGATTCAAACCCCCGACGACTCCGAGGAACGGCCTCGCGCATCGTAGCATAGCGCCTCAATGCGCTCGGCCGCGCCTCAATGCGCTCGACCGCTCCGCCGCGGCTTTCAGTTGTTCACTTCAAAGAACCACAAAAGAACCACTGAAAGACATCCCCAACTCAAATAAAAATTAAAAAGCTTGGTAATGTAAAGCTCTGTGGCTGAAGCTCTTTGGTATCAGGTGGATCAAAATTGAAGAGTATGAAAAGTAATGGAAGAGGCCTACATACAGCAGTCGACTGAGATAGGCCGAAGAAGAACAACAGGTATTTAAGAAAACGACACCTTAATAGTTAAGCCAGCAGCTTCTGGATGATCGTCGCAACATCGCTTAACTGATATGGCGAAGTAATAGCGATACAGTGACTACTGCCGTATGTGCAGGATACAACACAAAGTTCAACGCGGCGTATAGCCACGTGTCACGTTGTTAATTTCTTGTTGTTTCTTGTTTCAATGCGCTCGTATAATATTCTTTGCGTATTATCAAAGTAGCGCAACAAGGATGAAGTGAAATTCCCCTAGAAGAAGAGGAAAATTACTCACGAAGAAATGGGAGGAAACTCATTGACGGCTTAATCCCAGTAATCTCTGTTCAACCTGGATGTATAACTTTACGTCTCTGAGCGCAGAACTGCAGTGTGCCTGAAGTCATTTGTTTTGTATCATACGCCACTTTGTAAATTGCCTCTTCCGTCGATGTCAGTAACCCAGGTGTTTTGTTTAGACTCATATCATTTAGTGCTCTGTCAAATTCTTTCCGCAGTATCGTATCTCCTATTTCCTATAACATCTTGATCTACTTCCTCTCCCATTTCCACAATACTGCTTCAATTTCCCTTACGTAGGTCCGCTATACAGTCCTTCCACCTTTTAGCTTTGCCTTCTCTGCTTATTAATGGTGTTCTATCTGACAACGAGACTACATGGGTATCGGATTGTAAAATTTTTTGGTATTGTGGTACCTGAAGTTCAGGACTCAAATAACAATCAGTCTAAGCCATTCAACGCAGCTCTAAAAATTCTCGAGAAAGTAGCAATAATTAAAACAGTTGCAGCATCTTTCGGTGTAGCTCAGGTGGCCGCGTTCTGACCTTAAAACCATAGGTTCCGTGTTTCGAATCCCGCCGTGACAGTTTTGGTTTCGTTGTTTGTTTATTCGTAATTTTCTATATTTTATAAACGGTTGACAATGATGATGGTTTCAGTCAAGTTACATTTTTTACGGTTTTGGGCTTCACTATTAGTTGACAAAGGTTGTCTTTGAGTGTTCAGTTTGTGAACAGCTATGACGCTGTTTTTAGAAAAATCATCTCCATAGCTACCAACGACTTTCTAAGCAGCTAACCTATTCAACCTTCATTTTAGGTGACGAGAAGGTGTACAGATTCTCAACAAACACTTTAAAAAAAACCTGACATAACTCGTGGAATTACAGATCACAAAATGTTTTGTATCAATTAATTCGAAAACAACGACAAAAGGTAACTGTCATAGCGGTATTTGAACCACCGTCTCCATGGATGTGAGGTCACATCCCGTAACCTGTGCAACACCGACAGTTGCTTTGGCTGATTATTATTAAACTTCGGAACCCGTATGGCCTTTGTGTGAGCTCTTGATATTCATGCAGTTTTTTTTTTTTTTTTTTTTTTTTTTTTTTTTTTTTTTTTTTTTTTTTTTTACAATAGAAAAAGTTAGCAATCCTGCCGCACAAGCAATCTAGAGCCACGCGGCCAAAGACAATCAAGTCGATAACTTGCTCCTTGACTTCCAGGATGCATTCGATATATCGACGCACTGTTGTTTAGTAATCAATAACAACCAGTAAAACAAACAACAAAAGAGGAAACAATAAAAAAATCAGAATCATTTACATTCAATGAAGTACCGTCACTGTCTAAGAGCCTTCCTTTAGTGGCCTCTGACAACAAGCAAAGAAAACGTTGGGACATTCTAGACCCGAGCCCGCACGGGTAGAAATGGTGCGAAGGGGGTCGGTAGCATCAGTACTATAGTGAATAAAATACTTGCGCACCGAGTATTGGACCAAATCCGTGGCTGGCTTCAGGTCCTTCTAAAGGGCTCCTAAACTGGCTCAAGGACCATCTACTATAATGGTATGAAAATTTATGAAATTGTCAACGGGTGATCATTTAAGAGTTTACATCGTAGTTGGCAGGCGTTAGTATCTAAGATATGATGTTTCTTTTCATTAGCTGGGCTAACTGGTATCTTCATGCTTCTGCAGACGTAAGGTTTTTTAACAAGTAGCTGGTAGATGTAAAATTATTACCCGTCGTTTCAGATCGCTTCCATTTTTATTACGTAAAGTTCTCGGCCCTCGTTTACAAAGCAACTAGACTGACAACGTCACATTAATGACTGACTACTTCAGTGATTGCACTGACCGACAACCTTGCAACAGCTTCGCTGGTCGGGCTTCTGTAGATTGATAACAAACTCTTTGGGAATAACTGTAGTAAAACTACATATTATAGGTTACAATTAAAGGTTGCAGAAATAAATGGAGTTAATATCAGGATTTTAAGTGACACTAATTATGCATAATTTACTTATAATTCAATGTACTGAAAGGTATTTTGCAAGCCCTGAAAGTAAATGTTTTCAACAATAAATAAGATTAAGAGAGTCGAGATTGTCAGAATTGTAATAAAATAAGCCGTCTGCTAATGTATGTAAGATATTTACTAGATCGTTCTTCCGAAATGGAATATGTGATAAGTTTGTGTACAATAGTTTATTTATTATTTTCATACAAAGCAGTGTACATTCCAGTCGGTAATGCTTTCAGATGATTTGTTATATTTGTTATTACACTTAATATTATTTCTGATGCTTAGATGTTTTTAACATGTTGCAAGAATATTATTTTACATCATCTAAATTTCTAAAATTTATAAGAACAATAAATCTTTTAACTCTTTTAAATATGAAAAAATAATTACTGAAGTATCAGTATAAGTTATTTAGTATTCAGCGTATTCAGCGTAAATATTTTAGCGTAAATAACGTTTTTTTTCTCTGCAGCAGAAAAATTTGATACGATGACTTGTAGAAAATCACTGAGAGAATAGTCCTTCGTGTTCAGTTATTATCTTTGAAGTCCTTTCTACTATGTGACTAACAAGGGAACTCCACGAACCTGAGGCGGCAAAACTTTTTGAAAAGTTGGGTTTAGGAAGTCCTTACCATGATAAAATTTATGGCGCATTGAAAATCTGCGGAATTTTATTTTAACCCTGCGGAATTAAGCGTTAAAAATTGAACAAAATCGGACTATCTCAACAACTATCAAAGATAAAAATTTCGAACCACTTTTTTTCCTATGAAACCGGTAAAAGTAGAGCCTTTGGCGAAAATTTCGAGCATTTTGCGATATCTCCAGCCGTTTGTGAAAAAACTGGAAATTTGTACATTTTTGAACCTCTTTTTGCTTGTAAAAATTATAATTAGGCAGTAATAAGCAGTGAAACGCATAACGACGTCTGAAGTGATCAATTTAAATATATAACTTCCGGTTGGTATGGTAACTGCACTGACTGAAACCAGAATTTAAGCTTTGAAACAAATTGCGCTTGGCCCACCGGAGTAGGCAAAAGGCGATGCACGTCCGCGGTCATAATCTGTCTGCACAAGTAAGAGACACGAAGCCCAATAGTCAGCTGTGGGCGACGGTTCATCACTCCGCCTTTGGAACCAGCGTGTCGAGTTGATGCGTGGTTCGAACCCCCCCCCCCCCCGCCCCATTTAAACATGACTTTGAACTCAGAGTGCGAAATAATGTTATAAAACTGCAATCGCTAGTTTTTAACCTTTTATGTTCTCCAAGGTTCAAAGAAATGTTTAAGTACGGCTGGTACGAAGCTGGATACATCCTGATGCACCCTGCACCTTTCGTTACTCCGGTAGAGTACTGCTTCATAACGAATATGGGCCCTGTGAAAATAAAGACTGCCAAGAAAGAAGCTTCATTCGATGCAGTTGGTGTACCCAACTGCTGTGCTGTGAGCACTTCGTGGAGCAATACCACCTGTGCAACAACGTTAATGAGTAGGGGTGATTCTGCCTGTCATTTTGCCTTTGTGATTGTAAGTATCTTGTCGCTTCTTCCTCCAAAGTAAAACGCAGTCTATATGAAATGCATACACATTGTTTAAAATCTAGTACAGTTTGTTTCAGAGACTCGGGTTGAGTATTAGTGATACTACGTGAAGCGAAACTAACCTTCTATGGACGTTGCTAAAAACGTATTTTTGTTAAAAATTTATCCCTAATTAATGCAAACGATATAAAATGTTATTTTTATAAGTCACTTTATGCGACAAATACAGCTCTGTCAACATTATTAATTTTATTCATGTTTTTAAATAAAATTTTCTATACGTGCTGATAAAACACAGGTTACTTTTCAGTGGCCGTTCAAACACAAGTCAAAGTCATTTATTGGCACTTTTGAGCTGTTTACTGTTTTACAGTCAGAATATTTTTCTGTTTAAAACAGTTATTAACTAAAAAGTGACAAAAAAATGACTGCCTGGTTTTTGAATGACCTCTGAAAACTGACTGTCTTTTTTTGGGCAGGTATAGTTGTAATTACTATATTCATTTTTTTTAAACTGAATTTATCCTTTTAATTTGCCCAATTCACGTTAAAATAATTCAATGTTGTATATCCTGTATATGGTATGCAACGTGTATAATTGAGAAGTAGCTAGGTATTACGCTATTATGATAAGATATGGCTATCTCATTTCCGAGATAACCTTTTTAAATGTCGCTCCAAATGAGCTATAAGAATTGCATATTAGAGGGGTCCGGGAAACGCGGAACAGTGCACGTGTGCTCAAGCTGGCTCACAGAGTAGAGTACGACTACGAGCGAGGCTCGACTCCA
Organism: Locusta migratoria; assembly: GCA_026315105.1. Lineage (NCBI taxonomy): Eukaryota > Metazoa > Arthropoda > Insecta > Orthoptera > Acrididae > Locusta > Locusta migratoria. The sequence continues at coordinate 383,596,955 of CM048744.1, forward strand.
TTCCCCTCCCCTCTCTTCCTTAACAGTTCTATTCATCTATTTCCAGTTTTTTCACAAACGGCTGGAGATATCGCAAAATGCTCGAAATTTTCGCCAAAGGCTCTACTTTTACCGGTTTCATAGGGAAAAAAGTGGTTCGAAATTTTTATCTTTGATAGTTGTTGAGATAGTCCGATTTTGTTCAATTTTTAACGCTTAATTCCGCAGGGTTAAAATAAAATTCCGCAGATTTTCAATGCGCCATACATTTTATCATGGTAAGGATTTCCTAAACCCAACTTTTCAAAAAGTTTTGCCGCCTCGGATTCGTGTAGGTCCCTTGTAAGTTACGTTTAGGCACCGTAATGCCATACACTCAAGCAACAGCATGAAACAATAACTCAGCAGTGGAAGAGTAGATATTAAGGTCGAAAGCAAGTTATAATGACTCACGTAACTGGATCCAAATTACGTAGTTTCTTTTAATTGCGCACGTAACATTTTGCTACTGCAACTAACGACACGGCTTGTAATTATAGTGGTCTCTGAGGAACAAATAGGCTTCCGACAGCGATGAAACCTAGTGTAACACTGACATTACTCCGGAATCCGTATGTCAATCTTGCACAATTAACTGTCCGTATTCAACTGAATGTACGACTGAACAATGTCTGAAAATAAAAAATCAGCAGCTCTAAAGATGTCTTAGAAATATCATATTTGCAAGTTGCACTAAAAGAGAATAAAAAAACATTGAGAGTGCCGTGCTGTGGACAAAGTAGAAACAAATTAAACGGCATGAAAATATTTACGCAATAACAATATTCCAGTTGCAAAAAGACAGGCCTGACTGTAAAGTAGTTCTCATTGTTCTCTCTTAAATTCAGCGTTGTGCAAGTAAGTTACAACCGGGGACAAAAGAGTAATAGTCCTCCACAGGAATTAGCACAGGCAAGCTGGAATGGCTGAGCGCTCTAAGACGCCTTGCAACGCAGCGCGTGGTTGCTCCCCGTCGGAGGATCGCGTCCTCCCTCGAGCGCGCGAGTGTGTGTGTGTGTGTGTGTGTGTGTGTGTGTGTGTGTGTGTGTGTGTGTGCGCGTGTGTTGTCCTTAGGTTAGTTCAAGCTTGTTTGTAAGCGTAGGAACTGATAACCACAACAGTTACAGTCACATAAATTTACAAACCATCTGAACTTTTTTTTAAAAAATTAGCACATAATAAAAATGTTTAGAAAAATGTTCCTAACGTACATGTTTGTAAATATCCTCTTATCTGCATAAAAAATAGGTTGTAAGCTGTTGTTTTAATCTACATATCGGACATATCAACAGCAAACGTAACCATTCTAGATTCCACTGAAGGCAAAAAGAGCTGGAAGCAATAAAATACATAATAGAAAGAACTCTTGGATTATATGAGGTGTATGTAGTCAAATAACATCCCTCATTTCTTTACATGCTGCGAATAAGTCGATATGGTAGAAGCTGCCAAAGACGTTGTTAATACTTAAACGTTGGAATGGAGAGAAAATTTGCTGAACTGTGCGATAGTCATTTAATTTATAGCGAGACAAAAGGTGTTGTGATTGAGGCTCTCGGTACTTATAGAGGGCGGTTCCCACACCCAAGTCTTCCTTTCTCCCCAGTTCCTTTTTGTTCCTCCTCATGAGTTACGCATTCTTCCTATCTGAATTTGAGCATTCTTTACTGACAGCAAATTTCAAAAGCTTCTATCCTCTTCTTTCCTGAAGGGCTTGTCGTCTACGTTTCAATTCCTACTCTAATTCCTTTAGCATAGTCGATTTTAGTCGACTACATTCCGCTTTCCTTGTATTTACTCTTGTAAATACATTCCTTTCAGGACGCTGTCCATTCCGTTCATTTGCTCTTCAAAGTTCTTTGCTGTCTCCTTCAGAATTACAGTACCATCGGTCAACCCTAAAGTTTGTATTTCTGTTCCTTGAACTTACGCGTTTCCAAATTTCTCCTTCTTTTCTGATATGACGGTGTGACAGTCGCCACTTGCCAGTCGGCATATACACAAACAATACAGGCATGCAAGTTGCCTACTGCCAAAGGCGCTATTCCATAAACACTTGCGCCCATAGACATAAGATTCAGATATCCCGCAGAATAGAAATCGGATGCGGTAGCCGGCACATGTTAGTACTACTGCAGTAATATGGTCTGTTTTCCAGGCGGCGCGGGCTAACCGAAACACGATGAACTGTATCCTTGCACCTTCACCTGTTTGGGCACTGCAGCACGGAGAACCAGCTCGCCTCGATTACCATCCTGAACGCTATTAGAACTGATCTACGCTACCGGCTGCATTTACACTCCTCTTCGCAGAACTGGACGCCTGACTCAGAAGATTTTGTTTTAAGAATGAAACTTTCACTCTGCAGCGGAGTGTGCGCTGATATGAAACTTCCTGGCAGATTAAAATTGTGTGCCGGAACCGGGACAACAACCTGGTACCTTTGCCTTTCGCGGGCATGGTAGGAAAGTAGGAGGCGAGGTACTGGCGGAAGTAAAGTTGTGAGGCGGCATCGTGAGTCATGTCGGGATAGCACAGTCGGTACTGCGCTTGCCCGCGAAAGGCAAAAGTCCCAGGTTCGAGTCCGGTTCCGGCACACAATTTTAATCTGCCAGGAAGTTTTGATTTTGTTTTAGTTTCCGATTTTCGGAGCGTGTACCAAGTGACGAAATATATTTGTGTTTGTGCTATCAAACTTTGTACTTCCATCGCCGTGTGGTCTAAGGCGCCTTGCTACGACCTGCGCGGCCGCTCTCCGTCAGAGATTCGATTCCTCCCTCTGGAGTGTGCGCTTGGAGTATGGTGGATGGTACAGTACTTCTTAGTCCCATCGACCGAACAGAGATGTTGATATGTTTGTAAAGTTATGGGACCTAATTGCATTGGTCATCGGTCCCTAAACTTACAAACTACTTAATTTAACTTATTCTAAGGATGGCACAGACACCCATACCCAAGGGAGGACTCGAACCTCCGACGTGGAACGGCCGCGCGCATCGTAGTAAGGTGCCTTACTACCCACGGCTATAACTGCGCGGCGACCGAACAGAGCAGCCACAGCTTGCACTGTATGAGTCCGCGGATTTGTCGTGCAGAGTAATAGGTGGGTTGCGCAGAAAGTGTTGTCGCTTCTTTTGCAAAGCTGGTCGCAGGTGATTCTCCAAAAACGAACAGTAATTCTGTGCACTGACGGTTTGCCGTGCATGTAGGTAATGCTTTAGGATAACACTATCATAACTGTACACGAGTATTTCCATACCTTTCACCATACTGGGGCTCTGACGCAATTTCGACTTTCGTGGCGACCCATAATGACGCTATTCATTGGAATGGCGTTTTAGTTTTGGCTCGTACGATGTAGCCGAAGTCTCATCCCGTGTTACGATACGGCGTAAGAAAGCCTCTCCTTCGCGCTCATAGCGCTCCATCTGCGACTGAGCAGCGTCGTAACGCATCCATTTCTGCTTTTCCGTCATTCTTGCGAAAACCCATCGTGGTTCAATTTTTCGCATGCCTAGGCGTTCCTTGAGGATGCGAAGAACAGTCGTATGCGCTAATCCGATTTCGTAGGCGAGCTCACGAATCGTCCGGCGTCGATCACTGTCCACTAAATGGGGAACAGTATCTACTACTTCTTCAGAGACGCTAGGACGACCTGCCCAATGCATGTCTGGCACAAGTTGTCGCCCTTCGTTGAAGGTTTTACCTAAACGTGCCACTGATGTGTACGCAATGCTTATTATTCAATCTTGATCCAACTCCGTTGTTCCTGTTTCGAAAACATAGTGACACCGTTACGTTGAAGCGCTCGCTCACAAGTGATTGTTTCCCTCAAATGTGCGCACGCCGGTTGCGTGGGGCGGGCGAGTCCATTTGCTCGGGGATGAGGTAGGTATGTCAACAACGTGTGCTATCAGCGACAACAGTAGATTCCATTGTATAGTGTCTCCACAGCAGTGTTGCCACTATTTAAATTCCAACCCTCGTATAATGTCATGAGCTGGCAATGTAATCGAGGCAAAACCTAATATGATACAAGTATTAAGCATAGGATTTAGAAAATAATTTCTGTACTTATTACAAACTATTAATTCCTTCAATGAGACTGGCCGTCAATGACTCTAAGAAAGCCACAGTCGGTGATGGTACTAACCATTAATACTGCTAACATCTTTTATATTCTTCTTAAAATAAGAAATTTTTTCTCTCTTTCAACTGCCACTTATTACTCATTTTGAAAGTTTTGTTATTTCAAAATACTGCAGATAAATAGTTGGAGATCCGCCCACGTTGCGAAATCGCCGTACGCAACATGGACGAATTTCGCAATTTCTTTTGGCCATAGTGCGCCAGATGATGCTTATTAGTTATTATACCAACAGAAACCTGGCCACCGATCACGTCCATCTAAATGAGAAACTAGCCACACTACACAGAAACAGACAAGGCCGGCATTTTAATAATTTTATCCATATGACACGCCTGGATGACCCGAAGGAGAAAATTGAGCGATGGACCAAATCAATTAATCCTCGTTAGCCAACATCAAAGTCATATCCAAAAACACCTGAAATTGCAACTCTAATTCGTTGCGAAACCGATTGTGCAGATCTCCAAGAGTTGAAAAACGTGAATCAATTACGTTTCTCTCAGTTGTTATAGAATTCCAGTTATTTTAATACAAACAATTGTAGCTGTTTGAAAATTACTTTGATCATGTATACATACTATAGCTGTGGTTACCCTTCATATACAATTCTCTGTAATTATTTAAAAAATACGACCTCAATTTTCTCATTTTTCGTCCGATTTCAAATGGAATAGCCGATCACATGAAGTGCATGTCGGCTAGCTCTGCGTTGGTGAAACGATGCATGCTGCGCTTGTAAACAATCTCTACCGGATTAATACAAGGCGTCATTACCGACCACACACTCCTATACGACATCTTATTTCAGCCCCTCTACCAGCCATTTCATTTTTGACATAATACAGTTTTGGACCACCCTGTATGAAGATTTCTGTCCCAACGACCAATACCAATCTCCTTCTTATCATCAGTACTGCTGTGGTGATTGTGTTGGCAGTAGCGGATCGAGGGTTCGATTCTGGAGGGTGTCACAGTGTTCGTCTTTTCTGTTGTTATCACTGTCCCACTACTTACCCGAAAAGATATCTTACCGTTACCTCTACTTTCAACGTATGACGTATGTATCCCTTTATAATATCTCTAAAACATTTAATGTTTAATATAAATGTTGTTAATTTATTCTTCCGTAATATATGCGACGTTTTAATGTACTAATCGTAGTAATAATAGCTAATATTTCTTTACCTCAGTAAATAGCACAATACATCATTGCAATAGCCTAATCAATAAACTGAAATTTTGTAAAATACTGCTTTTGAAAAAAATGTGTCCAAAACTTTGTGAACTACATGCACACTCAGTTAATTTAAGAACTATAATTGGATCTTCGATAACCTCGTAATTCGCACACTAATCTAAATCCTTCAGCATCGCCCGATTTTCTCAGACTGCACTCCGTTACGTTGTTTTGCTCTTGACAATCTACATTATATATACATCATTCAACTGCTCTTCCAGGTCTTTCGCTGTCTCTAACAGAATTAGAATGTCATCGGCAAAACGCAATGTTTTAATTTCTTCACCCTAAATTATAATCCCTGCACCGAATTTCTCCTTGCTTTCCTTTATAGCTTGCTCAGTGTACAAACTGAATAACATTCGAGAAAGGCTACAACCCCGTATTACTCCCTTCCCGAGCTCTGCATCCCTGTCATGCCATTCAACTCTGATAACTGCTGTCTGGTTTTGCAAGTTGTAGATAACCTTCCGTTCCATATATATTACTCCTGCTAATTTCAGAATTTGAAAGGATTTGTTACAATCAACATTGTCAAAAACTTTTTCCAAATCTCCAAAAGCTAGAAATGTAAGTTAGCCTTTCCTTAATCTATCTTCTAAGATAAGCAGTAAAGTATTGCCTCCCGTGTTCCTACATTTATTCTGAATCCAAACTGATCTTCCCCGAGGTCCGCTTCTACGAGCTTTCCCATTCTTCTGTAAATAATTTGTGTTAAAATTTTGCAACCATGACTGATGGTTGTGTAATTTTCTCATCTGTCTACGCCTGCTCCCTTTGTTGTTAGAAGTGAATAATACATAATTAGGATACTTGAAGTGGCTAATGTGATGCAGAATAACAAATGAAATTATTCAAAAAATGCTTACGTAATTTTTGTGCATGTTTCAAATAAAAAAAATTGACCTACATGACCTCCCCTAGGAATAGGGTTACCAAATTTTCAAAATAAAAAACCGGGGGGTATTACAGATAATCTTTATTTCACCACAACAGCTTATTTTTTACAAAATCATATTTCTGACCACCTCGAATTTTCTGAAGTAATTCTTTGTTGGTTTTTATATTGTCATAGAACTGAGAGCAAGTGATATCTTTGTAGCAACTACAAAGATATCACTGATGATCAAATCCCCTACACATTGTACAGCCATTCGATTTCTTTTATCAGTCCATTGTATATTTAATAATGTAAATATCCTTTCCATAGCGGCATTGTGGGCAGGGATTGCGAAAAAGTACTGAACAATTTTTAAAAGTTCTGAATATTCATCTCTTGAACGATGATTCGTGAACTCACACCATCTATCAGATACAGCTTTTTCCAAAAATGTTGGCCCAGTTTCGGATTTGAACTGTTCACACAAACGTTTTAGGCGAGGTATCTCATCAAACCATTCAATGTCATTCACAGTAGGCAAGCAGGCCTTCCTACAATCAGAGCGCTATTGCCAAGCTGCCGCAACAGATGGTCAGTTCACTCCCGTAGTTGGCTAGTGCTGTGTAAGAAGCGGCAGCTAGTAAATTTTAATCGAACTCTAATAGAAAGTTATTCAACGTTCAGCTGCCCCATAAACGCGAAGTTCAACTGTACGGATTGGTGAGAGTGATCGTGACAACAAACACCGCCCTCCCCTCGCCACTCGGCAGTGATAGTACGGGAGCAAGGTACGCATCCTGACTTTCCTCATAGACACTGCGCGAATCGTCAAGTTATGTACAAAAAATACTCTACAGAAGCGAAACTTGTAATTATGCCGTGTGCCGCGACAGTCAACACTCATCTAGTTGTCACCTTGTTTTTATCTCTCCAGTTTTACTCCGTGAAACTCTCTTCCCGACCTCTGCATCCCTTTCATGCCCTTCAACTCTGATAACAGTTATCTGGTTTTGCGAGTTGCAAATAACCTCCCGTTCCCTTTATATTACTCGTACTAATTTCAGAATTTGAAATAGTTTATTACAATCAATATTGTCAAAAGCTTTTTCCAAATCTGTAAAAGCTAGAAATCACACTTGACACCATGTAACAACAGTTTGACGTGGACAACCAAAAAATCGGGGTATTTTTTACTGTTTTGGATGTTTGCAACCGGAGGGCTGAAATTGAGGTCAAAAACCGGGTGGATCCCGGAAAAACCGGGTGATTTGGTAACCCTACCTAGGATCCGCCATTGTGTGTTGCACAAGACTCCTTATGGGGGCTCTTGTACAAGGAAACAAACTGCTCGAACAGTGCGTGAATAGCGAAAGACGACTGCGCCACCGGTGGCGTAGCTGGCGGCTGCGAGTAATAAGAGGTTCAAAAAAAATGTTCAAATGTTTGTTAAGCTTATGGGACTTAACTACGGGGTTATCAGTCCCTAAACTTACAAACTACTTATCAACTAGCTTATCCTAAGGACGGCACAAATATCCATTCCCGAGGGGGGATTCGAACCCCCGACCGTAGTGGCCGTGCGGACCGTGACTGAAGCGCCTCAGTCCCCTCGGCCACCGCGGCCGGCAATAAGAGGTTCGTTCCAGCAGCTGCCAGACGGCTAATTTCAAGCGCTAAGAAACAAATATTACTGCGCATGCGCAGCTACTGTGACGTAAAAATCCTTGTTTGATACTTGCACTGCTGGAACGCATTTTGCACTGTTTCTGGCTGCATGCGAAGGTGAGTTTAAAGGAATAATTAAAATACTTTCCTTCCTAATAACTAAGAAGTGCAAACGAGAAATATCTGATCTCGAGTGGGATTGCAGTGACTTCGAAATAATAAAAAAAAACGCTACAAACATACACGTATCACGTGATGGCTACCCCCTCTATAACTCAGATCTTTCTGCGCATGTGCAAATTGGCAGCTTGACCTAGGGATGGCGGCTATCGCTGAAACAACCGGTTTTCGGTTATACCGGTTCTTTTCATCACCAGTTTAACCGCATTGTAAAAACTGCTCAAGATAACCGGTTTTTTAAATAACCGGTTTTCGGTTTTTTATTGCTTTTATTTCCAGCAAAGTTCGACCGAAACTTAATTGACAGCCGAAACAGAAACCGTAATCGAATTTTCCGATTCTTCTAGTTTCGGTCGAAAACGAAACTTAGGAAGTTTAGTTAAAATTTAGGTAAATTTACGTTATACGACAAATGACTAGTCTTTCCATATTTTGGAAGATCCCCTCCCAATACTATGCCTTCTTGAGTGTGTGTAAGCCTAGCCAGGAGTCCGTAGATTTACTGGCCTAGTATTTCCATCCAGCAGTTGCGAATACTGAGCCAGCCACTCCTTAAGTCAAACTCGTGAGCCAGCGTATACGAATATCTCGAAAATGTTCAAATGTTTGTAAAGTCTATGGGACTTAACTACGGGGTCATTAGTCCGTAAACTTACAAACTACAAACTTACAAACTACTTACGAACTAGGACGACACAAATATCCATGCCCGAGGGGGGATTCGATCCCCCGACCGTAGTGGCCGTGCAGACCGTGACTGGAGCGCTTTAGTCTCCTCGGCCAACGAATATCTCGTTATATACACAATATATGTAAGTTACAGTCAGTAAATGAACTTCAATCAGTGCTGCAGAAGTATTTCGAAAAATAAAGTCACAGTTCCGACTAACAGTATGATTGTTGTCAGTGTAAATTTACGCAAATTCAACTAGAAAAGCTGTACACCAGATGCCCGAAGAATATTCAAATGGGTGTGAGTTCTTATGAGACCTAACTGCTTAGGTCATCGCTCGCTAGACTTACAAACTACATAATCTAACTTAAACTAACTTACGCTAAGGACAGCATACACACCCACGACCGAGGGAGGAGGGAGGATTCGAACCTCCGACTGGAGCAGCCGCGCAGTCCGTGACATGGAGCCGCAGACCGCACGGCTACGTCACGAGGCAACACATGTTTAATGTTACATAAATCCATATTGGTTATTAAAAAAGCCCCTCACTTTCAAGCAATCACATTAATAAAAGTTGTTTATTTATTTAATCGTGTCTGAGCTACATCTGTAGTTAATTAATAAGCTACATATACTAGATTACAAATAAAAACTAAGTGCTAAAGTTGTTAGAATAGCAATATAACACATTCAAAGTTTTAACCAACGTGTTGAGGAGCTAACAACACTCTGTTCTTTAATATCCAAAAGTAAAACCAGTTAAGAATACTCATTTATTAAAATAGCCGCTTTCGGCACATTTAGTAAGTCTTCATCAGACTATTACTAAAAAAGAAAAAAAAGAAAGAAAAACACATTTTGAATCACTGCTACAGGAAGTAGTCGTACCGGTTTTTTTACCCGGTTCTTGGCAATAACGAAAAAAACCGGTTACAACCGACACCAACTAAATACCGATTAAAACCGGTTATTCAAAACTAAAATACCGGTATCGGTATTAACCGGTCGGTTTTTCCCATCCCTAGCTTGACCGCGCCTCAAATAATTTTCCAGATAGCGTCTGGCTGCTTGCGGCAACTGCTGGAACACCAAACAGCCACACTCCAAGTAGCCAGACGCAGGAGAAGGCGCTGCTGGAACACAATTTCAGCGTTGCGCATGCGCGTCAAGCAGTCTGGCAGCTGCAGGAACGAACCAAAGAGCAGCACTTGTGCGGCTGGCCGCATAGAGTAATAAGGGCCTACTCTTCTCCTCCAGCGCGCGGTTGAATGGGGCCCCTCCAGCTCCAGAAGAACAGCTCAGAGCAGGGAGCAGGTACTGCGGCCGCCCCTCCCCCCCCCCCCCCCCTCTACCGGCTGGCGTGCACCTGCAGTCGGCACGGCTATTGATCTGGCCGCGGCCCTTATCTGCACATCGCCAACCTCACCTCACGTGCACCGCGCCCCGGGCTCCATCGCTCGCTCTTTAATCGCCGGGCATTGGCTGGGCAGCCCGCTTTAATGCGCACATCTCTACCTCTGACTCTCCATTCCGTCTCCTCCGGCCTCCGTTCAGTGTGTGCCAGAGCCCACAAATTTACCCTCAGCCTCTTTATTATTCCGACGAGGAAGTAGAGACGAAAATTATTACCTCAAATCCTTCTCCCTTTTTCTTTTACAAATAACTGTCTTCACTCTGATGTGGCGGCTTCTCGGTCTCTTTCCGCCGTAATACGTTGTTTCTACACCGGGGTACTGCCCTAACCGAAGCGTACGTCGTACGAACCATATACACTGCTCAATTATGGGATCACGGAATATCATACACACTATTTAACGTATTTTATTCAGACATTGATTTGATTTCATTTTTCCACGGAAGCCAAAACGCCGGCCGCGGTGGCCGAGGTGACTGAGGCGCTCCAGTCACGGTCAGCACGGCCACTACGGTCGGTCCTAGTTCGTAAGTAGTTCATAAGTAGTTTGTAACTTTAGGGACTGATGACCCCGTAGTTAAGTCCCCTAAGCTTAACAAACATTTGAACATTTTTTTTTTTTTTTTTTTTTTTTTTTTTTAAGCAAAAACAGTCTTGTTCCAATCCGCCACTGCCCACACCGAAACTAAGTTTATTGTGCGGTATCGCTCCCTGTATATCTAGTAATGCCAACCACTGCCCTTGAACAGTGCAAGGAGTCCCTTTACCAGTTCTTTATTACACACAATTTCTTCGGGTCTGGTTGTCCCAAATGTTCTGTGCCTTTTACTCTCCATTGCAATGCATTCGAAGATTAGATGTGATGCAGTTTCATCACCGTCATCACAGATCCTACATTTAGGGTCCTCTTCTGTTATTCCCATTGTATGTAGGTGTTTCTTGAAATTCCCATGGCCTGTCAGCAATCCAACCATGAGTCTAATCTCTCTCCTGTTCAGGCCCAGGATTGCAGAGCATCTTTTAAAACATGGCTTTGGCATCATTACCTTGCCATGTTTTTGTTGATGGACTTTGGTCCAATATTCTACGTGCTGTCTTCTGAGCCAGTTACGTAGCTCCAATTTAATCATTCCCTTGGTGATTGTCAGGACAGGTTCCGGTCCAATAAATGGAGACTCTGCCTCCATACTGGCGAATTTGTCGGCATGTTCGTTGCCACTGATCCCCGAGTGGCCAGGGACCCACAATAGGTTTTCTCTATTGCTTTCCCCTAGCTCCACCAGAACCCTGTGACAGTCTGCAACAATTTTAGACCTTGTTGTAGGAGCTGCCAGTGATCTCAGGGCTGCCTGGCTGTCTGAATAGATGTAGATGCTACGATCTTTGTAGCACCTACGCAAATTCTCCTCCACACATGCCCTGATGGCAGTGATTTCGGCCTGGAATACTGAGGCCAGTTTCCCTAGAGAGATGACGCCCTCCAGTCTTGGCTGCACCCCGTATACCCCGGCCCCAACGCCTTGGTCTGATTTCGACCCGTCAGTGAACCAGACAATATCCCCCGTACGGTGTCGAACTATTGTCTCCCACTGCTCCCTACTTCCAATTGTTATACTGAAAGGCTTGTGGAAGCAGTATGGGGTTATAATATAGTCGGCTGGCATTTCACCAACCTTTCCTAAATTTACCTCACTCACTATTTTAGTGTGTGATTATTCAGACATTGGTCACAATTGTAATTTGTGTGTGATGCAGTACGGTATTTTGCTTAATTATGAATAGCAGTGGTTGTCCGTCTTTGCAACTACAATAAAAATCCGATTTTTTCTCACCAGACGCGTTTCGTTTTAATGAATGTAAAACATCTTCAGTGGTCTGTAATAATAAGAGAAATCTACAGTTTGTTTTGTATTTAGATCGAAAACAGTTCTTAAATGGACCATGAAAAGTAGGCCTAATGTTTTTTACTTACGGAAATTTTGTCTTCTGTTCGCTTCACATCATGGAATGCCGGTCTGTTTAATGCAATACCGCCGGTTCTTCATGCTGTGTCGTTTTCTCACTACTTTCACTGTCACTTTTTCACTGTTCATAGTTGTTTTCCACAGATCAGAAGTGTTTTTGTTTTTACTGATTCTGCACAGAGTGTTATTGGAGTGTGAAGCGAAAAGAAGACAAAATTTCCGTAAGTAACAAACATTAGGCCTACTTTTCATGGTCCATTTAAGAACTTTTTACGATCTAAACACAAAACAAACTGTAGATTTCTATTATTACAGACCACTGAAGATGTTTTACAGTCATTAAAACGAAACGCGTCTGGTGAGAAAAAATCGCGTTGTTATTGTAGTTGCAAAGACGGACACCCACCGCTATTCATAATTATAAAGCAACTACGGACATTATGGCCACACAAACGAAGAATTGTTCGCCGCCTTGTCAGGTATTTTGCTGTCTCAAGGCGTTTACTTAGAGCAATGCTTTCCAAACTTTCCCTCATAGCGACACCCTTTTATAGCTTACAGTTTTGCGCTACACCCTTTCACTAATATAAATACATATGGTAGAATTTACATGGTTCTAGCGAGGGGGTGGGGGTGGGGGTGGGGGGACGGAAATAAAGTATCGCTTAAATGTAGTTTGTAAACGAAACTGAAATCCTCGTACGCATTGACATGTGTAATGTTGATCCTGACTACGGAGATGTACAACAGAGTAACACCGCAGATAACAATGCCTTACTCATACAGTAATACTTCGTTCTTCTACATGCGACCCAACTTCCGAAACACGTAAACCCCAATTTTAAGTAGTCTTCATTATACAGCCTCACTTTTGTGTTCGTACCACTGCACGATGGAACGGAAGAAACAGAGGTTGGAGACGCACCTTGTCATTCTTGCTCTGCATCTTGCGATGTTCCAGCTACATTTCTTGACTGGTGCTCTGCATCTGACGTTTCATAAACTGCCGAAGGCCTCTTTCTCACAATAAATTTATCCATTTCTATTGGCGTCTGTAAACTGTACCACACTGAGCGAAGTAAACTAGGGGCATGTGACGAACGAAACATTGACCCATTATTGCCACTCGAAAAGCCCGTTAAGACATTGGCCGCTAGAGCGCGACATTATACCACAGCACAAGAGAGACATCTAGTGCCATTACTGGACGTTAAACGAAACAAATACAGTGAGACTTTATTAAGTGAACTTAGAAAACACTCGGATAATCGCAAATCCGGATAATTGAATCTATGCATAAAACCGTGATTTCTATTATTAACTCTCGATGAGTTCTCATATTGTTACCTTTCTAGGATTAATACGTAATGTTAGGCATTTATTGAAAACAACGGAACAGAAACAATATTGTTCTTTGACATTTTTAATCACACGTGGCACACGGCCTAGCGGCTTAGCGATTGGCAACGGCCTAACTCAAGTAACGATGAAACATTCGCTGTCTAAGCCTAATAATATATAAATGCTCGCTGTCGTACGCAAACAGTAATGAAACGCGTGGACCACAGGTGGTGTGGGTTGCGGTGGGTAGTTCCAGCGGGTATTGTTGTACATGCTAGGACCAGACAACAAAGATATTTACTCGCGGTTGACAATCCGGATAATCGCGAATCCCTATAACTGAGGTTCGGATAATCGAGTGACTGACCATTCCTTTAATACGTGATCTGTGGTGCATTGAATGAACAGAAGGATGATTAGCAGCAGGCGAGTCTTCTGGGTACTATAAAGAGAAGGATATTTTGTGTTATTTTATGACTTTTTTTGTGTCTAAATTTGTTAGTCTCGCGACACCCTTGATACTACTGCGCCACACCCCAGGGTGTCGCGACACCCAGTTTGGAAAGCTCTGACTTAGAGCGAAGAACCATGCGGCATGCGGCTACCCCAATAGTAAAAAAGTCACCGTTCCAGCTCTGCAACCGTTGTAGGAGATACTGGTCTGGCTGCAATGCGCCTGCCAAGTGCATCCCATACGTGCACAATCGGATATAAGTCCGGTAAACAAGCTAGCCACAACATTCGCTCAATTCCCTCAGCTGCAAGCATGTTTTCCAGCAGTGCTACTCTGTCATCTTCCACCAGAAGTAACCCATCTCGTATGGCACCAACGTAGGACACAAACAAAGGTCGAAGGACCTCGTCACTATACCTCTGAGCTGTGAAAGCGCCATTCTGAGCGATATAGACGTTCGTACGTCCGCCAGTACTGACTACTGCCGACTCCATTCGTCCATGTAAGTGATCTCGTGACGTTTCCTGCACATAATCAGGATTGTTCGACGTTGTATCCAGATGAGAGAACGCCAATAGTCCGGCTGAACACAAAATCTTGAGTCGTCTATGAACAGAACCCGGCGCCATCCGTTATGACTCCAACCCTGACGTTTCTCATTTCAGTTTCTGCGAGCTAATAGGGGTCGTGGCTTTAATGGGACGCACGCCATTGGCCTCCATCCATAGAGAACACATTCGCGAAGATGGTTTCATACTATATGTTGATATTGCGCGTCCTGTTGCTGTCTGGAACGTCAGAAAGTTAGGGGACTGGAACTCGGTAGTAGGAAAGGGAAGAGAAGGAAATGTAGTACGTGAATATGATTTGGGAAAAAGGAATAAAAGAGGAGATCGCTTGGTGGAATTTTGCGCAGAGCATAATTTAATGATCACCAACACTTGGTTCAAACACCATGAAAGAAGGCTGTATACGTGGAGGAGACACCAGAGGTACCAGATTGACTTTATAATGGTAAGGAATAGATTTAGAACCAGGTTTTAAACTTTAGAACATATCCAGGGGCAGATATAGACTCTGACCATAGCTTGTTGGTTATGAACTGCAGATTAAAACTTAAGAAACTGCAGAAAGGTAGAAAAGTTAGGAGATGGAACCTGGACAAATTCATAGGAAGCATTAGGCAAGGATTGGGTGAAACGGGGGAAAGTAATACAGTAGAAGAAGAATGAGTAGCTCTGAGAGGGTAGTGAAGGCAGCAGAGGACCATATAGGCAGAAGGACAAGGCCTAATAGAAATCCCTGGATGAACTTCATTGATGACAGGAGAAAATACAAAAATTCAGCAAGTGAAGCAGGACAAAGAGAGTACACACGTCTGAAAAATGTGATTGACAGGAAGTGCAGACCGGCTAAGCAGGAGTGGCTACAGGACAAATCCAGAACCGTAGAAGAACGCACAACTAGGGGAAAGATAGATACCGCCTACAGGAAGATAAAGGAGGTATTTGGAGACAAGAAAAGCAGCTGTATGAATATCAAAAACTCAGACGGAAAACCCGTTCTAGGCAAAGAGGGGAAAGCTGAACTGTGGAAGGAGTATATAGAGGGCCTATACAAAGGAAATAAAACTTGAAGGCAGTATTATAGAAAGGGAAGACCAAGTGGAGGAAGATGAGATAAGAGATATGATACTGCGAGAAGAATTTGACAGAGCGCTGAAGGACTTGAGTCGAAACAAGGCCCCTGGAGTAGATGATATTCCGTCTGAACTGCTGATTTCGTTAGGAGAGCCAGTCATGAAAAAAACGTTCAACCTGGCATGCAAGATGTATGAGACAGGGGTCATACCCTGCGACTTCAAGAAGAATATCGTAATTCCAATTCCAAAGAAAGCAAGTGCAGACAAGTGTGAAAACTGCAGAACTATCAGTTTAATAAGTCATGATTGCAAAATACTAACACGAATTATTTATAGGCGAATGGAAAAACTTGTGGAATCTGACCTCGGGGAAGACCAGTTTGGATTTAGGAGAAATGTAGGAACACGGGAGGCAATACTCACATTACGACTTATCTTAGAAGATAGGCTAAGGAAAGGCAAACATACGTTTTTGGCGTTTGTAGATTTGGAGAAAGCTTTCGACAATGTCGACTGGAATACACTCTTCAAAATTTGAAGGTAGCAGGCGTGAAATATAGGGAGCGAAGAGTTATATTCAACCTATACAAAAACCAGACAGCGGTTATTAGAGTCGAAGGGCAAGAAAGGGACGCAGAGATTGGGAAGGGCGTAAGACAGGGTTGTAGCCTTTCCCCACTTTTGTTCAATCTGTACATTGAGGAAGTAGTGAAGGAATGGAAGGAGAAATTTGGAGAGATAATTAAAGCTCAGGGAGAAGAAATAATAAGTTTGCGGTTTGCCGATGACACAGTAATTTTGTCAGGGACTGCAAAGGATCTGAAAGAGCAATTGAATGGAACAACATTAACAAGAGTAAAACGAAGGTACTGAAATGTAATGTCATAAAATCAGGCGGCGCTGAAGGAATTATATTAGGTAATGAGACAATAAAAGTAGTAATGAATTTTGTTATTTGGGTAGCAAGATAATTTCTGATGGCCTAAGTAAATAAGATATAAAATGCAGAATGGCTATGGGGAGAAAAGAGTTTCCAAAGAAGCGAAACTTGTTAACATCCAATATTAATTTAAATGTTAGGAAGTCTTTTCTGAAAGCATTTGTCTGAAGTGTAGCACTGTATGGCAGTGAAACGTGGACGATAAGGAGTTCAGACAAAACGATTATAGAAGCTTTTGAAATGTGGTGCTACAGACTGAATCGGGGAGAAAAGGAGTTTCTGGCATATCCTGACTAAGAGAAGGGATAGATTGGTTGAACACAGTCTGAGACATCAAGGAATTGTCAACTTAACATTACAAGGAAGTGTGTGCGGTAAAAATCGTAGAGGGAGACCGAGGGACGAATATAGTAAGCAGATTCAAAAGGATGTAGGTTGCCGAACGTATTCTCAGATGAAGAGACTTGCACAGGACAGGATAGCGTGGAGAGCTGCATCAAACCAGTCTGCGGACTGAAGACCACAACAACATGCCATTTGAGAAATTAATAAAGAGAAGTTGAATATGAAATGAACAGAGTACCAGGAGAATTTCTACTGCGAGAATGAACCAACAGAAGACTGAATCAGGTACCACAACAAAAATACTTATTGTTTCATTTCAAATTACCCTTCACAAAAATCATATTTCGAATTAACTCATTAAAGGAAGTGAACTGCAATCTAGAAATTGAAATTCTCCCACACTGCTTAATCTCGAGGATAAGGATGAATGACTAACAAAGCCTCTACGTTTAGATAGTTGTATTTACCTTACTCCATGTCACATCACACTGTTTTGTAATAAAACTCTTCAGTTTGATGTAAATTTACACAGAATTTAGGTTCCAAACATTACCATCAGATTAAACACAGCCTAACAACTGCACAACACTAACTCCCGCACAAGACTCACTGGCGAATGCTACTGACTGACTGAGACAATAATATACTCTTAGGTATCCACAGATATATGACAGAGAGGTTAACAAGAAACATAGTATACATGAAATGCACGTGTAATCGAAATCAAAGTATCTAATATTTAGATGTAAGTCAAAGAGGCTAACAGAAACATTAAGATATCGAGGATAGGCCCCTCTCAAGATGCAGAGTGGAGAGGTTGCGGCTGAAGTCCTCAGATCGGATATGGGACAATTCGAAGCGTGGGTCGCCGACGAGAGGCTACAGTTCTTGGAAATCTGACTTCCGGGGTCGTCAATGTCTCCCCGAGACTCACTCATGCCACCTCCAAACGACAGATTATCACCCCTCAGCAGGCAGTAACGAACGCAGCAGCGAGGGGGGGGGGGGGGCGAGGGAGGTCACTTACAGATATTCTATGCTCATAAAGTTCAGCTCTCTCCCTACAGCCCAATATTTAACAAAGGCAACATTTAGAATTTTGTCCATGACAGGAATTTTTATTCACTTGGACTTTAAAATAGCAGCAACAAAAAGACAAAATTCTAGATTAACCTAATTTTGTAAGGACTATAAAACGTGCATTCTCTCGCTTACATTAAAAAATGGATTGCCCGAGCTGACCGTATCCAAGAAGTGCTGTCATGTGCTCATAGACGTATAATCTTACGCCAAAGATTCGTGCGATTGTGCAGGCGACAGAACATAATTTTTACGGGAGAAGGCTGTATTGTCTAATCAGACCTTTCTCCGCTGATGACGCTGGCTACTTACACGTATCTACCGTTAGCCTGTACCAGTAAATGTTTGAAGTTTGCAAACTGAGGTTCAAAGACTACCTGCCACCCCCCTTTTGGACATGTGACCCCATAGTTAAGTCCCATAAGCTCTACAAACATTTGAACAATTTGATTTGAACGTGCGATATTCATTTAAAATTCAAAGGACAATCAATGGAAGTACACTTCTTTGTACATCAGAATAGCAGATGTTTAATAGGTATATTTGAATGTATAAGAATATATTTCGATAAAAACTTGTATTTTACTGATGGTTCACTCTTTGAAACGCTATTTAGAGCCTTTTTTCGAAAAAGTAGTGCGTAAAAAAAGAAACATGTATTTTATTTATTATCATGTATTTATTTTTAGAGATAGACGAATGATTTTTGAAGATGTTGATCACATCCTTCAAGAATTAGGAAAGCTTGACAATGGGAGAGGGACAACCATTCGATGATGCTGAAGATCCGGATTTTGAACCTGAAATTATTGGTGAGGCCGTACATGAAAGTGACTCTGAGAATGAAACGAAGGAATGCTAGGAAGTATTCGATGATGAGTCAAGATTTTTCACTGGTAAGAATGGTGAGACAATTTGGGCAAATAAGACAGAAAACTCTAAAAACATAATACACATTCTCCCAGGCCAAGCGGAAACGTTGCTCATTGCAAAACATCTCAATTTACATGTATGGTTGTAGCCGTAATCGTAATGGAGAAGACAAGAAGACAGCGGGGACGAAGGGGGTGACGACATGTCCCAAGACATTTTCACAATGTTTTCGTTTAAAGTGTCATTTTTTCCCAATGTTCCTTTTTTATTTCTTTATAGTAATGTCTTTGTGACGAGTAAGTTTTAATGGGAAAGCAATTATTTGTTTGTCGGTCTTCGTGATTTGTTGGAGAACTAAACAATGTGATAAAGTTCAGTCATTGTTAATAAAGGTTTTTCCATTTTACACGCAGTGTATTGTCTCATTTAACAGACAACCAATGCAAACCTCAAACTTTATTGATGCCCAAATAAAAAAAAAAATTAAATAGAAAAGAAATCAGTGAAATGAGCAAAAACGTGACGGGCGGTTGCTAGCCGTCCAGTGAATGCAACTGGGACAAAAATAAAACAGGCGCGATCTCATGAAGGCTAAAACAAGCATTACCTGAAGACGCGCAAATTACTCGGATCAAATTCATCCAGTATTTGTGAATGAAAGCCACCAATTTTAAAAATAATTTACACCTTTTCTAAACTTACATGCCAAATGTAAAATATGTAACACATTATTTGGTTTTTCATACGCGTGAGTTCAAGTCTTCAAAGGATCTGTGGCTTATTGGAGTATTACACAGTAAAATACGATCACGATGGAGCACCGAACAATCAGATTGATCTTCCGTAGTAAACAGAAGAGATACCGCCAAGTCCTGCCTCGAGCCACATACCATCCCACACATGATTGTTTTGACGTTTGTTTTCAGTTGTCTTTCTGGAGACGTACAGCAGAACGAGCACTCTTACAAATACACGTCAAGTGGTACGAAGCCTAAGTAAGTACAACATCAGGTTTTAACATTACTGCGGCAATGTATGACATTCCCAATTCCCCGTGTGTAATGGCAATAAAAATATCTTTTATTATTTAATTGTAAGTTTAGCCTCACCAGAAACTATTAGACAGTCAACCTAGCTACTATATATTGCTCATAAGGGGGTAATAACAGGTGCGCATGTAACTGACCGGATTGGAACTAAAATAATCACTTGTGATATTTCAAAGGAAATAATCATAGCAACGACCAAGATCTGCTAGCAATAACTAGACAGTGCCTTGCAATCGTAAAACGAATCATTTAGAAAACAAATAAGACGCAATACTAACTACGCCTGCTGTAAGAGTTCAAGTAATTTCCTTTCCGTTATTATACGTGCGCGCTCAACAAGGAAGTGTTATTAGATTGCACAGGCGCTGAGCTCTGCACAAGACGGGCGAAATTGTTCAGTCTCTGACCTCCCTACGCTTCTTTTGTTTTAGCTATTAGATCTTTATGTAGCTACTAGAGCTCAAGAGAGAAGTGCTTTTCAGTGTACCAGGACTCACTACAGTAGAATTCCTTGTCCCCTCTCTTCACAATAAAATGAGGGAAGGAAGATTGTAGGTTTGACAATCAGTCGACAACGAGGTCATTGTAGACGGAACACAAGTTCAGGATGGTGACAATAGTCAGCCATCCCGTTTTCCAAGAAAGCACCCCCTAATTTGCATTAAGAGATTTACAGAAACCAAGAACAAGGAATTTGGAGAGTGAATAGTCGTCCTCCAAGATGCGAGCCGAGTGCCTGACAGATGAGCCACTTTTTTCGGACAGACGGCCAAAAAACAAGAGAATACCTGGCTCATTTCCTTGGTAAACGCCTATGTAGAAGTAAGACAGTTGATGCTTTACCGTCAGGTTTATCGTCTTGTAGTACGAATGGTAATGAGCTGCGGTGGAGTAGCCGAGCGGTCTAAAGCGTCTCGCTGCGGAGCGCGCGGTTGCTCGCCGTGGAGGTTCGAGTCCTCCCTGGGGCATGGGTGTGTGTGTGTGTTGTCCTTAGGTTAGTTTACCTAGGTTTAAGTAGTTTGTAAGCTACGGACTGATGACCACACAGTTTGGTCCGATAGATTTACAAACATTTGAACATTTTTTGAATAGTAATGAGAGAAAGTTGCACACGATCTGCACTCTAAAGTCTGTTCAGTATGCACAGCGTTCATTAACAGATATTTCAACAGTTGATTATCCAATCAAAATGCTATCTCGGAATTATTATGGCCCCATTCATCCGACAAAAAGATATAACCACGAAGATATTTAAGGATGAATATGAGTGAGGCTGCGTCTGAGCGTTCACAAATCTACGTGGTATAAAATCTTGTATTTCGAGATCGAGCCTCTGAACGATAAGAAAAAAAGATGCATAATTATCAATGCTTTCTTTTCCTCTCAGCACCATCGGCAATCACGTATTGCAACTAATGGCTCTTCGAATGGCTGATCAATTCGTGTATTGCATGTTCTGCTCCAGCGACAACAGGTACATGTTGAGGCACCTGCTGGTAAATTTGTATTTATTCTCAGGGACCCCCCCTCCCTCTCGCTCGCTTTTCGCCTTAAGATGCGTTTTTCCATAACAATGAGAAGTTTCTCGTCTTCAGAGTCTGCTACACCAAGGTCGGTGGTGTTTCCCTAGGTCAAACAATCCACCTGTTTCTAGGGTTTGTGCCTGTGGTCTATGGAGAGCGATCTTAACAAAAAGGTCCTAGGATAAGAACTAAACTCGTTCCTGGCCTAGTGTTAAAAGGCGGAAGAGCGGACAAAGGTTAAGGGCATTCTCTTTTTCTGGAGGGCGGCAAACTACCCCCAAAAGGCGGAAGAATCTGGACGGATCAACGGCATGAGGATGCGGAAGTATTACATCACGTAAGTATTACAGTCATTTAATGAGTAACCCCAGGACATGTGGCCTTTAGATGAAAAATAATTGTAATGATGACAAAGATTCCAGAATGGTCCCTGATTTGGATCTGTGTGAGGGGACTGCCAAGGGTAAGATCACTAGAAGAAAAATACTGAATAAACATAAAGCAAAAACTTTCTACGAGTCGGAGCATGAAATGTCAAAAGTGTTAATATAATAAGAAAGCTACAAAATCTGAAAGGGGAAATGCGAGGCTCAATCTAAATGACCCTCAGAGGCTCATCATTAATTTTCTGAGTACGGGCTTGGCGAACCCGGGTCCTGAGCCATGGGCTCTGTCGCGCCAACAGTCCGCTACACCGTAAGCTCTGTGTGTGCTTCAACGACCATTGCTCAGCGCAACGGTGGAACGTTGTACGTTTCAGAGCCCGGGGATCTTGGCTTAATCGCCCGGGTCGCGAGGACGGTACAGACTTCTATAAAAAAAGAAAACCTCAATCTCAAGGTGTGCTACGTGCCGAGGAGGTGCATAGCTGTTGAGGTTGAACAGTCGCTACCGAGCAACATCTGAGGAACCTGCCGCACCTCAGTTGTACAAGCCTTACCCTGTTAGGAATTGATAATATATTATTTTGTAATGTCTTTGTAAATATCTCTGGATTAATAATTGAATCTTTGATGTAGTTTTATCTTTGAAATACAGAACGTAAACAGTGAAACTGTGTTATTATTCACGACGTACGCTACATACCCAGGCAAGCGGGGCTCTTCCTGGGTGGACCTTTATTTCCTTCGCTGCTCGTGGGAACACCATGAAAAGACCACAGAGTAACGCTGGTGGACGTTTAACCACCGTCTCTAAGAAAGGAAAAGTAGACTTCATTGCTGATAATTATGACCCCCAATGGTTCCCTTCCTTGGCCACGCCGTGGAAGGAACGCAGAGCTCGAAGCAAAGGACAACAATATGCTCCAAGGTATTTAGTGTGCGCCAGGAGAGAAGGTGAATCCTTTACGAATACAAAGCCTCTCTTTTTTGTCGAGAACTTGGAAGACAAGTTCGGAGAAGTAGACGGCATGTCGAAGATGCGATCGGGATCAGTTTTAATAACGTCATCCCCAGCACAGTCACGGGCATTGCTCGCCTGTGACAACATGGATGATTTTCCCGTTAGTATCACCCCACACAAAAGTCTGAACATGGTACAAGGTATGATTTTTCATAGAGACCTCCTTTTGCTGTCGGATGACGAACTCCGCAAGAACTTGGAGCGGCGAAGAGTCCACTTTATACGGTGAGTCCATAGGGGTCCGATGGACAACAGGTTTGCCACCGGCGCTTTCGTCTTAGCCTTAGAGGGTGACTAATTTCCT
The DNA here is from genome assembly GCA_026315105.1 of Locusta migratoria. Classification (NCBI taxonomy): domain Eukaryota; kingdom Metazoa; phylum Arthropoda; class Insecta; order Orthoptera; family Acrididae; genus Locusta; species Locusta migratoria. Next base: position 383,620,094 of record CM048744.1, read on the forward strand.
GAGAAGGTCAAGGTGATGATTTACCGTTGTGACGTGAAACCCTACGTTCCTCCCCCATGCGATGTTTTAAATGCTGGAGGGTTGGGCACATGTCCTTCAGGTGTACCGTCAACCCCACCTGTCGGGACTGTGGCCGTGTATCACATCCAGACCTTCCTTGTACACCTCCTCCCATTTGTGTCAACTGTGGACAGCAACACCCACCTTGCTCGCCTACCTGCTCTGTACTGCACAAAGAATGGAAGATCATGCAATACAAAACCATGGATTGGCTGTCTTATTCCGAGGCTAAGAGGATATACGTAAAACTCCACTCGGTCAGCATCAAAATCTCTTATGCAGCAGCCACACCATTACAGCAGACTAGTTTGCCGCCTGGTTGAGTCGGTGATAGTGGTCCCTCAAGCCCAACTGTCACCATCTGGCCTCTTGGTGGTAGGGGGCATATCTCGCTCTGTTGCTTTCAAAGACCCTGACTTGGAAGCAAAAACCCCCTAACCAAAGGGGACATCGGTCCCCACAACAGCCTGCTCTGGCTCCTTTCGTGACGTAGGGATCGCTTGACTCCCTTTCTCCCTCGGTTTCTCCCACTGGCACAGTGGACGCCAGTGAATGGCACAAAGTGCCTCCCAAAGCTGGTTGTAGGGCCTCAAGGGCAACCTCAGTCCCTGAGACTAAGTCAGCCAAGCCCTCCCAGTGCGAGAAGCCGAAGGATCAGCAAGAAAAGCCAAAGAAGAGTAAAATGAAAGAATCACAGGTGGCTACCATGCCACCACAACAAAAGTCTGCTTCCGATGACGTGGTGGAGATCTTCGTGTCCCCTGAAGACTTGGAAATTGCCAAGACTTTGGAAGCAATGGATGTCGAGGCTCTGCCTCCTCAGTCAGTGATTGCAGATAGTCCTATGGACACTCATCTACCACCTCCTTAAATATGCCCTAAAAGTCGGGAGATAGTGTGGTGCTGCAATGGAACTGTGGCGGTTTCTTCTGCCACTTGGCCGAGCTACATCAGTTGCTGTGTCACTATCCCTCACGCTGTTCTCTGTGTAGCCCTACAGAAAACCTGGTTTCCTGCCGAGCGGACTCCTGCCATTCATGGGTATAGGGGCTACTATAAAAACCGCACAGCATACGACAGGGTTTCTGGAGGTGTCTATACGTTCTTGCCACTGTCCCCAGTTCACCAGTGCTATTTCACATGGCGCTCGAGGCAGTGGCTGTGAGAACCCAGACATCACAGGACATTGCGATCTGCTCAATCTACCTTCCTCCTGACGAGGCAGTGTCTCCTGCCGATCTCCCGAACTTGATCGCACAACTCCCCTCACCATTCCTCCTTTTGGGGTATTTCAATGCCCACAACCCCTTGGGGGGTGGCTCTCAGATCTCAGGTCGCGTATGGGTATCGAAGCTCTAATAGCACAACTGGACTGCTGCCTCCTAATACCGGTGCCCCCACACATTTCAGTGTGGTGCATGGCACATACTCAGCTATTGATCTTTCTCTCTGCAAGCCTTCTACCACAGCGTAATTGGGGGTCCATGATGACCTATGTGGTAACGACCACTTCGCCATCCATATCCCTCTTCTCCAGTTTCAAGCTCCAGATCGCTTGCCCCGTTTGTCTCTGTGTAGGGCTGACTGGCCTGCTTACACCTTGGCTGATACGGTCACTACCCCGATCCTGGATGACGTTGATCACGCTGCTCATCATATCACTAGGGCGTTTGTTTGCGCTGCTGAGGCAAATGTTCCGACCAATGCTGGTTCTGTTCGGCGCAAATCAGTTCCGTGGTGGTCCCCAAAGATATCTAAGGCCATCAGGGAACGTCGTCAGGCACTCCAGCGCCACTGGCGCCACCCTTGTATGGAGCACCTGATCGCTTTCAAACGGCTCTGGGCACAAGCTCGGAGGCTGATACGCCAGAGTAAGCAGGACTCTTGGGAGACATATGTCACTACCATCGGTTCTCGGGTATGGTCACAGGTTCGGCGCCTTTTTAGGTACCAACCTCGAGCAGGAAACCCCAGCTTGAACGTTCAGGTTACTATGTGCCTGGACCCAGCTGCTATCACTGAACACATTGCGGACTATTATGCGACTTCCGCTTACAGTGCGGGCTTCCGCACCCACAAAGAACAGGTCGAGCAGAGGCAGTTATCTTTTCACACACGTCGGCCGGAACTGTATAATGCCCCATTCATTGAGTGGGAGTTCTAGAGTGCCCTCACTGCTTGACCCGATAGCACCACAGAGCCAGACCGAATCCAGAACCAATTCCCACGCCACCTGTCAAAGGACTCTCAACACCAACTGCTCGCCCTGTTGAATCGCCTCTGGGTTGAAGGTGTTTTCCCATTTCAATGGCGGGACAGCATCGTCATCCCAGTGATTGTGGGTTCTTGAAGACCGTGGACTCCTCGCCCCACAACAGGGGGGCTTCCACCAAGGCCGTTCTGCATTAGACAATCTGGTACCGCTGGAGTCGGCCATCCGCACTGCTTTCGCCAGGCATGAGCACCTGGTTGCAGTCTTTTTCGATCTTCAAAAGGCATATGACACTACCTGACACTACACATTCTAGCTACGCTGCATGGCTGGGGCTCGAGAAGACCGCTTCTGCTGTTCATTCAGAACTTCCTCTCGCTTCGCACTTTTCGGGTTAGGGTAGGTACCCACCTCAGCTCCACACGCATCCATGAGAATGGAGTCCCACAGAGCTCCGTTCTTAGTGTTCCGCTATTTCTCATTGTAATCAAAGAACTTGCTGTGGCAGTAGGGTCATCGGTCTCCTCACTGTATGCCGACGACTTTTGTATGTATTACAGTTCCTCAAGTATTGGTGTCGCTGAAAGGCGACTGCATGGAGCCATTCAAAAGACGCATTCCTGGGTCTTAGCCCATGGGTTCCGGTTCTCTGCCTCAAACTCGAGTTATGCACTTTTGTCACTGTCGGGCAGTGCACCCAGACCTAGAACTGTATTTGGATGCCGACCTACTTCATGTTGAAGATAAACATTGCTTCTTGGGCATGCTGTTTGATGCCCGGCTCACGTTGGTCCCCCACCTACAACAGCTTCAACAAAAGTGCTGGCGGTACTTATACATACTGCGCTGCCTCAGTCACACTGCTTGGGGAGCCGCCCATCCAACCCTCTTACAACTTTATAAGGCTCTCATCCAGTCACGCCTGGATTATGGAAGCCAGGAGTACGACTCGGCAGCCCCTTCTGTGCTTCAGGTCTTAGACCCCATCCTACACGCTGGTGTTCACTTGGCGATGGGAGCTTTTCGTACGAACTCGGTGATGAGCTTCCTCACTGAGGCTGGGGTTCCCCCACTGCATTTCCACTGGCAACAGCTGTTGGCCTCGTATGTTGCCCGTGTCCACACCTCAGTCCATCATCTGAATCACAGGCTCCTCTGCTGCACTCCCATACCCACAAAGATGGCCTCGGCCGGGTCTCCCGGTCGCAGTCCATGTCCATTCCCTTCTCTCCTCACTTGAATCCCTTCCCTCCCACTTTCCACTACTCTTCCCATACACCTCCTTGGTGTATTCCTCTTCTGCAGCTAAGGCTGGACTTGTCCTGGGATTCGAAAGCCTCCATTTCACCATCGATTCTTCGTCACTTGACTCGTTCCATGGTGCAGAAGTCATCTACACTGATGGTTCCTTGGTAGATGGTCACATGGGGTATGCCTATCTCCATGGTGACCTTTTTGAACAGCGGGTCTTGCCAAGTGGGAGTAGTGTTTTTACTGCGGAGATGGTCTCTATCTCTAGAGCTCTGGAACATCTCCGAGCCTGCCCCAGGGAGTCGTTTGTCATCTGTAGCGACTCCTTGAATGGCTTGCAGGCACTTGACCAGTGTTTTCCTAAACACCCTGTAAGATTACCGCCCAATATATAATATATATTGGTAATTAATAGCATTTCATAACTAAACAGTATGAAGTTCACTGCAAACATTGACCATGCCAATGCACTAAATGTTACACAATTTTAATCTTATTAATTATTGTAGCAATGTATGTACACAATTGGGTGACAACATTTATAGTTGGGCCATAGGTAGAAATTCTCCACGTTGAGATTTGCTGTGTGCTTGTAGCTGACGGGAGGCCAGCGAGCAGGCCGACGTTGGTGGCTTGTTCCAGCTTAGGATTTTCCAGTTCGTTTCCGGTGAGGGGAGAGAGGGACAATGGCGAGTGCCAGACACAGTGCAGTGCACAGCGTGAAATAAAATATTCTAATACTACTTGCATTTGAAGTAATACGGTACAGTTAGGAACCTTTAAGGCCCTCATTACAAAATAGCCTGTTGATAAATAAACAATACATTAGCTGATATAGTCACATCTGGCGTAATATGTTTAATTGACAATGAAAAGTAATAAATTACCAATGAATACAAGACAGTTACACAACTAGCATGGCAATGTTTGTTTATAAAAATAATATATTAACTATTTATCATTTTATTTTCAATTAATCTTGTGTATTTTATCTTGAAGTATTCAGTTAAATCACTTATCTGTGACATAAGAAATTGCACGATTATGATAAATAGTACAAAGGATGTTTATACCAATACAAAAACCTAAGAAGACATTTATTCAATGTGTAGTGTAATTATTTTGATTTTAAGTAGAGTTTTAGAAATGTATTGGCTGAGCGCTGTACGTTGGCAAATCGGTTAGAACAGCTCACATGGGGAAGTTGATGATGTAGGGGAAAAAACCGCGGCAGTTGAGCTTTTAGCGCGTGCGCGCGCGCGAGAGAGGGCAGGAAGTGAGGAGTCGGGAGCACGTGGGGAGCTGGCAGGGCGGCGTCGTTCTGTATCAGTCGGCATGTGGACCTCGAGGTGGAGGTTATAGATTTGTGTGTGGCATTCGCCATGTGTGGTTGCTCGTCGTAGACTGTACCAAGTTGAATCGAGTGCTACTGTGTGTTTGTGAATATTTAGCCAGTGGAACAAGGTGTGCATCGCATTGAATTAAAGTGACTGTGATTTGTTAATGTAACACGTGTCGTCGCATAGGCATGAACATAAACGGTTTTTGAGACAGCCACATGGTGTGAAAACAATTTGTGACAAATATTCATTTTGTCTGGGGGCTCACGAGCTATAACTTTATTTGATAAATGTGTCGACGTACAGACGTATCAGCCACAGGGTTCTAATATTGTGAAATAAACAACAAAAGTGAACTTTTACGTGTTTTCAAAAATAGTAGTTAGCACACCCTTTTCTCTCATGAACTTGATTTTATTATGAATTTGTTTTGTTAATCATATGCAGGGAAGGAAAGCTGCGAACGTGTGATATCATCCCCTAGAAAACGAGTCAAACAGTCGCAATCACAGTTCCAGTGTTTTTGCATGTTTAGGAATTTGGTTCGCAGTTGGTGGTTGTGAGTTTTAAAAATTAATCTTTCCCTATTTTAAATTCACACCCCGACCTTTACTCTCGCAACCCATTGGTGCAGGATATCCAAGACCCTGTATCCACCCTGGTCAAGTCAGGCCACCCTGTGGCCTTCGTTTGGACCCCTGGCCATACTGGCATAAGAGGAATGTACGTTTTGATCAGTTGGCCAAGCAGGCCACCACATCTCGGCCTCTGCAGATCGGCCTCCAGTACAGGTATCTGACGGGAGTTACAAAGCAAAGTCCTAGGGCTTTGGAACGCTGAATTGACTGATTTGAGTGTACCAAATAAGCTCCAAGCAGTTAAACCCTCCACAGGTGCATGGAAGTCCTCCCTGAGGGCCTCTCGTCGGGAATCTGTTACTCTTTGTCGACTGCATATTGGCCATACGTGGTTAACCCATGGCCACCTCCTTCTTCGGGAGGACCCACCAAAGTGCCGTTGACCCATTGTGGTACTTTGCTGACAGTGGTCCACATTTTAATGGACTGTTCGCTTTTAGATCCTTTGAGGCACTCCTTTAATATTCCAACTGCGCTTCCATCAATTTTAGCTGACAATGCCTCGATGGTTGACCGTGTTTTAGGTTTTATACGCGCAGCTGGCTTTTACCGTTCTGTTTAGGGGTAGGCTCATTTGCCTCATTCCTCGGGCACCCCTACCCTTCAAAAACTTATAATCTGTTGTCTTTTATTTAGTGTATGTCTGGTTCTTAACTAGAGGTTTTAAGTGTGTGCAGAGTGGCTGGCTCATCCATTATTCTCCTCATGATCAGCCAGTCACACTCTTCTGCTGTAATATTTTAGTTTTGTTGCCTATTTCGTCAACAATCAATGTGTCTTCCGTTTTAAATTGTCATTTTACTATCGACTGACACTCTGTCCACAGTGTGTACTAAATGTAGAGTGCTACATTATAAATTGCTAAGTTTTATGGGTGTGAACTCCTAGCTGGGAACAGGGGACTGATAACCCAGCAGTTTAGTCCCCTTTAAACACCAAACAACAACAATCAATCTAGATGCAGTGTGTGCCACCGAAATCAAAGAAGATAAGGATTTCTGGTCTGACGACTATAGGGTAATTTCAACAGCAGCGGAAGATGGTATAACTGGGGATAGGATTCGTTATGAAAAGGGAAGTAGGACAGAGATTCACCTATTGTGGACAGGGTTAATGTCATCAGATTCGACAGGAAATCAACACCGACAACGACAATACAAGATGAGGTACACGCGTAGAAAAAATGAGGATATAGAAACGGTAATTCAGTATGCAAAGGGAGATAAACTAATAAACATGGCAGAATGGAACGCGGTGAGTTTCTTTGAACTTGGCCAACTGTGTCGAACTAAGCGCGCGCGCGCGCGCGCGCGCGCGCGCACACACACACACACACACACACACACACACACACACACAGAGAGAGAGAGAGAGAGAGAGAGAGAGAGAGAGAGAGAGAGAGAGAGAGAGTGAATGTGTGTGAGAGAGAGAGAGACAGACAGACAGAGAGGGAGGAGTGAGGAAGGGAAGCAAGGAGAGGGACCGGGAAGTAAATATAGAAAGTCGACTGCATGGCATACAACAATAAGAATATTTAAAAAAAAAACATTGTAATTACGAATTTTTTGCAGCACATTATTAGGTACGTAAACACACCTGTGTAGCGCAATGCTGTGTGCGACAGTTGCCAGTCATTGGGTGAAAATACTTACACAATGTCTGAAGAAAACCATATACTGACGGGCAAAATCATCAGAATGCTCTTTCCTATCGTTCATCCAGACTGCAGTAAAACCGCAATTTTCTTATTGGCAACTGATGAGTACAGGATATAATGGCTAACAACAGTTCCCAACGACATTAGAGGGACTTACTTGGTTAAATGGAATATCATTACTCATAGGAAAACTTTTCAACGAGATGCAAACATTTTAAGTGTTGCATTCCTTTTATTATTTGTCAGACTCTTGTAACTCAAATACCGGTATATCAGTAACTGAACATGCTTTCACGTGTAATGACTTTCTTGTGTTCTTTTTTTATTTAGTTTTGTCCGATAAAATATATACCAAAGCAGCCTAATGACGTATGGTAGGGGTAAGCTATTTGTTAACATTAGTTTAAGGAAACCGTAATATCTGTTTCTTCGTGGTGCATTCCGTAGCCACATGTAGGAGCAGTTAGCAAGTTGCCTTACCTGCTAATTAGCCCGTCACTAGCCGGAGCTGCACCTGGAACACAAAAAATACATTGCAAAGGAACATAACCTTTCTTATGTTTCACAGCAAATGTGGTGTTTCATTAAGGATAAGTTCTTACACGACTTTCACAAGTAAGCCCTCAGAAATGCCTACTGTAACTTAGTTTTATTATAATGAAAAAAAAAAAAAAAATACGGCACACGGGATTGTCAGACAGTTATTTAGAAGGCTGAACAGTGAATTGCGTGTACGACAGCTTCGATGGTATCCTCAGAATGCTTCACTGTTTTCTCAGGACAATAACAGGTACCACATTCAATGTTTAAGTTATCTTCAAACGAACTGCGACAAGAAACCTTATTACTTTTTATTGATATCTACGCTCAGAAAACTAAAAGAGAATGATTGTAAAACAATTAAAACAATATTTCACATTTTTATCACATATTTCGGAAAATTAAAATTTCCATTCACGTATGGACCCAGGATGAACGCCTCTTCAGGAGCTTTAGTGTGTTTAGTTTCGTCTTCGCGGTTCCTATCTTGGCAATATGCCGGAGGCAAGTCTTATATTGTTTGTGATATTACAGATACAGGGGGAAGCTTATAGTTTCCATGTAAAAGGCGGGTTTTGCTAGGGTGTTGGGTTCCCCAGCCGGCCGGCTACCAGTTTGTTCCCAGTGAATGGGATGCAGCAGGTAGTCAGGTTTTTCCTAACGTGGTCGGAAACCGGAAGCAACGCTCTTGAATGAGCGAGGGCGGCTAACCCAGAATGCAACTGAAATACAATATAGCCACACACATTATTCTAAAAATCCATATAAAATCAGGGAATGATCATACGGCAAATATAACTATATGAATGGATTACAGATAAAAAGCCGACAAATTTCAGTAGTATAATAATAATATTATAAGACTTATATTTACAATTATTGATACATAGTGTTTATCAATAACAATCTAAGAGGCAAATGGGCAGCATTGCACCACGCTACCTATCTATTCTTTCAATAAACTATATTTTACTCTCTTGTCCTGCTTTTCGTTGAGGTAGTAATATTCTAGTGTCAGAACATAGATTCCACCACAGAAACACAAAATATGATCCCAGCAAAGCGCATTACATTTATATATGTATTTTATTACATTTGATATTATTTTTAGTAACGATCTTTGTTATGTGTAGACTGCCCCTTAAATATTTCATGGCCGACTAAAAATAGTAGATATGCGGCAGATAATTGATATATAAACAATTATAAGTAAGTATTATACATTTGTAGGGAGGTGGTCAAAGCATTTAATTCTGTGATATTCAAATGTATAAAATTTTGGAAGGGAAATTGTATTTTAAAGATGAGGCGTTAGGATGCGCGGAAGAATACAATTTTGGGAGCAGGGAGAGCACACTTTTCGAACGCTTGGGAAGAGACTCGTAACTTGGATGTGGTGGTGAAAGGTTGTGACGCTGGGCGGTCTGAAGCCGCGTTACGAACTTGTGATTTGAAGAGTTAGGCATAGAAAATTTACGGGACTGTGACTGCAGAACTTAGTCTCTGCTTGAAAAGTGATAAACTATGCACGGTAGTAGGGCTGTGGAACTGTGATAACTCAGCAATCGTGTACGCCTGTGATGAGAAACTGTGTTTTATAACAAATACTGCAATTAATCGCGGATTAATTTGGAACTGTAATGTTCGATGGCCTTCACTAATTTACTTGTGATAATTTGGAACTTTTACTCTCGAGTGCGTGTGATACTTATTGTGCCTCTCATGAACAATAGTTGGGGAAATATTTAGTTATTTACCGACGTATAAAGTAGGACCACCTCCGCGTTTCATGTCTAATAAGAGTAATAAACTACATTTATAAAGAATTACTTCGTGAGTGAATCACTTCTATATCTTAGAATCCATTTTGTTGGTCATTCAGAGGTTTAATTTATGCCTGTTAAATATATTTTCACGTCATCATATGCAGATTGATAGACTGGCTAAACTAAAGCTTAATTATTGATCTTGTTTGAACAGATTGGGTAGCTGTTTAGGGCATAGAAGCTGACAGACATAACTCATCCCTATGAACAGAGACAACGAGCCATATACTTCTACAACCCTACTTATGTATTGCCCAAGTCTCATTGGTGAGAACCGATAGGAAGGTCGCACTGTTCACGTAAAATCTGGATAATAAAACCTGCAATAATAAATATTTGCGAATGAATACTGTTAACCATCCACATATTATAACAATCGCCGAGCACGGTGCTTCAGTATGCAATAAAATTTGATAAAATTTGTTACACTCAGGTATTTTTATCAATCTATCGAGTCCACTGTGACTCACTGATTTTGTGATTTGTGAAGTGACAACAGTTTTACATTACTGCACACTGAAGCAAGTCGTCAATATTCGCATCAATTTGAAATATTATCAAGAATTGTCCCGATATTTGTGAAGCTTTATTCAGGCATTCTTTGTTGTAGACATCTGCATTGTCTGTCATCATTAACCCTCGCAGTATTAATTTTTAATAACACAGATTACCACGGGGAGGCGTGAGGAGAGGGAGGGGCTATACTTGCCCTAGCATTTACACTGCGAAACTTTCAATGTAGCTACACGGAAAGTACCCATTAACCACGATAACAGCAAGATTTACGAAACCGATAATTGGTTAAAGTTCAACTGCTCAGGTGGCCGTTGGAGGGCTGATGGGGGGCTCAGGCGGTTCGATGCATAGACTTACTAAATAAAAACTAGACCGTTCGCTGGCGCTAGTGTCGCGTCCCCACATTGAATGTGACAGGAGCCGCTATTTGCAGGGCAATCGTGTGTAAACAAGGTTCTTTCGTGTGCTGCTTTTAATTGTAACGGTGAGAACGGAAGCAAAGACGAATACGGAAACAATGTTAAATTTCACAGATCAGTCATTACTTGTATACCGTACAGTATTTTCACGGAGAAATAAGAAATCATGAGCGTTTGTTTTTCTTTAGGTTTCCTCTTACAAATGATTCTCTAAAACTGAGAAAGATACTTTGGTGCATGTCAAGTACTTACATTCTACTTGCATATAAATTACTAAAATACTAATTTGAGCTGACTGAATACCTAGGCGTATTAGAGGTTTTTATCATATATAAGTATGATGCAGAAGTGGGTCGAATAATTGTTTTTATACACTTAACAGGTGGTGATTATACTTCGTAAATGGTCATTACTTGACCGAATTTTGCATACTCAACAACTTTGAGAAGTACTATCTCAGTTAAAAAGTAATGTGCGAATGAAATGCGTATTTAAAATTTTATGAGTTATTACAATTAGTCATACCCAAATTCGAGGAATTTGAAAGAAAAATTCTATGTAATATGGAAAGGAATGTAGACAAAAATGTGATGTACAAAAATAAGCGTGCAAAACGTACAGAGTAGTCGGCGAAAAGTAAACAGGATCTGGCAGAAAATTACGCGAATTAATATCGCACTCTCTGCTACTTTACAACTTTCATGGAATCATCTTATGCAAATATTTCGATGAAAAGTCGCTCCACCTTATCAGAAAAGATCCTTCTATGCAGACGTTATTTCGAAAATTAGGAAACTTCATTCATTTAAGGATACTTTTTAAACAGACGGCACTAATCATCAATTTTTTTTAAAACAAACGCGCGTTTATTTTTTGCTTCCTGTTGCGTCTAATACACTTCGGATCACAACCCCAGTGTTAGGATTCTTCCCTGCAAATGGCGGCGATCAGCCGCTTCAAATGGGGGACAATTGCCTCACTTCTCCGCTACGGCGTGGTAGGGGCTTGATTCGACCCTGTCTTGTGAGTGGGTATGTTGCGCCCAAGATGCCTAAAGTGTCCCCCGGCTAGTTGCATGTACCAGGGACCCACTATTTTCATTTGTTGCTGCACGTGACAGTTTTATGGACTAACTAAATGTACCTGGTAATGAGACATAAGTCTCTAAACTCGAGTAATGCATAAAAATAAAAAAAATTAGTTAACAACTGTTGCGGATCACATTATTAAAGATGGTTCAAGTATAACTTCTTCCCGACAAAAACCTATGCGTCGTTGTCTTATTTGCAGCTCCATCGTCTCATCCATTCGTGTAGACATAATGAAGTGTTGGGCGATTAGTGGTCAAGAACTTTACACTTTTATTTTAGTAGTGGAATAAATTGATTCTGCCTCCACCGAGATACAAAAATACTGTACAAAGGCATTTCATGCTCAGTTTCGGAGAAGTCCCAAAACATGAATGGCAAAAAATAAAGATAGCAATAATTAACATTACAGGTCTCTCAACATTTTGTCTACAAGCTGTAAAAATAATGTTTTTGCTACACACTTCCCCTTCAGTTTATTGCTTTCTAAACAGATATGGGACCAGTGTCTCAGGAGCCGGCGAAATGTCTAAACAGCTCAAATATTTTAATTTTCGATAGATGGAATTATGCGATTGCATTCATGTAATGAATCTTTTCTTCCACGTAACTCAAACTTGTTGGATAATGCAGACTGTAAATTATGTTTTCAAGAGTTATTTTATGATGTTTATTCCGCAATTTGCTTCTTGTGTGTTCTTTTTTCCCTTTCCTTGTATTAATAAATGACCACCAACACTGACAGTCATTTCAACAGCAACAAGCAAATCGGCTCTTGTTTCCTTCCAACTTGAAAACATATGTTCCTGAATCTAGAATCGAGCGATGTTGATATGACAGGTACGTCAAGTTTTGCAATTGATGTCAGAAAAGTATTAGTGTTTCCCAGCAAACCAATCCCTTGGTAGACAAATTTCTCCCTTCCCCCTATCCTTCGGTGTGACGCACTGTATCGTTAAATGGCATATTTAGACGATGATTCGTTCAAACGACGAAAATAATTATTGACAGTGATAACCAGTAACATAGTTGAGGACGACTGAAAGGAACCACGAGTAACCCTGAAGATGCCCAGCACAGCTTGAGACGAAAAATTATAAACGGAAAAGTTTCATAGACCTAATTTTTCATACAACGAAGGTCGATATTTGTCTTTAAGAGTCATGAAACGATGCTGCAACGGCAGCGTCGGCAGTTAAAATTACAACTAATATTTTGTACATATTAGGCCTATTACTAGCAATATCCCTAGTGCGAATACTATCCGCTGATGCAATGTGCAAATGTTTTCTGTCAATGCTAAACTGTGAGAATTTGACACCACCACCAAATATCTCACGAAATAAGCATCAAACGAAAAAACTACAAAGATCAAAACTTTTCTATCTTAAAGGGCGAAAACACATGGCGCTATGGTTGGCCCGTTAGATGGCGCTCCCATAGGTCAAACGGATATCAACTGCATTTCTTTAAAATAGGTACCCCCATTTGTATTACATATTCGTCTAGTACGTAAATAAATAAAAATGTTTTATTTGGAACGCTTTTTCCGCTTTGTGATAGATGGCGCTGTAATAGTCACAAATGTATAAGTACGTGGTACCACGTAACATTTCGCCATTGCGGAAGGTATTTGCTTCGTGATACATTACTCGTGTTAAAATGGACCATTTACCAATTGCAGAAGAGGTCGATATGGTATTTATGTATGGCTATTGTGATCAAAATGCCAATCGGGCCTGCGCTATGTATGTTGATCGTTATCCTGGAAGACATCATCCAAGTGTCCGGACCTTTTGTCGGATAGTTACGTTATTTAAAGAGACATGAAGTGTTCAGCCAGAAGTGAAAGGTCAACCACGACCTACAACAAATGATGATACCCAAGTAAGTGTTTTAGCTGCAGTTGCGGCTAATCCGCACATTAGTAGCAGATAAAATGAGCGAGAATCGGGAGTCTCAATAACGTCTGTGTTGAGAATTCCACATCAACATATTTCTAAGCACCAAGATTTGAATGCCAAAGACTTTGAACGTCGTGTACAGTTTTGCCACTGTTTAGTGACGAAGCGTCATTCACAAACAGAGGCAACGTATACCGGCATAATATGCACTATTGGGCAACGGAAAATCCACGATGGCTGCGACAAATGAACATAAGCAACCTTGGCAGATTAATGTATGGTGTGGCATTATGGGAGGAAGGATAATTGACCCCTATTTTATCGATGCCAATCTAAATGGTTTGTTGTAAAGCTTATGGTACTTAACTGCGAGATCATCAGTCCCTAAACTTACAAACTACTTATGAACTAGTTTATACTAAAGACGGCGCAAACATCAATGCCCGAGGGGAGATTCGAACCTCCGACGGGGAACGGCCTCGTGCATCGTAGCGTCTCAATACGCTCGGCCACTCCGCCGCGGCAATCTAAATGGTGCAATGTATGCTGATTTTACAACATGATGTTTCACTCCAAGACAGAATGGCGATGTACTTTCGACATGATGGATGTCCGGCACATGGCGCGCGTGCAGTTGAAGCGGTCTTAAATGGAATGTTTAATGACAGGTGGATTGGTCGTAGAAGCACCATACCATGGCCCACATGTTCACCGCGTCTTATATCCCCGGATTTCTTTCTGTGGGGAAAATTGAAGGATATTTGTTATCCAGATTCACCGACAACGCCTGAAAACATGCGTCAGCGCATTGTCAATGTATGTGAGAACATTAATGAAGGCGAACTACTCGCTGTTGAGAGGAATTTCGTTACGGGTATTGCCAAATGTATTGAAGTTGAAGGACATCATTTTGAGCATTTATTGAAGTCATGAGGTAATTATAGGTAATCACGCTGTAACAGCATGCGTTCTCATAACGTATGATAATTTCACGAAAGTACTTGTATCACATTGGAACAACCGAAATAAAGTTCAAACGTACCTACGTTCTGTGTTTTAAATTTAAAAACCTACCTGTTACCCACTGAATAAAAGATTCATATTTATTTACGTACTAGACGAATATGTAGTAAAAATGGGGATACCTATTTTAAAAATGCAGTTGATATCCGTTTGACTTATGGCAGCGCCGTCTAGCATGACAACCATAGCGCCATCTGATTTCCCCCTTCAAGCTAGAAAAGTTTTGTTCTTTGTAGTTTTTTCGTTCGATGCTTATTTCGTGTCATATTTAGCCCAGTCAATACCAATGGACCACCCTGTATAATAAGACATTTGCAATAATCGTTTCCTGTCTTACATACGAGGTACGTCCAGAAAGTAAGATCCGTTTGGTTATATAAAACAAACGTGTACAGATACAGAAAAAATATTTGTTGTACAAAAATCTACAACTGTTAAACTACTTTTCTACATAGCTTCCGAAATTTTGTAGGCACTTGTCATACACTACGTTTACATGCAACACATCTTCCGGAAGACGAAAACCGATTTTCGTAAACCGTTTTTCGCTGTCGTGTTTACATGGCACAGCCTGAATCGGATTTCCTAATCCACTTAACATGGCGGCTGAAAAACAGCTGATTCAGTTCCTGATTTAGTCAGCACAATCGCTATTTTTCTCTACTTAAATACACAGATTCATGCTCACTCTAATATTCATACCTTTATTTCACATTAGAAAATATCACTCTGTCCATATGTGCCGAAAATTCGTACCAAAGAAACACAATCTGACAAGCCAAGAATGCTTCAAAAACGATTGCGTTTACATGGTCACGAAAATCGATTGTGGAACTGGAAAACCTCTTTAGAGAAGCGGATTTCCAGAATCGATTTTGGAGTGTTTACATGACCAACCAAAAGCGGAATTGGGAAATCGGTTTACGAAATCCGGTTTTGGGAGCCCATGTAAACGGGGTGATAGCGTGGCACAAGTTTCTGTACGCCTTCTTCATAGAAGGTTGCCGCCTGTGTATTCAGCCATGTGGTAGCACGTTCTTTCAACTCGTTATCATCGTTGAAATGTTGACCACCAAGGACAGATTTGTTAGGTGTAAGAAGAGGTGAAAGAGGCTAGGAGCGAGGCTCGGGCTGTACGGATGATGATCAAACACGTCCCAGTGAAATTCCCGTAAGAGTTGTTTGGTCACATTCGCCACATGAGGTCGGGCACTATCGTGGAAACAAACACCACCTTTTGATGGAAATCCTCTTCTTACACCTAAAATTTGTCCTGTCAACACTTCAACGATGACGAGCTGAAAGAACATGCTACCCCATGGCTGAATACACAGGTGGCAACCTTTTATGAAGAAGGCATACAGAAACTTGTGCCACGCTATGACAAGTGCCTACAAAATTTCTGCAGCTATGTAGAAAAGTAGTTTAACAGTTGTAGATTTTTGTACAATAAATATTTTTCTGTATACGTTTGTTTTATATAACCAAAAGGAACTAACTTTCTGGACGTACCTCGTATGTATATGATATACCTCGGGATTACACAGGAAACAGAAACGCACACAGCTTGATAGCCAGTGCTGAGGGCTTGCATTTGCGTGTCTTTGCCTTAAGAAGTAAGAGACTAAATGTGCGTGTCGCGGTGGAGTAGCCGAGCGGTCTAAAGCGTCTCGCTGCGGAGCGCGCGGTTGCTCGCCGTGGAGGTTCGAGTCCTCCCTGGGGCATGGGTGTGTGTGTTTCCTTAGGTTAGTTTACCTAGGTTTAAGTAGTTTGTAAGCTACAGACTGATGACCACGCAGTTTGGTCCGATAGATTTACAGATATTTTTTAAATGAGCGTCAAACCCAAGATTGATTTGAAACTCGCTGTTGTGCTTTACTCCGAGGGGTATGTAGGAGAAGGTAGATGATCACCTTCTGTTCAAACAACTTACGGGTACGCTGTCGGCTGCCGGGAAAAGTTAAAGTCTCATCACCTTCTGTATTGACTCACACAGCTTGCCATAGAGGCACTTAAGGTTTCATTTGGAATTTGAAGTAAAGGACAACTAGGCACCCTGAATTTGAAAATCATTGCCGGAGGTTTAAGAGGCATTAAAATGTTCACAGCCGACTGATGATTGAGTCCGTCACTTTAGGCTTTGTAATATAAATATTGCCTTTTTATGGTTACACACTGGGAAATAATCTAACATTTTTCACAGATTTGTTTATTCGCTCAGTAGTGACTACAATCGTAACTGCATTGCTCCATTTTTACACAATCATTTCACAGTGTTTAAAGTGAAAAGGAAGGGCTATATTCCCCAAATCAATATATAATGTGGTACAAAATTATTCATTTAAATTATCTCGCTATTCGTAAATATGGTGGAAGCAGCATGGAACTGTAGTCTTCGCTAGGGAAACAACTTCGAGCGACGGCTGAAGGCTACGAGTGGGTTCGCCTGCAGCGTATGCAACTCGTGGTACTGAACTGCTTAAATGTTTGCCGAACTACCACTTATTCATCGCGAGCATCCTTAATAGTCATTCAGAGGATATAGTTCTAGTTATTTGCTGTCAATCACCTTATGTTAATGTCAGGTAAATTACACTTTTGGCAGTTGTTGCCAAGGTTTACATAAATGAAAAATGTTAAGTTTCAATTTACGGCAGAGTTCAATGACAGACGTACCACCTTTTAAAGATATACATCTTGAATTTATCGGTGCGAAAACTAAACCCTTCTTCATAATTTTAGCTGAAGTTCTAATATTTTTGGGTGGTTCCATCTTATTAATTTAAATGTTTCTGCTGCTCTTCTACGAGGGTGAGTCAGTAAACATGTATCAAACTGCCACGAATTTTACGCAGGTTTCCGGAGTATATATGTAGACGTGCTAGCACTGCGCGCTGTGTAGGGTATTTCTCTGCCACTACGACACATCCGTCTTGTGGGTTGCAGGAGCTTAAGTAACCAAATAAAGTTACAGTTCAAGAGAGTCACTTATAGGATGCAAACTTGCCACATAAATTCCAGGCTCAAGGATTTTAAAACCTTCCCAAACGATGGGACGAGTGTTCAGATTTACAGGTGGAGTCAAGTGAAAAGTAAAGCAATTTTCAGGATTGAAAGCGCAGTACTCTACATCTACATGAGATACTCTGCAAATAACATTCAAGTGCCTGGCAGATGGATCATCGAACCACCTTTATACTATTTATCTCCCATTCCATTCTCGAATAGCGCGCAGGAAGAAAGAACATCTGAATCTCTCCGTTCGAGCTCTGATTTCTCGTATTTTATTTTGATGATCATTTCTACCTATGTAACTGGGAGTCAACAATATATTTTCGCATTCGGAGGAGAATTTTGGCGATTGGAGTTTCGTAAGAAGCCCACGCCACAGAGATAAGCGCTGTTATTGTAATGATTCCCATCCCAGATCCTGTATCATTTCCGTAACGCTGTCTCCCCTGTATCGTGACAGTACAAAACGAGCTGACCTTCTTTGGACTCTCGATGATAAGGATGCCACACTGGGCAGCAATACTCCAAAAAAAGACGAACAAGCGTGGTGTATGTGGTTCTGTTGCATTTTTTAAGGCTTCTGCCAATGAAACACAGTCTCTGATTCGCCTTCTCCGCGACGTTATCTACGTGTTCCGTCCAGTTTAAGTATGAAGTAATAGTAATTCCTAAGTATTTTGTGGAGTTTACGGCCTTCACTTTTGATTGATGTAGCTTGTAAACAAAGTTTAACGGATTTCTTTTCGTACTGATGTGAACGACTTCACACTTCTCATTATTTAGAGTCAATTGCAATACACCATAGTGATATCTTATTTACATCGCTCTGCAGTTGGTTTTCATCTTCATATGATTTTACTAGACGGTAAATGACGGCGTCATCTGCAAACAACCTAAGAGAGCTGCTTAGATTTTCTCCCAAATCGTTTATGTAAAGAAGTAACAGCAGAGGACCAATAACACTACCATGTGGAACGCCCGAAATCACCTGTCTTAGTCGATGTATTACCATTGATTACTACAAACTGTGTCCTCTCTGACAGGAAATGCCCTATCCAGTCGCAAACTTGGGGCGTTATACCATAACCACGCAATTTGAGTAAAAGCCATTTGTGAGGTACGGTGTCAAAAGCCTTCTGGAAACAGAGAAATACGAATTCAATTTGAGAACCCTTGTCGATAGTCCTCATCACTTCATGTGAGTAAAGAGATAGTTGTATTCCCATGAACGATATTTTCTAAATCCGTGTTGACCTTGGGGTTAATAGACCATTCTGTTCGAGATAATTTATAATATTTGAATACAGGATATGTTCCAAAACCCTGCTGCAAATAGACGTCAATGAAATAGGCCTCTAGTTAGTGGGTTACTGCTACTGTCATTCAGTACTGGCGTGGCTACCTCAGTTTGCGACTTATTAACTGTCTCAACCTTGTATATACTAGCCTCAAACAAATATCTTTCATTTGACTCTATTTCTTCAGTTGTTACGGCTGGAACACTGATGAATAAATACACTATGGAGAAAGCCCAGATTATTCTCATTTACAGAGACAGTTTTCTGTTAGAAACATGTTACGCTTATTGTTAATTTTTTGTAATAGTCAAGATTGCTCTTCCTCCTCCATAACATCTTAACAGATCATGATTCAGGAGGAATGTCACATAATTAACGAAGTTATACTACATCTGAAAACATAAAAAAAGCCCTTTGGAGATGTGCCGATTTTGAATCATTACGAAAGTACAGCTGGATATGAATGACTGTGCAGACAAGTGTGAATATTACTTAGCGAAATGCTGTATAGGCGCTGTGATGGAGAGAATAATGTTGTGACAGAGGACTGATCCACCCCTCAAGAGGTGTTCAGGAAGTTGCCCACCCACGTTCATGCACATGTCAACATGTTGGAGGGTGTGTTGTTCCACATCCAGTATCATTTAAGTGGGCTTTAATGCGAGCAAGGGTGTCGGTGATGTGCAGTGAGTTCATGACGCATGGCGTCACAGTCGCCATCTTTGACCGGGGCAAGATGTCAGATTCTTCTGCTACCTATGAGAAATATAATTACTGTTTATATATATTCTGTGTTACGTTATCTGTGTTTTGTTGAAGGTTCACTGTTAGTTACTGCTTTGTGTCTGCAAACCCTTAGCTGGAAGATCAATTTCGGAATTATTCTGTTATGTTTACATACGTAATTTTCGTACTGCATCAAACGAAACTCACGAAATTACTTTTAAAAAACCTTACCTCTGTGCAAGTAGTACTTTGCTTTGACTGTTTGCGTTCATTTTCTGAATGACAAGGCTATATAGCAACACAAAATTAACGAAACATTGCTATGAGAAAATTCTTATTACAGTAACCCACCAGATGTGTAGGCCTAATGAACTGACACACAACGCCACATGGGATGGAAAATACTTTTCTCTCTATGCCTAAGAAGATAATTGAATTTGTGTACACATTAAGCAACTAAACTACTAAATCATTTGCTTTGTTGATCATTCTAGATCAAGTAACAAAAACCATGTTAACACTATAGAGACGATTTTGGTAAGGGATGCAGGTTGTCAATGACATGTAAACAATACATTTTATTTTTTATTTATCGTTTTGTGGCATTTAATACAACTGACATGCCATACATTCGCAAATGCTTGCCCTGTGGAGCAGCTGTAGCTTTTTTCGTGTGAGCCTTTAATCTGATTTGGAGGTACACTGTAGCACTATTTCTTACCAAATATGATTCATGTATGTACAAATCAATGGCAGAGACCACTGGATGTGCTTTACTAAATACATTAGCTTGTTACCGAAAGTAACAACAAACATAATTAATAATTCTGTTATAAAACTGTGTGAATTTAATGTATAAGACACTAAAGTAGAATGAAAGCATTTTTCTATGTCCTGTACTACTTTAATTACTGCTACAGATGGGTACAGCAAACCACCTCATGAATGACTAGGCTATATAGTAACACAAAATTAACAAAACATTGCCATGAGAAATTTCTTATTATAGTTATTCCACCAGATGTGTATTGAACTGTCACACACCACCACATGGGATGGAAAACACTTTTCTCTCTATGCTTAAGAAGATAATTCGATTTGTGTACACACCATTAAGCAACAAAATAACTAAATCATTTGCTTTGTTGATCATTCTAGAACAACTAACCGAGGGAAACATGTTAACAGTATACAGACAATTTTAGGAAAGGATGAAGGTTGTTAAATTAATAACATGTACACATTACATTTTTATTTTCTATTTATTGTTTTGTGGCATTCAATACAACAGACATGTCATACATTGGCAAATGTAATTATCCTTCCTAGTCGTTGCCTCATGCCAGACAGAATACTTGCCCTGTGCAGCAGCTGTAGCTCTTTTGGTGTGAGCCTTGAGTCTGATTTGAAGGTACACTGTAGTAATACTTCTTATCAACTGTGATTCATGCAAGTCTTCACAATCAATGGCAGAGGCTACTGAATGTACTTTACTAAATACATTGCCTTGTTCCCCAAAGTAACAACATACAGCATTAATAATTCTGTGATAAAAACTGTTTGAGTTTAAAGTATATGACAATAAAGCAGCCCGAAAGCATTTTTTCTGTGTGCTGCACTATTTTAAATACTGCTACAGATGGGTACTGCAAACCACCCCTATTAACTTTGACAGTAAAAGCAGCTGGATTTGACACAGGTGTTTTGCAGTATGTGTGATCATCTGAGCACATGTAAGGAACACTAATGAGGTCTTTGCACTCAGCACACCTTAACATTTGCAAAACCTTTTTAACAACATAGCCTGATATATAATAAATAATACTGTCCTGGTATTCACTGAATAGTGCTGAAACGAGAGCTTCAAAGTAAGATAGATCTTTATCAGCACAAATGAACTCATCAGTTTGTTTCTCATGGCAAATGAAGTCACAAACACTGAAACAACTCACTTTCTCAGTGTCATCTACATTACTTTTGTCACTTGCAGTAACATTGTTCTTCAGCAATATTGTTCTTCAGCAACATTGTTCTCAGTGCACACTGGAACTGTAATGTTGTTGGATTATTGTTCCAACCAAATCTAGACCTGATGCAAGAAAAAAAGAGCTCAATGCGGTCTTGAGATAGTTTATATTTTAAAAGATACTTTAGTGGTTGAGTATCCCGAAACAAACTCCTGAGAGAGGCTTCTAATACCATGTATACACATTAAAAATCCTAATACAAATGTTTTTCGTGGATGTAACAGTGCACACACACCATCAATCTTTAATGTCTGTGAAAGTTTTCTACATGGCAAAAAATTCTTTCCAATAATCCCATTTTCAGCTCTTAGTGGTTGTTTTAAGCCCTTAGCATGCACATTTCGGGAGTTACACACATCAGACAGTTTGTCAATAATTCTGATGAACTCTACAGTGGCAGAAGTGTCCTGAAAATCTGGATGCTGAGCACTCTCCAGAAATTCTACAGCATCAGCAACACTTGAGCTCATTGTTTGAGCTGCTAATGATACATTCATTTTTTCTTTTTTTTGTTATAAAAATTTACATGTGAACCTGAAAGTGAGTTGGCAAATTTTAAGGACTCACTCTCTTGCAGATGAAGCAACTTCAAAATCAAGTCCCACTTCACATCCCCAGTTTCACAGTTAATAATTTTTTTCTCGGCTAAAGCATTACGCACTAGCTTCAACATATGACATGCATCAAGGATTGCATGAACATTGCTGTTATTTGCAGGATGTTTGAAATAGGGAGTAAAATTGTCTTGATTCAGTGAGCACCCAAGATTCTTTATATTCTGAATATTGACAGCAGCACCATCACACGTCACTGACCTCACAAGAACACCAACAGAAAACAATTTCAATATACATACTCGTACAATTTCAGTCATTAAATCTGCTGAGAGTTTGTTCACAAAGAAATATGCAATTGGGCACTTAAATTTCTCTCTATTTGACACAATCTGAAAAACTAAGGCTTCTGTAGCCAGCTCTTCAGCATCCATATTCACAATGCTACCCATGTCAACATAGCCTGGATAAACATTTTTGTTATTGTTCCAAACTAGCTGCTTCCTAATTGACATACTGTCAAAAATAAGTGCACACTCTCTAAGATATTCTTTGTCACTGACATTATGTTTTAAATAGTTAAAAACTTCATGTAGCCAGCCAGGTTCACAGTTCACTGAGGAGACCCAGCTACGAAGAACACTGGGGCGTGGTAGCAGAAACATAGAGCGTACAAATCTACACGCCCTCGGAGAATAAAAATGCAGAGTGAGAGCAGATTGTTTAGTCAGTTCGCTGTAACGCCTGGATTGCATTTTAGCACGGTTGTTTTTCAACTGTGTGAGCATAAAATCTACAGCAAAGCCACTAAAATGTTCCTGCAGAACACTCTCCAGATTGTCACTTATACAGTTTCTTTTCTTCAGGAATGAAATTAATTCTGTCATTGTTTCTACCTTTTTTCACGCCGCTTAAGTTTCATCTGCAAGCGCCTCACTTTTTTTCTCAGAGCCACAATTCTGTGAGACACATCAGTCTGTACATTTGCATCACGTTTGCTACAATCAGATTCACATAATGTATCGATCGGCTGGATCACGTTCACCTCCTGAAACCAAATTAAAAGGATACATAAGTAATATTTACGAGCAAATGCATACCGATACATTTTCAGCAATGTGTATCCTTGTTAAGTACTAGTTAAAATACATGATCTTACCTCAGAAACCGTTGGTTTATTCCTAATAAGTTGCCTTCTTCGACTGATTTTTCCTTGCAAATGGGCTGGGAAACTCAATATACTCGGTACAGCATCATCCTTCAGCAGCTGTTTATCGGCTCCTGGTCGCAACTGACAGCTGTCGTTTGTAAAATGAGCGCTGCAAATAATGCTATATTTAGATGGTGTCCAGTATTCCCTTTGTACTGCATGCACCCATTTCTTCAGAAGTTCCGCACGTGAAAGAGGAAATCTAAAAATATTTTAAATAGCTTGTAAAGTATTCGGATTTCTGGAACACATTACCTTTATAATACCATATATTTAAGCGTACATAACTTACTGGTGAAACTGAATACCAGTTCCTGTCGCCCATCGGTTATTGCATCCATAAGCAACACAACTTTCAACCATTTTCGTTATCGAAAGAGACAGAATCACTTTAAATACAAAAGCACAAAATCCGCTAACGACAACAGCAAACACGACAGCCCCGGTCAAAGTTGGCGACTCAGCCAAACAGCATCACGATTTTCTAGGCAAAGATACGTTTAAGTAGTCTCTCCAGTTTAGTATTGAGCTCACTGGTGGTGTGAGCCTCAAGTTGTTCGTGTGTACTGGCCTCCGAAGCGAACACATTTGGCTTTATGTAAACCTCTTAGTACCAAGCCGGCCAGCATCCAGCGTATTAAAATTTCCACTCGTTAACCGGTTTCGACGGATATTTACGCCATCATCAGAACTGTGGAACGCATAGAGAGCCTCTATAGGGAGAGAGTGGCCATACGTGATACTGCTCCTGATTAGCTAGCAGCATACGACGCCAGTTTTTACCATTTCTCTAACGACATACTGATTAGTAAGCTACATGATGTGATTTCATCTCATTGATGTAACTGATGCCTTATTTCAATCGTTAAATGCCTGCTTTTCTGCCTGGGTCGCTATGTAGGTGCACGGCCGCACGCAGTTTGGTAAAAACATGGCGGACACCGCCCGGTTGGCCATTCTCTCCCTACACGGCTCTTTAGGAAGCCCTAGAGAGCCTGTATAGGGAGAGAGTGGCCATGTGTGAGAGCGCTCCTGATTGGCTGAGAGCCCAGGACGCCATGTTTTTACCAGCCTTTTCGGGCTTTGTATATGTATGACTAGCTACAGTGTGCTTTTCTGTACTATAGTGTGCCTTAAACGTTTCCGACAGCGATTTCACTGTACAGTTACGTATTACGGCAGGCACTGCTGCACTTTTGGACGTCTTCTGTCGGTTCTATTTTACTAAATTAACTTGTTGTTCGTTGGTCGTTGCCCATAACCTTAGAACTTCGCGGCAATTTTTAAGATTATATGTTGGTTTGAAGTGATTTACTGAGTGTAATTAATAAAGTACATTACATAATCATTAGGGATTAGAGAAATGCCTCGTTCTTTCTCTGTTTGCTGTAAAAATGAAGTGAAGATTGTTCTTCGCGAGGAATGAGGAAATACGGGAACAGTGGGTGGTCAATGTTAACCGAGAAAGCGGAAAGTGTAAAGGCGAATTATGGAAACAGACAAATTATTTCTGCCTGTGTGGAGTAAATATTTTCTGCTCCCCCCCCCCCCCCCGCCCAAAGCAAGAAAGGCACTGATCAAATTCAGTAATAGAACTGCTGCCTGTGAAATTCACCCATGGTGTAGTGGGTGCGTACTGACATTATAATGTGAGTCTTGAGTTGGAATCTGGTAAGTGGTAATTTTTTTAAACAGCATTTTCTAGCTATTTGTTAGTTCATGGTTGTGGTTTTTGACATGTCGTGCTACAAGGTATGTTTTAACATGGCTACGGCTCCTCCCTCTCGGCTGTGTGTTATTGGCTATTCACAATCCTATAATTGGTTACATGATGTAATATGAAGAAGGGAGGGATGCGGGAATATTGACTCATTATAGATATTCAGTTACGTATTTTGAGTCTGTTTCTGTTGTTTAACTAGACATAGTATTGGTATTTTTCCGATTTTCTGTGATAAATGGCCCTTAAAAATATCTACAGAATGACGTTTTTGGTATTTCACAGTGTAGGAAAATGTTATAAGATCGACAGCACTCTTAAAATGCAATATATCGGGGCGGAAAGCGAGAACATTGTACTAATTTCAGGTATGGATATGCAGACATAAAATTCTGAAATAGCATTATTTTATAAGAGATACATAACATGAAATATCTCTGTTTCTTATTAATCAACTGCCAACTGTCGAAATGACCACAACACCGTAAAATATGGTATTAACATTCGACAATCATAGAAACTGTTTCATGAGACCAATTTCCTTACACATTTATTAGGCCCTAATGAACATAATGGCGTTTCTTCCACGTCGTATTGATTAGTAAACTAGAAGACGTGCTTTAATCTCATGGTTGGAATTGATGTCTTATTTCAATCGTCAAGTGGCTGCATTTCTGCCTGGGTCGCTATGAAAGAGCACGTCCCGCACGCAGTCTGGTAAAAACATTGCGGATACCGGGCGGTTGGCCACTCTCTCCCTACACATGCTCTCTAGGAAGATCTAGCTTACAGCACCACCGCCGGAGGAAACAAGGAAGGAGGCGACTGGTAACTGGCGCCAGTGCATAGTGCTGAGGTAGATCTCGCTCTGAGTAAGTGCAAAAATAGAAAAGCTGCAGGCCTTGATGATATGAGTTCAGCAGATTAAGAACTTTGGGCCGATAACTAAATGGTGGCTAATGGAGCTGATGAATAACTGTGTCCAATCATGCAAGATTCCCAAACTCTGGAGGAAAGCCAAAGTTATAGCAATCCGTAAGCCAGGAAAGGACCCAAATGATCCTAAAAGCCACCATCCTATATCCCTCCTATGCCATCTGTATAAACTTCTTGAAAGACTCATCCTACACAGACTAATGGAGAAGCTAGAGACGATATACATACCACAGCAGGCTGGCTTTCGACTGGGGAAGAGCTGCACATATTAAGTGATGAAACTTACACAGCACGTCGAAGATGGGTTTGAAAGGAAAGCGATCACAGGAGCTGTATTTATAGATCTGGCAGCAGCTTACGATACTGTTAATCATAGAAGAGTTCTTTTGAAGCTGTATAATGCCATTAAAGATTACCAACTTACCTGCTTCATAAGGAAGCTCCTTGGAAACAGAAGATTTTTTGTCGACTTTCAGGACAAAGAGGCAGATGGAGATCGCAAAAGAATGGGAAGTGTGCTTGCTCCAACATTGTTCAACATATATCCAAATGATCAACCACCACCTGAAGGAACACAGAGCGTCATCTATGCAGATGATTGTGCTATCACCGCTCAAGCCCACTGCTTCAAACTGTTTAAGAGAATCTGTCCAAAGCATTAAGAGAAATGTCAGCTTACTACAGGGAAAATCAATTGAGATCACATCTTGGGAAAATACAGACTTGTGTGTTCCACCTCAAAAACAGGCATGCAGCTACAACCCTCCAAAATTACCTGGGAAAATACCACACTAGAACACTGTACATATCCCAAATAGCTAGGAGTCACCCTGGACCGTGCATTAACCTACAAGATGCACTGCCTGAATACTAAGCAAAAAGTGGCAGCTAGAAACAATGACATCAGAAAGCTAACAGGCACAACATGGGGAGCACACCCCATCACTGTAAGAACCTCCTCCCTAGCAATAAGTTACTCTGCCTGAGAATATGCAAGTCCAGTGTGGTTCAAATCCAGCCATGCCAAAATAGTAGATGTTGCTCTTAACGATACTTGTCGCATCATCACTGGATGCCTACGGCCCACTCCTCTGAATAAACTGTACAATCTTGCGGGCATTGCACCTCCCGACATCCGCCGAGAGGTAGCAGCAAAAAGTGAGAGGGAAAAATTAGAAACTTCTGAAGCCCATCCCCTATATGGACATTAACCAGCAAACCAACGACTAAACTCCAGGAAGACCTTCCTTAGCTCTAGTGGGGACACCGCAGCAATGTCGAACCGAACTAGAGCGTGCAAGGTATAACGGTACTGCAGGATGACTTACACCATGCGAAAAACTACCACCCGGATACACAGAAAATTGGAGCCCATGGAGATAACTCAACAGACTAGGTTCAGATGTCACAAAATGTAAGATTAATCTGGTTAAATGGGGATTCCTAGTGGAGTCGCCACTCTGTGAATGTGGAGCAACGCAGACGACCTCCCACCTGCTCCAGTGTACCCAGCGTCCAGCAACATGCACACCAGAAGATCTACTTCATGCAACACCAAATGCAATACAGGTCACTAACTTCTGGGCATCAAAAGTGTAAATAATTCTCTTGTAAATATGATGTATTCACATAACATGTAAATATTGTACATTAGTTTATACATTTTAAGTGCTTCTGAAACGAATAAATAAATAAATCAATAAATATCAAAGAAGGAGAAACGCAAATCGAGCCATCACGGCTGAAATATTCGCACCTTTGTCTTCATAAATAGTCATGTATGAGGGAAGTCTTCAATCCGCTCCAGTTCCGTAACGATCTAACTCTGGACAAATGTTCATACGACTCTTTCGATTTATTTCCACATGTAGAATCTGTTACGGAGGGAAAGAGAGTGCCTTCTAGAAGGCGCACGTAGATCCCACAACTTTACTAAAATTAATTACAATTAAATACTCAACCAGTGTTGTGACAGTACAATGATGACTGACCAAGTCCAGGCTTCGTGTGTTCTTGGTGTCCGAAATATTGCTAAGTGGCAATACTTAAGGACATCTTTGTTCAAGGTAGCGTCAGAGATGTCTATCTGCTGAATCGCAGCACTGATAACTTGATGCACATTTAATGAACACTTTTGCCAGACTGAACACGAAGCACATTCCGTCTACAGGCTGTATGCGCAATCCAATAAGCCTTCGGCCGGTTAGGTTTTTTACTCATGTGAATTCGTACTGCGCTGTCTCTTGAGGGAGTGTAGGAAGTCGAATTGCCAATTGTTTGCGTTTCCATGGCAATATCTATTTCGTGTAGTAGTCGTTAGTTGACTAACAATACGCGATACTACAGAATCACTTAACAAACTATGTGACCTTCCCTTAAACCACAGTGTATATACCGTGATTACAGGTATAGGACAAGGCAGTTTCTTTGGCAGTTTCCGTAATGACTGTGCCGAGGTGGAACTTCCTGTCAGATCACATCAGATAAGTACAATCGGCCGAAGCGAGAACACAGTCTGGAAACCGACCAGGTACGCCGCGTTCTGTTGCCAATACCTTCCCTTTTCCGCAGAGGAAGGAAGCTTAGGAAGCTAAGGGTTTAACGTCTCGTCGACAGCTTGGTCATTAGAGACGGAGCTAACGCTCGGAGCTTTGGGTAAGGATGGGGAAAGAAATCGGCCGTGCCCTTTTTTTGGAAGGAACCACCCCGGCATTTGCCTGGCGTGATTTAAGGAAATCTCGGAAAACCTAAATCTGGATGGCCGGGGGTGGATTTGAACCACCTGTAGTATAACTTTAAAAAAATTTTCATTCGATAAATAATTTATTCACGATGCTTATCGCAGACCACAGCTTTCTCTGGCAGCTAATTACGTTCGTCTTATATTTTTTATGTTCATCTGTCTTTTACGAGCTGCCCAGAACGCGGTTGTGAACCTCATTGAGAACAGTCGCACATCAGGGACTTCTCCATTATTAATTGTAAGTGTGTGTGAGGTCGTTTTTCTTGCGAAGTAAGATGAAAGTATATTTAGTTACGTATAAATGTTTACAATGTAAAGTCTATGGGACTTAACTACGGGCTCATCAGTCCCTAAACTTACAAACTACTTAGGAACTAGCTAATCCTAAGGACGGCACAAATATCCATGCCCTAGGGGGATTCGAACCCCCGACCGTAGTGGCCGTGCAGACCGTGACTGGAGCGCCTCAGTCCCCTCGACCACCGCGGCCGGCTACGTATAAATCTTTTAGTTATTTCAAATGACCCACCTTTAATATTTCATGAAGTGCTTCTATTTTTCCAGCAGTAATCTTGATTATGTAATATGATGCTTGGACCCATTTTTGGACTTGTATCTATAATTTACTAGATGTGCTTCGAGATCTCATTACTTTTAATTTTCGTGAATGTGACTTTCTAGTAATGCCTGCAAAGAAATCTTCGGGATTAAACGAAATCCGATCGATTTAAGGACCCGTTTGTCACGAAAGTTAACATTTTTTTAAACGGTCATTCAGTTAGTACAATCTGCTCCTAGCCAACCAAGCATCATTTTATACAATGCAGCAAGAGATTTTACAGCTTCATCTACTACATCCACTCAACATAATCATCATGGCAAGAAAGGTCATCGCGGAATCTGCTAGTTTCTTTGTGTAATATTGTGCTCAGGTGTTGCTTTCATTCGAAATTACTACTGCCGCTAAACTTTAAAGTCAGGTTCCACTTCCTTTTTTGATTCTTCTAATTATAAAGTTACCTAAATGTGTCAGATCCACCAAATTATTTTTTGTATTATTGCACCGTTAGTGAACTTTAATAGCAGCTACGAACAGTAACTACTACTCCAACACCTGATCGGAAGAAAGAAAACGCAATATTACACACCGCCGTCCTGAATACGAGTCCAGTGCGTTACCACTGCGCCACCTCGCTCGGTCGCAGAGGAAGAATGATGCCGCAATGCAACAATCTGCTGGATTACAATCCGAACCTCTCCGCGGTGTCGCCTGTAGCGAGGACGTGCGGCAGATTTGACGGTCATCGGTTGAGGGCGTTAACTTCGGCGGCCTCCTTGATGTTATTCGAGAGGAGAAGCCGTCTGCCGGCATCGGGTTTCACCCTGCCCCTTCTCCCGTCAGCTCCATCAGCAACACGACACTCCCCTACGCACACACCCACTGCAGTCACCTAAACAGACACACAGGTCCCGCACTTCACCAGAGGCAGGTGCCTGTTTGGCCTGGACGACAGGGAGAAACCTTTCCAATTCGAGCTCTGAACTTGCCCTTCGGGGTCTGCCAGCCATTCTTGCCGTACTCGTTTATTTCCACATCGTGCCTCGGACTAGCTAACGCCTACGGCGTTCCACTTCGAGTAATTCAATTGTGTGACTGTGATACTAATTGAAGTTTTCAAAACGAAGTACGGGGGCGAAGGGCAATTACAAATAAAGTTCGCGGATCAGCAGAGAAGGGAGTTTTTTTTTATTATTATTATTTTACAGCCACAACCGGTCAGGCGTATCCAGCCGCTAGCGGAATGACAACACGCCGATATTCGGTGGGTTACGACAGCCACCTGTACTCGTCAAGGTCCAATCGTGAACAGCTTTCGCCGGGTATCAGTCACGTAGGTCTGAGCGCCAGCAAGTGTAATTTGCTTCTGTGTACAAAGCCAACAACCGTACAAAATCACAGTGCACACTTCATTTGTGTTACGGAACTTATGAAAGTTTTTACAGTGACAGGCAAACATAATGGAATGTCTGCACTCAGAAATCAGCTATGCCAAGGTACACACTACCCCGTAAGCGGAAAGAACAAATCTTACGTAACTATAATCTACATCTACATAAATACTCTACAAGTCACACTGAAGCGCATGGAAGAAGCGTTTTTATGATATTTCTCTATTGTTCCAATCCCTAACAGCTCGCGGGGAAAAGGAACACCTAAATATTTTCGTTTTCGATCTCATTTCTCTTATTTTAATAATCATGTCTCCCTGTGTAGGCGGGTGCTAACAAGATATTTTCGCATTCGGAAGAGAGAGTAACTGGATGTTGTGACTGGGCAGGTATTACACAAACATGCAGCATTTCACTTCATCATCCATCGCTTATTAGCTTTCCCCATGAGTAAAGAAAGCTTCCAAATTGAATTAAATACCATCAGACAAATGGCGTGAAATAATGACTACCCGCTACCTTGGTAGATTCTATAATGCACCAAAAAAAAAAAAAAAAAAAAAAAAAAAAAAAAAAAAAAAAAAAAAAAAAAAAAAAAAAAAAAAGAAACATGTCTCTTCCCATCTTTACTCTGATATTAACACCGCAACAACTCAAATGGTGCACAATCCCATATTTTGGAAAAGTTTCTAGAATCTCAAATCCAGAAATTTCAAAACTCATTTTATACTCACAATACCATTGCTCACTTTCTACCCAATGGTAAAGATAACCGTTCACCCTAGGAAAAGAGTGGAACAAACAAGATTACTTGTGGGAAATTTAACATTACCCAGTCAGGCAGAGCAATTTGTACT
This sequence comes from Locusta migratoria, assembly GCA_026315105.1. NCBI lineage: Eukaryota > Metazoa > Arthropoda > Insecta > Orthoptera > Acrididae > Locusta > Locusta migratoria. Next base: position 383,651,601 of record CM048744.1, read on the forward strand.
AAAAGAACCCACAAAAGTTGGAACTTTAGGAAAGGAAATCCTACATTTGCAGACCACCTGCACATATGTACACTTCCCCAAACCTGGTACTGAATGATCAGATACAGTTTCCATACTCACCACTTCTGTCTGCAGAACCTAATCACAATTCGCTGCAGACAATGTGTACTACCATCTCCTACCCTCTTGTCTCATACGTCATACCTCTACTACTGTTTCATAGCCATATTATAAAATCCTTGTGCAATCACAACCGTTTAGCTGCTTATCTGATATAAACTGTAATGCCTTATTTTACTAGAACCATAGTTTAATTTAACCAGTTACAAATGTCAACATATATTTATCCACATGTTTCATTCAACTTTGTCACACGCTTTCATGTTCCATACATTGGACCTGTTTAAGATAATTTTTGGTCATTTTTTTCAGCTAATTTCTATTAGTTCAATTCATATTTCTTAGGATAATGTCGTAATTCATTATATTGTCACATATTTTATCAGTCAGAAACTTACACCACAACTTGAATTATAATAATTCTCTCAGGTTACTTATAAACCAAAGCACTAGTCTCCCTTGATAGTTATATCTAGCAACTTAATATCTTTGAAACTTGTAATGTTTACCTGATGATGGCGTAACGGTCGAAAACCTGTCCGTAAAGCAATAAATTTTCAGAATTCCATTGTGTTGGACCCTGCGACTGTTTCTTGAAATAGGTTTCAGAAATTACTGCAACCAGTTACCTTTTGTTCTTCTTAATGAAGATTTATTAAACCATTACCGGTTTCAAGCTGCCTAGAAGCTAATCATCAGATGGTAAACATTTAGTGCAAATTACATTTGTATAGTTATGCGTTTTACATTTAATTTGTCCATATTTGGTCCGCTTTTAAAAACTCTTTGGTTTGTTTACAAGCATGGAGTTTCCACGACAGCTCTAGGATTTTCGGTAGCCCAAATTCTGCTGTTGTGCGCGTTGACAGACCCTCGATGCGTGAAATGAGCTTCATCGGTCCACAAAACTTTACTCACCAACCGTCATCTTCCGCATCTTTTGAAACGCCCACACAGCAAATGCCCTCCGCTTCACAAAATCGCCAGGTAACAGTTCATGATGCCGATGGATTTTGTAAGGATAGCATCGGAGGGTACGCCTAAGTGCCAACCAAACACTAGTGTATGGAATGCTGATGCGACGTGCGACTGCACGAGCGCTGACTTCCCCGTGTATAGACAAACCCGCTACAGTCTCCATTTCTTCCTGAACTGTCTCAGCAGCATTACGTCTTGTGCTCGGTCGACCACTATGGGGTCTATCGTCTAAACAACCCGTGCCTTCTAAATCATTCCCGCCACAGGTGCATTTGTCAACGGACCTTTACCGTTCGAATCTCCTTCCTAGCCGGCCGCAGTGGCCAAGCGGTCTGCGGCGCGCCAGTCACGGTCTGCTCGGCCACTACGGTCGGGGGTTCGAATCCCCCCTCGGGCATGGATATTTGTGCTGTCCTTAGTATTAGGTAGTTCATAAGTAGTTTGTAAGTTTAGGGACTGATGACCCCGTAGTTACGTCCCATAAGCTCTACAAACATTTGAACATTTTTTCTCCTTCATATGGCGATAGGATCGTAACGCTGAACTAGCACATTCCCCATTCTGATAATACAGCTTCACTAAAAGCGCCTTTTCAGGTAACTTCAACATGCTGCGACTGCTGGTGCATCTGATTCTCTCTCTCTCTCTCTCTCTCTCTCTCTCTATCTCTCTCTCTCTCTCTCTCATTACAGCTCCTTTTATACACTTTCATGTGTAGTCACTGACGTTTTGCTGTCCAGCGCCATCTGTCGGACATTTTTTGAACTTCTTTTTGTTCTAATAACACCCCATGTCATTCCAAGCATGTGTGTCAATTTTTACCTCTCTATCTACATTATTCCTTGATTTATTAAGTTTTCGAATTTATACTGACTTTTTGATGACCCGTTACTTTTAATTTATTTTTTGGTACATTTGGGAAATCCGATATTCAGTCTCGCTACGACGACTCTGTGTTCACTGATCCCTATGTCCGTTTTGATATAATTATTTGTTGCTAAGAGGCCCAGTATGTTTTCACAACCATTTACTATTTTAGTGGGTTCATTTTCGGAGAATGCGTTCAGTACGATTTCGGACGTTGTTTTATGCTTGCTTCCGGTTTTAAACACATATTTTTGCCAAGATATCGAGGGTAAGGTAAAGTTGCCAGCAATTAAAATTGTAGGATTTGGGAACGTTTTTTAAATTTCAGCCAATCTTTAACGTTTCTGAAATCGAATCCGATGAGTTATCAGATCGGTAAAAAGAACCGAAGTTAATTTATCCGGTTGTCAGGTATAAACTCTTCCCATATCAACTTACAGGAACATTTTACTTCAACTTCGCTACAAGTTAATCCGCTTGTGAAAGCAATAAATGCGCCACCTCTCTATCCCTGAGTCAACAGTTGGGGACGTTTGCAAGACAATAACCATCTACACGAACAGTACGACGACGTTTGCAGCGGCATGGACTACCAGCTCGGAGACCATGGTTGCGGTTACCCTTGACGCTGCATCACCGACAGGAGCGCCGCGATGGTGTACGCAACGACGAACCTGAGTGCACGAATGGCAAAACGTCATTTTTTTTCGGATGAATCCAGGTTCCTTTTACAGCATCATGATGGCCGCATCCGTGTGTGGCGAAATGGCGGAGAACGCACGTTGGAAGCGTGAATTCGTCATCACATACTGGCGTATCAAGCGGCGTGATGGTATGATGTGCCATTGCTTAGACGTCTCAGTCACCTTTTGTTCGCAACGACGGAACTTTGAACAGTGGCCGTTACATTTCAGATGTGTTACGACCCGTGGCTCTACCCTTCAAACCCTGCAAACCTTAAATTCCAGCAGGATAATGTACGACTGAATGTTTCAGGTCCTGTACGGGCCTTTCTGGATACGGAAAAAGTTGACTGCAGCCCAGACCAGCATATTGTCCAAATGTCTCGTCAATGGTGGCCGAGCAACTGGCTCGTCACAACACGCCAGTCACTATTCTTGATGGACTGTGGTATTGTGTTGAAGCTGCATGGGCATCTGCACCTGTACACGCCATGCACGCTCTTTTTGACTCAATGCCCGGGCATATAAACGCCGTTATGACAGCCAGAGGTGGTTGTTCTGGGTACTGATTTCTCATGACCTATGCACCCAAAATGCGTGAAAATGTAATCACATGTCAGTTTTAGTACAATATGTTTCTCCAATGAATACCCGTTTATCATCTGCATTTCTTCTTGGTGTAGCAATTTTAATGGCCAGTTGTGTAAAAGTGAGTCACATAAGTGCAAGAGATGAACGCAACTCACAATAACTATAGCAGTAATCCACAAACGCTGTTAAGGCGCTTATGAGGGGCAAAAATGGCTTCATTGTTTCGCGTTTTGGTCGGCACATCATCAGAAATCGTGTCATAGGTATATCTCATACCTGTGAGACTTTTACTGTCCGATTAAGGGCCATCCGAAACGTGACACAACAAAAATATTTTTCCAACTACGGATGACTTGTTAATTGAGCGACTTCCAACAAACCGTGTCATTTCCGTGTGGTACTTCTGCCACAGTAGCCGAACGTCACGAAACGTAGATTCGCTATCAAACAAGCTGCTAGTGAATCCTGCAGCCGCGACCCCCAGAGCAAGGCTTTGCCCCCCTCCCCCGGGGGGTCACACAACCCAAACGTTGAAAAACACCGGACTAGAATAAATCAACAAGTGCCCGATGGCGTACTGGTCATCACAACTGTCTTGAGACCCGAATTCGATCTGCGTCCAGCACAAATATTAAATTTTCGCCGTCGCGCCTACGATATTTTGTCGGAAGCGAAGTACACCGTGGCGGACGGTTTGGGCAGCGGCGCGTGACGCGATGCGGCGTGGCGCCCACGGCGCGGCGTGGCGCGAGGTTCCACGGAATCCAATCCGGCGGCGTCACGACTAGGCGGGGCGGCAGAGTCGCAGCTGCAGGTAGCGCCGCCATTGCTCCAGGCGATGAGTCGGCGGGGAGGCAGGCGGCTCCTTTGCGAGCTGTTATCGCTCCGCCCTGTCACCCCGACACTCCCGCTGGTAATGGCGCTGAGCGCTGCCAAATTAATCCCACGGGCCACCGCTGCGAGCTGTTATAATATTGTGCCAGTCACCGGCCTCTGCCCCCCCCCCCTCCGCCCCCCCCTCTCTCCCCCACTCATCTTCCCTCCCCTATCTCACTCCCTCCCTTCTGGTCACTCTTTATACAAAGTCTCAAGGAACTGAGATATCAACAGCCGTGTGTATAATAAAATATTTATTCTATCACAACCAGTTTCGGCATTCCACTATGCCATCTTCAGGTCCGTACATCGGAGCATAATATCCAAAAGTAGGGATACTAAAACTGGGTTCGTGGACTTCTGTCTGGAAAAAAACAATCAAAATATGAATTGCTATTTATACACGTTTTAGACGTTACCTTACATATTTTGATTGTTATTTCCAGATAGAAGTCCACGAACCCAGTTCTAGTTGAGACATGAATTGCTAGCAATTCATGTTGAGACATGAATTGCTATTTATACACGTTTTAGACGTTACCTTACATATTTTGGTTGTTATTTCCAGACAGAAGTCCACGAACCCAATTCTAGTTGAGACATGAATTGCTAGCAATTCATGTTGAGACATGAATTGCTATTTATACACGTTTTAGACGTTAGCTTACATATTTTGATTGTTATTTTCAGACCAAGTCCACGAACCCACTTCTAGTTGAGACATGAATTGCTAGCAATTCATGTTGAGACATGAATTGCTATTTATACACGTTTTAGACGTTACCTTACATACTTTGATTGTTATTTCTGGACAGAAGTCCACGAACCCAGTTCCAGTTGAGACATGAATTGCTAGCAATTCATGTTGAGACATGATTTGCTATTTATACACGTTTTAGACGTTACCTTACTTATTTTGATTGTGTTTTCCATACAGAAGTCCACGAATCCAGTTTTAGTATCCCTACTTTTGTATATTATGCTCCGATGTAGGGACCTGAAGATGGCAAAGTGGAATGCCGAAACTGGTTGTACTAGAATAAATATTTCATTATACATACGGCTGTTGGTATCTCAGTTCCTTCAGACTCTTGGCCAGCCGCTGTCCCGTTTCCATCACCGATGATGCATTCAGTAAGACATTATACAAGTAGCCGTAACGAAGGGTAGATCTAGACCAGTGATTGCCAAAGTGGTCTATATAGACCCCCAGGGGACTATTCCAAGCTGCAAGGGGTCCACGTCAGCAGAAATATAATTTGGGGGTCTATTTGTTGTAAATTGGAGTCTACGACAGTGCTTCATATTTAGGAAGGTCGCAACCAAAATTCAGAATTATTCTCACAATGCCGAAGCTTCATCCTTTGTATGTAACTGTTCGCTTCATTGTCTAAGCGAGAGAGTGGACGAATTCTGTATTTTCGGTCTCCTGCTGCAGGCCAGTCGTCAGATTTTATTACTTTTTTTTTGAGTATGTTATTTTTTTTTGGGTGGGGGGGGGGTGCGGAGATCAATCACTTATAACGTATATGCTCTAACTTGTAAAGCATATTTTCACTCCAACCGTTTATAGTTAAAGTTATCAAAGATTTTATCACTAATCAAATTGCGTGGTTATGGTATATCGCCGCAAATTTCCGATTGGATAGGGGATTTCCTGTCAGAGAGGACACAGTTCGTAGTAATCGATAGTAAGGGTAGTGTTATTGGTCCTCTGCTGTTCCTTATTTACATAAACGATTTAGGGGAAAATCTAAGTAGCTCTCTTAGGTTGTTTGCAGATGACGCCGTCATTTACCGTCCAGTAAAATCATCTGAAGATCAAAACCAATTGCAGAGCGATCTGAATAAGATATCACTATGGTGTAAAAATTGGCAATTGACTCTAAATAATGAGAAGTGTGAAGTCGTCCACATGACTACGAAAAGAAATCCGTTAAACTTTGTTTACAAGATAAATCAAAGTGAAGGCCTTAAACTCCACAGAATACCTAGGAATTACTATTACTTTAGACTTAAACTGGAAAAAATACGTAGATAATGTCGTGGGAAAGGCGAACCAGAGACTGCGTTTTATTGGCAGAACCCTTAAAACATGCAACAGAATTACAAAAGAAACTGCATACACTGCGCTTGTCCGTCCATTTTTGGAGTATTGCTGCCCAGTGTGTGGGATCCTTATCAGGTGGGTTTGACGGAGGACATCGAAAGAGTCCAAAGAAGGGCAGCTCGTTTCGTATTGTCACGATACGGGGGAGTCAGCGTTACGGAAATGATACAGGATCTGGGATGGGATGGGAATCATTACAACAACGGCGCTTATCGCTGCGGCGTGGGCTACTTACGAAACTCCAATGGCCAACATTCTCCACCGAATGCGAAAAAGTGACTCCCACTTACATAGGTAGAAATGATCATCAGAATAAAATAAGAGAAATCAGATCTCGAGCGGAGAGATTCAGGTGTTCTTTCTTCCCGCGCACTATTCGAGAATGGAATGGGAGATAAACAGTAAAATGGTGGTTCGATGAACCCTCTGCCAGGCACTTAAATGTGATTTACGGAGTAACCCATGTAGATGTAAACGTAATTTAATGAAATTCCAGCTCCAGTTGCATTTATTGGTGCTTTATTTGAGCTCATACTAACGGTTTCGGCCATTTTCAAGTGTGACAGACGTTATGCCGTAGAGAAAGCAACGTCAAGTTGTAGATGTATATGAAGCGTGAAAGCACATTTGAAGTTAGGAATTCGTAAAAAATTAATACACAAAAGGTAGGGGATCTGCACAGGGCACAAGAAGTTGACAAAAAAAATGTTTGGCAACCCCTGATCTAGACGGTGGCGGCCTGTCAGACGCCTCGAAACGGCTGCCTGTCTACTACTAACTATTCCCGCAGCAGTGACTCTCAGCAGAGCTCTCGTTGGTTTTTTAGCCCACTTGAAGTTAGTAACACTAAAAAAGGGACGTTTACGAAGGTCTCTTGACAGCTCGAAGTCTTACTACAAATAACGCCTTAACCATTAATTTGAATAAACGGATTTGTAGAGGAAAAAATTCGCTACAACTTTGCTATCTTCTGTCTTATTTTATGTTTTTCGTATCTCATACCTGTTCGGGGCTATTTGCAAAAATAATGGCAATTTGACACGTCTCTCAGAAAGGTTAATTATCTTCAAAACGAAAACGTCAAGATCGCAATGTGATTAATTGATTTACTGACGACCGGTTTTGATGGGTCGTATAAATCATACAGTGTAGTCATCTTACTTTGTTTAAAGATGGAGGTTAAACAAAAAAAATGCAACATTGCACTTAGTCAAAACATAACTAATATATTTTATATTTTGACTTAGCTCAATGTTGCACCTTCTGTTTAACCTCCATTTTTAAACGACGTAAGATGACGACATTGTAGGATTTATAAGAGCAGATGATGACGGCAGAGCCCATAGAAACAGGTCGTCAGTAAATTAATTAATCATAATGCGATATTGCAGTTTTCTCTTTGAAGATAATTAACCTATGAAGATCGTCTCCATTCTGCGATGGCAGGTAATGACTGTAAGGTAAGTCATGACGTTCAACGTATCGCCACCAAATTTTACAGCAACAGAACCTCCTGCCCTTTATAACCGAAAGTCGTTATAAGGCGGCACTGTGCCCTATCTTGACTATTATGTCTCAGTTAGAGATAAATTTCAAGTTGTTCAGAATTTAATATCGAGTAACTTTTGTTTGAAATTTTTTTTTCGATATTTGGTACACACGTTTATATCTTTAGAAATAATTCTTCACATGGCCGTACCGTCATATACTTCTGTTGTAAGTCATTTAATGCAAGTTCAAGATTGGTTTGAGGTTAATATTTTTCATCTAGGGATGAATATAACGCATGAAAACGCACTTTTATAAAGGAATTTGCCGGCCGCGGTGGCCGAGGGGACTGCGGCGCGCCAGTCACGGTCTGTACGGCCACTACAGTCGGGGGTTCGAATCCCCCCTCGGGCATGGATATTTGTGCCGTCCTTAGTGTTAGCTAGTTCATAAGCAGTTTGTAAGTTTAGGGACTGATGATCCCGTAGTTAAGTCCCATAAGCTATACAAACATTTGAAACATTTTTAAAGGAATTAAAAGATGACTATAAAAGAAAGTACAAGATGTAAAAAAATAAATAAAAAATAAATAAAAAATGAAAAAAAAAGTATATTTAGCACAACTAAGAAAAAGCGCCACGGAAATGTTGTTCGATTTGAGGTGGAAATCATTAAAAGAACGTCGTAATTCGTTGCGGCGAGTTCTATTTGCGAAATTTCAATCACCGACTTTTACTTCTGAATGTGAAAATATTTTGTTAGCACCCACTTACATAGGGAGACATGACCATACAATAAAATAAGAGAAATCAGAGAGACAACGAAACGATTTAGGTATTCTTTCTTCTCGCGCGATATTAGAGAATGGAACGGTAGATAAAGGTTATAAAAGTGGTTAATGAACCCCCTGCCATGCACTTACGTGTGATTTGCAGAGTATCGATGTAGACGTAGGGTGCACGGCTTGTACGACTTGTTGGAGACAGGAGTGGCTATTGCCGGATCTCTGGATTTGAAGGACAAAACGGGGGTGTGAAGTGAGAGGGAAAAGGAATTTGTATGATTATATTTTCGTGTGTTTCAATGACCTTGTGGGAGTATTTCACCATACGCCACTTCTGCGATTTGCATGTTCCTAACGTACCCCAGTAACCCAGTCGCGGAAAGGGGAATTCGAACCATGTGTCCTTTCTGGCGTGTCCTCACATTGTTGAAAGGTTAAGGCTACGTTAAAATGAAGACTGGAAAATCCGTAATCTGATGGGGTTCAAATCCGCGACGTGACAATATATAATAACATTTGTATTATCATGTACAATTATGGTAGCAACGCGACATCATGCGGTCGGAACACCTGACGACCCGTTACACCATAATAGTTGTAGACAAATTCCTTGACTTCCATCTACAGAATCTCCTACGGCAAAAGTACAAGTGTTAGTACTTAATTTCTCTGCCTCGACTCACGACAACCGGCAGAAGACATCTTTAAAAGACATATAACTTATGTCGGGAAGTGGACAGGTAATTTTCGCGCGCAAGCCAGAATCTCATAACGTATAAAAATGCCTGTGAAGTGACCCAGGGACAGGGTTGCACATTTCTTCCCGTCAAAGAAATAGTCAGTCCCCTCACGGTCGATATAGCTTCAGGACCATAAATTAAATGACCCACCTCCTAATGAATCTTCGCAGGCGCGCAGCAAAAAACACTAACAAAGCATTCTGCACTGTTGGCGGTGTGTTGCAGAGCGCTTGAATTATATTCCAGACAACAACGAAGCAGAATTTTAACTAAAGACGTTCCACACAAAAAATTAAAAAAAGGTCGGCACAAGACAATAATGGTTCCCACAGGTACCGAAACGTATAGGATCATAGCAAAATCACACACTCAAATGCTCCTTCACAGAGGGAGATCTTTGAGTACTGCCCTGGCATAATGCTCGTCATCTGCAGATACGAGAGACGTAATACAGTATTTGTTGAGCGGTTATCTGAAATAAAATACTGGACAAGCGATCTCGGCATATATATTTCTCAACAAATAACAATGTACTAAGAGACCAAATGGGTAACGGATTTTAGAATTATTTTATATTTATGGTACGTGAAGTTCAGAACTTAAATAACAGCCAAAGCCATTCGACGCAACTCTCAAAAATTCCCGAAAAAATTGACTTTGAAGTTTTGCAAGTATCTACACGTAAGTACCATTAAAAAAAGAATTGCAGCATATGTCGTCTCAACTCAGGTGGTAGCGTTCTGGCATTACAGCGATAGGGTCGGTGGTTCGAATCCCGCTGTGACAGGTACTTTTCTTTCGTGGTTTTCGAATTCAGTTGTGTAAAAGATTTTGGGATATCTAATTTCACATGTTGTGTCAGTTTTTGTTTGTGTGTATGTAGACGAGCTGAACACCTTATCGTCACCTAAAATGATGGTTGAGAAGGTTAGCGGCTTCGAAAGCCATTAGTAGCTCTGGAGAGGGTTTGCCAAAAACAGCATCGTAGCTCTAAGCAAACTAAACAAAGACAACCGTCGTCACTAATAGTGAAGCCAATACTGTAAAAAATGTAAATTGTTACTTTTTTACGATTGAAATCATCATCATTAACAATCTTTTCTAGTGAAAATTACCATAAGATATTAAAATTGTGTAACTATTCGAACACAACGAAAAAAAAACTGTTATAGCGGGATTCCAACCACCGACCCTATTGTTTTAAGGCCAGAACGCTACCACATGAACTACACCTACAGAGGCTGCAATTGTTTCAATTGGTACTTCCGTGTACCTGCAAACCATAAAAGTCGATTTTCTCACGAATTTTTGAGAGTTGTGACCAATTGCTTTGGCTGATTGTTATTTGAGTTCTGAACTTCACGTACTATATATATATATCCGATAACGATGTAGCCACTTTTGTTAGATCGCCCCCTTGTTTTCAAAAATGTCAATCATTTACAGTAAATATACTAAATAGCGTGGACTTAGATGAAACTGAAATATACTACATGATCTGATGGGATTTCTCTCATATACTATATATAGCTTACACTGATTAGCAAGAACATTAGGATCGCTCACCTACTATCGATACATCTACGTCTATATGCCTTCGCCTCAATCCACCAAAAGGTGCGTGGCGGAGATTACTCAGTACCACTATTAGTTACTTGATTTCCTGTTCCACTCGCATATAGAACGAGGGAAAAACGAATACTTGTATGCATCCCTACGAACACTAATCTCTCTGATCTTATGCTTGTGGTATTTAAGAGAAATATAGGTAGACGGCAGTAGAATGGTTCTGCAGCTCGACTCAAACTCCGGCTCTATAAATTTCTTCAACAGTGTTCTCGAACGTCGCCTTCACTCCAACGACTGCCATTTGAGTCCCCGAAGCAGTTCGGTAGCACTCGCGCATTAATCGAATCTACCAGTTACAAACCTAGCCGCCAGCCTCTGAACTACCTCTATGTCCTCCTTTAAACTGATCTTGCGGGGACCCTAACTTACAAACTACTTTAACTAACCTAAGGACAACCCTTACACATATGCCCGAGGGAGGACTCGAACCTCCGACGGCGAGCAACCGCGCTCAGCAGCAAAGCACCGTAGACCGTTTGGACGAGGTCGTAAAAGCGTTTCATACACGATCACCTTTGCAGGCGAATCACACCTTCCGAAAATTATCCCAATAAAGCGAAGAGCCGGCCGCGGTAACCGGGGGGACTAAGGCGCTTCAGCCACGGTCTGCACGGCCACTACGGTCGGGGGTTCGAATCCCCCCTCGGGCATGGATATTTGTGCCGTCCTAGTTCGTAAGTAGTTCATAAGTAGTTTGTAAGTTTAGGGACTGATGACCCATAGACTATACAAACATTTGAACATTTTAAAGCGAAGTCGACCATTCGCCTTCCAAACCCGTACAGGCGATAACAGCATCACGTGACCATGAATGACTACTGTTCAGACACGGACACGGTGCCTATAGTATCAGTGATTTGTCCGTGGGCAGAATGGGAAAGGCGGGCGGTTTGTCTGAGTTTGCCCAATGGTAACTGTGACGGCTCGGAGGCTCGGCACAAGCATTTCGCAAACTAACAATCGTAGCCAAGCGGTCTACGGCACCTTGCTGCAGAGTGTGATCGCTCGTCGTCGGAGGTTCGAGTCCTCCCTCAGGCAGGTGTGTATGGGTTGTCCTTAGGTTAGTTAGTTAAGTAGTTTGTAAGTCTATGGACTGATGACCATAGAAGTTTGGTCTAATAGGTTTACAAACATTTGTTTTTCAACTAACGACCAGACTTTAATGACGGAAAGTCATCGAGTAAAACACAAGTGATACCTGACGTTTCCAAATGTTCAAATTGTTCAAACGTTTGTAGAGCTTAAGGGACTTAACTGCTTATGAACTACCTTATACTAAAGACGACGCAAACATCAATGCCCGAGGGTGGGTTCGAACCCCCGACGGCGGACGGCCGCGCGCACCCCAACACGGCGCTCCAGTACGCGCGGCTAATCCGCCGCGGCTTGACTTTTCCCAGGGAAGTGTTATAGGACCTCTTCCTTATCTTATAAACCAGTAGTTTAATACCCGCTGCTTCGCACGCATAGATTGGATGGTCTGCATTGGTTATTTCTACTTCTAAGTATAAATTTTCACAGAGTAAGCTTTAAAAATGCTCTCCTAATTAATTATTCTGATATTTCCAGCCCCTATTGGCAGAATTCAAAACATCTCAAAACACATTTTTTTAAATTCTAACCATGGTTCCACATACAAGATTTTACCTTATTTCGCCCCCTTAATGGTTGAATTTCGAAACAAATCGAAACACGTCTTTAAAAAAAATCTAAATCCCAACTTTTGTATATCTTACTTCAAAATTACCTCTATAGCAACGTTATAGAAAAAAAATGTTCATCCCCTATTTCATCCCCTTAGTGATGTCTACATGTAAGATAAACAACGTTTACAAATTTCAAGTTTCTATCGTCTTCTAGCGCCGTTTTCTGTCTTTTAGAAACGGATCGAGAACGCAAAATTTCTTTCTTATACTTTGGCATCTTTCTTTGTAGTTTTACTATTCAGACTGTACTATGCATTTATTTTTCTTTATTCGTACGCTTGTTGCAGAAAGGCAACTAAAGAATGTGCAACACGTTTCGCTGTATATAGTCTCTTTGCTATTATAGCGTCAAAAGTCATCCCTGTTTTTCAGTCCGAATTTTATATAAGCTGACGACTTTCAACCACTATATCTTCCACCCTCTTATGGTGTATAACGGGAGACTTTGTTCTGCAACACAGAGAGATCGTTCGTCTCCACTGTGTAGTTTTCGTGAAGAGCAAAACATTGATACCAACTCGTAGAATCTTATATACATAAATAAGTTGGTAACTTTCAATTCCCATATTTTCCAGCCCCTTTTCGTTATCAAACCTGTTCAACCATAGTGCACAATTGGTCGCACCAGTTGTTTCTGTCTCTTAATATAAATTTTCATAGGTATAGCTTAAATACTATTATAATGAAATGTTGTAATACTACTTGTAGCCGCGGCAGAATGGCCGTACATATTAAGGCGCCATGCTGCGGTGCGCGCTGCTGTTCGCCGTAGGGGTTCGATTCGCCCCTCGGGCATGGATGTTTGTGTTGTCCTTAGCACAAGTTAGTCTAAGTTAGTTTAATTAGTTTGTAAGCCTTAGGGCAGACGTCGGCAAGTAGTCTTAGATGGGGTCCGGACACTTTTGACAATTTTTATCAAGGTCCAAATATAAAACCTCATGTTACTTATTAATTCTTTCTTTTAATTTTCACTCATAAAGTAATATGAAATACCACAGACAGGCATATTTGAAATCAAAAATCCAGAAAAAGTTATGTTCTTTAATTATTTTTTTTTATTTTAATTTTCACTCTCAAACCAATATGAAATACAACAGATGTAAAATAATGTATAAAAAAAATCCAGAAAAACTTATATTATTTGTTATTTATATATTTTTATTTTCATTCACAAAAAGTAAGAAATGAAATGGATAGTCAATCTTTTATTGAAAAGTCCGTAAAGAGGTCATGCATTATACATACTACTCTTTTATTTTAATTTTCACTAAGAAAGAATGAAATTCAATTAAAAGTGCATATATCTGTTAAAACATTCATGGGAAAAATTAAATTTTGGGTCTTGAGGAGGTTCTTAAAGTTAGGTTCATGTCCGGAGCAGCTTATGTCCATTACGTCTTCAAAGACGGCGGTTGTTAGTCTTGAGTGAAAATTATTCTCCAAGAAATTCATTTTTGAAAATGAAATTTCACAGTTATATGTGGAACCAAACATAGCAGCCATGTAGATCGCTAATTTTTTTGCAATTTTTATACTTTTCCGGGACATGTTGACTCCTAAATTCTTCAGTGGATACAGTTTGATACGCTTGCAAGGAAGTGTCTTCCTTCAATTCTGTTATCTCCGTTTGGAGTAAAGGCTTTGAAAGATGGAACCACTTCGTAGCCACATCCGTCCATTCTTCTGCAGGAGAAATCTCAAAAGGTGATTTGAAGAATTGTGACAACTCCTACTTTTCTTTGAATCTTGTTGCAAATTTCTTCTTAAGATCTGTCATGAAATTTGATAATATGGAAATGTCTAATTCAGGATTATTTCTATATTCAAAAATTGTTGCGAAATTAAATTCTTGAATTAAAACGTCTCTTCCAAAGAATCAGCTTACGATGGAATGATGATGCACTTTGAACCAAATCACATATTAATACCCCCTTTCCTTGTAGCTCGTTGTTATTATCTAAAGAAAAAAGTTCTTTTTTAATAATCGGAATATGTAACTTACACTTTCAAAACACTTTTGGCGGTCCAGTTTTTGGCATTCTGCGGTCAGGACATGGACGGCTGTCCGCCAGTTGCCGACCGCTGCCTTAGGGACTGATGACCCCGTAATTAAGTCTCTTAAGATTTACAAACGTTTCATTTTACTACTTGTAACCCACTATGGCACCTCTTAAGAGTTGAATTTTGAAAAATACCCCAACATTTGTCTTTTAAATTACAACCAAGTATGCAAATATCATTTTTTTTATAATTCTGGGTTCAAGATAGGGTTAGTAGCAACGTATTTTCAATAAATGTTTACTCCCCTATTTCACCCCCTTACGGATGGAATATCGAAAAATCGCTTCTTAAACAAATAAATGTCAACTTTCTATTTTCAGTGGTTTGGCTGGGCGATTATCAGTCAGTCTGACATTCCTTTTATATATAGAGATACAGGAGAAATTGTGAGCAGCTCTCTGAGACTGTTCGCAGATGATGTTGTCGTTTATCGGTTAGTAAAGCCAACAGAAAATTAGAAGCATCTGCAGAATGATTTAGATATGTGCAGAATAATGATAAGTGTGAAGTCATCCACTTGAGCACTAAAGTAAATCAGTTATAGTTCGTTTACACCATAAATCAGTGAAATATAGATGCCGTAAAATCAACTAAATACCAAGGAATAACATGAACAACTTAAATTGGAAAGAACAGATAGAAAGTTTTGTTGGGAAGGTGAACCAAAGGTTACGTTTCATTGGCAGAAAACTTAGAAGATGCAACAGTTCTAGCAACGAAAATGCATGCACTACAGTTGTGTGTCCTATTTTAGAGTACTGCTGCACATTGTGGGATCCCCACCAAGTGGAGCTGACGGAGGATTTACAGAAAGTTCAGAGAATGGCAGCTCGTTTTGTATTGACGCGATACAGGTGAGAGAGTGACACGGTTATGATGCACGAATTGTGGTGGAAATAATTATAGGAAAAGCGTTATTCCTTGCGACGTTGTCTGTTTGCGAAATTTCTTCCACCAACTTTCTCTTTCGAATGCGAACATATTGTGTTAAAACCCACCTATATAGGAAGCAATGTTTACCATTAATAAAAATAAGAAAAATCAGAACGAAAAGGGAAAGATTTAGGTGTTCCCATTTTGCTGCGCGCTTTTAGAGAATGGAGCTGTAGAGAAGTATCATAAAAGCGGATCGATGAACCCTCCGCCATGCACTTCACTGTGACTTGCAGAGTAGTTAGGTAGATGTAGAGGTAGACAGAGTACAAGCTGGTTGGAACAGAGACAGTATCGAACACGCCATACGATGCGCCTCCGGAGACGACGACCTATGCACGTGTCAATGTTATCAACGTGACATCGGAAACTGAAAAGGGCACGTGACCATCGTCAAAATAATACAGCATATAGATCTCTCCAATTCTTTTGTAGCAGGCAAGGAATGACTTCTGTATCTGCGGGCGAATTCCAGCCAAGATACGTGCTTGGACTCCGCTTGGATTTTACATCAGCGGGAAACCTTGTTAGCCGGCCGCGGTGGCCGAGGGGACTAAGGCGCTCCAGTCACGGTCTGCACGGCCTCTACGGTCGGGGGTTCGAATCCCCCCTCGGGCATGGATATTTGTGCCGTCCTAGTTCGTAAGTAGTTCATAAGTAGTTTGTAAGTTTAGGGACTGATGACCCCATAGTTAAGTCCCATAGACTATACAAACATTTGAACATTTTTTGAAACCTTGTTACATATCCCACAGGAACCATCATTCTTTAGTATGCGCCTTCATGTTCTATGGAAATAACAGCCTTTTGTGACACTAGAAACATCAAATTCACACAGTCCCTTATGTCTGTGTATCGTAGTTCGTAGATCATGAACTAGTGTGGTTACATCTACATGGGATACTTTGCAAATCACATTTAAGTGCCTGGCAGAGGTCTCATCGAACCACCATTTTACTATTTATCTCCTATTCCATTTGCGAATAGCGCGCGGGAAGAAAGAACACCTGAATCTCTCCGTTCGAGCTCTGATTTCTCGCATTTTATTCTGCTGATCATTTCTACCTATGTAAGTGGGAGTCAACAATATATTTTCGCAATCGGAGGAGAATGTTGGCGATTGGAGTTTCGTAAGTAGCCCACGCCACAGCGATAAGCGCCGTTGTTGTAATGATTCACATCCCAGAGCCTGTGGCATTTCCGTAACGCTGTCTCCCCTGTATCGTGACAGTAAAAAACGAGCTGCCCTTCTTTGCGCTCTTTCGATGTCCTCCATGAAACCCACCTGATAAGGATGCCAAACTGGGCAGCAATACTCCAAAAAAGGACGGACAAGCGTGGTGTATGCCGTGTCTTTAGTAGTTCTGTTGCATTTTCTTAAGGATTCTGCCAATGAAACGCAGTCTCTGGTTCGCCTTTCCCACGATATTATCCACGAGCTCCTTCCAGTTTAAGTATGAAGAAATAGTAATTCCTAGGTATTTTGTGGAGTTTACGGCCTTCACTATTGATTGATTAATCTTGTAAACGAAGTTTAACGGATTTCTTTTCGTACTCATGTGGACAACTTCAGACTTCTCATTATTTAGAGTCAATTGCCAATTTTTACACCATAGTGATATCTTATTCAGATCGTTCTGCAGTTGGTTTTGATCTTCAGATGATTTTACTAGACGGTAAATGACGGCGTCATCTGCAAACAAACCTAAGAGAGCTACTCAGATTTCCCCTAAATCGTTTACGTAAATAAGGAGCAGCAGAGGACCAATAACACTACCCTGTGGAACGCCCGATACCTCTGTTTTAGTCGATGCCTTACCATCGATTACTACGAACTGTGTCCTCTCTGACAGAAAATCCTCTATCCAAACGGAAATTTGGGGCGATATACCATAACCACGCAATTTGATTAAAAGGCATTTGTGAGGTTACGGTGTCAAAAGCCTTCTGGAAATCAAGAAATAAGGAATCGATTTGCGAACCCTTGTCGATAGCACCCATCACTTCGTGTGAATAAAGAGCTAGTTGTGTCTCGCATGAACGATATTTTCTAAATCCGTGTTAGGTCTTGTGGGAAATGGTAGGCGAACAGAGAATCTGCAATCTGTTTCACATATTTAAATTACAATATGCTACTTTTTGGTCACCATTTCAATTGACACTGTCGGCAGCTACGTGCTGACGAATGTCAATAAGCTGCAGAAGGTTGGCAACACCGAGGCGGCCCTACCCAACCGCACAGCCCCCCCAGGGAGGCAGCAGATTTCGGAATGACGTACTTCCCCCGGAAATGCCTCACCACGATTAGTGGGAAACAGCGCATACTCAGCACCCGACGTCATTTCCAATGTTTGCGGCTACGTGCGACTTCTCATTCTGAGACTGAGTACATGTCACTCCTAGTGTGGAAGAGGACCTCGATAATATAAGGGCGGTCAGAGTTCAGCCATACAGAAAGACGTATACCGTGACAACTTCAAGGTAATTGACCGCCTGCAAATAAAAACTATTGAGTTTGAGAAACAGCTGATAGTAACATTATTACTGCAGTCATTTTGTCTTCTTGACAAAGATTTTAATACTTATAAAATTTTGTTTTGCCGTCATTGGCAATGATTGCTAAATTGTAACCTCTTACAGTGTTTTCAAGTGTGCCTGGCCTGTTCGCTGGAAACAACTGTTAACCACTACGTAGTAAAAGTGGAAAAAGTTTCGTCTCAGTTTAACGTCCCTTAAACGAAAACCTTTTGTGAAGATTAAACGCTACAGAAATAAAAATAAGAGAAGAATTACATTCTGTTACGTAACGCTGTTTCTGTTGGAGCTATCTATGGACATTTGATTACATCCTTATCCAAAATTCACATATTATCACATTCACTTTTCACATTCCCAATAAGAACCACTTTTTTTTTTTCTTTTAATCTTCTTGTATTTTTTGTGCAATCATTTTCCACCACTCCCAGTTAGTATCTTTTATTATCAACCTGTTCTGCTACCTTCTTTCAGTAACCTTTCCATTATCGCGTTTTCTGCGCAACCAACGTTGGAAATCCAAATGTTCGCATTTCTAGCATCAAAATAGTCTTGGAGCACCCTTAAAAGATTTTCCCTTATTTCTCCCGCTTAATGGTTAAATTCCACAAATATCGAAACACGTGTTTTTAAAATTCCAATCAAATATATAGATCCTAAGTTTTGTATTTCTTGCTTCAAAATTGTCTTAATAGCAATGTATTTTCAGAAACACGTCCATCGCCTATTTCACTCCCTTAGGGATGGGAATCTCGAAAAACTGCTGATGACCACAGCGTAAGAAAAACAAAGTCTACAAATTTCAAGTTTCTATCGTCTGTAGATTCACTATTCATCGCCATTTTCTGTCTTTTAGAAACGGATCGAGAACGCGAAATTTCTTTGTTTCCGCTTTGGCATATTTCTTGGCAGTTTTACTTTTCAAACTTCAATGTGCAATTATTTTTTTTTTATTTGTATGCTTGTTGCAGAAAAACAACTGAAGAATATGCGTGACGTATCGCTGTATATAACCTCTTTGCTATTATAGTGTCAAAAGCCATTGCTGCGTCTTCAGTCAGAATTTTATACAAGCTGACGACTTTCAACTACTATATCTTCCACCCTGCTATAGCTATCGCCAACGGTGTACAATGGAAGACTTTGTACAACAACAACACAGAAAGATCGCTCATCTCAATTATGTAGTTTTTGCTGAAAAGCTAAATATTGAGACCCATATGTAGAATATTATATAAGTCAGTAGCTTTCAACTCCCATATTTTTCACCCCCTTATCGTTGTCAACCCTCTATCATCATAGTGCACAATGGGAGACTGATTCCTACTACCGCATACAAACACTATTCTTTTGCAATGTGTAGTTTTGTTTGGCTGCAGAGTGAAAAATAGGCACAAACACCTGAATTTTTCTACATATATTATTAAGATAAACAATATAACAAAATATTTCTTACACTGGTAATGATGTTTTATTACATTCTCAATATCAATTCAGTTCTTTCCTTGAGTATCTTCAAGTGATTTCGTAATAATGTTGTTTATACTGGTGCCAGGCTGTGCTTTAAAATGTTCAAATGTCTGTAAATCTATCGGACCAAACTGCGTGGTCATCAGTCCGTAGCTTACAAACTACTTAAACCTAGGTAAACTAACCTAAGGACAAACACACATACCCATGCCCCAGGGAGGACTCGAACTCCACGGCGAGCAACCGCGCGCTCCGCAGCGAGGCGCTTTAGACCGCTCGGCTACTCCATCGCGGCTGTGCTTTTTATTGTGGAAGATGTTCAGTCTGTTCTTTATTATAAGCTTTTAATATGTAAAGCGGAATTATGTTCCGAGTTACCGGTGCGTCATGTGGGTGAATGCGACAGTTTATTTTAAGTGACCAATGATTCAGCCATGGCAGAGGATATGTTTTGTAACTCTGAACTTAAACTCCATCTTAATTTTAGCAAAGCCTCGAGAAGTACAGTGTATCCGAGAAAACAGTGGTGAACAATTTTCGTCAGAATTAAGATGATGATTACTTCTTTCGCGGAGGGCAAAGGTAGACTGTACGAACAGACAGTAAACGTCAGTTTCAGCGTTAGGTTACCTGAAAATATCCTCACACAGACCAGTGGCTACACGAGCTGCTGCGTCACGAACCGATGATCAGCGCTGCTTGCCACCAGTTACAGGTCATGGACGACAGAGGCACATTCCAATCGATAAAAGAACGATAGGATGTAAAATAAGAGCACATATAAAAAGTCAATACCATTATAAAAATTACATGGCGAACTATTAGAAATGAAACAATTCAGTTAACCGAAATAAGTAAAAAAGACAATCAAAGAAATTTTGATTAGAATTCGAAATAAATTTATTCCCTCGATGAGATTCGAACTTCCGTAGAAGAGACTATAATCATACCCAGTACGTGCCGCATCAAAGCTCTCTCTCTCTCTCTCTCTCTCTCTCTCTCTCTCTATCTATCTATCTATCTATCTATCTCTCATTCTCCACTTGACTATAGGCGACACACAAACACGGCGGTTCAATCGCAAATGCCGGTCTGTATTTTATAAAACGAATCAGTGTTGATGAGGCCACCAAGAGTTAGTGGCAGCAACGCAAATATCTCTGTCGAGAGTTATTTTGAAGTGATCAACGACTGAACTGCAGCAAACGACGCGTTTTCAGTTGTCAGTTTAATCACTTAACCTCACGTGACGTACTATGTATTCGATAAAAGGGCGTTGAAACACCTCGAGCGTAACTAAAAGCATGATACCTTCGTTCATGGCAATTAAAGCTTATCTCTATGAGCAAGCTCTTCCCTTATAGGTTACCTGAAAATCATAGCAGCTAGCGGTTTTTCAAGCTGCTGTGTTACGAACCAATCATCAGTTCTGCTTGGCACGTAATTACAGGTTATTAACGAGACAAGCAGATTCCAATCGATAAAAAAAATCATAGGATGAAAAATAAGACCGAATAAAAGATGGCAATACTATTATATAAAAAGACGTAGCATTGTATTAGAACGTAATAAATTTAGTCAAACATTTTCATTTAATAAAAATGGCAATCAATTTTGATTCATAAACCAAAATATCGCACATGATCTTCCGCCCAGGAATCAAATATTTTACCACAGCACTACGCAAAAATATTTCTGTTGAGGAAATTTAGAGGGCTGGAATTTGAAGCTGAGTGACGTATGATCTTGCTGCCATCTACTTATATTTCGCGTAGTGATCACAAAGACAAGAGAAATTAGGGCTCGTAAGGAGGCATATCGGCATTATTTTTTCCTCATTCTGTTTGGGAGTGGAATAGGAAAGGAAATGCCTAGTAGTGGTACAGTGTACCCTCCGCCACGCACCTTACGGTGGATTGCTGAGAATGTATGTAGATGAACAGCTTGTCAAAATTATAAATCATTACTTAAACATTAAAATTGCTGATTAAAAGAAAGTTAAAACCAAGACAAAATGTTCATTATGCCGAGCCATGGGTATAACTTTGTCACAGATGTGTGTCCAGGAATGCTATTCTTTACATGTATTTATTGTGATCATTAGAAGATGTAAGCGGTATTCAAGGAATAGTTACAAGAGGTCGTCAAAAAGTTTGAAAACTTATTTTTCAAATCAAATGTGTGTAAATCTACCGAACCAAACTGCATGGTCATCAAACCGTAGCTTACAAACTACTTAAACTAAGGTAAACTAAGGACAACACACACACTCATGCCCCAAAGGGGACTCGAACCTCCACGGCGAACAATTGCGCGCTCCGCAGCGAGACGCTTTAGACAGCTCGGCTACTCCACCGCGGCTCTTATTTTTCTCTAAAATCGAGTTGTTCATTCAGCATGTAGGGTGGTCAATTATTTGTTCATTTATTTTCTCTCTTTCTGGTGCCTTTATGTGTGCTGTGTGTAGTGGGAGTAATTTGCTAGTCCTTCTCTTTATTTATTTATTTATTCTTCCATGTCATCAGGGTGTGCCTCAGTATATGTTGTTTGGCGAATCTGCAGTATGTATCTTGGATGACAATTTTCTTGTTGTTCTTGGGAACCGCATTCGTTAGCTAGAGAATAGTCGTTTCCACATCTGGAGAGAACGTGGAACTCTGAGCAATCTTGCTTAGCCGCGGTGGAGTAGCCGAGCGGTCTAAAGCGTCTCGCTGCGGAGCGCGCGGTTGCTCGCCGTGGAGGTTCGAGTCCTCCCTGGGGCATGGATGTGTGTGTTTGTCCTTAGGTTAGTTTACCAAGGCTTAAGTAGTTTGTAAGCTACGGACCCATGACCACGCTGTTTGGTCCGATAGATTTACAAACATTTGAACATTTTGTTCTTGCTTATGTGTAGTAAATACCACCATATCATGGCTGTGGTCAAATGGAGTGGACAGGAGTCAATATTGACGGATGTACGGACATCTGTTTCGCTCAAAATGGTGGTTTGACTGCTCAGTGGTATAGAGACGAGATCTTTTGACCTTTTTCCGTGTCCTATACTGGTGCCATAGTAGATGGGTTCCTTCTGGTGGACGATAATGCTCGTTTCGAAAGAACTACACTGGTGGACAATATACTTGAAGCTGAGGGAATTGAATGGGGTGGTCGGGTTTTTCACCGAACTTAAACCCGATTGAGTATGTCTGGGACGCTCTTGGCAGATGCATTCGACCTCCCACAACGGGAGCAAAGCTAGATATCGCTCTCAAAGAAGAATGGCCAAATATGTCTCAAGAGTTGATTGATAACGTCTTACTGTCCATGCCACGCAGGTGTGCAACTGTATGGCTGTCCGAGGTGGCAACGAGAATGACGTTTTCACTATCATATACAACCGCTCGTTTAGCGAAGGTTACGTACCCAAAGAGTGGAAGGTTGCACAGGTCACTCCAATATTCAAGAAAGGCAATAAGAGTGACCAGCAAAATTACAGGCCTCTCAAAATGTTCAAATGTTTGTACATCTTATGGGACTTAACTACGGGGTCATCAGTCCCTAAACTTACAAACTACTTATGAACTACTTACGAACTAGAACGGCACAAATATCCATGCCCGAGGGGGGATTCGAACCCCCGACCGTAGTGGCCATGCTGACCGTGACTGGAGCGCCTCTGTCACCTCGGCCGGCTCTAGATTTCCGAAAGGCTTTCGACACTGTAGCTCACAAGCGACTTCCAATCAACTTGTGGAATATCGCCACAGTTGTGGGGATTGGATTCGTGATTTCCTGTCAGAAAGCACACAGTACGTTGTAACTGGCGGTAAGTCATCGAGTAGATCAGAAGTGATATATGGCTTTCCCCAGGGAGGTGTTATAGGGGTCCTACTGTTCCTTATTTTTATAAACGATTAAGGAGAAAATCTGAGTAGCTCTCTTAGACTGTTTGCGAATGATTCTGTCACTTATCGGTTAGTAAAGCCACCAGAAGATCAAAAGCAACTGCAAAATGATTTAGATATCTGCATGGTACAAAAATTGGCGATTGAACCTTAATAATAATAAGTGTGAGGTTACCCATATGACTACTAAAAGAAATCCGTTAAACTTCAGTTACACGATTAATCAGTGAAACCTACAGGCGTCAATTCTACTAAATACTTAGGAGTAACAATTATAAGCAAATTAAATTCGAAAGAATACACAGAAAATATTGTAGGGAAGGTGAACCAAAGACTACGTTTCATTGGCAGAACTCTTAGAAGATGCAACAGTTCTACTAAAGAAACTACACTACACTACAGTACACTTGCTGCGCATTGAGGGATCCACAGGAGGTGGGACTGACGGACGATTTAGAGATAATTTAGAGAAGGGCGGGTATTGTCGCAATATAGGGGAGAGAGCGTCACGGAAATGATGCATGAGTTGGGGTGAAAATCATTTTTAAAAAAAAGCGCTATTTGTTGCTTCGAGATCAATTTGCGAAATTTCTTTCGCCAACTCTCTCTTCAGAATGCGAACATATATTGTTATCAACCACCTTCATAGGGAGACGTGATCGTCATAATAAAATAAGAGAAATCAGATCGAAAACAGAAAGATTTAGGTGTTCCTTTTTTCAGCGAGCTATTAGAGAACTACATATAAATGCCATAAAATGGTTTGATGAACCCCTGCCATGCACTTAAATGTGATTCGCAGAGTATCCATGCACCGTGTGATCAAAAAGTCAGTATAAATTTGAAAACTTAATAAATCACGGAATAATGTGTAGATAGGTAAAAATTGACACACATGCTTTATTAGAATCAAAATAATAATAATAAAAAGTATTGCTAGACGCGTGAAAGATCTCTTGGGCGCGTCGTTTGGTGATGATCGTGTGCTCAGCCGCCACTTTCGTCGTGCTTGGCCTCCCAGGTGCCCAGACCTCAGTCCGTGCAATTATTGGCTTTGTCGCAAGTGTACCGTGATCGACCGAATCTCTAGGGATGCTGAAAGACAACATCCGACGCCAATGTCTCACCATAACTCCGGACATGCTATACAGTAATAATAATATCAAATGTTCAAATGTTTGTTAAGCTTATGGGACTTAACTACGGGGTCATCAGTCCCTAAACTTACAAACTACTTATGAACTAGGACAGCACAAATATCCATGCCCGAGGGGTGATTCGAACCCCCGACCGTAGTGGCCGTGTAGACCGTGACTGGAGCGCCTCAGTCCCCTCGGCCACCGCGGCCGGCTAATAACAATAATATGGTTTTCTGTTCCATAGGACCCAATTGAGGAGTGAGACTCCATGGTCATGGAAGAAGTCAATAATGTTTTTTTACACAAGAATGGTAATAGAAAATTTTTGTAGTCCTATGCACACGACAATCTTAAGCCAAAGTGAAAATAATAAAGAAAAAAAATGAATTAGCTTTAACTTTTCTAGGAGTTCCTCGACAAAATAAAAGGAGTGAGCCATGAGGTAACTCTTCAATTTAGATTTGAAAGCGTGTGGATTAGTGCTAAGATTCTTTAGTTCTTGTGGCAGTTTATTGAAAATGGATGCCGCAGAATACTGTACAACTTTCTCCACAAGTGTCAAGGTGGTTGTGATGCAAATGTAGATTCGACTTCTGTCTAGTATTCACCGAGTGAAAGCTAGTAACTCGTGGGAATGAGCTGATATTATTAACAACAAACGACATTTAAGAAAAAACATATTGTGACGCCAGTGTCAAAATTCCCAGACAACTGAAAAGGGGTCAACATGACGTTCGTGAACTTACACCAGATATTGCTCGAACCGCTCCTTTTTGAGCCAGAAATATCCTTTTTGCATCAGGCGAATTACCCTAAAAAATAATGCCGTATGTGATAAGTGTGTGAAAGTAAGCGTAATAGAGTACTTTTCGTATTGAAAAGTCACTTATTTCAGATATTGTTCTAATGGTAAATATAGCAGAATTCAGTTTTGGAACAAGATCCTGAACATGGGCTTTCCACGAAAGCTTACTGTCTATTTGAATACCTAGAAATTTTAACTGTTCAGTCTCACTTATCAGTGCTGTTCACAACATTATTCCTCGACTGCAGCTATTGTTGAGGAATGATGGTGAACATATTGAGCATTTCCTGTAAAGAACATCATCTTTCCTTTGTCTTAATTTGTTATGCTAATTATTGCTTTTCTGATCAAATAAAGCGCCATCTGTCGGACATTTTTTGAACTTTTTCTTTGTTCTAATAAAACTCCCTGTCATTCCAAGTATGTGTGTCAATTTTTACCTCTCTATTTACATTATTCCGTGATTTATTAAGTTTTTAAATTTATACTGATTTTTGATCACCCGGCATATGTAGATTGTGGTGTCTCGCTCTAATTAAACGCTATGTACACCTTAAGTGAAGAGCTGAGACAGCAAAATAACGTACTGTATCAGACACAAATTACAATTGTAACCAATCTTATCTTACATCTTATAAAATAGGCTGTATGTGTGTGTATGTATGTATGTATGTATGTTCAACATCTCCTCCTAAATTACTGGACCGATTTCAACCAAACTTGGTGCAAATGTTCCTTAATATCAGGAAACAATCGCTGTCGGGGTAAGAATCATCTATGACACATACGTAAGGAGATATGACGTCATAAACAATGAGATGCGCGAAAAACTGCTGCGTCAAACGACAGTGCTGCACATTTTCTCCTAAACCACTGGACCGAATTCAACCAAATTTGGTACACATATTTCGTACGTGAGCTATCAAATGCTGTAGGAGTACGTCCACGCACGACACATGGTTCAGGATATATAATGTCATGAACAATAGGAATCGCAAAAAAATTCCTACATAATGCGCTGAGACTTTATAAATACACTGTATCAGAATGACAGTACTTGGTGACTTGCAACGAACTTTAAATATAATTTCAAACCTTTATTAAACTCTTTCTCGCAGATAACTACATCAAAATAATGAAAGGAAAAAAGTTTCTCGCTTACTACTTTTTCGCTGTTCATGAATCAAAACTATGGCATTCGGTATAACGTTACAATTTATAATTTCTACACTACCAATTGTACTCGCAGGAAATTTTGCAGACAGAATACACACTTAAAGCTGAATGTACGTTCGAAATTGTATCACATTACGACACGTAGTTCATGAGATATGAGGACGTAAAGAGGAACGTTCATGGAATACCGCCCCATCAAGCATCACGTTTTAATTTATTACTTCTTTACTACTAACCATATTCGCAACAGATTTTACCGACATACAGCACTTATACAAATCAAAATATTCCTGCAAAATTTTACAATTGTACAACATATCTATACTAAAAATAAATCGGTAAATGTAGGTCTGTCGCTCTTCGCTTCAATCTTCAAAACTACTGGACGATTTTTAAGCGGTTTTCACGGGAAATTCGAGCTAAGTTTGGGGCAACATAGAGGCATGATTTCAACAAAATCAGATCACGGAAAAAAAATACATCCCAATCTTACGTGTTTTCAGTAACTGTCTGTTCATCTATTAGAAATACCTAATCTCCTAAAGTACTTCACGGATTTGCATGGAGCAACTTCATAAGGGAAATTGTTTTAGATGTACGTTATGCTTGAAGTATGGATTGCGTAGTACAGCAAACATACAATAGAGGCGCTGTATTGCACGAAAGAACTAATAAAAACCGTGCTGCATAATAAATATGGGATAGTACATCAAGGAAGCGAACGTCTATGACAGAATTACGCAATCTTGTGTCAACGAATACCAAGAAACATTGAACATAGTGTTAGTGATATTTCTTTGTGTATTAAATACTTAGCAACATTTCTTTGCTTCTTTTGGCACGTTTCACTTTTTGTATCAAAAATATTATGAAGATACATCGTTTCGGAAATGACTGCCACGGTGGAGTAGCCGAGCGGTCTAAAGCGTCTCGCTGCGGAGCGCGCGGTTGCCCGCCGTGGAGGTTCGAGTCCTCCCTGGGGCATGGTTGTGTGTGTGTGTTTGTCCGTAGGTTAGTTTACCTAGGTGTAAGTAGTTTGTAAGCTACGGACTGATGACCATGCAGTTTGGTCCGATAGATTTACAAACATTTGAACATTTTGGACAATGACTTTTACTTACATTTGACATCTTGGCTCGGACAACTGAGTTTATTGACAGAGCGATCCGACAAGAATTCTGCTTTTACTGACTGAGGTCCAGAACCCTAAACCACCATGATACACACAGGCTGTTCTTCAACAACCGTTGCTAAGCACGGGCATATAAGCAAGTATCTAAATATAATACGTTACCGTATGTGTATCATGTATGATATCTCACCTGATCCCCTACTGTTTTTTAGCCGTGTAGAAGCGATTGTATTTTCAGAGCTCCAGTGTGCACAATAGCGAAAAATTATTGGGACCGGGTGAACCGGATGTCCTTGTGCGGCGCCGTATCCGAAACGTGGAGCGCGGCAAAGTTCAGGGCGCGGCACGGCGCGGCGGCCGCGATCAGGGCTTTCGCTCTCCTGCCGGCAGCGGATGTTCGCGACCCACTGGTATTTCTGTCTGACGCGCTACACCGCGAGGCGCCGCCGCCTCTTCTCATACGAGGCGCGGTTGCGCTGCATTCACAACTAGGGCATCACCACGTCAGTGACATCACACACCTCTAAAATCTAGCTGCGTTTCCGCTGGATCGAACGTCGAGGTACGTCAAGGGGCGTCATTCCATGTCAATCACCAAGCGGTGGAAGCTCGACCATCAAGTTGTTGTTGTTATTATTATTATTATTCTATTTTCAATAAGGTTTTGCTCAACGACTACACAATAATGAATAAACCAAATGTAGTATGCAGCAAATTTTAACACGAATTATCTACAGGAGAATAGAAAAGCTGATAGAAGCTGACCTCGGGAAAGATCAGTTTGAATTTAAGAGAAATGTAGGAACACGGGAGGCAATACTCACATTACGACTTATCTTAGAAGATAGGCTAAGGAAAGGAAAACCTACGTTTTTAGCGTTTGTCGATTTGGAGAAAGCTTCTGAGAATGTCGACTGGAATACACTCTTCCAAATTCTGAAGGTAGCAGGGGTAAAATATAGGGAGCGAACAGTTATATTTAACCTATACAAAAACCAGACAGCGGTTATTAGAGTCGAAGGGCAAGAAAGGGACGCAGAGGTTGGGAACGGAGTAAGACAGGGTTGTAGCCTTTCCCCAATGTTGTTCAATCTGTACATTGAACAAGCAGTGAAGGAATTCAAGGAGAAATTTGGAGAGGGCATTAAAGTGCAGGGAGAAGAAATAAAAACATTGCGGTTTGCCGATGACTTAGTAATTCTGTCAGAGATCGCAAAGGATCTGGAAGATCAAATTAATGGAATGGCCAGTGTGTAGAAAGGAAGATATAAGATGAACATTAACAAGAGTAAAACGAAGGTAATGCAATGCAATGTCAGAAAATCTGGCGATGCTGAAGGAATTAGAATAGATAATGAGACAATAAAACTAGTAGATGAATTTTGTTTCAAAAAATGTTTGTATAGTCTATGGGACTACTGGTTCATCAGTCCCTAAACTTACAAACTACTTATGAACTACTTACGAACTAGGACGGCACAAATATCCATGCCCGAGGGGGGACTCGAACCCCCGACCGTAGTGGCCATGCAGACCGTGACTGGAGCGCCTTAGTCTCCTCGGTCACCGCGGCCGGGTAGATGAATTTTGTTATTTGGGTAGCAAGATAACTTCTGATGGCCGAAGTAAAGAAGATATATAAAATGCAGAATGGCTATGGAAAGAAAAGCGTTTCCAAAGAAGCGAACTTGTTAACATCCAATATTAATTTAAATGTTAGGTAGTCCTTTCTGAAAGCATTTGTCTGAAGTGTACCATTGTATGGGTGTGAAACGTGGACGATAAGAAGTTCAGATAAAAAGATCATAGAAGCTTTTGAAATGTGGTGCTACAGACGAATGATGAAAATTAGATGGGTAGATCACGTGACTAATGAGGAGGTGCTTAACCGAATTGGGGAGAAAAGGAGTTTCTGGCATATCTTGACTAAGAGACGGGATAGATTGGTTGGACACATTCTGAGACATCAAGGAATTGACAACTTAGCATTAGAAGGAAGCATGTGGGGTAAAAATCGTAGAGGAGACCGAGGGACGAATATAGTAAGCAGATTCAAAAGGATGTAGGTTGTTGAACGTATTCTCAGATGTAGAGACTTGGACAGGAAGGGGTAGCGTGGAGAGCTGCATCAAACCAGTCTGCGGACTGAAGACCACAACAACAACAACAACAACAGTAGTATGCAACAGTGGTCGTTACTATATGCTTTATTACTGTAGCAGCAGACCGATTTCTATCACATAGTGACAATTTTCAATGCACCTTCAAGGTATGTACAAGAAGGCGTTAGTAGCGCCATCCATACAGCGCCGCTGCGTGTTTTTAGTAAGCAGCACGCTCACTACATCGTAACGCAAAGCACTATAATGTTCGGAAATTGATTTCCTACGTACCACTGCTGTATATGTTATTTCAACTTGTGATTTCGTTCACAATGCCTGGTACGTATCTGCACTGTATGTTTCATTTGGGACTGTATTCAAATTTTGTATTTTATTTTAACTCTGTAGTGATTTTGTGATTTCTTTTTTATAGCTTGAAGGTGGATTAAAAATGGTCACTATGTGATCGAAATCGATAGGCTGCTACAGTAATGAAGCATCTAGCAGCAAATTACATTTGGTTTATCTTCAAGATTGTTCACATTTTACCAGGATGTTGTTAAAGAACTTAAAGGATCTTATACAAAATTCTAGGCAAATTGCTAATTAGGTTGAATGTCTATAACTCCTTTTGTGCAAGGGAGTCACGGATCACGCGTGTGTCTGACGAACTATTGACCGACTTTGCATTTTCATTCCTTTGCATCTGAGATACTTTACATTTCAAAGTCTAGGATTCAAGATAGGGTGTTTCACTAAGTGTGTTTGCCTCTGCAACTTATAAAATAAAAAGTGACGGAAAATTTTAATGCGGTAGGTCAACACAAGAAATGTTACACTTTCTGCGGAGCTATGAACATAGTTTATTGTATCATTTTCCAAAGAGTTACACCACAAAGATATAATTTTTTAAATGGAACAATAGTTTTTTCTATCGTGCATTGGATTCGTTGAAAGCAGCTGCGTCCAAATCAATTTAAACTACATTCCTCTCACTGTTAGTTTGGGAGCTACAACCCTTCAGAGTTTAGGGGGGCGGAGGCTACGACTGGCTGCTGGTCATGAAACAGTGGGCCGTGCCCAGGGGATAGCCACTCGGCCAGTCAGCTACGCTATCGCAGCCTCCGCTCCCGGAACTTTGAAGGGTTGTAACTTCCAAACTAACAGTGATAGGAATATAGTTTGAATTAAATTGGACACAGCTGGTTTAAACGAATCCAATACACGATAGAAAGAACTATTGTTCCATTTAAAAAATTATATCTTTGTGGTGTAACTCATTGGAAAATGGTACAATAAACTATGTTCATAGCTCCGCAGAAAGTGTAACATTTCTTGTGTTGACCTACAGCATTAAAATTTTCCGTCACCTATTATTTTATAAGTTACAGAGGCAAACACACTTAGTGAAACACCCTGTATATACTCGACTAGATTAATTCCCGTTACTTCGCACGCGTAGACTTGGTGGTCTGTGTGGTGTCACACAAGTCTAAAGTGCGCGCCACCTACTTTCGCCGCACGCCGCCATGCACGCACGGCGCGGCGTTCTTATGACGTCAGCCACGAGCGCCCTCTGCGGCAACTCCGCTTGTGGCCACCACTGAACGACATCGTTCACTTCGGACTGAGATAGGAACCAGTTAACAGTTCAGAATCAGATAGGCACCAGTGAAGACTTGGCTCTCGGATAGGCACTAGGCAGGCCTCTAGCTCAACTATGTATTCTGCAGTACTGAGCTATGTAAAAGTTAAGTATTGTATAAATTCTGTGCAATATATATCTCGTTCTAATTTACTCTAGTGTTTCTAGTTTCTGCTGTCCCACTGGCTGCTCACCTCCATACCTGCACAAGCGTGCTACCTTTATTCCTGTGTCGGCCTTCCTACTCGGCCACGGACACCTACGACGGAAACGAGACACAAAAGCGGCGACGAGGCTGGGACACAAAAGTGGCGACAACGAGTGATAGACGATCCTTGGACCAGCCTGCTTGCAGCAGCCAGACAGCAGCAGTCAGAGCACGCAGAAATTGCTCCCGCCCACCCACCCTTATTATAAGAATTTTGGGGGAAGATATTTTGTTACGTGTTTTGTGGACTTTTTTGTTGCAGTGCGTCTGCCTTTACTTTGCATTTGTGTGTTGTTATTAGTTACTTGTATGTGCGGCACCTAATCGGTCAGCATGGCAACTACCCTGAACCCAAACTTAATGGAAATTATTCAGTTACAAACGGCGCAAATCACGCAACTACACCAAGCAGTGTCCCAGATAACAGCGCAGGCAGCTAAAAAACAACAACAGCCGTCGCTTCAGCCGCCAACACCTGCAGCCGCACCGCTTCCTTCGTTTCGCCAGTACAACGAACGTGAGGAAGAATGGAGTGACTATTTCGCGCAGTTTCAAGAACTCGTCACGGCTCATCAACTAACAGGTCTGACAGTTAAACATTTCTTTCTCGCTGTAGTTGGCACCAAGACTTTCGTGTTACTGCAGAAACTTTTCCCCCACGCATCTCCTCGCGATGTTGACTTTGAACAAATAATAGAGGCACTAAATGCTCATTATGAGAGAAAAGTTCTCGTAGCTGCGGCACGGTATCGATTTTTCAGACTAAAAAAATTGCCAGAGCAGTCACACCAGGAACGGATCACGGAATTCAAGGGCTTAACCCGCAAATGTAAATTTACTTGTTCTTGTGGACTTTCTTATAGTGATGTTATGTTAAGGGATGCAATCACTCAGAACATTCAGGACCCCAGAATTAGGGCAGCAATTCTAAAACAGTCTGAACCTTCATTAGACAGTGTACTGCAGCTTATAGAAGCGCATGATACTTTTGACTTAGCAGATGTAGAAATGCAAAGCCACAGTGTAAATTCAGTGCGCCGCAACGGACGCTTTCTTAGCCGTAGTTCTCAGTGTAGCACTAGTGATTCTTATTTTTCTACCTGCCCTGCTGAACAGACAGTGAACAGTAGTCAGTGTAAAAGTGCGACACAAAGGTCGCCCCGTCGTGTTAGAAACAGTAATTTTAATAACGGGCGCCAACGCTCATTTCAGAAAAATGTTCGTAAGTCTTGCCCTCAGTGTGTATCTCGCCACAAACGTGCT
Organism: Locusta migratoria; assembly: GCA_026315105.1. NCBI lineage: Eukaryota > Metazoa > Arthropoda > Insecta > Orthoptera > Acrididae > Locusta > Locusta migratoria. Next base: position 383,684,526 of record CM048744.1, read on the forward strand.
CAGTGCCCAAGTCAGAACGCTATTTGTTATCAATGTGGCAAATCGGGATGTTTACAGTCTGTGTGTATGCAAAATAAAAATTGAAAGAACGGTGCCTTTCGGAACATTGCTTCGCAGAGTGCGAGAACAATATATTCTGTAAATGTTATACATGCTGTGAACTTGGACAGTACTTCTGTTGATTCTCATATGCAAGAAAGTTCTGCGCCTAAAGCAAAACTATATAGTGAGCCACGTCGCAAGTGCCAATGAGAGCATAAAATTGTGCAACAGAAAAGGGCTCAGGACAAGCAAAATGACTATGTACAGTGCAATCCTGTAGTGAACCTAGTGCCTTCTACAACTTCTCCTTGTAAAAGTGCCCAGTACTGTGTAGCTAGTGACAGTAAATTTGATGTAGCTACTCAAAAGTTTCGTGCAGGAGTTAGTGCATCTGGCGTAGCTTCACATTGCGCGGACGCCGATCCGGCGGTAGTGCCATCTAGTGACAATGTTATTAACCTGCAGTGTGCCGATTCTGCGCCGCTTCCTACCGCACGTAGCCCACGCATGCGCAAGCACAGTAAAACTGTAGCAGACGTTGCCCACATTCGCGCACCTGTCGAGCGCCACAAGCAAAAGCTTTTTGTGAATCTTTCCATTGGAAATAAGACTGTGCAATTTCAGCTAGATACTGGTTACTCTGTCACTTTAATTAATAAAGACACTTATGAACTGCTGGGTTCGCCAAAACTGTCGCCGTGTCAACAAGTGCTAACTGCGTACACAGGTCAAAATATTCCCGTGCTAGGAACGTGTAGCCTGCCTGCCTCTTTTCAAGGTGTAACAAAAACAGTTGCTTTTGTAGTTCTCCAGGCCAAATCTACACAGAACATTTTTGGACTAGATGCATTTGACTTGTTTGGATTATCAATTCAAAGAGATGTGCTTCAAATTTCGTCAGTAGTGCCTCAGGACAAAATAAATGCATTGTGTGAAAAATATACTGACTTGTTTTCGCCGGAACTAGGTTGTGCAAAAGACTTCGTGGCACATGTAACTTTAAAAGAATCTGCAGTTCCAAAATTTCGTAAAGCTAGACTAGTGCCTATCGCAATGCGTGATACAGTTGCCGAAGAACTTAAACGTTGACAAGATAGTGGGGTGATTTCTCCTGTTTCTGCGAGTCAGTGGGCCTCGCCTTTAGTAATTATACCAAGCCGTCAGGAAAACTTCGTCTCTGTGCGTACTTCAAATCAACAGTGAACAGTCAAACAATTGTAGACACTTATCCCCTGCCCAGACCTGACGAACTAATGGACAAATTAGGACAGTCTCGCTTCTTTTCTAAGATTGATTTAACAGAGGTATACTTACAGATTCCACTTGATGACGAGTCAAAAAAGTTTTTCATCATTAATACTCACATGGGCCTTTTTTCAATTTCAACGCCTACCCTTTGGCAGTTCTTCCGCCCCCGCTATTTTTCAGCGTTTTTTGGAACAGCTGACAGTTTCTGTACCGTGCTGTTCGAACTATTTAGATGATATTGTGGTCTCAGGGCGTACAGTTGAAGAACATTTAGCAAACCTGGAGTGCCTTTTCAAAGTTTTGACTGCAGCAGGTCTACGTTGTAATAAAGCAAAGTGTTCATTTTTTCAAACTGAAATAGAGTACCTAGGCCATGTGATTAATGCCCAAGGAATCCATCCCTTACAGTCACATCTTCGGGCAATCAAAGACTTGCCTCCTCCTAAGAATGTGCACGAATTGCAAGCAGTAATGGGAAAGCTGAACTATTATTTCAAATTTATTCCCAGTGCCTCTCAGATTGCAGCTCCACTGCATCGCTTATGTCGGAAGAATGTTCCTTTTGTATGGTCCCAAGATTGCCAGGTTGCCTTTGACAAACTAAGTCTGCACTACTCAGTGATGCATTTTTGATTCCCTTTGACCCACAGAAGCCTGTAGTGTTAGCAGTTGATGCCTCGTCGTACGGTCTGGGTGAAGTTTTGTCGCATCGTATTGGATGTCACGATCGTCCTATTGCCTTTGCATCCAAGCTACTGACGCCAACGCAACAGAATTACAGTCAGATAGAAAAGGAGGCCTTAGCAATCATTTACGGAGTCACATTATCTCTATGGCAGAAAATTCTATCTGTTGACAGACCACAAGCCTCTCACGTCGTTGTTCTCACCCACAAAGCCAATTCCGCCACGAACGGCACAAAAGCTTCAGAGATGGTCCTTGATATTGTCAAATGATCAGTATGAGATTTTGTACCGACCTACCACTAAACATGCCAACGCGGACACACTTTCCCGACTTCCGGTAGGCCAGGATGTGTCGTTTGATACTTCAGAAATGGCATGTTGTCAGACAGACTCCAGAGATGCTTCCGCTGTCGCAGATTTCCCTTTGAACTCTCGTCGGGTTGCACAGGAAACAGCTGCGGATGCGGACCTAATTGTGGTAGCACGTTTTGTTCGCTCAGGGTGGCCTGCCAGAGCCAAAGACATTGATCGGCCTCTGGTTCGACGTTATTTTGCACAACGTCATGCATTATCTTTAAGTCAGGGTGTTCTGTTGTTACATATGGACAACGACCAAACAAGAGTGATTGTTCCTCGTTCCCTGCAACGAGAAGTGTTACGCCTCCTGCATCAAGGACATTGGGGTATTGTTAGGACAAAGCAATTGGCCAGACGTCATTGTACTTGGGTTGGTATGGACGCCCAGATAAAGAACATGACGTCACAGTGTACAGTTTGTGCGGAGCATCAGGCGGCTCCTCCGCAACGTTTCTCAGATTGGCCACGCCTCAAGGGACCATGGCAACGTTTACACATTGATTTTGCCGGACCTTTCTGGAATACGCGCTGGTTAATTGTTGTAGACGCTTTCAGCAAGTTTCCTTTCGTGGTTGCCATGAACTCAACGACAGCGTCTAGTACAATCAGTGCTTTAATATCAGTGTTTTGCATCGAAGGTTTGCCTGAAACTATCGTCAGTGTTAGTGCGGAATTTCAACAGTTTTTTCGTGTGAATGGCATTCAGCATATCACCACCGCACCTTTTCACCCTCAGTCCAATGGTGAAGCGGAACGTTTCGTTCGAACATTCAAGTCTCACATGGAGAAGATGAAAGGTCAGCACTCCAGGCAGCAAGCTCTTCAAATTTTCCTGTCTACGTATCGGTGCATGCCACGTGTCGGCCCATCTCCTGCCGAGCTACTACACGGCCGCCGTCACCGCACTCTCCTTCACCTGCTGCAGCCTCCCACGCACCGAGTCGGTTCGTATGGCGCTACGCGTTTTCAGGTTTCGATGCCGGTGCTGTACAGGGTGTTTGACGGTATGAAGAAGGCATGGTTGCCATGCATCATTCAGCGCGTGCTCGGTCGCAATATGTATGTTGTACGTTCTTCCACAGGGTCGGAGCTGCGGCGCCACGCAAACCAATTGCGCCTGCACAGGCCGCGCGATCCTGTCTCGGGTTTCTTGATTCCAGATCCAGTTCACCGCCAGGGAGCACAGCCACATCGTTCGTCCCCGGACTACGAGATCCCTATGGACGTCGACGCAACTCCGACGCAGTCGTCGCCGCCGCTGTCGCCACCGGGAGGAACTCCGGGGCCGTGCGTGCCCCCGCCGCCTGGGCCACGCACCTCAGAAGAAGATGACCTGCTCCCTCTGGGCGGAGGCGGGCGCCCTTCCGCTGGTTTTGGTGGGTTTCCCGGTGGATCGCAAGATGTATACAGGGGCGCGGACGGCGTCTCGATCCCAGCCTCAGCTACGACGTCCGTCCCACCAGTAACGCCCCCGCCCAGGCCCTCCTCCCAGTGCCGTCGCCGTGGCCCTCAGCCCTACGCCACGACGGCGCGGCGGTTTGGGGGGGAGGGGTGTGGTGTCGCACAAGTCCAAAGTGCGCGCCACCTACTTTCGCCGCGCGCCGCCATGCACGCACGGCGCGGCGTTCTTACGACGTCAGCCACGAGTGCCCTCTGCGACAACTCCGCTCGTGGCCACCACTGAACGACATCGTTCACTTCGGACTGAGATAGGAACCAGTTAACACTTCGGAATCAGATAGGCACCAGTGAAGACTTGGCTCTCGGATAGGCACTAGGCAGGCCTCTAGCTCAACTATGTATTCTGCAGTACTGAGCTATGTAAAAGTTAAGTATTGTATAAATTCTGTGCAATATATATCACGTTCTAATTTACTCTAGTGTTTCTAGTTTCTGCTGTCCCACTGGCTGCTCACCTCAATACCTGCACAAGCGTGCTACCTTTATTCCTGTGTCGGTCTTCCTATTCGGCCACCGACACCTACGACGCAAACGAGACACAAAAGCGGCGACGAGACTGGGACACAAAAGTCTGCATTGGTTGTTTCTACTTCTAAATATTAATTTTCATAGATTTAACTTAAAAAAAGAAGAAAAAAATGACCCGCTCTGTTAGCAGTGTGGTCTAAAGCACCGCTTTCCGAGAGGGGGAGGCGTACCGGCCACGGTTCGAATCCGCCCGGCGGATTAACGAAAGGGGTCGGAGTGCCGGATGTGGATTTTATGCGGTTTTCCACATCCCCCTAGGTGAATACCGGACTGGTCCCCAAGTCCCGCCTCATTTACACGCTTCACAAACATTTCGTAAGACTTTACACTTTCACACACATATAACACTATACGCAGACATTTGAGGTACACATTTCCTCCTGGAGGGCATGGGGTGGCGGCAGGACGGGCAGCCGGCCACCCTGTAAATACTAACACATGCTAAATCCTCGTGTAACACAGTGCCAACCGCCATGTGCGGGAAAGGGCCAAAGAGAGACAGACAGAAATTTAGCTTTAAAAATGCTTTCCTAATAAAGTATTTTGATACAATTTGCCACCCTCTATTGCACCACTGATGGCAGAATTCAAAACATAGCGAAATACATTTTCCTTCTTTTAATTCTAACCATGGTTCCAAATTTTCGCATTTCTGGGATCAAAATAGTCTTAGTAGCATCATTAAAAGATTTTATTTCACCCGTTTATCGCTGAATTACCAAACATATCGTAATACGTGTTTTAAAATTACAACCAAAAATCTAAATCCGATGTTTTCTATTTCTTTCTTCAAAATTGCCTTAATAGCAACGTATTTTTGTCTGAGAATGACCATTAAATAGGTCGAAACCGAGTAAATAAAGAATCTTTTTTGCGATCTTGACTGCAGTTTCATCCACTATCAATCTTACATTCACCGGAAGATAGATCGCTAGATACGGAAACATTTCTTGGCCTCCAAGGTCCCCGGACGTTACCGCTTTAGAGTTTTGCCTGTGTGGATGGTCGAATCGCGACGTCCGATTTGATCGGATTATGAATAGTGCATCCCTCACGAAAGAGCGGAGAGAATCTCAGAAGAGATAAGCCTCGCGTTATCAAGACGAAGATACGAGCGTATGGAATAGGCTCACATATTTGTGAGTGGCTGGAAGACTTCCTAAGAAACAGAACGCAGTACTTTGTTCTCGACGACGAGTGTTCATCAGAGACAAGTGTATCGTCAGGGATGCCTCAGGGGAGTGTTATAGCACCGCTACTATTTTCTATCTATATATTTGATCTGATGGACAAAATAACTTGTAATATGCGGCTGTTTGCTGATGATGCTGTGATGTATGGGAGGGTGTCGACATTGATTATAATGGAATACAGGATGACTTACAATTAGACAAAATTTCTAGTTGGTGTGAAGAACGATAGCTAGCTCTAAATATAGAAAAATGTAAGGTGATGCACATGAGTAGGAAAAACGATTCCATAATGTTCAAATACAGCATTAGTAGTGAGCTTCTTGGTACAGTCGCGTCGTTCAAATATCTAGGCGTAACGTAGCAGAGCGATATGAAATAGAACGAACATGTAAGGACAGTTATAAGGTGGACAGCCAACTTCGGTTTATTGGGAGAATTTTGGGAATATCATTTGTAAAGGAGACGGCGTATAAAACACTTGTACGACCACATCTTAAGTAGTGCTCAAGTGTTTTGGACCCGCAGCAGATCATTTTAAAGGAAGACATGGCAGCAGTTCAGAGGCGAGAAGTTAGGTTCGTTACTGGTAGGCTCTACCAAAGCTCGAGTGTCGCAGAAATGCTCCGTGAACTGAAATGGGAATCGCTGCAGGAAAGACGACGTTCTTTTCGAGAAATTTTGTTGAGAAAATTTAGAAGGACGGAATTTGTAGCTGAATGCAGAACGATCTTGCTACCGCCTACTTACATTTCGCGTAAAGATCACAAAAACAAGATAAGAGAAATTAGGGCTTGTACAGAGGCATGTAGACGTTCATTTTTCCGTCGTTCTATTTGGGAGTGTGCCTAGTTGTGGCACCTTACGGTGAATTGCGAAGTATATATGTAGATTTAGAAGTCAAAAGGGCGATGAAGTTCGTGAAGGAATGTTTGAAAATCAACTTTCAACGCCCTCATTTTCCTATGCTTTAGGTTTGTTTCGGTTACATACATACAGCAGCATCTCTGAAATCTTTACCAGTCGGACTCATGTTATATGGCATTTTATTGCATTCCGTATGTTCTGGCGCCTCCTAAAATATTTGCTATCTTATATATTAAAAGAATCTCCGAAAAGTCGTCGACAGACCAAACTACTCGGCCGATTTGTTTCATTTTTGTTTTAAACGAAAGGTATTCATCCACATATTTGTCATCAAGTATCAGAATTTACATAACTCTCGCCTTTCTTTTTCAATATTGAAACGCGATTTCTTCCTGTATATTTATTATCGGGATGTCCTTGATGTAAACTAAAGTCAATCGATCAGGCAGTTGTATCCGACCGATTTTCTTCATTTTTGCTTCAAATGAAAGGTATTCATTCGCAGGTTTGTCATCAAGTATCAGAATTAACTTAAGTCTCTCCATCCTTTATTTTTATTCAAACGCGGTATCCTTCTGTTCGTGATTTGAATATTTTAGTCGGTTTGCTTTACGATATCTTCGGTTCTAATTAAGGTACGCTTTTTTTATTCTTTTTTTATTTATTTATTCTCTCTCTTTCTTTTTACCTAACACCACTCAGCAGGTCAAGCTCTTTCATTTGCGCTTTTAAACACTTGATTGATACTGAAGAAAGCTATTCGTGGACATTCAACTTCCATTTCTTCCCACCTAACGGTGCGAAATATTCCCACGGTTGCTCTAGTTCAGGGGTCGGCAACACGTCGATCGCGATTTATTGGTATATCGCGTGTGTTTATTTAGTAGATCGTGTGAGTACTGAAGGCGCAGGAGAAAAAATTGCTTTTCGCAGCACTCAAAATGTGCGGTTGTTTTACAAACGAGTTTATTTTACTTATTAACAATCGCGTAGAACTATTATCAACATCTATCTTGAAACTTTACAACTGTTTTCCCCGCATTGTTTCAATCAGCTGCTATCTGCGCGCCATTCGTTGCTACACTGTTTGATTCAAGATATGCAATGTGTAATATTAGTTCGGTATGTGTTTAGAGAAGGCGTTGAGTATCATATCTCATGTCATTCAAGAACACTAACTTCTTTGTTACAGTAAAGTACGAACTTCCTTCGGTTATAGTGTGTCGACGGTATACTTTGTGACTAACATATTCAAAAGGTTTCTTGTATCAAGAACTTGAAATAACATCATCAAAAAGTATTTCTCAAAAGTATTGCAGAACCCAATAAATGCTGGGCTGTAATTCACCAGGAGGAATACACTGTATTAATTAATGTTGTACTTATTTTGTACTTCTTTTCTAATATGAATTTTATTAAAAGCAAACGCAGACAAGTTTTGACTGACGATCACCTTCACTCTTATATTTGACTATGTGTAACACGTTATACACAAAAATCATGGGTAATGTTAACTGAACACGTACTCAAGTTTCAGAGTAAATATAAAATAATATTTGTAAAATATTATGGAATAATTTTTAGATGCTTTGAACAAATAGTGATGACGTAAAAGTTTATGGTTGAATCTAGTTGTTTTGTAGTACTTAATAGAAAATGAGGAATTACTGTATTATTAAAAGAAGTGTATCACTCTGATATGTTGTTGTTGTGGTCTTCAGTCCGGAGACTGGTTTGATGCAGCTCTCCAACCTAATCTATCCTGAGCAAGCCTCTTCATCTCCTCATAAGAACGGTAACCTACATCCATTTGAATTTGCTTACTATATTCATCTCTTCGTCTCCCTCTGCGATATTTACCCTACACACTTCCCTCCTACGCTAATTTCACAATTCCTTGATGTCTACGAATATGTCCTACTAATCGATCCCTTCTTTTAGTCAAGGTATGCCAGAAATTCCTTTTCTCCCCAATTCTGTTCAGTACCTCATCATTAGTTACGCAATCCACCCACCTAATCTTCAGCATTCTTCTGTAACACCACATTTCAAAAGCCTCTATCCTCTTCCTTTCCACACTGTTTATCGTCCATGTTTCACTCCCATACAAAGCAACACTCCACACAAATGCCTTCAGAAAGGACTTCCTTATGCTTAACTTAGTGTTCGATGTTAACAAATTTCTCTTTTTCAAAAACGCTGTTCTTCCCATTGCCATTCTGCATTGTATATCCTCTGCACTGCGACTATCATTTGTTATTTTAGTGCACAAGAAACAAAACTCATCTACCTCCTTTATTGTTTCGTTACCTAATCTAATTCCTTCCTTTCTGAGGCTGCAATCCATTACCCCTGTTTTGATCTTGTTAATATTCATCTTATATGCTCCTTTCAACACAGTGTCCATTCCGTTCAATTGCTCCTCTAGGTCCTTTGCTGGCTCTGACAGAATTACAATGTCATCGGCAAAACGCAATGTTTTTATTTCTTCACCCTGAACTTTAATTCCTTCTACAAAATTCTCCTTGCTTTCCTTTATAGCTTGCTCAATGTACAAATTGAACAACACTGGAGAAAGGCTACAACCCTGTCTCTCTCCCTTCCCAACCTCTGCATCTCTTTCGTGCCCTTCAACTCTGATAACTGCTGTCTGGTTTTTGTACAAGTTGTAAATAACCTTCCGTTCCCTATATTTTACTCCTGCTGATTTCAAAATCTGAAAGAGTGTATTCCAATCAACATTATCAAAAGCCATCTCCAAATCTACAAAAGCTAGAAATGTAGGTTTGCCTCCCGAGTTCCTACATTTCTCCTGAATCCAAATTGATCTTCCCTAAGGTCGGCTTCTACCAATTTTTCCATCCTTCTGTAAATAATTTGTGTTAAAATTTTGCAAGCATGACTTATTAAACTGATGGTTCTGTAATTTTTACACCTGTCTGCACCTGCTTTCTTTGGAATGGGAATTATTACATTTTTTAAAAGTCTGAGAGTATTTCCCCTGTCTCATACATCTTACGGACCAGGTGAAAAAGTTTTGTCATGGCTGGCTCTCCCAGAGACTTCAGTAGTTCTGCGGGAATGTCGTCCACCCCAGGGGCTTTGTTTTGACTTAGGTCTTTCAGTGTTCTGTCAAATTCTTCTCTCAGTATAATATCTCCTATTTCATCTTCACCTACATCCTCTTCCCTTCCTACAATATTGTCTCTAAGTTCCTTTCCTTTGTATAGTCCCTCTATGTATTCTTTCCACCTTTCAGCTTCCCCTTCTTTGCTGACAACTGGTTTTCCATCCGAGTTCTTTATATTCATACAGCTGCTTTTCTTGTCTCCAAATGTTTCTTTTATTTTCCTGTAGGCGATATCTATTCTTCCCATATTTATACATTCTTCTACTGACTTGCATTTGTCTTCTAGCCACTCCTGCTTAGCTATTTTACACTTCCTGTGAATATCCTTTCTTAGTCGTCTGTACTCCATTTTGCCTGTTTCACTTAACCCACTTTTTGTATTTCTTCCTTTCATCAATTAAATTTAGTATTTCATGTGATATCCAAGGAGTTTTTGCAGGTCTTGCCTTTCTACCTATTTTGTCCTCTGCTGCCTTCACTATTTCGTTTCTCAGTGCTACCCATTCTTCATCTATTGTTTTATTTTCCCCCGTTTCTGTCAATTGTTGCCTAAAGCTTCCTCTGAAATTCTCGAGAACTTCACGTTCCTTCAGTTTATCCAGGTCCCATCTCCTTATTTTCCTACCTTTTTGCAGTCTTTTCAGTTTCAGCCTACAGTTCATGACCAACAAGTTATGGTCTGAGTCTACATCTACCTCTGGGTATATTTTACAGTTTAAAACCTGGTTCCGGAATCTATGTCTTACCATTATAAAATCTATCTGGTACTCCCTGTGTCTCCTGGTCTCTTCCACGTATATAACCTTCGTTCGTGATTCTTAAACCAGGTGTTTGTTATGATTAAATTATGCTCCGTACAAAATTCTACCAGGCGATCTCCTCTTTCATTCCTTTTGCCCAGTCCATATTCACCTACTATTTTACCTTAATTCTCTGAATAATTTCTTTTACCTCCTCATACATTTCTTCGATCTCCTCGTCATCGGCAGAGCTAGTAGGCATATAAACTTGTACTTCTGTGGTCGGTGTTGGCTTTGTATCTATCTTGACTATGATAATGCGATCACTGCGCTGCTGACAGTAGTTTACCCGCATTCCTATTATCTTATTCATTATCAGACCTACTCCTGTAATACCCCCAACTTATTTTGTATTTATAATCCTGTACTCACTTGACCAGAAATCCTGTTCCTCTTTCCAGCGAACTTCTGATGTAATGGTATGAAATAGTAGATCGCCACGGCTTTGCGGTTGCCTAGCCCTGCTCTAGTTTCTTCTGAAACGTCCTGTATAGTGTATAGTGTAGTAAAAGCATGCCTCGTTCCTTCAACCCACGCGTTCTCGGAGAAAGAAAAGCATAAATTTGAGCTATTGTTTAGCTGGCGCGACCTCCTCCGCGCAGTAGTAGGGCAGGCATTGTGCACGAGAGAGGAAAGTGAGCAGTTTTCAGGAAGGAATGCGGAGCCTGCAGCGAAGACGCAGTTTCCAGAGCTCAGCCGGCGCGCCGCAGAGTGCGCTAGATTCACGGGGAGCAGAGCGAGCAGGGCCAGAGCAGGGCGTCTATCGGGCATTCCGATCTGCGCCGCGGCCGGCAAGGTCGCCACGCCGTGCAGACGCCGCCGCAGAGGGCGTCGGCTTTCACTGCCCCATTAACGATACATCTCAGAGACTCTTACTTTTAAACCAAACGCTCCAGAAATGACGACTTGCCCCGTGCCTCACAAGGAGAGAACGCCTACTCGTCATCGCCGAATTCGTCCAATTTGTGGTACATATAAGGCGTGGTGAGATACGAAAGTGCCCCCAAGTGGAAACTCCAGATGGCCAAGCGTTTAGGAAATAAAAGGAAGTTTGTTACGGATCTATCCCCAAATGTAACTTATCAACTGTCCCTGTGACGGCGTGTTTAGGAAGCGGTGTTTGGCTCAGCGTTCTACGAACCCTCAGAATTGTAACACTACATCGCAATCACAGCACAAACTAGCCATTTTCATCCTGATTCAATTCTAATAATTTGTAAAAGGCAGAACTTTTTACGTATTTGTCAAAATTTCAGTAACAGTCAATATATCTTTGAAGTATCGAAACAGTACAGTCTCAGAGTAAACACCGTAAATCAGAGTAATCTTTTGTCCCAATAGTAGTATAAATAGTTCCGCAGTATAGCTACTCGCTCTCTCAGTCTTTCTTTCTCCCAACGTTAACAGCTCTCAGAATTTGTTGCTCGTAACGATAAGATCTCACTCAGTCTTTGTTGTTGTATCTGAAATAGTCAGGCGCAAAATTATTCGGAACTTCTGGTTTACTGTGATCGAATTTATTTGAAAGGCTTAATTAAATCGAACTTATACGTGAGTGCGTAAATAATATCTGTGGACATTAATTCGGGATAGACTACGGACTTAGAAAAATTCTGCCTCCCGATAGGAACGTAATAGTCAAGGCAATATTAATCATTGCTAAAAAGGTTTTCTTCAATGACAAACATTAAATCAAATTAGTTTAACTTGTTAAAAAAAAGGAATTATTTTAAATATTGACTTTGCCAAGAATATGAAACTGCGATTTTGTGAAATGAACTATAAAGAACTGCTTATATAAAATATATCGTGTGACTTTGACAGTGTTTTGTAAATCTGTGCATAAGGTGAAATATAGGAGAAATATTAATTTAAAATGTTGTGTCGACCATATCAATAGTAGTTAGCACCTGACCTTCTCATTAATAATGGAAGAACTTTTAAAAATAACATCTTTGATTTATCTGTGAATCAAAGTGACTAAAAATAAATAAAATGTGATGACTTTTATAAGTAAAGACTAGTGAATGTTTATGTGACGTGCTTCGTTAAATGGAACTACCGGGAAAGAAAAGATTATATTACAAAAATAATTTTAATTTTTAAAACAAGCCCCTGAGATCACAGAGTCCATGTTCATCAGTTAAAATATAATCCATAAACTGTGTTAGGCTACGGAAAGTTAAACCAGAGGCATCCATAACTGAATATATGAAATAATATCAGGTGTACCAACTTAAATAAGCAACGTATGCCCCAAATAACATTTTACGTGCGTACTGAATCTTTATGTGAAGACGACGAAAGCTTGCACTACCGCTGATGTCGCTTCTATAATACCGAAGCACTACAGTAAACCAAATAAATTACCACCACCAACCAAAATATCAAATAGAAGGACGTTACAGACTTTTTGAACCCACAGGCAAAAGCTCACCCCATGACCAAACGAAATGCCGTCAATTGGATAATAGGACAGACTGTGAACTACAACGTTACGATAAAAAGAACATGGAAGATTACTGGATCTACATCACGATCCAGCACCATACACTAACTCGCACCAAAAATTACACAAAGAATTATGCATGTTTTCTGAGAAGAACAATCATCTGAAACGCTGATTGTAACAAGACGTTCTTAATGAAATATTAAATTTTCGGCCGGTTGCGTAATCGAAATTAAGAGAAGCCCCAGTTTTGCAATAAATATTGTTCAGATGACAGGATGAACAGTTTGAATTCGATTATCAACGGTACAAAATAAATTTCGAGAAGACGAACTCCGAGAGCATACACCGTGCTGAAAAGGAAAAGCCTTTATATATTGATGTGATTGATTTACCACCCTTCTTCAAGACCCCTTTATTTCCAGCTTTTGTACATCCACAGAAGTTCAGGAGGAAGGAGAAGGATCAATTTTTATTTATTTATTTTATGTCCTGTTTATATTCAATTTAGCTTTCGCAGAACAACATTGAAACAAAAACTTCGAAGAAGAACTTTCAATTTAGTTTCAGAAAAACTTTTCTTCCACAGACTCTAGAAGAAGGAGTCCTCACGACAATTTAACTCTTTTACAAGAAGAAATTTTATTTGTCTCTAAAGAAGAAATTAGCTTTTTCCTTCTAGGAATACAAGTTGTATGTCATAGCTACTGAAGCTAGCCGACGAAGGCTATTTTGGCCAGCGGAAGGGCAAGTTGTAGGGAGGGGAGGGACAAAAAAAAAAAAAAAAAATTGTATTCGTTGTATTCGTATCGAAAAGTTCGCGGGTTCGACTCCGCCCGGTGCCAAATTTTTTTCTGCTTCTTGGCAGAGCGTACTGCAGGGATAGTGAGGACAAGTTTAGATAAGTTTAAACAATCACTCTTAATATGTGAATGGAATGGGAGGAAAACCCTAATAACTGGTACAGTGCGACGTACCCTCTGCCATGCAATTGTTAGCGGTTTGCAGAGTATTGATGTAGATGTAGACTGACGCCAATATTAACCGCACCTTCATAGAGTTAAAAAGGTAAAGCAGTCAACAATCCTAAGATTGGTTTGAACACCACAGTGCTTTACTAGGCATGGTCCTGTTTTTGAGGTGGTATGCCGTTGCCTTCCTCCGACCTGCGAACTGACTTACCCAGCCACTTATAGGGGGACCTACAGCTTAACGTGGGTTCCGAACCACGGTGTTACTCGATATTTTTCACATCAAGAACACTGATAGAGTTGCAAGAAGTGGAAAGTGACAGATAAAAATCCCAGGATCGGCGGGGATCGAACCCAGGACCTTTGGATTAAAGGTTTGGCACTCTACCACTGTGCTACAGAGCCGCACCTTCATATAGTTTTTTTCTGATATAAATTAATTTAAAAAATCATATATGTTATTTTATTAATTTATATAAGCAAAAAAAAAAAATTTTTTTTTAATAAAAAAATAAAGAAAGGGCATGGGATGAAATTCGGGACTACAAACATTTAAAAAGGAACTGTAGTTAACGCGTACTTGGGGACGTCGTGTATGTAAATCGATACTTACATTCTTTTGCAACGGATCAGTTACATGTAACGGGCTGATATTCATCGAAGAAACAGGGGAAACAATAATTTTGACCGCATCTTGCGCACTTTATGAACGCTGCCTTTTTGCAATTACATGTTTTTTTTAATGTTCCAATAGAAAAACGAACTTTATTAACATTCCGAAAACAAAAAAAATATTTGCCGCCGGGCGGAATCGAACCCCCGAACCTCTCAATACAAATCCGATCTCTTACGGCTAAGTGAAACACCGCTTTCTAAACTGACACTCGGGGGCAGTTAATAATGTGCATATGGTGATAGATCCGTATCAAAATTGTTTTAATTAGACATCTGAAGTTCCCACTAAGTGCAGTTTCATACCTCACCACGTCCTACATGTACCAAAAATTTGGACGAATTCGGCGATGACGAGTAGGCGTTCTTTCCTTGTCAGTGTTCTGCAGCCACATGGGGTACTCTGCAAACCACATCTAACAATGAGACCACATACAGAGATCGACGTATTCGAACATAAATATGTTTCTGAATTATATGGTTTATTCTCTATTCGAAGAAAGTATTCACAGATGCAACTAATAAAAACACACTTTAGTCTTCAATTGAACATATAAACTCATGAAAAGCAACACAGACTTATTTCCACAGCAAGAAAGAAAGTAAGCAGTTGGACGTAAGTATTCGAACAAAGAACAGCTAGTATTTAGTTATCATGCCTTTTCCTTGAATTACTGCCTCGAGTCGTTTGGTCATTGTCTGTATATGTTTTTTGGTGAGCGCAGATCCTTATTTCTCCATTCAGTTTGAAGAAGTTCTTTCAGTTGATTTTTACTTCGGATGTGATGTTTCCTCACTCGCCGAAGTTCGCTCTAGACGTTCTCAACGGCGTTTAAATCTGGTGATTGGGGCGGTGACTTTAGCATGGGAGAATGTTGTACACATTCCGAAGCCTTACAATTTCAGCAGTATCCTTCTGGAAGTAATAGTCATTTCCTAATCCAGCCGCTCTGCAGTCTTCTGAGGATTGTTTTCAAGAATCGTATTCAAACTTGTCCATGATTCCATCCATGAAAACCAGTTCTCCAACGCCAGATGAAGCTATGTAGCCCCATAACATCACACTACTGCTTCAATTGCTTTACTGTAGCTACCATATTCTTAAGATCCTATTCTTTATTTGGATGCCTCCACACTTACAGGCGTGCATCACTCTCATATAGGCTGAATTTGCTCTCGTCCGGAGAACGTGGTCCCAGAATTCTATTGGTTTCATAACGTACTCATTAGCAAATTCTATAGGCTTTTTCTGATGCACTAGATTGCGATACGGCTTCTTCCTCGGAACACAAACATTGTAGCCAGCACTATTGAAAACCCGTTCAACAATTCTTGCGTGAACCAGAATATTGTTGAAGACCCTCTAATCTCAGATGCTATAAATCTTGGATTCTGCTTCACCATTTTCATCATTTGTCCCCTTTCTCTAGTAGTGAGTTTAGAAGGAGCGCCAGTGCTAGACCTGTTTACAACATTTATTCGTTTGTCTGAAGTGCTGAATGATCAGAACACCGTAGTTTTGCTTTTGTTGAGTGCTCTGGCAATTTCGGTAAGAGACTCTTTTTGTTTGAACATACTTATTACAATATTTCTCTCTTCCATCGTTGTCTCCCTTCCTTTATGCCCCGTTTCGTATATCGGTAATTCCGAGAATTCATCAACTACGTGGTGCTTTCTTCAGGAACTGCAGCGATACGTCAGTGCTTGCGGCGTATAGGATACTTTCTTTACGTTACTGGGTGCGTTCGAAAACTTACGTCGTCCATTAGAAGGGACAGTAGGATAATTAAATTAAAAATTGTATGGTAAGTACCTGCAATATGGAACCATGAATATAGTGTTAGAGACGTATGACGTTAATATTTACATGTTTAAAATTTCGATAGTGCCAAATAAATATTACGTTGTTTACAATACCATATTTCATATTATATTGTTCGAATAATTATGTTGGTCTCTGTATGTATAGGATTTTAGAATTTCTCTACATTTATGATACATGAAGTTCACAACTTAAATATCAATCGGCCAAAGTCATTCGACGAAACTCTCAAATACTCGAAAAAATCGACTTTGGAGTTTTGCAAAGAACACGTAAGTACCGACATTTAAAAGATTTGCAGCAACTGTGGGGGTAGCTCAGGTGGTAGCGTTCTGTCCTTACGATCGTAGAGTAATTGGTTCGAATCCCACTGTGAGAGATTCAGTTATACAAAACATTTTGGGGTCTCTAATTACACGTGTTGTGTCAGGTTTTGTTTATGTGTATTCAGACGAGATGAAGACATTGCCAACACGTAAAACGATGGTTGACTAGGTTAGAAGCTTGGAAAGCTATTAGTAGCTATGGAGATGACTTCCCAAAAACAGTGTCGTAGCTCTTCACAAACTGAACAATCAAAGACTACCGTCGTCAACTAGTGCTGAAGACAATACTGAAAAAAAAAAAATCACCACTTGTTTTTTTATTGAAACTATCATTATTATTGTCTATAAAATATATAAAATTACGAATAAAAAATACCTACAGTTTTCGTAAAAATTACCATCAGATATTAAAACTGTGTAGGTATTCGAACACAATGAAAAAAAACTGTCACGACAGGATTCGAACCATCGACCCTAGGGTTGTAAAGCCAGAACATTATGACCTAAGCTACACTGACAGACGCTGAAGCTAATTAAATGATCGATACTTACGTTTACTTGCAAAACGTCGGAGTCGATTTTCTCGAGAATTTTTGAGAGTTGCGTCGAATGGCTTTGACTGATTGTTATTTACGTTCTGAACTTCACGTACCATAAATATCAGACATTCGCCGGGCGCGGTAGCCGAGCGTTCTGCGGCGCGTCAGTCACAGTCTGCACGGCCACTATGGTCGGGGGTTCTAATCCCCCTTAGTATTAGCCAGTTCATAAGTAGTTTGTAAGTTTAGGGACTGATGAGCCCGTAGTAAAGTCCCATAAGCTCTACAAACATTTGAACATTTTTTTCAGACATTCTAAAATCCGATACCCACGTGGTCTTCTTGTAACTGCACGGCAGAGAGTTCATCCAACGTCCTTCATACTACACTGCTCAAAACAAATACGAGATCTATTTAGATTTCTAGGTTCTGAAGTATTGTCATCTGCAGAATGAAAACAGTTCGATGTCTTTTTGTGGAGTGGAGACAACAACGCGACTTGTGTTTACCAAACGAATTAGATAAGCAGTTGGGTTCAGATATTGAAGTGAGCAGGTACTGCAATGGAGCAACAACGTGACTTATCCGAAGCTATGGCATAGGAAGGTTTGCAGCGCGACAGACACAGAGGGTAGAAACTGCAGCTGTTGGAGGGTCCCAAAGTGTTTTACAGGATCTGGACGCGATTTTAGACAACATGAACCATTAAAAGAAGGCAAGGCCATGGTCTTCCCCAGGTAACATCAAAAATAGATGACCGTTATCGCCGGCCGCGGTGGCCGAGGGGACTGAGGCGCTTCAGTCACGGTCTGCACGGTCACTACGGTCGGGGGTTCGAATCACCCCTCGGGCATGGATGTTTGTGCCGTCCTTAGTTGTAGGTAGTTCAAAAGTAGTTTGTAAGTTTAGGGACCGATGACCCCGTAGTTAAGACCCTTAAGCTTAACAAACATTTGAACATTTTTTTGACCGTTATCTCCGGTTAACAGCCCGTCGAGAATGCAACTCAGCTGCAACGCACCCTCCAGGCAGCAACAGGCGCATTAAATCAACAGAAACAGACCACAATCACTTTCGGAAAAATGACCCCTACGCACGGAGGCCTATAGTGTTTGTACCATTAAAACCACTACACCATTTAGCCTGCAAAAACTGGGAGGAGAAACATCACGATTCGAGTCGTAACTAATCACTTCGGGTGCTGTTCACAGAGAAGATTTCGTGATCAGTAAGACATTCGTCGTTCCCTCATCTAGAGAGAACGTGGAACTCCGAACAATACTGCTTATGTGCACGAAACATCACCTATCATAGTGGTGGACGAATGGTGCAGGTACGAGTCAGTGTTGGCGGACTACGGACCTCTATGTCGTTCAGAATGACGCTTTGACAGCTGAGACCTTTTGTTGTGCCCTACGCTGGTGCCATAGGAGATGGAGTCTCTGCTGTACGATAACGCTCGTCCCCACACGGCAGCACTGGAGGACAACATGCTTGAAGCTGAGTAATTGTTTGGAGTGGCTAGCTTGTTCTCCGAACTTATGTCCTACTGAGTACGTCTGGGACGCACTTTGAAGACGCATTGCACCCAGACCAGCACAACAGTACACAGTTGGATATTAGACTCACGGAAGAATGGCCAAACACCTCACAAGAGCTGACTGAAAACCTCACCCTGTCCATGCCACGCAGGTGTGCAACTGCACTGGCCGTCCGAGGTGATCACACACCATATTACAGGGCAACAAGAATGTCTTTTTCAATATTATGGTAGCCCCATGGTGCCTTGCTCGAAGTAACCGTCATGTAAAGAGTTGAGGCAGCAAAATACCGTACTCTTATCACTCGCAAATTACAATTGTAACCAATATTTGAACCAAATACGTCACCACATGTATACTTTGTATATCTCACCTGATCCCTTCAGTTTTAAGAGCCCTATCAAAATCGCTGATTTGACGATACGGTTTGCTCATTCGTCTGCTCAAGCCAAATTTATCCATTGCCTTCTATTTATAGTGACCATTTGCCGGTAGGTGTTGCACCGAGATGTTGATGTTGACCTTGAACCCGCGGGCCGACATTTATGTAGAACATGCTAGAGAACATGTCCACTGAATATTAACTTCCTTTCTCATGACTTTCAAGGTGTTCGGTTTTTCTTCTGAACATGTGTGTATTCCATTTCTCATTTAATACCGTTCCATGAGCCACCTCAATCAGCTGGGTACGTGATCGGCCCAATTCGTATCCCCACGAATTGCTGCACGTGGATATTTGTAAGTTGATCACAGCCGAGTGCAGATTCACGGTTTTGGGGGCCCTGGTACTCGGTTGCTATCACGGGTTGAAAAACGTTTGGCTTAGCCAGGGACAACGTCCACCTGCACGTCCATTATAACACGTGTCTTGCTGTGACTACGTTACAGTATAAGTTATGAGGTCTGCACCGAGACAAATTATACGAATCGGTTAATTCCTGTTTCAAAAGATGTCGTTTAGGCTGAAATTAATGCTCAACTAATGGCACCGTTTTTATATGCACTGTTCGCATTTTATTCGGATTTTATGTGCAGATATGCGTTTCCTGAGAAGTTTTAGATGCGCGTCGCTTCTACCCTGCTTGTACTAATCGGTTACAATTTTACACGAAGGTAGATCAATGCATCTATTAGCCGTTGCCGAGGTATGGAGGTTAAAAGTTGAGATAAAATTAGTAGGTACTAGTATTACGTTAAATTCAGTATGTCTTTAATTAAGTACAATAAAATAATCGTAAAGACCGCGTATATTTAATTTTTTGTGAAGAAATCTTGTAAATTTCTAACCCCTCGCGACTACGACAACTATATAGTATAATAAAAGTTGGGCACAAGGTTCAAAATACTCCTAAGATAGCACAACAAAAATCGAATATGCCGTGGCCAGAGTAAGTGATGAGAAGTGGGAAACTAGCTTCTCGAATTATCTGGAAACTATGAAGATATACATTGTACAATACAAGAAATATCATTATGACATCGTTTTACTTTACACGCGTTCTAATATATACATATAAAAGCGTTCGTAGTTGCCACATTCGTCGAAAGGCCAGTTCTTATATTTCCACATCTTTGAACCTAGCCACGATATATTCGGCATTGTTTGTGGTGTGAGAGAAGCATCTTTCATTCGGACTGGATACTACCCCAGAATAAATAAACTACGGTACACGTTTAACAATTCTTTAAAATGTTCAAATGTTTGTTAAGATTATAGAACTTAACTACGGGGTCATCAGTCCCTAAACTTACAAACTACTTATGAACTAACTAAGACTAAGGACGGCACAAATATCCATGCCCGAGGGGGCATTCGAACCCCCGACAGTAGTGGCCGTGAAGACCGTGACTGGAGCGCCTCAGTCCCCTCGGCCACCGCGGCCGGCTAACAATTCTTTAATGTGCAAAAAAAATGCAGTTCTGTACTTTCAAAACATGTTTCCAATAATTAAGCCACTTTGTGATATGAATTTACGTAGTTTCTTAGGACAGTAGATAACTACATCATCTGCAACAGTCTTAAGTATTAGACTTGACGTTTGTCCTACATGTGTCGACGACTCTTCGTGCTCCATAACATTCTGCATCTTCCATCCAAGTAATCATCATAACATCCACCACAAGAGAAACTAACTTTTGTCGAATCGACAAAATCACACAACCGCGGCATAACCGTTATCAGCTTCGCTGTCTAGCGCATTTACAGCTACAGGGAAGGGGGCGAAATAATATGAACACCTAAGGTAGACGCATTATTTATTTGTTGGTAAATAGTTGGCCTACCATTGACCCTGAGAACAGCTGAAACTCTTCGAGGAATAGATTCGTGTACCAAAACAACTACTAATGATATGGAGCTGTTAATTTCGTCCTCACTCTCAGCTCATAACGTTTCAATTATGCTGAAACACGGTGATTTTGCTGTCGTAGTAAGATGTTTGATAATTTTCTAATGCTGTACAAAGAACGACTGAACCTTTTTGGCTGTGTGTGTGGGGGCTCATTATTATTTAGGAAGTTCGCAGTGTTTGTTAGCAAATATTAACCATAGTAGCAGTTTGCTGTCGAGGATGGTGAGGTAATCATTCGCAGTTATCCGCCCAGTGAGGTTAACGATAGAAACAGTTGAATATCACGCGCTAGATGCCCAAATCATGCCGTAAACTCCCCCATGTTTGACAATAGGAAGCAGGAATGCCGTATCGTACGCCTCTTTTAGGGTTTTCGATTCATAACTTCGGGTGTTTGCAGGACGCAATGGAAACGATGATTCATCTGATCATCCAGCGACTTTACGTGTCCTCCCGAGTTGTATTGCCCAAACACAATATACCGTATTGGGCTATCTCCGGCTTAGTAAATGAAATATGGCTCGTGTAATCTCAAGGCCGAACACCACATGTCTGCTTTTATGCACAGCAACTACAACAGCTGCAAATACGACCTTGTACAAATGTTCAAACGTTTGTTAAGCTTAAGGGACTTAACTACGGGGCTATCAGTCCCTAAACTTACAAACTACTTATGAACTACCTACAACTAAGGACGGCACAAATATCCATGCCCGAGGGGGGATTCGAACCCCCGACCGTAGTGGCCGTGCAGACCGTGACTGAAGCACCTCAGTCCCCTCGGCCACCGCGGCCGGCCTATCTTGTACCGGTGATCCTGCTTAGGGCTAATATTTGTGGAATAATAATGAGAAATAAAAACAGATAATGATTAATGAATAAAAGAGGTTTTATTGTAACGTCTGCAAGTGAGGTAGGCAACCCCAGATAACTCAGTTGAATAATGTTTATTCAAACACAAGTCTTATCTACTGGAAATGGTCCTACACAAATACAAGTGATAAATTAGAAATAAATCTTTTAAAATTATCAGAATAGATGCTTGACCTACGTTATCAGAATGGTAGCAATGTGCCCAACTAAGTAATTATTGACGATACTCAGAGACTAAGTCCATTTTGCAATCGTCAGTCTGACATATAACATGTAAACACTCGTAAATTATCGTGTAGAATCACATACACTTTTCAGTTACAATTCCGAAATTGAAAAAGTTAGTTTTCGTACTGCCATACATTCTAGCCTGTGCGGATTATATCACTATAGTAAAACAATCACTTCAGCTAACCAGGCAGTCCTCCTCCTCCCAAGACGAGACATAAAGTGTTCCTTCAGTCCCCAAGGAGCTATCCGCCCGCACCACCCACGTATTTTACTTGACAAAACAGTCTTCTGGCCTAGCCAATTTCTGATTGGTAGATCGTCGTCTCCTCCAAAAGCATGAGGTAATACGCCACCATCAAACACTTGTTGAAATCGCAAGACGCATTCAAAAGTTGGTCATTTTGCTATATTCAGATACTGTATACATGAACTTTTGTAGTTTTCAATATATTGCAAAATACTGTTGGTTCGTGAGATGCGCCAAATTTTTCTGCATTCATTAGTGTATTTGGGGTGAATTATTATTAAATTTTGTATTTGTAAGTATGGCCCTCTTTCAGTTCAATTCCATTCTCCATACTGACCGCTATCTTTTCATACGTTGGAAAGGCCTTGTACATTGTCCAGCAACGTCGCTTTAAGCAGTGGTATTACCCAGGTCCCTAACTGCAAACTACCGTGTCTGTTATCTGTCCAACAGCGTTCCACATGTGTCTTTAGCAGAGAATAAAGAGTTCCCGGTACTTATGTTAGCTTACAATACCACATTACTTACTTCCAGTCATTAGGAGTCCAGGTTTTATGATCCGTGGCATCACTTCCTCCGAAGTTTTGTGCTGGCTTCCGTTATTAAGGGTTTCGGCTAAATGCAGCCCTTCAACGAAAAGCTGGAGCCGTATTGTTTCCCTATTGTCTCTATCGAAACAGTATTACTTAGTTGAGTGTTCAGTTTTGCAGTCACTTTTGCCGCGGTAGTTTTATGTTGGCTGACCACAATCGTTGTTAATCCTCGTCGGTCGCGGTCAGTTAACTTGAGGTTTTGCCCACTACTGCTCTTCGAAAATGGCGTTTCACCCGGTTTTATGTGCGCTTTTATTACCGAGGACACTGTCGCTAGTTAAACGTTAAGCAGGGCAGCCGTTTTCGTCACAGATGTTCTCACTAACTGCGCGTTATCGAGACGGCCTCTTGGGAACTCTGAGAGATCAGGCGCGCATTTCACAGAGCGTGCGTGTTGACCATCACAGAATAAACATATCATATACGTCAAGATCCGCACGTCAGTTGTGCTCTACGGTCAGGTCTCAGTGTTAAGACGTACGCAGTGACGCCAACTTGCCACAACATGTAGTATACAACATGGTGTTCATACATTGCACAAAACAATTACGGGATCAAGTGAGATACATACACAATATAAACGCGGTAACGTATTTTATTCCGACATTGCTTACAATTTTAATCTGCGTGTAATACAATTCTATATTTTGCTGCCTCAACTCTTCTCTTGAAGTTTACACTGGCGTTTACTTAGCGCGAGGCAGCACAGGGTTACCATAATAATAAAAAAAATGTCATTCTAGTTGCCCTCAAATACAGTGTGTGATCACGTCGGGCGACCAGTACAGTTCCGTACCTGAGTGGCATCAATCAGCTCTTGAGGGATATGAGTGCAATACCCAGCCCTGTAACTGTTGTGTGAGGTGCAAGTCTGGCTGCAAAGCGTCTGCCAAATGCATCCTATACAACCTCAATCGGGTTTAAGCCAGGTGAACTTGCTAGCCACTACATTCAGTTCCCTCAGCTTCATGCATATTGTCGACCAGTGCAGCTCTGTCGACGTCCACCATAAGGAACCCATCTCATATGGCAACCGCAGGGTACACCGAAGGTCGAAGGATCTCGTCTGTATACGTCTGACCAGTCAAAGCGCCATTCTGAATGACATAGAGGTACGAATGTCTGACACTACTGACTCCCGTCCACACCATTCATACACTATCATGATATAGTAATGTTTCCTCCACATCAGCAGGATTGTTCCGAGTTCCACGTTCTCTTCAGATCAGAGAACGACGATTGTCCGGCTGAATACAAACTCTTGACTCTTCTGTGTGCCATACGTTATGACTTTCATTTTCTGGGGTCTAAAGGATAACGTGGTTTTAATGGGACACATACCATAGGCCTCAGGCGTAGAGGTTCCATTCCCGAAGACGATTTCTGACTATTTGTGTTGATATTGCGCGACCTGTTGCTGCCTAGAGGCTAGGTTGCAGCTAGATTGCATTCAGCCTTTTTTGGTGGACTGTAAAGACGATATATCGGTCATAGCTTGTTAATGTTTCATGGACGACCTTGGCCTTGCTTTCTTTTAACGGTTCCTGTCCTCTGAAATCGCGTCCAGGTCCTGGAAATTACACTTTGAGACACTTCAATAGCCGCACCTACCTGCCTTTGTCCCGCTTCCAACCTTTCTATGGCTATCCGTGCCGTAGCTTCGGGTAAGTCACGTTGCTGTTGCATTGCACTTCCAGCTCATTACACTATCTGAACCCAACTGCTTGTAAATCGTTTGGTAAAAAGAAGACCAACCCCCCCTCTGCTGCAACTTTCTGTATTATCACAAACTCAGTTGCCTTATTGTTGTTGTCTTCGCTCCGTAGAACCGACAGAAAGACGTCCAACCATTTCAGTTCAATCTGCCGATGAGAGTGCTCAATAATCAATTGATCCCCTATCTGTTTTGGCTTGTTTATATACCAAAAAACCATCAGAAATTTCAAAACTGGATAAAAGCTAACAAATGACAAAAGTCCATACGGAATATTAACCACAGTCCGATTAAAATTACTTTCTAGTTGACAGTTTTCCTCCAATCAGAGCGATCTACGTCACGACAGAGCCACTCCCCATTGCCCATCTACCGCAACAACAGGCTCTCTTCCTCGATAAAAAAAATAGTTGGAGAACAGCACTAAACAATAGTCATACCCAGCACCAAGCACACATGCTGCTGGATTCTTTCGTTCAAGCCATGATCAACTATGATATATACACATATTATATCACAGTTATCACCTCGGACGCCCAGTACAGTTGCATACCTGCGTGGCCTGGAAAGTATGAGGTTATCAGTCTTCTCCTGGGAGATACTTGGCCATTGTTCCATGAGTATATCCAGCTCTGCAACCGTTGTGAGAGCTACTGGTCTGGCTGCAATGCGTCTGCCAAGTGCATCCCAGACACTCTCAATCGGGTTTAAGTCCGGTGACCAAGCTGGCCACTCGCATTTGTTCAGTTTCCTCAGCTTCAAGCATTTTGTCTACCAGTACAACTCATTGGATTATCTTTCAACAGAAGTAACCCCTCTCTTATGGCAGCAGCGCAGGGCACAAAAGGTCGAAGGATCTCATCTCTTTACCTCTGATCAGTGAAAGAGCCATTCTGAACGACTGGAGGTCTCTACGTCCACGAATACTGACTCCCCATACCATTCGCCCGCCACCATGATATGGTGATGATCCTGCACATGAGCTGGATTGTCCGGCTGAACCCAAAATCGTGACTCATCTATGAACAGAACTCGGCGCCATTCGTTACGACTCTAATCCTGATGTTCCTAAGTCCAGTTTTTGCAGGCTAAACGGTGTTGTGATTTTAATGGGACATAAACCAGAGACCTCCGTGCGTAGAAGTCAAATTTCCGAAGGTGAATTCGGAATGTTGCTGTTGATTTTGCGAGTCTGTTGTTACCTGGAGGGTTGCTTTGGGCCGTTAGTCTCTACAGGCTGTTTACCGGAAAAAATGATGATCTCTTGATGATGTTACTCATGGACAGCCTTGGCCTTGCCATCCTTTAACGGTTCCTGTTGTCTGAAATCACGTACAGATCCTGAAAATTACACTTTGGGATACTGCAATAGGTGCAGTCACCCCCTCTGTGTCTGTCCCTTCGTATAAGTCACGTTGTTGTTGCATTTCACTAGCTGCTCACTACACTATCTGAATCCAACTGCTTGGAAGAGTAAACACACGTCAACACCACTATCTCTGATGCCGTAATGTTGTTCTGCCCTCTCCGTAGAATCAACACAGAGATGTCGAACCATTTTAGTTCATTCTGCCGATTACAATACGTCTGAACCTAGATATCTCAACTCACCCCCTAACAGTTTTGACCTGTGTGTTATTTTGCCCACCACCTATATGGACCGTGTTATGCATCACAAGACCAAGCGCCGTTACTTTATATTTCTGATATGAGCGCAATTAGTGCTGTTTAGTAGTTATTTACAGTGAGATTTCACTATTAAGTGAAAGAACACTAACCCTTCTTTCGTACAAAAAGTTGAGAAACATTCAGAAATAAATATATGTTAAGAACATGTAAAATTTAGGTCCCATTATGTCAGTTATAACATATGGCGCTTGGACTAGTGATGCATAACACCGTCCATATGTTCACCTACTGGTGTCTTTATCCCCATTCTTTTACCTTATTTCTGAGCTGTCGTGTATCTGGAGCACGCTTACAAACAGTAAAAGAGCAAACACAGACGACACGTTGCCGGAAGTGAAATGTTTACCACCCAAGAGTACGGCGGCCGTGCGGGTCCCGTCCCCGAGACGCTCCACAAAGGCCGTCGGGGGAAACGAACGGCGGTAGAAGAAACGAGAGAAAGAGAACGTGCTCACAAGGGTATAACGATCCGGAGCAATTGTTTCTCTGATTAGTTACGCGTCGCTGAACGTCGCTCGGCAGCCTGGCAGCAATGGAGAGCGGTGCCCGGTCGGTCGTTAGGGCTTACGGTTTGTCGAGCAACGTGACTGCTGAAGGGCCGGTGGCGGACTCGTTTTTATTCCGGGAGCCGCGCAGGCGCTACTTAGAGCGGCCAGTAAATCCAGCCGGGACCTCCCAGTAGCCGACGACGGCGCAGGTGGCCACGTCGTCTCTGCTTAGCCGAGCCCTCCTACTGCCTGCGAACAACGGCTGAGGCGGCGGAAAGGGGGCGTGCTGACCAGATGACGTGGAACTAGAATAGAACACAAGGCGACATTAAATAATGGAACGACAGGCGTCTGCGACCTGGGCAAACGACTCTAAGGCCGTGTCCTACGTGGGCGACAAAAGCGAGCGACAGCGCGCGACAGCCAGCTACGCCAGCCGCCAGCCACACTGCAGCTACAAGCGGCGACATGGCCGTCTGTCCTACGTGCGCGACAGCTTCTCGCTACAAGATGGGCGCTGGAACCCATCGGATGTTACTAAAATTTGAAACCCGTAAATCGCAGAATAACTACAGCTCCAGAGTAAGGCAATAACGTTTTTTGGCCCACTTTAGGTTAGGTAGTAACACTAAAAGTGGGCCTTTCCGATCGTCTTTTGACAGCTCAAAATTTAAATGAAAATAACGGCTTAACTATTCATCTGACACGAAAATAGAATAACCGAATTTGTAGAGGAGAAAATTCTCTACAACTATGCTCTCGTGCGTTTTTCTCATATCTCGTTGCGTTTCAAAGACATTTGCAAAAATAACGGCGATTTTGGGATGAATGTCTGTCTGTCTGTTCGTCCGTCTGTCTGTCCGTAACGTGTTCCCTGTTTTTAAGACGAACCGTTCAACCGATCAGCACCAAATTTTACAGACATGGTTGTAGGCCATCAGAACCTCCAATTTTCAAATTTTTCGGACAAAAAATACGGCAGTAATACCAAAAAACGCCGTTTGTAATATAATTGTAATTTCAAACGAACCGTTCATCTGACACGAAAATTGAATAACCTGATTGGTAGAAAAGAAAATTCTCTACAACTTCGCTCTATTATTTCTTTTATTTTCATTTTTTTTTTCATATCTTGCATCTTTGTAGACATATTTGCAAAACTAGTGGCGATTTGACTACGTCTGTCTGATTGTAACGTGTTCCAACTTTTTAGGTCGAACCGTTCAACCGATCGGCACTAAATTTTAAGGACATAATTGTTGGCTACCAGAGACCAGAACCTCGCTTTTTCAAATATTTCGGTCAAGAAATACGTTATGAATACCAAAAAAGCCGTTTGTAATGTAATTTTGATTACATATAAACCGTTCATCTGACGCTAAAACTGAATAACCGAATTTGTGGAGGAGAAGATTCTCTACAGCTTTGTTCCCTTATGTTTTTTTCATATCTCGTATCGTTCAGAGATATTTACAAAAATAACGGAGTTTTGACACCCTCCACTGAATTAAAGAAAACCAGCCGTCCGCAGATGTCACGTGACATTCCTCGCACAAAACTCCCTCTGGCATAAGCCATCTTGCGTTGCGTATTTGATGTTTTTCTTAACTTACACGTTGTCATTACAAAGCAAAGGCGCACTGAAGAATTAACAAAAAACACGTCGTTCTTCGCACGATAAATGATAATCTAGAGTCTACAAATGCCATATTACCATCAGTTAACAACTTCTAAATGTGGCCGTAGCGTAGTGCGCAATGCGTTGGACTGTGACGCTAAAGGTCAGTGGTTCAAAACCTGTCACTATCCAATATTTCTTTTTCCTAAAAGGGTTTCAGACACTCTTATTAATTAATTTTTTATTGTTTACATTATTATTTTGGTCTAAAATGTTTGCAAAACCTTATAAAACTACAAATCTAAAGAGGACCGTAAAACACGTCAGTGCGATTTTTTATTTTTATTTATTTATTTACTTTAGAAAATAAGACGTAGAAAGAGTGCTCTGCATAAAATTTACAAAGTGAAGAATGTTCAGCAATGGTTGTTGCATGAGGGTAGTGATGTGGGATATCAAGTTGCCATTTTTTACCAAGTTAATACCAATATTCATCTTTATTGCAATCACACGTATCCCACTAAAGGGCTTCCATACACATTAAATTCCCACTGAAACGTTATATCAAGATATTTTAGTCTGAAACGTAATTTTACACACCTCTCTTGTGACATCCAAGTGTTGTCTCTCTCTCTGGAGTAAGTTATTGTTTTTTGTTTTTTTTTTTTTTTTTTTTTTTTTTTTTTTTTTTTTTTTACTGCAAATGCTTGAAAAGCACACAAATATAATAGTTCAAAACAAGTTCATCATTGTGTGAATCAAACTACCACTCAGAATAAAGACAAAAGACTGTCATATTAGAAACAATTTAAAAATGTAACTTCAGTCGTAAATTTTCGAGCTAGTTCTTTTAGGATGCTTGTTATCTAAATGAAAATTCATTACACGTAAAAATGCAATTTTATATTCTCTTATTTGAGAAACAGTTGCAGTTCATAAATTTCAGGAAATATTCGCTTGCAGAATTCTTGGAATTCTTGCGACATCCTTTATAACCTTGCCAAGCAGACGATTCTCAACGAACTCGACACTTTGTCGCGCGTGAAACAGCAACAAGATTCAAGGAGGTTTGAGATTTAACCGCCGCTCGTTGTCACGGAAGGCGCGCAGCGCTGCAGATGTCCCTCGCGTAGCAGACCCGTAACCACACACGCGTTTGAGATTTGTCCCTTGAAGCTGTCGCGCTTTTTTTCAAATCAAATGTTCAAATGTTTGTAGAACTTATGGGACTTAACTACGGGGTCATCAGTCCCTAATCTTACAAACTACTTATGAACTACCTATGTCTAAGGACGGCACAAATATCCATGCCCGAGGGGGGATTCGAACCCCGATCGTAGTGGCCGTGCAGACCGTGACTGGAGCGCCTCAATCCCCTCGGTCACCACGGCCGGCGCGCGCTTTTTTCGCCTATGTAGATTACGACCTAAATGTTCACATATGACTAGGGAGACTCCCCATCGCGCACCCCTCAGAGGACGCAGTTGTCGGGCCGTCAAAAACTGACCACAGATGAAGCACGCAAACAGGAAGCCGTGTACGAAACTGTGAAAATCGATTCACATTCACGGAATTTAGGACAGTAACTGCGAATGGATAAAGTTGAAAATACGTCAGGATTCCAACCCGGGTATCTTGCAGTTGCACTGATACCTGAATCACTGGGGACATGGCTATCATCACAACTTAGCGGATCACTCTAGATAGCCTCCTGTAATAATATAATAATATTAACGTGGTTTTCTGTTCCGTAGGACCTAATTGAGAAGCAAGACTCCAAGGACATGGAACAAATCATTACATGAAGCTTAACACAAGAATGGTAATAGAAAAATTTGAAGTAGTCCTATACACATGGCAATCTTAAGCCTAAGTAAAAAGAATGAAAAACGTATAAAAGGAATAAGATTTTTTTTTAAATTTATCCAAGAGTTCCTGGACAGAATAAAAGCAGTAAGCTATCAGGTAACTTTTCAATTTAGATTTAAAAGCGCTTGGGTTAATACTACGATTCTTGAGTTCTTGCGACAGCCTACTGCAGAATACTACACACCTTTCTGCACAAGACTCATGGAGATGTGACCTAATTTTGATTCGATTTTGTCTAGTAGTTACCGAAGGAAAGCTGTTAACAACAAACGCCACTAAATATGTATTGTGACGCCAATGTCAGAATTCGCCGCGGCGGAGTGGCCGAGCGCATTGAGGCGCTATGCACCGATGCGCGAGGCCATTCCCCGTCGGAGGTGCGAATCCTCCCTCGGGCATGGATTGTGCTGTCTTCGGTATAAGTTAGTTTATAAGTAGTTTGTAAGTTTAGGGACCGATGACCCCGCAGTTAAATCCCATAAGCTTAACAAACACTTGAACATTTTTGTCAGAATTCCCAGATACTAAAAAGAGGACGACACGACGTTCGTGAACGTACATCACATATGGCTCGAACCACCCATTTCTGAGCCAAAAATATCCTTCTTCATCAGTCGAGTTACCCCAAAAAATAACGTCGTACGTCATAGGTGAATGAAAGTAAGCATAGTACTTTGCGTGTTGAAAAACCACTTATCTCAGATACATTTCTAATGGTAAATAAAGCAGTATTTAGTTTTTGAACAAGATCTTGAACATGGGCTATAACAACTTACTATCTATCTGAACACCTAAAAATTTGAAATATTCAGTCTCACTAATCATATGTCCATTATGTCTAATCAAAATGTCAGCTTTTGTTAAAGTATATGTTATAAATTGTAAAAATCTTATGTCCAGTCAAGAAGTGAATCGCATCGCTGCTCGGGTTTATATGCTTCATTCTTAACCTCTTTCTAATGTTGGGAAGAAAATTGTACCATTTCCGTCCCTTATCAATAGCATCCCACATGGCAGGCTGTCCATAAACGGTTATGCATGTTCGTCAGCCTCATAGACAGTGCCGTAATAATGAATAAGACAGTAAATACTGCTACCAGTATTATTATTATTATTATTATTATTACTTACTTACTTAATAATTCCATTTAGTTGCATGTACCTATTATGAAGAATGTTTTATAGACAATAAATTATGAAGCTGTGCAGTTGGTTGATGAGCAAATTCCAAATAACACTGTCAGGAGCATCAAAAGCATCACATGCAAAAGGAAATTATCTTTCTTCCAGACATAATTACTCATGTTCTTGCATATGGCTGCAATGAACTGATTACGGATGTGTGCATGAAGGTGGATGATAGCCTTGTGGCCGGCCGCGGTGGCCGAGGGGACTGAGGCGCTTCAGTCACGGTCTGCACGGCCACTACGGTCGGGGGTTCGAATCACCCCTCGGGCATGGATATTTGTGCCGTCCTTAGTTGTAGGTAGTTCATAAGTACTTTGTAAGTTTGACTGATGACCCCGTAGTTAAGTCCCTTAAGTTTAACAAACATTTGAACATTTTTTTGATAGCCTTGTGATTGTGGATTTTTATACTGTCGAGTAAATTACCGCTCACAAAAACATATAGCGAATTTTTTTTATTAATTATTATTATTTTTTTTTTTTTTTTTTTTTTTTTTTTTTTTTAGTTCAACTCATGCAGTTGCAAAGTTCAACTGTGAAATAACGAGACTGGCACAGGAGAGGAAATCAAACACGTGACAGGGAAAAAGATTAGTAATACTTCACCCAATAAAGTCTTTAAATCGAAGCAATAACGCACTACAAACAGGTGACTTTCGCGAACCGTGATGATTCATGACACCGATTTCTTTTGTCTCTTGAAAAGTCTCTACAAATACTATGGTACTACACATCAGCGCATACAGTTTTAACAAATTATTTTGCTTCCATTACATATTATTTATGTACATTATTTTCGCCCCAAATTATATTGTAGATGTTACCGGTATTAAATGTTTCGCATTGAATGTGAGCTCACTACGTTTTCTCATCGAAGCTTCGAAAACGATGTAATCAGTACCAGTATTGATCTAAAAATGATGACAGTATACTTTAGAGCAATGTGCTTCGTCACCAGAGGTAACACTAGAACACTGTATGACGCATCTGTAGGTGTGTGTGTGTGTGTGTGTGTGTGTGTGTGTGCCCGCGCGCAGGTAAGAGACTGTTGTATGTACGTTGTCACTGTGTGTTGTAGATGGTCACATTGAGTTAAAACTCAGAAAGCCAAATAAATAAAATAAATAACAGCTGCAAGCTGACGCAGATGGAAGGACTCACAACTACACACCATTCCCCCTCCCCTCCCCCTGCCCCCCCCCACACACACACACACTTAATGTGCATGGTCAAATTGTCTTACGTAACACGTAAACAGCTAGATTAATCATACCGTAAGTAAATAAAGATACTCTCTATATCATCTCGAGATAAAATGTGATATCGCAAAGGCTTCACTCACTTGTAATCGATTTGATGCTACTTGCAACTTGAATCTAAAAAGTGATAAGAAGTAGTATTCCTTTGCGGTGTTGAGGTGCTTCCGAACAGCAGTAATTCTTATTAAGATGAAGCAAGTATAAAGAAATACAACAAGGGCGAAAAAATGGCATCTTCCTCCCGATACATAAAAAACTATCTACCCACGTTCCCAATTATCTTTCTTTTTTCTGAAATTATTGTTGTAAACATTCCGCACGATAACCTTGACATCAGTATTGACGTTAAATTCTGTTGAACAGTGAATATAACCGACCGAGGTATCTTAATCATTGACGAAATGTCATGAGGAATGTTGATATCGAGGGAAATCTTTTAAAAAAATCAATGGTAAATTTTAAAAAAATGAAAATTCCTCTGAAATTGTAGAAATGATTTATTTCCGTATTTGGTATCAATTATTTACCATGAAAATTCTGTCTTATTCGTATCATGAACTGTACGTTACAAATGATCAAACATTAGCGGGGAACCACAATGGCTCTAAATATTCACTTACACATATTCGCAAACTGCGAAATTATCTGACTTCTGATGATGTGCTAAAGATGGAATATCGTTCTGTAACATGAAAATTTGAGCCGGGCCGGGACTCGAGTGGTCCGCCTTAGCCTCTCGATTATTATTCAGAATGACTGCCATGACAGGCTTATGGTGAGAAAATGTGACTCTTCTGCTCGCGGAACTCACACAATAACATGTGAGAGCATTTGAGGGCTAAAGACGTGTGACATGTGGAAGTTTGGGCGGGGAGCGTGCACGGGTAGCGGAGAGATAAGCCGGGCGCCGTGGCTCAGCGCTCCCGGCCATAGAGCTGAACGCACTCTGTAATAAAAACGCTGAGCCAAGAACACGTCCAACAACAACGAACAAACACGATCAGCAACAGCAACCTACAGAAAATACCCATATGGCAGGAAAAAAAAGCAGAAGACCAGGGTTCGAGTCCCGGCTCTGCACAAATTTTCATGTGTTACAGAATGCTATTCCAACCCTAGTACAGCAGCACAAGTCGGATAATTTTGCAATTTGCGAATATACATGTGAATTATTCGTATCATTATTTCCCAATTGAAGATTACAACTATTTGCATCTCGAATTTTTAATCACTTATTATTTCATCTTTCACACAGCCAGCCAGTATCAGCCGATTTCTTTTGGGCCGGGGTATATGGGGTGCAGCCAAGACTGGAGGGCGTCATCTCTCTAGGGAAACTGGCCTCAATATTCCAGGCCGAAATCACTGCCATCAGGGCGTGGGTGGAGGAGAATTTGCGTAGGTGCTACAAAGACCGAAGCATCTATATCTATTCAGACAGCCAGGCTGCCCTGAGCTCACTGGCAGCTCCTGCAACAAGGTCTAAAATTGTTGCAGAATGTCACAGGGTTCTGTCGGAGCTAGGGGAAAGCACTAGAGTAAACCTATTGTGGGTCCCTGGCCACTCGGGGATCAGTGGCAACGAACATGCCGACAGATTAGCCAGGATGGGGGCAGAGACTCCATTTATTGGACCGGAACCTCTCCTGACAATCACCAATGCAATGATCAAATTGGAGCTACGTAACTGGCTCAGAAGACATCACATAGAATATTGGACCAAAGTCCATCAACAAAAACATGGCAAGGTAATGATGCCAAAGCCATGTTTTAAAAGAAGCTCTGCAGTCCTGGGCCTGAACAGGAAAGAGATTAGACTCATGGTTGGATTGCTGAGAGGCCATGGGAATTTCAAAAAACACCTACATATAAAGGGAATAACAGAAGAGGACTCTAAATGTAGGATCTGTGATGACGGTGATGAAACTGCATCACATCTAATCTTCGAATGCATTGCATTGGAGAGTAAAAGACTCAGAACATTTGGAACAACCAGACCCGAAGAAATTGTGTCTAATAAAGAACTGGTAAAGGGACTCCTTGCACTGTTCAAGGGCATTGGTTGGCTTTACTAGATATACAGGGAGCGATACCGCACAATAAACTTAGTTTCGGTGCGGGCAGTGGCGGGTTGGACCAACACTGTTTTGGCTTCCCTGAGAAAATCAAATCAGCCGATTTGGGCGCGTCGCAATTGTCTGGTGCTTCATAAAAACAAATATCTAAGGCGAGAACGCTGTAGTGCTCATTTTACGCCTGTATTATTTGTGGAATGATCTGTAATGAAATGAAGTGTATTTGCCAGTTTCTTGATCTATTACACGGTGTCTGCTTGTACCTGACGACGTCGGTTCAACTAATAATAGAGGTTAACTATAGTTTGACGTCCTACTGACGAAGAATTAATTGGTTATTTGTCCTTTAACCTCTGTTGTGGAATAAATTCAACAATGTTCCCCAGTGGTTCTCCTAATATCAATCTTGCTAAATAAAACAACTGCCCAAATAAAAATAAGAAAAGATTGGAGAGTAGGTTGACTTTTAAATAAAAGCAGATGGCACTGTTCAATATCTGAGCTGTCGTATACAGGCTATTAGGGCAGCCAGAGGTATTATTTTATTATCCTTAGTACTGAGAAGTTCGAAAGATGTTTCCACTGAACTATCGGTTGTCAATCCTTTTAAATTCTCAATTACAATGTGATGTAAATAATTATCAACTTTTGATTTAAGCAAATGTGCTGTAATGCTTAAAGGGAGATCCCAACATAACACCTTTTTTCACTCCCCTTTAGTGGAGGTTGATTTTAAAAACAGATGTAAAAGGTGTAATTCTACAACGCAATGATACATGACGAGTGGTAATAAAAACCAACACGATAACAAACTTCTATCCAATGACCTCATTTTCAGTCCCGTATAAGAGTTACTAAAGATGACCCCGTCATTTATCCTTTCTAGGCAATTATCGTGAGGAGGAAAGTTAGTTTAACATGGAACTCTTCCGTGAAGGAACAGTTTACCGTTTGTCAAGAAGAGAACATAAGGCCAATTTTTTATCCTGGTAGACTTCTCTTGGTCTTTAATGGTCTCTTAGTCTGTGCCATTCTACTTTTTATGTCGTCCTTACTCCGTCCGTCTTGGGTTATTTTGCTTGCATTGTAGCAGAATTCCTTGACTTTATCTACGTCGTGATAAACATTTTTAATGCAGAGTTTCTCGTTAATTTCATTACTGCTATTTTTCATTACTTTTGTCTTAATACAGTTTACGGTCACTCCAAATAGTGTGCTCTTTACAGACAATTCATTCCATTCAGCAGAACTAATAATTATTCGCTTTCACAGAGGACAGTAATGTCATTAGCGAATCTTATCATGGATATCCTTTCACCTCGAATTTTTACCACACTCTTGAACTTTACTTTTACTTGCATATAAATTGCTCAGTAGGGGCGAGAGACTGCATCCCAGTCTTAAAATCTTCTCAATCACAGCGTTTCTAAGTTTTTTTTCTTCTTTTTTTTTTCTTTTACAAAAAAAAGAGAAAGAAAGAAAGAA
Organism: Locusta migratoria; assembly: GCA_026315105.1. Taxonomy (NCBI): domain Eukaryota; kingdom Metazoa; phylum Arthropoda; class Insecta; order Orthoptera; family Acrididae; genus Locusta; species Locusta migratoria. Next base: position 383,720,834 of record CM048744.1, read on the forward strand.
AGAAAAATCTCATCATTCGGCATCGAATTCATACTCACCATCACCGCCACCGTCTTCACATCATCAAAATGCGCATCACAGATTTGGGTCCCACTGCCCTGTTGTGTTTCCTTGGTAGCTCCGATCTTTTCTTTCGTCTTTTTGGCACGAAGATCTGACAGGGGTGACTAATCGTCTGACATCTATACAATGTGCCAATGCGATTGTTCTCTATAGTTTTCAGTTTTAACATTCGTGGCAAAGTTTACCAACTCTTCATGTACCATTTTGGATGCACTCGTAGTCTTGTGCATCGATTAACTTCTCCGACAATTTCGTTCACCTGCGTTACAAATAACACATTTCTGACATTCATCCTATACTAATTCATGGAAACGAAACATAAAAATGTGGTCAGATCTGGCTTTCTGACTTTGAATCTCACTTCTCTCAATATTACCTAAGTCCAGCGCTTTAACGTGGATGCGATGTCATACGTTTTGTTGTTGTTGGTGTACGTTTCAGGATGTTTCAAGGCAACAGATGAACAGATGACCATTAACATAACGGTTAACATATAGACATCACCTAAAATTAATACCTCTCTATTAGTATCGTCTGGCTTAATTCAACTTGTCAATACCGGTCGCAGTTCGTTGAATCTTTCTTCATCAACTTTTTTACTGGTGTTTGTAAATCACACAGCCCAGAGACCCTCGTCTGTTAACAGCCCCTTCCGAGATTCAGGTAGGTGCGCGGTACGCCTTGTATCGAATCTGCTGACGCATTAACGATAACGACCGGTGTCATGGCTACCTTTAATGCGAATTTTCAGCATTTTGTCACATCCGACAAATTGAATGTCCAGTTAATACCCAAGTATCACCTCAGTTACATTTCGAAAACTTTCACACGTATGACATTATTTTTATTGTAAACGTAACACCCAGAAGATGGCCGCTTGCAATAGTGGCCGAAACGTCGGTGAAGTATTTGATATATTGACGATGCGGTCCAACACCCAGAAGAGTTATAAATAATTATTTTTATTGTCTTCAGGCCGGAGATTAGTTGGATGAACTTCTCCACGCAGTCTATCCTGTGCAAACCTCTTCATTTCAAAATAACAACAGCAATCCACATCCATTTCATCCTTCTGCGAGTTTTACCCATACACATCTCCCTCTAATACTAAATAATTCCTTGATGTCTCAATGTGGCGTTCCAATCGATCCCTTCGTTTAGTCACGTTATGCCACATACTTCTTTTCTTGCAAGTTCTGTTCAATATCTCCTCATTAGTTACGCGATCTACGCATCTGATCTTCAACATTCTACTGTAGCACCATATTTCACAAGCTTTGTCTGAACTATCTACCGCCCACATTTCTCTCTTGTACAGGCATACATTCGTGTTAGTATTTTGTAGCCGTGACCTATTTAAACTGGTAGTCCTGTAGTAATTAGAACTACACGCAGATATTTGAAGGAGGGAAAGGGTGTGGCAAGAGGAAAGGAATTCTTCTACCCCATAAAATAAGCCATGTACAATCCGTCGCCGCGGCGGAATAGCAGTGCGTACTGAGTCGCCTTGCTGCGGTGCGCGCAGCCGTTCGCAGTCGGAGGTTCGAATCCTCCCCAGGCATGGGTGTATGTGTTGCCCTTAGGTTAGTTTAAATTAGTTTAAGTGGTTTGTAAGCTAGGGACTAATAACCAAGTAGTTAAGTCCCATAGATTTACAAACATTTTTTGTACAATCCGTCAATAACTACGCCGACTATAGGTGAGTGAGGATCAAATGCACGAGAAAATGGAGGATGAAAGATGAAGAAGAATGAGAACAAGCAAAACATGAAGAAATTTTACCGTCACTAAATGTTCTATTCAATATGAATGCTGGATTTTGTGTGTGTGTGTGTGTGTGTGTGTGTGTCTACGGATAAAAGGAATTTTCGGCTCATTTTAAAAGTAATGAGAGCACCAGTAAGTGTATTACAGCAACCTATTCGACGCTGCTGCTTTTTCGCCAGCCTAGATGTATCGAAACATCAAACATGTTTAATATACGAAGATGCGAGACACTTCCACCTCGAGTGATCTGTCTAACGAGTTATTGATTATTATCTGATAGCGCATTCAGTAAATTGGACACGATTCTTTATCTTCGCTCTCAGATAAACCTATTTTCCCGATTCGGTAGCTGACAGATTGAAGTGGTTTCTGCTTAATGTGGTGTGGAAATAAATACGCTTATTTCTCAGGAAATAAACAAAAGATTGAAGTCCCATTTTGAAAATATGTTTATATACACTTTATTCGTGCCTAAAGGGAACATTTTGATTGGGACCGACAACCCACGTAGTTTAGATTAGAATTAAATTTTTACTTCGACATTACCGTACTATTGACGAAATCCTATTCGAAATGGAACATAAACGATACGACGTGTCAGTTCTACTCCAGTGAACGTTGACTGTCCATATTAATAATAATGAGAGCATTCAAATTAGGGAGAGCAGTGAGCCTTCTGACGACAGACGTTGTATGTTATTCTCGTACACAGTGCTATAAAAAAATTAAAATAGAAAGTCTCACAAAGTTCCTTAAGTACCTAATCTGAACAATATGTCACTGTTTCGAGCGTACAAGTTACGGGCCTTCTCACTTTTTCAAAGATACATCGCAATCGAGAGTAATGCGTAGTGGTGCTATATGTGTTTGTAAAGCTTATGGGACTTAACTACGGGGTCATCAGTCCCTAAACTTACAAACTACTTATGAACTACTTACGAACTAAGACGGCACAAATATCCATGCCCGAGGGAGGATTCGAACCCCCGAACGTAGTAGCCGTGCAGACCGTGACTGAAGCGGCTCAGTCCCCTCGGCCACCGCGGCCGGCCGTAGTGGAGCATCGATAATAAATGTGCTTCCTGTGTCATTAATTTTTCGTTCCTGAAAGTTAATAAAGCTTGGAAACACACAGGTAAATGCTGAATGGACTTTTAATATCTGTAAGTTTGAAACAACCATGCATAATATCACCAAATTATTTGATTCTATTCCTGGAAAATATATATACATCCTCTGAGTGTCACTGCACCACTGCAGTCGACTTGAAAGCACAGCGATTCCTTTGCTGTCATAAGATGGGAGTACTCCACGATATCCATAACTTGTCTCTGTTTACCTACTTCAAATGTAAATTTTATGGCTAGGAATGACGTGCATTAATTTTCCATTAATTGCTTACAATTTGATTGTGGCCATGATGGCTAAGTTAAGTAACCGTGACTGTGACAAATAATAATTACTTGTAATTACTGCTACCAGTCAATTTATTTCTTTATGCTTAATCAAACATAAAGCTACGCGTTTTGAGCATGTTCTGCTCATCATCAGGCGTTGATTATATACAGTAATCATTAGAATGCTTCATATATTCTAATCTAAAGTTCGTCTGTTGTTGTTTGTTGAAGGTGGTAGTTGGGAGGCAGGGGGGAGGGGAGGGCAGTGGATAGCCATAAACTGAAGATATCTTCTGCTGGTCTTGATGTCTCGTGTCAGCGCCTATGTGTGGAGCAGACAGTATTGCATCCGATGTTATATGAAATGGGCGTGAGGTTCACTTGCATTACATGTCAGTTTTACACCTACGATTTTCGTGTTCCCCAATATTGTCTGATTTACGTTGGTGAACTTGCTGTTGCATGCCGTTCCACTTGTACACTGTTGGTTTTCACTTTTTAAGTAGCAGCACCCACTTACACATACACACACACACACACACTGACTCTAAAACAAAATGGCGGATTTGTTTTGGCAGAAGTATTGCTAATCACACTTGTAGCGATAGTTCGATATTAACTGACTGGTAGCTTACTTTTTGGCACTCTCAAGTGTTAAATCTATTACATCAGAATTAACTTAAGATAGCAGAAGAGTTTTGAACAATTTCTGTATTTGTAGTGGTATTTTCGATGTTGATGGCCTGGTAATTTTTGGGTTGCCACGTCGCAGTTTAAGACTATTGTAACAGAATTGGTTTTAGACTATTGAAGAATATGGAATTTATGGTGTTATTTCGTTAAGCATGTTGTCACCAGATTTTGTATTATGGACGAAGATCTCTATTTCTTCCATGATATGGAAGGCTAGGAGGAGATTGAAGGCCAAGATAAGTCTAACACTATCAATAGTTGGCCTTAATGTGACGACGAAATTTCTGAAAATTTACATTCGGAGCATAGGTTTCTATGGAAGTGAACATCGATATTGGGAAAACTGAAACAGATGAGAATCAAAGCGAATGAGATGAGGTGTTACAGAAGAATGCTGCAAATTATGTGGACTGATAACATAATAAATGAGGAGATTCCGTAGAATCGGCGAAGAAGGGACAGAATGATAGCACATGTAATACACGAGGAAATAACCTCCGTGGTACTAGATGAAGCTAGACTGCTAAAACAGTAAGGCAAAACAAAGATTAGAATATGAAAGAAATCAAGGATCATTGGCTAAATAATATGATTTATGGCAAATCATCAGTGCGGTTGTATAACTGAGGTAGGAAATATATTTCTAAGGAGCCATCGGAGCCAGGGGACATCGGACCCTAGTCTTACACACTACTTAATCTAATACTAAGGGCAACACACACACCGAAGATTGAGGGTGGACTCGACCCTCCGATACGAGCTCCCGCGCGATCCGTAACGTGGCGCTCCAGACCATAAAGCCGTCCTTCAAAAATGTTCAAATGTTTGTAGAACTTATGGGACTTAACTACGGGGTCATCAGTCCCTAAGCTTACAAACGACTCATGAACTAGCTAAGACTAAGGACGGCACAAATATCCATGCCCGAGGGGGGGGGGTTCGAACCCCCGACCGTAGTGGCCGTGCAGACCGTGACTGGAGCGCCTCAGTCCCCTCGGCCACCGCGGCCGGCAAAGCCGTCCTCACACGGGACATGTTCTACGTGGGGTACCCGAGACGTACTGTCTAGCTACTGCACACTCTAAAACGACCCGCCTAATCCCACGGAACGTGCTGCTCATGATTTGGGTCCACAGCGCTCTGCAGCGCCCGTTGCGGGCTGTCGCGTGATCAATCTGTTTACAAACATTGATGTGCGTAAAACTGCACGGTATCTCAGCGATCGTCGAAAAAGAAACCTGAATACTATAGCTTTCTTGTGTCACAGGTAGAGCTGTACGTTTGCTTGCATGTGGCATGCACTACACTACTAGAAACTGTAATTTTTTTTTTTTCAAGAAACACAAATACGGTGCATATATTTGAAAGCAGTTGATAATGATAACAAATCACTTTTGGCAAAAATGATATATATAATCAACGGTGAAATAAATCATCTGCACCAGCTCTATTTGTCTTGCCCTCTATGATATTTCTATTTTCCACGTTGTACATATTCTCCATATTCAATTGGTTCTGCCTGATACATTTAACTTGTTCATGCACGCTGGACAACGCGACAGCTCGATAATGTTTGTTGTGATACATTTTGCTTATAATAATGTACAAAAACACTGTTCCTCCTTCACCGCAACTGCTTCCGTGACCACATGGTAGCCATGTTCTCCATGCACTGTGAAACTGAATTATTCCAAAACCGTACTGAACTGCGACAGACTGTAAACGCCGTGGGAAAAACCGACTAACTTACGGTACTGTTTTGAAATTGCTTACTTCATGTGCCCTAGCATGAAATATACAACATTCTCTCGTGGACAAAGTTCGCTGTTGTTTGTAATAAATAACATGGAATTTTCGATATTATACTTATATTAAGTTAATAAAAAGATCCATAAAGCGTAATTAAACCAAATCGTTAAAAAATTATCAGGGAGAGTATAGACGCAACCCTGTTATTTAACTGCAGCCGCGCGGAGTAGCCGAGCTGTCTGGAGCGCCACGTCGAGGATCGCGCGGCCTCCCACATCGGAGATTCTAATCCTTCCTCGGGCATAGTTGTTTGTGCTGTCTTTAGTATAAGTCCATAAGTAGTTTGTAAGTTTAGGGACTGATGACCCCACAGTTAAGTCCCATAAGTTTAACAAACATCTGAATTTAATTACATCTCTTTTCTTCCACAGCTCGCGACGCTAACACCAAACTAAACCGTCTTCTTAAAAAGAAATAACAATGAATACCGAATATTATACTTACATTAAATTAACAATAAAGGTCCAGAAACTTTAGGGGGCAAAAAAGGAAAAAAAAGGAAAACACACTTCAACATATGCAACTAAAACACGTTGTAATTTGTTATTTAGCATCACATTTTTAAATACTATTTGTATTTTTCCAAATATTTCGAAAAACAAATGTCTCACCCTATATAACAGGGTTGGAACGTAAATAGTGGCAACACTGGTATGGAGACACTATGCAATGGAATGTACTATTGTCGCTGAGAGCACACTTTGTTGACATAGCTACCTTACCTCCGAGCAAATGAGCTCCCCCGCCACCGGCGTACGCACAATCGAGGCAAACCCAGTCATTTTTCAAATTCAAATGTTCAAATGTTTTTAATTCTGTGAGACCAAACTACGTTGGTCATCAGTCCCTAGTATTACAAACTACCTAAACTAAGGTAAACTAACCTAAGGGCAACACACACATCCATGCCCGAGGGAGGATTCGAGCCTCCGACGCTGGAGGTCCGTAACATGGCGCTCCAGACCGCTCGGCTACTCCCGCGCGGCAGTCACTTTTGAGCGAGCGGTCTAACGTAAATGTGTCACTTTCGAAACAGTAACATCGGAGTTGGATCAAGATTGAATGTGTAAAAAGTGTTTGTAAATCTAAGGGACTACATTAGCCATCAGTCCCTAGGCTTACAAACTACTTACACTAACTTAAAGTAACTTATGCTAAGTACAACACAAACACCCATGCCCGAGGGAGGACTCGACCCCCTACGACGAACGACAGCATGGCGTCTCAGTTTGCACGGCTATGCTGCGACTATTCTGATGATGCGGCGAATCGGCATTGCTGTAGAGAACAGTGCCATGTTGGGTAAAAGCCTGCAACGAAGGTCGACAAACTGTTCCAGACATGCATCGGTCGTCCTAGCGTCTCTGATACTGTTGCCACGTTAGTGGTCAGTCAGTGTCGACGTCAGACGATTCGTGAGCTTTCTCACGAAACCGAATTAGCGCATACGGCTGTGCTTCGCATCCTGAAGGAACGCTTGGGCATGCGAAAAATAACGATGGATTCCGGAAATGCAGAAATGGATGCGTTACGACGACGCTCAAACGCACTTGGAGCGCTATGAGCGCGAAGGAGAGGCTTTCTTATGCCGTCTAGTAACAATGGATGAGACATGAGCCACATCGTACGAGCCAAAACTGAAACGCCAATCCAACGAATAGCGTCAATATGGGTCGCCACGAAAGTTATGGTGATTCTCGAATACGGTTGTGATGGTGTTATCCTAACGCATTACGTACCTCCATAGCAGACCGTCAGTACACAGTATTATTGTTCATTTTTGGAGCATCACCTGCGACCAGCTTTGCGAAACAAGCGGAAACACTTTCTACTGCGCAACCCACCCAACACTTTGCACAAGAATGAGCGGGCGCATAAAGCGCAAGCTGTGGCTTCTCTCTTCGGTCGATGGGACTGTACTATGCACCACACACACCGGACTTAAGTTCTTGTGACTTTGATTTTATTCCGAAGATGAAGGACCCACTTCGTGGTATTCGCTTCAGAACTGTTCCATAGATTCGATAGGCAGTAGGTCGGGCCATTCGCACCATGAACAGAACAGGCTTTGCTAACGGTAAATTATGCCTTTTACATCGCTGGTGACTACTTTGAAGGACAGTAACAGGTGCAAACATGTAATGCTTTTGTAACGATTGTGAATAAATAATTACCATTATTTAAGTTCCAACTCATATATATAACTCAGAAATGGCTTCACCACTTTGAATAATTTTGCTCTGCTTTGTTCGCTTTAATACGGGGGTGGACTAGGAAAAAGAATTAGGGAATACGCAAAGGAAAAGCTGAAAAATAGAAATTGGTAATTTTTAAGGGGGCATAGCCACTTCGGATTAGATTCACATTTAAGTGCTTCCATACTGTTAATTCGACAAATGAAACGGCACTGTGGGCATAATAATTCGAATAGGTGCATGGCTCGTACGATACATGGTGGATACCTTACTCCAGGCTTTAACGCCGCTTGACCGGCCACCATGAATTTGGCAGGTATTCCAGTTTTTCAGATACATGAATATAAAGAGGGAGCAGCAAGAGATTGAGTTTGCCTTTATTTAAAGTAGTTTGTAAGCCTAGGGACATAACCAGAGTAGTTCAGTCACATAGATTTACAAACATTTGAATTTGAGGAGGAGGAGGAGGAGGAGGAGGAGAAAGAGGACGACGACGACGACGTAGAGGTATGTGGACAGAGGCAGAGAGAGACTAGTTTGGAGGAGATGGACAGAGAGGAAGAAGGAGTAAATGGGCTAACTGAATATTGGAATAAACAGATACCCGAGCAACGCCGGGTTTTAAATAGCTAAAACAGTATGAAGCCTAAGATGACAAAGAGGCAGGTATGATAGATGCACTGAGACGGGGAAAGTGTGGGTACTGAGATTAAGGGAAGGTGTGTAGCATGTATATCGAATTGCAACGCATATTTAGCAATTGCGAAGCATTGCCAGGTTCAGTAGTACACAGGGCGCTGCGAAATTCCCGCCCTCGGGATTCGCAGCGCAATTCCTAACATGTCATCAAAAAAATCTCACAAAATCTCGCCATGCGCATATTTCCGGCAGCAAATGGACTTCGAAGATTGAGATGGGCGTGTGTTCCATATGTCAGTGTGTTTCAGAATTATACAAGTACACCAATATACTTCAAGGGGATGTAGAAGGCGTCTTGAGGACCAAAATGAGCATTCGGACAAACCCGAACTGGGCCACTTTTAGTGGCTATTAGAAGGGTTCTCTGGAAAGGACAGTTAATCCCACGCTCGAACTGGGCAACTTCCACTCGCAGGTAGCAGGACGGTTCGAACCAAGGCGTTCCTGGCCCTCATTGAACTCGTCAGTCCTGTGAATGACACCAGCTCGCTGGCATGTTTCGTTTTGTACCTCAGTTTAGTCATGGAAGAGAATAATAAGGCAGAAATTCACGATTTGCAACCTGTTATCAGTGATCGTGGTAATACACATTTGATCTGTGACGGTTATAAATTCAAACGTTACAGAAGAATAGTAGCAACGAAAGAACGTGGATGGAAAAGCTGTGGCAAACGTTTGAGGTGTGCTGTTATTTACAGTAGGCAGCGAACACATATTTTCGCGTTTGGAAGGCACTCATCGCCACGCACCTGTTGCAGAAGACTTGCTAACAGGAAAATTAAATCTAATTCTCTAAAAACAAAAGCCGACGCTTTGGTTGAAAGATCGTAAAAGGAATGGTGAAATTTGCAAAGTAGACTTTGTAAAGTGCGTTTCATACCAAGCAGCCGTGAGCAGAATATGAGCAAAACTAAATGCATTTGTTTTCTGCAATTTTTTTGTATGTAAAATTTATAATAAAATCTTTGTATTTGTTTGTTTTTTATATCTTGTTACTTGGCACAATATTGACATTATTCCTCAAGAACTCTACAAATAGGGGCAGAGGTTGCGCACTTGGTAAGTTAAGATTTGGAAGCATTTTGCGAGATAGTGCAGTCGGTCTGCCAGGGTTAGGTTGGATTGCCGAGTAGCCCAATTCGTGCGTGCCAATTAGGGGGCACTTCGGTGCAGTTGCCCAGTTCGAGTCTTCCGTTTATCACCAATAGGTAGAAGTTGCCCAATTCGGACGAGCCCTGAGCATTCAACGCCGGCGCCTGTCGCCAGACATCCCCTCCATCAACTTCGACGCTCTGCATCGTCGTCGGATGACGTTTCCGGGCATGTGACTCTATGCTCATTTTCTTCCTCAAGACGCTTTCTACATCCCCTAGAAGTTAGTTGCTGTAATTGTATAATTTGAAACACACTGACACTGACTACCGAGGTATCTCTTTAATTAGCGTTGTAGGCAAAATATTCTCAGGTGTTGTTGAAAGGAGAGTATGAGTATTAATTGAGGACAAGTTAGATGAAAATCAGTGTGGGTTTAGGTCTCTTAGAGGCTGTCAGGACCAGATCTTTAGCTTACGGCAGGTAATGGAAAAGTGCTATGAGTGGAACAGGGAATTGTATCTATGTTTTATAGATGTTTTATAGATCTGAAAAAGGCTTATGACCGTGTTCCTAGGAAAAAGCTATTGTCAGTTCTACAAGATTATGAAATAGGAGGCAAACTTCTGAAGGCAATTAAAGAGCTTTACGTAGACTGTCAGGCAGCAGTTAGAGTAGATGGCAAATTAAGCTCATGGTTCCGGGTAGTTTCAGGGGTAAGACAAGGCTGTAACCTGTCACCACTGCTGTTCATACTATTCATGGATCATATGTTGAAAATAGTAGACTGGCAGGGCGGGATTAAAATAGGTGAAAACAAAATAAGCAGTCTCGCATATGCGGACGACTTAGTTGTAACGGCCGATTCAATTGAAAGGTTGCAAACTAATATTTCAGAGTTCGATCAGAGGTGCAAGGATTATGATATGAAGATCAGCATCTCCAAAAGTAATGTCTGTGGGAAAGAGATTCAAACAGATTGAGTGCCAAATAGGAGGAACAAAGTTAGAACAGGTAGACAGTTTCAAGTACCTGGGATGTATTTTCTCACAGGATGGCAACATAGCGAAAGAACTGGAATCGAGGTGCAGCAAAGCTAATGCAGTGAGTGCTCAGCTAAGATCTAATCTCTTTTGCAAGAAGGAAGTAAGTACCAAGACTAAGTTAGCAGTGCACCGCTCTATCTTTCGACCAACTTTGTTGTATGGGCGTGAAAGTTGGGTGGATACAGGTTACCTTATCCATAAGGTAGAGGTTACAGATATGAAAGTAGCAAGAATGATAGCAGGTACTAATAGATGAGAACAATGGCAGGTGGGTGTCCATAATGAGGAAATCAAAGAAAAGCTGGGAATAAACACTATATATGAAGCAGTTAGAGCGAACAGACTGAGATGGTTGGGTCATGTTACACGCATGGGAGAAGCAAGGTTACCTAAGAGACTCATGAGCTCGGCAGCGGAGGGTAAGAGGAATCGAGGTAGACCAAGAATAAAGTACTTAGATTCGGTGCAGAATGGTTTTGAAGTAAAAGGCATAACATCAGACGAGGCATCAATGTTAGCATTGAATAGGGGATCATGGAGGAAACTTATTAGAGGTACTATGCTCCTGACTGAACGCTGAAAGGCATAATCAGTCTCTAATGATGATGATGATGATGATGACTGACTTATGGGACACACACACACACACACACACACACACACACACACACACACACACACACACACACACATGAGTTTTCAACGTCCATTTACCTCCGGAAATATGTGCAGAGACTTTTTGCTAGCATGTGAGAAATCGCGTTCCGAAGCCCGAGTGTGGGAATTTCTCTTCACCCTGTAGACATGAGTTACTGGATACTGGATCGCGAGGCTTTTTTACCGACCACGTGGTCCGCACAGTGTGCGACCCGTTGACTTGAAAGTCTGAATGGCGGCAGGAGATACGGCGAGCGTGCCCCGGTGCGACGACAGGCCATCAGCCGCGTGACAACCGCAGCCGTAACGGGCATGGTAGGCCAGGGCAGGGCCCTCCCTCCCCCCTCCCCCAGTGCTGGCAGTTACCGCTAATTCCCTGCCTGTCCGCTACCTGGCGCCGTGCCCTGCCCTCCTAAGTACAGCACAGCACAGCACTCACCAGTCTCCGGTTTACCGCTGCACTCGCCAGCTGATAACCCTAATTCCGCTCTGCCGTAAAAGACCCTCCTGGCAGCTTTGTGGCGCCGTAAGGAGCACCACGACGGCGGAAATGACTCCGGCTTGCCATTTCCACAGTGCAATGCACTTTATCACAGGCAAAAGCTACTCCGTGGCTGTATCACAGCCAGCGGGCGTCAGCCACTGGCTGCTGTTCTCGCCTGCAAGAACCTCCCTGCATCCACATACAGTGACATATGTAAGGAGGCAGGGGGCGGCTTGAGGAAGCCTGCTCCCCTCCGAAATAATAAATATATAAAATAATATGTACAATATCCGAATGATGCGTGAAGGCATCGCCGTTTATTTATTTTCCACTACTGGCCATTAAAATTGGTACACCAAGAAGAAATGCTTTTCGTCATTTTATTTCTTCTGTATTCCGATCATTCCTATTTATTTTACCGCCCATGTAACAAAACTCATCTACTATCTTTATTGCCTCATTTACTAATCTGATTGCCAAAGCAACGCCTGATTTTATTCGACTACCTTCGTTTTGGTGTTGTTAATGTTCATCTTATACTCTTCCTCACGATACTGTCCATTCCGTTCAATTGCTCTTCAAATTCCTCTCTGCCATAATTACTGTCATCGTCAAACCACATAATTTTTGAAATTTCCTGGCAGATTAAAATTGTGTGCCGGAACCGGGACTCGAACCTGGGACCTTTGCCTTTCGCGGGCAAGCGCTCTACCGACTGAGCTACCCCGACACGACTCACGATGCCGCCTCACAACTTTACTTCCACCAGTACCTCGCCTCCTACTTTCCAAACTTCACAGAAGCTCTCTCGCAAACACGCAAGACTAGCACTCCTGGAAGAAAGGATATGGTGGAGACATGGCTTAGCCACAGCCTAAGGGATGTTTCCAGAATGAAACTTTCACTCTGCAGCGGAGAGTGCGCTGATATGAAACTTCCTGGCAGATTAAAATTGTGTGCCGGAACCGGGACTCGAACCTGGGACCTTTGCCTTTCGCGGGCAAGCGCTCTACCGATTTTTTTTTTTTTTTTTTTATTATTATTATTATTATTGTTCCTTTTCTTCTTCTGTACTTTCATGGTTGCACATGCGCTGTTTCGGCTTACCGAGTACTTCAAAGTTGTCTTCACGTAAAGGCTGCTACTGCAGTTTATGCCGTTTCACTCGTTTTCTTTGTTTCCTAATTATCGTTTTCTATTTGTTTGTCTTCTCAGTATACCTTGAAGTATCGGCCAGCAACAGCTCAGGACTACCTTACGAAATCCCAGAAGTTTAAAAAAAAAAAAAAAAAAAAAAAAAAAAAAAACAGTTATAACTTAAATATAGAAAATTAAAAATACTTCTATGGGTGCTACCCATCTTTTCTTATGTTATGGTTCTAAGTAGAAAATTCGCATACTTGTCTTTATATTTCTTAGTTCTCGTAAGTTTTTCGTGTTCTGACGTGAGATAAATCCAATAGTCTTCTTTAGTCTTGTTCTTTTCTGAAAAAATGTAGTACACAGTATGACCTTTAATCCAGTTTATTGCTCTTCGTTTTGTGTTTTGGTAGGGGACTTCGTCTGGGTGGAGCATTCTAGCTGGTGTGATTGTTCTGGGAGATGTTCGCAGTACATTTGCGAGTTTCGTTGTACAGAGTGTCCAGATGTTTTTCACAGCGTCGCATGTGAAACGGTGTTCCTCTGAGTCAACTAAATTACAGGTGATGCAATTAGGCGTTTCTGCGAGATGAATTGCATGCAACTTTGAATTTGTGGGAATTTTTCTGTTAACTGCCGTGTACCATGTCGATCGCACGTTAGTCGGTAAGTAAGGGTCTTGAACGTTTTCCCAGATCTTTTCCCAGTTGTATTCTTTGTACTTCTCCTCTATTCTGTTTCTCGTTTTGTTTTTCGTCATGTTGTGATAGACTTCTTTGACTTTGTATAGATCTTTCTCGGGAGTATTTCGTCGAATATAGCTCAGTTCTATAAGAAAATGTCAGATATGATGGAACGAGTTGGGGATGTGATGCACGTCTACGGGTGCGTCCATACTAATCGGTGTCATTTCGTTTAAAAGACGAGCTGTAAGAGAATCGGGCGATTGTTTCCACTGTTTGTAGAACTTGCTGACGAACAGCGCCTGTGATTTACTGTAAATATGTGTCAACTGTAAGCCTCCGTTCCTGAAAGGTAGCGTTAAGGTCTCATACTGGACCTTAAAAATTTGTCCTCTGGTGACAAAATGGCCGAGTGCTGCTAGCATTTGTTGAGCTATTATCTTTGGTATTGGTAGTACTTGGGCGACATAATTAACTTTAGAAGTTATGTAAGTGTTTGCTAATTGCACTTTTTGGATGGCATTTAGATTACGTAAACTGTGTTGCTGTATGGCAGCTCGTAGTTTTGCCAACAATTTTTTGAAGTTAAGGGCAGCCGTGCGGCGGATATTTGGCGTGTATTCGATGCCAAGCGTCTTGATAGTACCTACGTAATTTATTTGTTCGTCGGCTCTATGTTCTAATCCCCGGCCGATGTTCATTATTCCCGATTTATTACGGTTTAATCTTGCTCCTGACGCCTCTTCATAGGTCTTTATATTTTGGAGCGCTTTCCGTAGTTCGTCACTTTCCGTGATAACGAAACTGACGTCGTCTGCATACGCTTGACATGTTATTTTGCGGCCGTGTATATGTAGCCCTGCGAGGTCCTGCGTCAGGGAGCATAGCAGAGGTTCAATTGCTATCGCAAACAAAATCAGGGACATTGGGCATCCCTGGCGTACTGAGCTCATAATTCTGACCGGTCTGCTTAATTGGCCGTTGACACATATTCGAGAGGTGGAACTCTTTAGTAGGTTTTTGGCTGTAGTGATAATTTTTTGTGGAATGTTCATTGCTTCCATGGTCCGAAAAAGATATGAATGGTTAACTCTATCAAAGGCTTTTTCAAAATCAAGAGATACTATCGCACCTGGAATGTCCAGAGCTTCTGCTGTTGCAATAATATCTCTGTATTCACACAATGACTGGTAAATGGTTCTATTTTTCCCAACACTCGTTTGATATTTCCCGGTAATGGTTGTTATAACCGAAGTTAATCTTTGCGTCAAGATGCGCGTGAAGATTTTGTAGTCGGTATTGAGTAGTGTTATTGGACGCAGGTTGTTGACGGTCTTCCCTCCTGGCGTTTTAGGGACTAACACCACTATACCTTCACAAAATTCTAGTAACATGTCACTACCGGCGTTCAGAATTTCATTACATATAAGCGTCAGTTTGCTGATTAGCTGTTGTTCAAACGTATGATAAAATTCTGCTGGTAATCCGTCAGGACCAGGGGACTTATTCTTCGCGCTTCTTCGAATGGCGTCTGCCACTTCCTCTTCTGTTACATCTACTGACAGGTTTGCCGCTTCTTCCGGATTTAACTTCGAGGTTAGCCTTGCGATGACGGCTTGTTGCGCCACTTCATTCACTGGTTTGTCAGTTAAAAGTGTCGTAAAATATTTATAGATTTCTTCTCGTATGTCATGTTGTGTTGTCAAAATGTTCCCGTCTACTGATTTCAATTCTGTTAAAATTTTTCGGTTTGTTCTTTTCCGTTCTTGTATTATATGATACATGGATGTTGTTTCTCGTTGAACTGTATTTTGTAGTCGTGTTCTTACTATGCAGCCTTCTAACTGCTTTCGCTTGAGGCTTAAAATTGTGGCCTTTATTCTTTTGATCTGTGTATAATTTTCTATGATGGTAGCATCTTGTTTGTATAGATCTCTGAGGCACTGATAATAAAATTCTATGGTATTCTTTGTCCAAACACCTTTCTCCCAAGAGTAATGTTTCATGGCCTTTACTAACGCGGGTTTTGCGCATTTCACCCACCACTTAAGGGCTGAGTCGTACTTTGGAAACTTTCTCTCGCATTCTCTCCACGTATTCTGGAAGGTATCTTGGCATCCTGGATCTGTCAGATGTGTGACGTTCAGTTTCCATTGTCCTTTTGCTCTGTACGTTCCTTGTTTTTGTAGATTAACGGTGCATATGTAGGCCACATGATCGGAAAATATATTCGGCCATAGTTCTGCTTGCAGAACGTGATGCTGTAAATTCGGCGTGACGTAAATTCTATCAATACGGCTAGCGGAATGGTTGGTGATGTGGGTAAAACCGGCCTTATCACCATGTTTGAGTTCCCATGTATCTATTAATTTGACCTCTCTGATGATATTCGCAAGTTCGATACAGTTATTGAAATTTGGTATCTGATCTTTAGAGTTGATGACACAGTTAAAGTAGCCTGCAAATATGATTTGTTCGGGACGGCGCATGAAAAGTGGCACTATTTCTTCTTTAAAAAATTCCGCTCTCTGGTGTTTTTTCCCCGTTCCGGAAGGAGCGTAAATATTAATGATCCTGGTATTATTTACTGTGCAAGCTATGCCCCTGCTGTTCGTGAGCCTCTCGACGTTTGTTGTCAGGATACCTTCTTTTGTCATGATCGCTGTCCCGAGTTCACTGCCGTAACCAGGATTAATTAAGGTGTTGTATCCTGTTATACGTTCCAGGTTAATGTCTGTTACTTCCTGTAATAGCGCAATGTCTATATCTGCGGCGTACAAGAAGTCTTGAAGGTTTTTTAATTTAAATGTGCAGCTTATTTTATTAATATTAACGGTAGCAATCCGATACGCTTGCAAAGATGTCACATGTGCAGGCATACTTGATGTCATGCTTCCTCTTAACTGTTGTTAAAGACACATGACTTAAAAGTATTCTGGATCATCGTCTATTCCACCCGATGTAGCAGCAGTGTTTTGCTGATGTTCAGGTTTGCCTCTACAAACATCAGACGACGCCGCTGCTGTGTTTTCCTGAGACTCTGGCATCTCTTCCTCTCGAGTGTCCTCAACTGTGTCATCTGACCATGCTTTTGGGTTCGTATTTCCCCTGTCTTTTCCATGTTCAAGATTTCCTTCCTGATAGGTTGTTGTATGTTCTTTCGACGTTATTTGCATTTGGTCAGAATCGGATTCCTGTGCTCGGGTTTTCTTTTGCGCTGGAAGGTTTCCCGGAGGGATTTGTGGTGTCCCTTCCGTTAGTGTTTTGCGAATCTGCACGGCTTTCTCGCGCATTATTCGTGCATTTTCTTCGGCACTTTCGCGTGCAATACGGCGTTTTTTATGTTTCTTTGGAGATTTCGTAGACTCATGGTCAGTTAATTCGTTTGTTTCAGTTGGTAATGACGGTGATGTCAGGTCTACTTTTACTATTTGTTCCATACTTGGCTCGTTATTGCTGTTTTCACATACGGCTGTCTGTTTACCTTCTTCCGCAGCCTGGGCAGTAGAAGGAAGGGAATCTTGTGTGCTCGTGTCCATTGCTGTTTCCTGTTCGTTCAGATCGTTGTAGGCCTCCAGAGCTGCGTCTAGGTTTTGTTGTGGGGCAATGTTTCCTCGCGCGGCGGCTACGTAGCTAATAGGCAACGCAGACATGACGCCAGGTCTGTCTTGCTCGCCGGTCGGTATCTGCGTCACGCGCCGTTGTAAACACTGCGCGCGAACGTGTTCTGTCGAACCACATCCAGAGCAAGTGCGTGGTTGCCCGTCGTAAATTACGATCGCTCTATAGCCACAAACTGTAATGTAAGACGGTATGTGCTTCATCATATCTATTTTTACTTGCCTGACACCATTTAAAACCAGGAAGATGTGAGAGTCTGACCATCGTTCCGCGATGTTACTTATGACTGTGCCGTATTCCCTGAGTTGTTCGTTAATTGCTTCAGAAGAAATTTCGAAAGGCAGTTCGAAGATACGTACAGTTTTAATACCCATGCCAGCTCGTGATACCGTAACGTCTCCAATATTGCCGTCTGAATGTTTAAATTGTAAACGTCCTCCACAGGATTCAAATATTTTCTTGCATTTTTCTGGGCTTATCAATTTTAAATACACTGTACTGCTGACAATCGATAAGTGTATTCCTATCAGTTCGTCGATAGTAATCTTCATAACATCTCTAACAAACAATTCCACTTCAAATGATTTTGGTCTACTAAATTTCGGGTCGAAACTCAGTCTTAGCGTGTCTTTTCGTTGTGGTCGATCCATTATGCTCGTGTGCAAGACATTCTAGGAGGTAAATATGAACGCTAAAAGCGCGCACTCACCGTGTAACTCCGCTCGGCTGCCAAATAGCGAGGACGTAAACAAGACGTCCGCACGGCACGGCTGCCCGGCGAACACTGGTGGAGCGCTTGCCCGCGAAAGGCAAAGGTCCCAGGTTCGAGTCCCGGTTCCGGCACACAATTTTAATCTGCCAGGAAGTTTCATATCAGCGCACACTCCGCTGCAGAGTGAAAGTTTCATTCTGGAAACATCCCTTAGGCTGTGGCTAAGCCATGTCTCCACCATATCCTTTCTTCCAGGAGTGCCAGTCTTGCGTGTTTGCGAGAGAGCTGTGAGTTTTTTTCCGCCTAGCGGGACGGACGTGTGGCGGCCCCGGACGAACGCCTCGCTGTCAACAAGGCTGTTTACGTGCGCTCCAGGTTAGTCTCTGCTGCCAGCGCGCTAACACTATACTATTTGCTTTGTGATTTGAAAGACAACATGAGTACTCAAACTTATCAAAGAAAAGACACAGTGAAATTCATATTTGACCGAAGTTTCATTCGTCCTAAAGCTATGGAGGTTAGAACGTGGCTTTCTGAAAAAGTGATGATAAATCCAGATGATGTTGTAGGTGTACATTTGTCGATTGTGAGTCCTGCTGCTTATGTAAAGCTCTCGAGCTGTGATTTATGTGCGTCAATTGTCGAAAAATGTGGAGGAACAATGAAGTTTCATCATTCTAACGGCGCAATTAGTGACGTTATCGTATCATTTGCTGGTATGGGAATACGGACCGTTCGTGTATTCGAACTTCCTTTCGAGATACCGGCTGCTGAAATAAACAGAGTCCTTCAGGCGTATGGTAGAATAATATCAAATGTTGAGGAAAAGTGGTCTGAACCACACATGTTTCCGGTTTTGAATGGTGTCCGCCAGATTAAAATAGAGCTGCAGAGACACATTCCATCTTTCGTAAACATTTGTGGGTATAGGGCCCTCGTTATCTATGACGGTCAGCCAAGGACATGCGCGCTGTGTAACTCCACTGAGCACATTCGTGCTGAATGCAGTAGGCGGAGAGTCCCGCAATTATCAAATGCCGAGGGTACCACTACAGGGCCTGTAGTACAGATGAAGTTAACATACGCTGCTACCGCTTCGCAAAGAAGACCGATGGCTCAGGAACTAGTAGAACAGGGAGACTCATCCGTGGTCCAGGACAGTAGCTCAAGCAACATGGATGTGTGCGATGCTGTGCAGAATCAAACAGTTCCCCCACAGGTCGCAAATAAAGTAAATGTAGAACATCATAACGAAAACGAAACTGTTTTCGAAGCAGGTCTATCCACACTCCCGGTAAATGAACCGAATGTTTCCCCTGTTTCTTCTACACAGGTGAAACCTGCAAGCGATAATTTTGGAACATCTGCCCTTCAGTCCACAGTAATTTCCATTCATGAAAAAGAAGGATTAGGAAATGGGGGACACTCAGAAGTTCCAGAGTGTCATTTGAATGACGAAGAACATGATGACAGTAATGCGAACAGCAGCACCATTGACAACCAAATAGCGGACGACAGATGTGACGCCCCATCACGTGCTCAAGAGATTAGTACACAAATGGCACAGTGTGCCACAACCGAATTCAGTGATTATACCGAATTAAAGGAAAATCCTCTGGCAGTGGTTTCATCACCGGATTCTTCCGAAAAGTCGCCAGATACATCTCCAGAGCGGTCCAGGTCGCCCAGGAAATCTCGGAAACGCAACAAAAAGCGGAGACTGGCTCATCAAAATGCAGAAACCTTGGCTCCTCCGTTAAGGGAGAGGCTACGTACCATCAGAGCAAACGCAAAGGCGGGTGAGGGAGATTCACTGGAGAGAATCGACGACAGACTGAACGTGGATACCAGAGTACTCGAAGACGCCGACGCGACCAGACAAGGACCAACAGGAACGGACAATTCATCCTTTACTCTAGATACTCGTTCTCCCGCATGTCTCTCTTGGGCAGACGACAGGGAACAAGATGATTTCCTTGCGGAAGCAATAAATGAAAAGACCAATTAAAATAGTACAAAGATGGAAGTATGTGACAATTTCAGAGACAAGAGAAACCGGAATAGCAGTACTCCTAGAATATAGCCAGATTGTCACAACCGATACTTAAAATGCAGCAAACTTATCACATTACGACCTTAAATGTGAACCGGATCCGAAGTAATACCAAAATCGCTGCCCTTAAAGACTTCCTTTACCAATCGGATACAGATGTTGCGTTATTACAGGAAGTACTTTTTACCCGCTTAGACATCGCGGGATACAAAGAAATTTTAAATGTAGCCCCAGAAAGATCATGTGGCACCGCCGTACTAGTCAAGGATGGAATCGAGGTCACCGATACCTGCTTTTTAGACTCCGGGAGAGGCATAAGGTGCAAGATTTTAAATATTACTGTCATCAATGTATACTTACCATCCGGAACCAATGCTCGCCAGGATAGGATCAATTTCTTAAAAAATGATATCGTATTTTTCCTGAAAGACAATCCTGCCGAAGTTATCATTGGCGGAGATTGGAACTGTGTCATAAACAGAAAGGATCAACAACCGAATTTCAATGTCTCCAAAGAACTAATGAGCCTCGTGGAGAATTTGCAGTGGAAGGACGTATGGGAATTAAAACACCCAACGTCTGTCAAATTTACGTACTTCAGCAACAAAGCGAAAAGCAGGATTGATCGGATATATGTTTCATCAAATTTTGGGACTAGTATCAGTGCAGTCGAAGTAATACCCACCACATTTTCCAATCATCTAGCGGTGAGGTGTAGCATCGGACTCACGAAGCAGAAGACATACTGGGGCCGGCCTTTATGGAAACTAAACATTGACATGCTTCCCGAAACTGCTTTAGCTGAGCAAATAGACGAAGCTTGGCAGACGTCTTTAAGACAAATTCGCAAATATCGGTCCACTATAGATTGGTGGACGCTTTGTGCAAAACGGAAACTAAGATCAACTCTAATGTCATACGGACGCGAAAGAGCTAGGTGGTTTAGAGGCACTGTAGAATTTCATTACTCTTGTTTGAGGGATCTCTATGAAATGCCAATGTCAGAGGCAGTCAGAATCAACATCAATAAAGTAAAGGCTACCCTGATCAGTCTCAAAAGGAAACAAATGGAAAGACTTCGAATAAAATCGTGTGTGCGAACTACGGTGGAAGAAGAAACTGCATCGCTTTACCACCTAATTCAACACGAAAAGAATAGAAGGAGAACTTTTATAGAGAAACTCCGCACTGAAGACCATGCGATTTTAGAGCAACAAAAAGATATTTTAAACGAGGCTCACCGATTTTACAACTTGTTATACAGTGAAGACCACTATACTCCGTCCGACGCAACAGAATTATTCAGAGACAGTGGCATCGAGAACAGCGTAACTGAGGAACAAAATAGATGTCTCAAAAGTGAAATAACGTGCGACGAGGTTCTAGACATACTCAAAACTGCACCTGTCAAAAAATCGCCAGGCCCAGATGGTTTACCCTTAGAGTTTTATCTAACTTATTGGCACATCATAGGCAACAAATTCACAGATGTCATTAATGATGCATTAAATGGAGCGCATGTTCCTGACGAAATGAAAGAGAGCGTTACTGTACTATTGCCTAAAGGAAGGAACAGAGAAGTAAAAGAACTGACACAAATGAGGCCAATTTGTTTAATGAACTCTGATTACAAAATCATAGCTAGGGTAATGAAAGAAAGACTTCGACCTGTCCTGGATAAAATAATTGGACAACATCAAACATGTCTTCCTGGTAGGAGTATTTTTAAGACTGTGTCCGAGTACAGGGACATCATCGGGATTTTTTCTACAACCTTGGCCAGAGCAGGCATAGCTTTTATAGATTTTTCGAAAGCCTTCGACAGGGTGAACCACGAATATTTATTCCAAACAATGAAATACATGGGTTTTCAAGAAAATTACTTGGTTGTTTTACGAAATATTTTGAAAGGAATAAAAACAAAAATTTTAATTAATGGCCATTATAGCAGACCAATAGAGATAAAAAATGGCGTCCCTCAAGGCAGTCCGTTGTCAATGCTATTATACATTGTTGCACTGGAACCCTTATTACGACGGCTTAACAATGAGCTAGAGGGTATAACTATATTAGGCGAAAGTCGTGCAACTAATGCTTACGCTGATGATGTTGGCGTACTTGTAAGAAGTTCAGAGGATGTAGAAATACTGACGGAACTCGTTCGGCTCTACTGCAGTGCTACAGGAGCCAAAATAAATGAGACAAAGAGCTCGTTCTTAAATCTTAACGGATTTACAAATGTTAGACTAGAGTGGGCGCCATCAGTGGACCATCACACAACCTTAGGTATCACATTTTACAGAGATCCTTTAAAGACCATAACTATAAATTGGAGGAAGACATCAGCAAATATTCGAGGTGCACTAATACTAAACCGAATTAGACATTTAAACCTGATTCAGAAAATTAAAATCATAAACTGTGCTGTTCTCTCGAAGGCAATATACGTGGGACAAATATTCCCCATAACTATAGACATTTCGAAAAATATCATGACTACACTTTGCCGATATATTTGGCAAGGTGAGATCTTTAGGGTGGCCGTCACTACGATAACACTGAAGCCTGAAGATGGAGGCCTAGGACTCACTGACATCCGTCGTAAGGCTACAGCACTTTTCATTAAACGAACTCTTCAGATTATAGAAGCTTATCCAAACAGTGTCACATCCGGCCTATTTAATGCCGTAAAACCCGAAAGCTTGCAACCACCTGTCAATATAAATAGGATACATTATAAGTTGAAGCACATTCGGTGCTTCTACCAAGAGACAAGTTACCTGCATAGTATCATGGAAGATAAACGTAATCGAAACTGCAAGTACATAATGGACCATCTTAAAACGAATGAAAATCGAAATAAAATGGAACAAATGAATCCAAATCAAAATTGGAAGTCCATTTGGAAAAACATTCATAATAAACTATTGCCTTCAGATGTGCAGACAGCATGGTATAAGGTCGTAAACAATATCATCTGTACAAATGACAGACTGTGTAATATTGGGAAAACCAATACCAACGTCTGTCAGAAATGTCCAGCAGCAGACACCATAAAACACCGTTTTGTCTGTGGAGGAAACAAAAATATTTGGGATGATGTAAAGAAACAGATTGCCTTTATAAATGGCACCGATGGTAGAGAAATCACAATAAATGATATACTTATACCACAAAATGTCTCTTCTCCCGAACAGAAGAATAATGCTATTGTATGGCTGACTGGCCATTACATAAATTATGTAATTCACAACAGAGGCGACGCTAATATTCTGGAATATGAACAGTATTTACATACAGAATATTACAAAGAACGTAAGAGGAAAAGCCATCAAAAACGCTTTGGAAATAGATTAAAAGCATTGTTTGAGAGACAGGGTGTGGGATAAGGTAAAATAATGAATGCATGCTAAAGTAGGGGACAGCTGCTGAGGGTGAAGTACGGTGGGGACTTCGTGGGCCCCGCGGCCGCTACGGTAGCCGTGAAGGCCTCAGCAGAACCCTGAAACGGCAATGCTGCTACTGAACATCGTGACATAAACACATGACGAGCAACTCAATATGTCGACAAAATGTCGGATCAAGTATCAGGCTCAGGAAAATACATTAAGATTGAAAGATAAAATATTTGGAAATTAGATATCGGTAGAAATTACTACATTGACATTTGAGGAACTTCTTTTTTTTTATGAATCAAAAGTTGAGAAATTTTGTTTTGTTCCGTTAGCCATTGAAGAGGCATTTCTTTATTTAAGATACATATTTGGTAACAAATCATAGCAAAGAAGCTAGCCGAAGAAGGCAAAAAAGGTGAGAGCATGGATGGGCTGTAAGGGGAGAAGGGAGGCCCAATAAAAAAAAAAAAAAAAAAAAAAAAAAAAAAAAAAAAAAACAAAAAAAAACAATAAAAAAAAATAAAAAAATAAAAAAAGTCGGTAGAGCGCTTGCCCGCGAAAGGCAAAGGTCCCAGGTTCGAGTCCCGGTTCCGGCACACAATTTTAATCTGCCAGGAAGTTTCATATCAGCGCACACTCCGCTGCAGAGTGAAAGTTTCATTCTGGAAACATCCCTTAGGCTGTGGCTAAGCCATGTCTCCACCATATCCTTTCTTCCAGGAGTGCTAGTCTTGCGTGTTTGCGAGAGAGCTTCTGTGAAGTTTGGAAAGTAGGAGGCGAGGTACTGGTGGAAGTAAAGTTGTGAGGCGGCATCGTGAGTCGTGTCGGGGTAGCTCAGTCGGTAGAGCGCTTGCCCGCGAAAGGCAAAGGTCCCAGGTTCGAGTCCCGGTTCCGGCACACAATTTTAATCTGCCAGGAAGTTTCATATCAGCGCACACTCCGCTGCAGAGTGAAAGTTTCATTCTGGAAACATCCCTTAGGCTGTGGCTAAGCCATGTCTCCACCATATCCTTTCTTCCAGGAGTGCTAGTCTTGCGTGTTTGCGAGAGAGCTTCTGTGAAGTTTGGAAAGTAGGAGGCGAGGTACTGGTGGAAGTAAAGTTGTGAGGCGGCATCGTGAGTCGTGTCGGGGTAGCTCAGTCGGTAGAGCGCTTGCCCGCGAAAGGCAAAGGTCCCAGGTTCGAGTCCCGGTTCCGGCACACAATTTTAATCTGCCAGGAAGTTTCATATCAGCGCACACTCCGCTGCAGAGTGAAAGTTTCATTCTGGAAACATCCCTTAGGCTGTGGCTAAGCCATGTCACCACCATATCCTTTCTTCCAGGAGTGCCAGTCTTGCGTGTTTGCGAGAGAGCTTCTGTGAAGTTTGGAAAGTAGGAGGCGAGGTACTGGTGGAAGTAAAGTTGTGAGGCGGCATCGTGAGTCGTGTCGGGGTAGCTCAGTCGGTAGAGCGCTTGCCCGCGAAAGGCAAAGGTCCCAGGTTCGAGTCCCGGTTCCGGCACACAATTTTAATCTGCCAGGAAGTTTCATATCAGCGCACTCTCCGCTGCAGAGTGAAAGTTTCATTCTGGAAACATCCCTTAGGCTGTGGCTAAGCCATGTCTCCACCATATCCTTTCTTCCAGGAGTGCTAGTCTTGCGTGTTTGCAAGAGAGCTTCTGTGAAGTTTGGAAAGTAGGAGGCGAGGTACTGGTGGAAGTAAAGTTGTGAGGCGGCATCGTGAGTCGTGTCGGGGTAGCTCAGTCGGTAGAGCGCTTGCCCGCGAAAGGCAAAGGTCCCAGGTTCGAGTCCCGGTTCCGGCACACAATTTTAATCTGCCAGGAAATTTCATATTAGCGCACACTCCGCTGCAGAGTGAAAGTTTCATTCTGGAAACATCCCTTAGGCTGTGGCTAAGCCATGTCTCCACCATATCCTTTCTTCCAGGAGTGCTAGTCTTGCGTGTTTGCGAGAGAGCTTCTGTGAAGTTTGGAAAGTAGGAGGCGAGGTACTGGTGGAAGTAAAGTTGTGAGGCGGCATCGTGAGTCGTGTCGGGGTAGCTCAGTCGGTAGAGCGCTTGCCCGCGAAAGGCAAAGGTCCCAGGTTCGAGTCCCGGTTCCGGCACACAATTTAATCTGCCAGGAAGTTTCATATCAGCGCACACTCCGCTGCAGAGTGAAAGTTTCATTCTGGAAACATCCCTTAGGCTGTGTCTAAGCCATGTCTCCACCATATTCTTTCTTCCAGGAGTGCTAGTCTTGCGTGTTTGCGAGAGAGCTTCTGTGAAGTTTGGAAAGTAGGAGGCGAGGTACTGGTGGAAGTAAAGTTGTGAGGCGGCATCGTGAGTCGTGTCGGGGTAGCTCAGTCGGTAGAGCGCTTGCCCGCGAAAGGCAAAGGTCCCAGGTTCGAGTCCCGGTTCCGGCACACAATTTTAATCTGCCAGGAAGTTTCATATCAGCGCACACTCCGCTGCAGAGTGAAAGTTTCATTCTGGAAACATCCCTTAGGCTGTGGCTAAGCCATGTCTCCACCATATCCTTTCTTCCAGGAGTGCTAGTCTTGCGTGTTTGCGAGAGAGCTTCTGTGAAGTTTGGAAAGTAGGAGGCGAGGTACTGGTGGAAGTAAAGTTGTGAGGCGGCATCGTGAGTCGTGTCGGGGTAGCTCAGTCGGTAGAGCGCTTGCCCGCGAAAGGCAAAGGTCCCAGGTTCGAGTCCCGGTTCCGGCACACAATTTTAATCTGCCAGGAAGTTTCATATCAGCGCACTCTCCGCTGCAGAGTGAAAGTTTCATTCTGGAAACATCCCTTAGGCTGTGGCTAAGCCATGTCTCCACCATATCCTTTCTTCCAGGAGTGCTAGTCTTGCGTGTTTGCAAGAGAGCTTCTGTGAAGTTTGGAAAGTAGGAGGCGAGGTACTGGTGGAAGTAAAGTTGTGAGGCGGCATCGTGAGTCGTGTCGGGGTAGCTCAGTCGGTCATTCGCGGCCGCACCGCCTCAGCGGTCTGACTTGCGGCTAGAGCGAGCTAGCCGGCGCCGCCGGCTTTGTTTACTTTTGCGCGCGTGTGATTACCGATTTCGTAGCAATGGAATCTCAAATAAGAAAGTGTACGTTAAAATTTAGTTTCAGTTTTGAAATAGACCGTCCGAAAATCTACGAGTTTGATGACTGGTTCTTCGGAACGTTTAATGTACCGGAAGAAGACGTGTTCGGCATGGCGTACGACTTCATCAGTAACGTATACACCGTGAAGCTGAAAGACGATGAATGCTGCCGGAAGATCATGGAGAAGACCAATGGGACAGCTGAGTACAAGACAACCAAAGGCCAGGTGAGCAAAGTGACAATTACATATGCGGGACTGGGTCTTAGAACCGTGAAAGTGCACTTGTTGCCTTTTGAATTAGATCTGGGCTATGTAAAAGATGCTCTTTCCACTTACGGTACCGTATACGCTGTCACAGCCGACCGGTGGAGCGGAAATTTGCATTATAAGGTAGACAATGGTGTGAGGTCCGTCAAAATTGACTTAGAAAAGCATATACCGTCCTTCATAAATGTATGTGGCTTCCGAGCCCTCGTTGTGTATGAGGGGCAACCTCGCACCTGTTCTTCCTGTAACTTAGCTGGCCATTACAGAGCACAATGTCCGCGCAGGCGTCCCGTGCAATTACCTGTAGAGGTGGACGCGGCAGGCAGACAGCGAGCCCAGTACGCAACAGTCGCGAGCCGCTTGTTTACACGTCCTGATGCCGTCACAGCCCCGCCGGATGACGTAGTGCTCGCCCTGGCAGCGGCAGCGTCTGAGGTACCGCAAGCGGGCGCCAAGCCCGTCAGCTCTGACGTGGAGATGTCTGACGCTCCCTCAGTTAAAGAACCAAACCCAACATCGAATGTCGGTTGTGAAACGATTTCTGCTCCTAGTACACCAGACACACTTCCAAACATGACAGAAGTTACTAGACCACAAGAAAGTGCACACGGGGTACCGTCGAAAGCTACTAGCACCAATTCTGAAGTACCTACACCTGCTTCCTTAACACAAGCTCAAAGTACCGAAGACAGTAGTCCGCAAATAAAGCAAAACACAACGGAGAATGTGGCGGACCCTTCGGGGGCGACTGAAGTACAGTCGATTGCCCCTGAGCGAGCAGTTCCCGCCTCAAAAAAATCCAAAAAGTCTCCGTCTGGGTCCAACAAACAAGATAAAGGACAAACCTCGCCGGACAAAAAGAAAGTACGCGTAGCTCGTGAAGGTGCTTCAGAAACTGCCGAACACCTCCGACCGGTAGCACAAAAGGTTGCCGCAAAACTAAAAACCAGACCACCTGACGAAACCGATATACCCAGCGCCACTGCCGTGGCGACCACGGAGCCTGACGGCAGTACACGACATACTCTAGTCGATCCATGGTGGCAGGATGTGGAAATGGAATCGAACGAGGGCCAAATAAGTCTCAAATAGTGCGTGCTGCGTGTGTGCGTGTCCTTGATATAGTAGTTATACGTTTGTGACTACCCCCCCCCCCCTACAAATGAGCGATACCTTCACCTACAATATAACAACTGTCAACATTAATAAGATTCAGAGTGAGATAAAATTCAGAGCGCTCACAGACTTCCTATATAGCAGCAACGTAGATATCGCGCTACTGCAGGAGGTCAACGTAGAACCAAATGTGGTGGGATTTGTCACGATAGCGAATATCAGTGTCGAACATCATACCGGAACGGCAATCCTGCTACGTGACGGCATTTCTTATACCAAAATCGTGCGGCTCACGAACGGCCGAGGCATATCGTGTGAGATTAATGGCGTTCAAATAATAAACCTGTATGCGCCGTCAGGCAACAACCGCCGGCAAGAACGTGCCTCCTTTTATAAAAATGATGTGCCATTCTTAATTAATGACAATGCCGCGAACTGTGTTGTAGGGGGAGATTTTAATTGCGTCGTCTCAGCCAAGGATCAGACGCCACACTTCAATAACTGTCTAGAACTGGACCACCTAATCCAAGGGATGAAACTGATAGATACATGGGAAAAAATACACGGCGACCGCATTGCGTACACCTATATCGCCAACAATTCAGCCAGTCGAATCGACCGCATTTATGTCTCTGAAGACCTAGGGCAACAAGTAGTTAATAGTGACATCGCTCCCGTAGGCTTTTCGGACCACAGTGTCCACCAATGCTTCATGAATCTCCACCGCCCCCAGGTATTTCGTGGGAGAGGATACTGGAAGCTGAACACCAGCCTATTAAAAGATAAACAGCTAGAAGAAGAAATCCGGCGGGTATTTACACAAGCGAAACGATCCCAACCTCATTATCGATCGGTCATAGACTGGTGGACACAAAAAGCGAAACCTAAACTTAGATCAACAGTTAAAAGTTACGCATACCAGAAATCCTATTGGTATAAAGAGACAATAGAATTTTATTTCTCAGGCCTTCGACAGCTATATCACGCCACCGATTTGCCTCCCAACGCTGCTTATAGGCGCATCAAAAAGTACAAGGCGAAGATTACCAACTTGTATCGCGAACGAATGGAGGGAGCCATAATACGTTCACAGCCGAAGGATATCGCATCAGAGGAATCAGCGTCGTTGTTCCACTCATTACGTACACTTCGGCGGCAAAAATCTAAACTCATTGAAGGGGTTGAAGACGGCGCAGGGACCATAATCACAAGACAGCGGGATATTATGTCACAGATACGTAGCTACTATACAGACCTCTATGACGGACAAGATATTAACGTCGGACACTGCAATGACGTTATTGCTGGCATAGCACCTGTCATTTCACCAGAAGATAATCAAGCGCTTGAATCTCCATTTAGTGAGGACGACATCAAAGAGGCGGTCTTTAGTGCCGCAAACAGAAAGTCACCCGGACCCGACGGCCTAAGCGCAGAATTCTATCAACAATACTGGCACATCTTGGGCTCTACATTGACTCAATTCGCCAACGAAATGTGGCAGCAGGCCTCTATACCAGACGAACTGAAGGAAGGACTTATTGTCCCTTTACCAAAACAAGGCAACAGCAGAAAAGTTAGTGAACTACGGCCTATAACATTATTAAATGCGGATTTCAAAATCATAACGAGAGCGATTAAGCAACGAGTGCAACCCTTACTGAGCAAAATACTCGGGAAACACCAATTTGGTGGGGTACCAGGACGCAGCGTCATAACGGCCGCCTGCGAACTTCGGGACGTCATATGCACGTTTGCACACAACAATGAACCCGGCGCTCTGCTCTTCCTCGATTTTGAAAAGGCGTATGACCGCATAAGCCACGACTACCTGTTCCAGGTAATGGAAAAGATGGGGTTTGGACGACGTTTCCTCTGCCTACTGAGACACTGTATTTACAACGCCTCATCTCGCGTGCTCATTAATGGCCACCTGACTGACGCAATACCGATCAGACGATCAATTCGGCAAGGTTGTCCATTATCAATGGCGTTATACGCCATAGCAGTTGAACCTTTGCTCGTGACCATAACACGCACATCAACTGGAATCACCATAGGAACTGAGAAGATCACTTGCGTTGCGTACGCTGACGACGTTTGTTTAGCGGTGACATCTCTGGAAGATCTTTCGAAAGTAAGGAATCTCATCAGCAACTTCACTACGGCCACTGGCGCTAAGTTGAACACGAAGAAGACTACGCTGCTTCACATAGGAAGAGGCATTGGCGACACGACCCATCTAGACTGGTGTGCAACTAGAGTGCACCACAAAACACTCGGCGTCCGCTGGTGTGCAAAACCAGACGACATGGCAACCAAAAACTGGACGGACATATTGCATAAAATTAGAGCAACAATATGCATCTACTCTGATAGAGACTTAGACATTTTGCAAAAGGTGCACACCGTAAGGATATCTATAGCAAGTAGAATGTACTACATGGCTCAAATTTTACCTGTCTCTCATCAACTTGCGGACTCCATACAGAAAGCATTCAGTTGGTACGTCCTACGAGGCCAACTTTTCAAAGTGAGCTTTGACACATTGACATTACCGACTAGCCGAGGGGGACTTGGGCTAATCAGTGCCAAGCATAAATGTCGAACATTATTAATTAACCGGATCACTAAAACCGTCACCAATGAGCCATCAAGTTTAATTAAATTTTTAACGTTATATTGGATGCCACGCAGTATGATGCCGCCTATCCATGAAGCCGCGATACCAGTATCATTTCGTCACATCAGGATTTATTGCAGTGAAATCAGCTACCTAAGACATTCCGACAAAATCCAGCCGCCTTACACGAACAAGAAAATTTATGACTTCCTCACAACAGACAATAGAGACAATAGAGTCACTCAAAAATACCCGCATGCAAAGTGGAATACCATTTGGCGAAACATCCACAGTCCCTTTTTGCCATCACGCATTAGATCCATGTGGTATTTAATCACTAATGACAAGGTACCCACTAACGACAAGCTCAACAACATTCACCTGAGCCCAACACCTGCTTGTGCAATATGTGGTCTCGTGGACACGTTAATACACAGGTTTACCTGTGGTAATGCGAGACTTATAGTGGCACGTATGCGGGAAAGATTGGCCATTATAGACCGTACAGTGCCGCACACAATCGAGATTACGGAACTCATACGACCAGAAAAATTACGGTATCCCCGAAAGAAGAACAACGCGGCTCTTTGGGTCTTAGGACACACTGCCGCCTACGTCATCCTCAACCGCCAGGCGACAATTATAGATTACTGCTCATACATGGAATATGAGCACGCAAAGATATGTGGACACAGTGACTACAAAGAAAGATATGGTAACATGTTGAGAATCATGGTCCAGGCGTGAATGAAAATTAGTTTCCACAAGTTCATTTCATAAATGTTTTAACTTAAGAACACGGATCTTTCAGTGTATGACGCTACCAGAGTTATGAGAAGAAATACTCAAAAAAAAAAAAAAAAAAAAAAAAAAAGGGGGAAACCCCTCGGGAAACGGAGTACCACAAGAGAAAGAAACGGACAAAATTAACAACAAACTTCGAGAAGACGAACTCTGAGGGGGCGAGTACACTGAAATTGAACTGCAGAGAAAGGAGACTTGTGCATTATTTCCATTTTATTTCTATTTTTTTTATTCTAATTAATTTCTATTTCCGCTTATGCGCAAGAACGTACATTTAATTTAGTCTGAACAATATTTATGCTAACAGAAGCTACATTTCCTTATATACATATATACGGCAGCAAAGGGAAATAGCTGCAAAAATCTTCATTCCAGAAGCAGAACATATAAGAAAATTTTCAGTTTCATTATTGCTTGAAGAAGTGTTTTTTTTTTTACCACATTCCCATGAAATGGAAAACAAGAAAGGACTGACCAATAGAAACAAAAGCACGCCGAAGAAGGCGACATTTGGAGAGCGAAAGGAGGGGCTGTGAGGGGAGGTTGGAGGCCCTAGAAAAAAAAAAAGGTGACGGAGTGGTCAACGCGTCTGCCTAGTAAGCAGGAGATCCCGGGTTCGAATGCCGGCCGGGCACAAATTTTCATTCGCCACTGTTTGGTATTAAAAAAAAAAAAAAAAAAAAAAAAAAAAAAAAAAAAAAAAAGTCGGTAGAGCGCTTGCCCGCGAAAGGCAAAGGTCCCAGGTTCGAGTCCCGGTTCCGGCACACAATTTTTATCTGCCAGGAAGTTTCATATCAGCGCACACTCCGCTGCAGAGTTAAAGTTTCATTCTGGAAACATCCCTTAGGCTGTGGCTAAGCCATGTCTCCACCATATCCTTTCTTCCAGGAGTGCTAGTCTTGCGTGTTTGCGAGAGAGCTTCTGTGAAGTTTGGAAAGTAGGAGGCGAGGTACTGGTGGAAGTAAAGTTGTGAGGCGGCATCGTGAGTCGTGTCGGGGTAGCTCAGTCGGTAGAGCGCTTGCCCGCGAAAGGCAAAGGTCCCAGGTTCGAGTCCCGGGTCCGGCACACAATTTTAATCTGCCAGGAAGTTTCATATCAGCGCACACTCCGCTGCAGAGTTAAAGTTTCATTCTGGAAACATCCCTTAGGCTGTGGCTAAGCCATGTCACCACCATATCCTTTCTTCCAGGAGTGCTAGTCTTGCGTGTTTGCGAGAGAGCTTCTGTGAAGTTTGGAAAGTAGGAGGCGAGGTACTGGTGGAAGTAAAGTTGTGAGGCGGCATCGTGAGTCGTGTCGTGGTAGCTCAGTCGGTAGAGCGCTTGCCCGCGAAAGGCAAAGGTCCCAGGTTCGAGTCCCGGTTCCGGCACACAATTTTAATCTGCCAGGAAGTTTCATATCAGCGCACACTCCGCTGCAGAGTGAAAGTTTCATTCTGGAAACATCCCTTAGGCTGTGGCTAAGCCATGTCTCCACCATATCCTTTCTTCCAGGAGTGCTAGTCTTGCGTGTTTGCGAGAGAGCTTCTGTGAAGTTTGGAAAGTAGGAGGCGAGGTACTGGTGGAAGTAAAGTTGTGAGGCGGCATCGTGAGTCGTGTCGGGGTAGCTCAGTCGGTAGAGCGCTTGCCCGCGAAAGGCAAAGGTCCCAGGTTCGAGTCCCGGTTCCGGCACACAATTTTAATCTGCCAGGAAGTTTCATATCAGCGCACACTCCGCTGCAGAGTGAAAGTTTCATTCTGGAAACATCCCTTAGGCTGTGGCTAAGCCATGTCTCCACCATATCCTTTCTTCCAGGAGTGCTAGTCTTGCGTGTTTGCGAGAGAGCTTCTGTGAAGTTTGGAAAGTAGGAGGCGAGGTACTGGTGGAAGTAAAGTTGTGAGGCGGCATCGTGAGTCGTGTCGGGGTAGCTCAGTCGGTAGAGCGCTTGCCCGCGAAAGGCAAAGGTCCCAGGTTCGAGTCCCGGTTCCGGCACACAATTTTAATCTGCCAGGAAGTTTCATATCAGCGCACACTCCGCTGCAGAGTTAAAGTTTCATTCTGGAAACATCCCTTAGGCTGTGGCTAAGCCATGTCACCACCATATCCTTTCTTCCAGGAGTGCTAGTCTTGCGTGTTTGCGAGAGAGCTTCTGTGAAGTTTGGAAAGTAGGAGGCGAGGTACTGGTGGAAGTAAAGTTGTGAGGCGGCATCGTGAGTCGTGTCGGGGTAGCTCAGTCGGTAGAGCGCTTGCCCGCGAAAGGCAAAGGTCCCAGGTTCGAGTCCCGGTTCCGGCACACAATTTTAATCTGCCAGGAAGTTTCATATCAGCGCACACTCCGCTGCAGAGTGAAAGTTTCATTCTGGAAACATCCCTTAGGCTGTGGCTAAGCCATGTCTCCACCATATCCTTTCTTCCAGGAGTGCTAGTCTTGCGTGTTTGCGAGAGAGCTTCTGTGAAGTTTGGAAAGTAGGAGGCGAGGTACTGGTGGAAGTAAAGTTGTGAGGCGGCATCGTGAGTCGTGTCGGGGTAGCTCAGTCGGTAGAGCGCTTGCCCGCGAAAGGCAAAGGTCCCAGGTTCGAGTCCCGGTTCCGGCACACAATTTTAATCTGCCAGGAAGTTTCATATCAGCGCACACTCCGCTGCAGAGTGAAAGTTTCATTCTGGAAACATCCCTTAGGCTGTGGCTAAGCCATGTCTCCACCATATCCTTTCTTCCAGGAGTGCTAGTCTTGCGTGTTTGCGAGAGAGCTTCTGTGAAGTTTGGAAAGTAGGAGGCGAGGTACTGGTGGAAGTAAAGTTGTGAGGCGGCATCGTGAGTCGTGTCGGGGTAGCTCAGTCGGTAGAGCGCTTGCCCGCGAAAGGCAAAGGTCCCAGGTTCGAGTCCCGGTTCCGGCACACAATTTTAATCTGCCAGGAAGTTTCATATCAGCGCACACTCCGCTGCAGAGTGAAAGTTTCATTCTGGAAACATCCCTTAGGCTGTGGCTAAGCCATGTCTCCACCATATCCTTTCTTCCAGGAGTGCTAGTCTTGCGTGTTTGCGAGAGAGCTTCTGTGAAGTTTGGAAAGTAGGAGGCGAGGTACTGGTGGAAGTAAAGTTGTGAGGCGGCATCGTGAGTCGTGTCGGGGTAGCTCAGTCGGTAGAACGCTTGCCCGCGAAAGGCAAAGGTCCCAGGTTCGAGTCCCGGTTCCGGCACACAATTTTAATCTGCCAGGAAGTTTCATATCAGCGCACTCTCCGCTGCAGAGTGAAAGTTTCATTCTGGAAACATCCCTTAGGCTGTGGCTAAGCCAAGTCTCCACCATATCCTTTCTTCCAGGAGTGCTAGTCTTGCGTGTTTGCAAGAGAGCTTCTGTGAAGTTTGGAAAGTAGGAGGCGAGGTACTGGTGGAAGTAAAGTTGTGAGGCGGCATCGTGAGTCGTGTCGGGGTAGCTCAGTCGGTAGAGCGCTTGCCCGCGAAAGGCAAAGGTCCCAGGTTCGAGTCCCGGTTCCGGCACACAATTTTTATCTGCCAGGAAGTTTCATATCAGCGCACACTCCGCTGCAGAGTGAAAGTTTCATTCTGGAAACATCCCTTAGGCTGTGGCTAAGCCATGTCTCCACCATATCCTTTCTTCCAGGAGTGCTAGTCTTGCGTGTTTGCGAGAGAGCTTCTGTGAAGTTTGGAAAGTAGGAGGCGAGGTACTGGTGGAAGTAAAGTTGTGAGGCGGCATCGTGAGTCGTGTCGGGGTAGCTCAGTCGGTAGAGCGCTTGCCCGCGAAAGGCAAAGGTCCCAGGTTCGAGTCCCGGTTCCGGCACACAATTTTAATCTGCCAGGAAGTTTCATATCAGCGCACACTCCGCTGCAGAGTGAAAGTTTCATTCTGGAAACATCCCTTAGGCTGTGGCTAAGCCATGTCTCCACCATATCCTTTCTTCCAGGAGTGCTAGTCTTGCGTGTTTGCGAGAGAGCTTCTGTGAAGTTTGGAAAGTAGGAGGCGAGGTACTGGTGGAAGTAAAGTTGTGAGGCGGCATCGTGAGTCGTGTCGGGGTAGCTCAGTCGGTAGAGCGCTTGCCCGCGAAAGGCAAAGGTCCCAGGTTCGAGTCCCGGTTCCGGCACACAATTTTTATCTGCCAGGAAGTTTCATATCAGCGCACTCTCCGCTGCAGAGTGAAAGTTTCATTCTGGAAACATCCCTTAGGCTGTGGCTAAGCCATGTCTCCACCATATCCTTTCTTCCAGGAGTGCTAGTCTTGCGTGTTTGCAAGAGAGCTTCTGTGAAGTTTGGAAAGTAGGAGGCGAGGTACTGGTGGAAGTAAAGTTGTGAGGCGGCATCGTGAGTCGTGTCGGGGTAGCTCAGTCGGTAGAGCGCTTGCCCGCGAAAGGCAAAGGTCCCAGGTTCGAGTCCCGGTTCCGGCACACAATTTTAATCTGCCAGGAAGTTTCATATCAGCGCACACTCCGCTGCAGAGTGAAAGTTTCATTCTGGAAACATCCCTTAGGCTGTGGCTAAGCCATGTCTCCACCATATCCTTTCTTCCAGGAGTGCTAGTCTTGCGTGTTTGCGAGAGAGCTTCTGTGAAGTTTGGAAAGTAGGAGGCGAGGTACTGGTGGAAGTAAAGTTGTGAGGCGGCATCCGTGAGTCGTGTCGGGGTAGCTCAGTCGGTAGAGCGCTTGCCCGCGAAAGGCAAAGGTCCCAGGTTCGAGTCCCGGTTCCGGCACACAATTTTAATCTGCCAGGAAGTTTCATATCAGCGCACACTCCGCTGCAGAGTGAAAGTTTCATTCTGGAAACATCCCTTAGGCTGTGGCTAAGCCATGTCTCCACCATATCCTTTCTGCCAGGAGTGCTAGTCTTGCGTGTTTGCGAGAGAGCTTCTGTGAAGTTTGGAAAGTAGGAGGCGAGGTACTGGTGGAAGTAAAGTTGTGAGGCGGCATCGTGAGTCGTGTCGGGGTAGCTCAGTCGGTAGAGCGCTTGCCCGCGAAAGGCAAAGGTCCCAGGTTCGAGTCCCGGTTCCGGCACACAATTTTAATCTGCCAGGAAGTTTCATATCAGCGCACACTCCGCTGCAGAGTGAAAGTTTCATTCTGGCACATAATTTTTATTTCTTCTCCGTGAACTTTGATTCCTTTTCTCCTTGGTTTTCTTCATAGCTTACTCAGTGTAAAGGTTCAATAACATAGACGAAAGGCTACAACACGTACTAAGTTCTCAATCCGTTCTTCCTTTTCAAGTCTCTCGACTCCTGTATAGTTTCTGCACAAGCAGTATATAGTTTTCGTCCCAAACATTTTACCCCTGCTACTTTCAAAAGTTTCTATTCCAGTCAAGTTTGTCATAAGCTTTCTTCCCACTTCAAAACTCATAAACATAGCTTTACCTTGTCTAAGAGTTCAAAATGTTCAAATGTTTGTACAGTCTATGGACTTAACTACGGGGTCATCAGTCCCTAAACTTACAAACTGCATATGAACTAGCTAATCGTAAGGACGTCACAAATATCCATGCCCTGGGGGGGGGATTCGAACCCCCGACCGTTGTCTAAGAGTCTTAGGGTCATTATTGCCCCGCGTGGTTCTACATTTGTCTTACAAGGAGACCACATGGGTATCGGATTTTAGTTTGGTATTCTTTAGTAAGTGAAGTTCAGTATTCAAATACACAACTGGTCATTAAAATTGCTACACTAAGAAGAAATGCAGATGATAAACGGGTATTCATTGGACAAATGTATTATACTAGAACTATGTGATTACATTTTCACGCAATTTGGGTGCATAGATCCTGACAAATCAGTACCCAGAACAACCACCTCTGGCCGTAATAACGGCCTCGATACGACTGGGCATTGAGTCAAACAGGGCTCGGATGGCGTGTACAGGCACAGGTGCCCATGCAGTTTCAACACGACACCACAGTTCATCAAGAGTAGTGACTGGCGTATTGTGACGAGCCAGTTGCTCGGTCCCCATTGAACAGATGTTTTCAGTTGGTGAGAGATCTGGAGAATGTGCTGGCCAGGGCAGCAGTCGAACATTTTCCGTATCCAGGTAGCCCGTACAGGACCTGCTACATGCGGTCGTGCATTATCCTGCTGAAAAGTAGGGTTTCGCAGGGATCAAATGAAGGGAAGAGCCACGGGTCGTAGCACATCTGAAATGTAACGGCCACTGTTCAAAGTGCCGTCGATGCGAACGAGAGGTGACCGAGCCGTGTAACCAGTGGCACCCCAGTGGCGTAATTATGGGGGAGGGGGGGATGAGGGGGATAGAACCCCCTCCCTCCCAGAACCAAAAAAAGGAAGAAAGAAATTGTATAACAGCAATCTGGTAAAGGTAAAGATTGGAAACTCGGGGTGTTTTACCATAAGCTTTCATTGGATGGGAGTGAATTAATCTTCAACGTGAGTGGTAGATGGTAGTCTGTCTGGACCATCACGCCGGGTGATACGCCAGTATGGCAATGACGAATACACGCTTCCAATGTGCGATCACCGCGATGTCGCCAAACACGGATGCGACCGTCATGATGCTGTAAAAAGAACCTGGATTCATCCGAAAAAAAAATTACGTTTTGCCATTCGTGCACCCAGGTTCGTCTTTGGGTACAACATCTCAGGCGCTTCTGTCTGTGGTGCAGCGTCAAGGGTAACCGCAATCATGGTCTCCGAGTTGATAATCCATACCGCTGCAAACGTCGTCGAACTGTTCGTGTAAATGGTCGTTATCTTGCAAACGGCCTCATATGTTGACTCAGGGATCGAGTCGTGACTGCACGATCCGTTACAGCCATGCGGATAAGATGCCCGTCATCTCGACTGCTAGTGGAACGAGGCAGCTGGGATCCAGCACAGCGTTCCGTATTCCCCTCCTGAACCCACTGATTCCATATTCTGTTAACAGTCATTGGATCGCGACCAACGCGAGCAGCAATGTCGCGATACAATAAACCGCAATCGCGATAGGCTACAATCTGACCTTTATCAAAGTTGGAAACGTGATGGTACGCATTTGTACTCCTTACACGAGGCATTACAACGTTTCACCGGGCAACGCCGGTCAACTGCTGTTCGTATACGAGAATTTGGTTGGAAACTTTCCTCATGTCAGCACGTTGTAGGTGTCGCAACCGGCGCCAATCTTGTGTGAATGCTCTGAAAAGCTAATCATTTGCATATCATCATCTTGCCTGTTAAATTTCGCGTCTGTAGTACGTCATCTCCGTGTTGTAGCAATTTTAAGGCGAGGAAAGTATTTTTGTTTAATCGTGTCTGAGCTACAAATGTCAGTAAAAGGCTACGTATACTA
Organism: Locusta migratoria; assembly: GCA_026315105.1. Taxonomy (NCBI): domain Eukaryota; kingdom Metazoa; phylum Arthropoda; class Insecta; order Orthoptera; family Acrididae; genus Locusta; species Locusta migratoria. The sequence goes on from CM048744.1 coordinate 383,759,493, forward strand.
GTTTACAAATAAAAACTAAGTGGTAATCATACATTAACATAGACAATCATGATTTTTACATATCACGTGTCGTTACTGTCTACAGCAGGCTCATCTCTCCCTCTCTCTCTCTCTCTCTCTCTCTCTCTCTCTCTCTCTCTCTCTCTCTCTCTCTCTCTGCAATGTTCGGCACACTTCACTGCAGCGTCGTTGGCCAGCCACAGGTCTTGGAAAGAGCCTGGAGCAGGCAAGGATGGACAGCTCAGCAGGTGTGCCATCGTTTGTTTTTCTCGACATTGGCAGGGCTCGTCGTCTGCGTATCCCCAGTTGAACAGGTTCTCCTTCGATCTTCCCATTCGACACCTAAGTCTATTTAGGCTTTCCCAGACTCTCCATTCCAGTTGTGATCCAGGCGAAAGCTTTCTTTCCGAGTTTAATCTGATCAGTGTCTGACTTTTATATTAGAGAGCTAACATGTGCTATGTACTTATGGAAACTGTATTAGAACATATTTTAAATACCCTCAAATTTTATATCATGGATATCTTCCCCCGTCAGTAATCCTTAAACAGTAATAATATACATGCTACTTGCTGACTCAGCTCCTCTTACAAATAGTAATAAATTTTTTTTATAAATCTGAAAACTCTCTGATATAATGTACTGCAGGTACTAAGCCAACATTGTAAGTTATGTTTTTATTTTATCTTCTGTTAACTGCTCTCTTAACCCCTCTGCACCCACAAATAGCCTTATATCTCCTGCCCATACCCACCCCCATAACTCTTACCACCTTTCCTTTATGTAATGCCATAAAAGTGAGGATTCTTATTTGTGTGATAGAGTTCTTATAAATAAGAAGCAATATTGCAATCTTGTATGTTTATAGAAACCAGCAACGAGTGATTTTTTGTAGTCTGTTAGTGGTTGCTCTTCCTTCGCAGCTCTTTTATGTATGCTTTTCCCCTTCACATGCCTCCCCTCCTCCCTCCCCCACTTCCACATTTTCCCTCGCCTGGATTATGGAAAAATACTATGATTTTGGTGTTTGTCAGCAGTTTTTTACTTAATACTAAGTGGCCTGAAGATATCAAACTACGGCGTAACAGAAAATGTTTTGTGTAGTACTCATCTAAAATTGCGTAGCCTAAGAGAAGACATTTTCGTACAGTACTCAATGATTTTAAAATTTTTACAGTACCCATTTAAAATTTTATAATTTAACAGAAAACAATTTTGTACGGCACTAAGCGATTTAAGCGATGTATTTAAGAAAAAGAAAGAGTGAGTGAGTGAGTGTGCGTGTGTGGAGAGAGAGAGGATTTTCCACATAGTCACTGACTGTCAAGCAGACTTCAGTATGCACTTGACCATCCTACAGAGATGTTCTGAGGTGAATTGTAAACATCTTTTATGTTTGACATATATCCATGACACTAATGGTTTTAAGGGAAATTTTTAATAGAGTTTTGGTGAGTGTAAAGTTATTGCTACTTATTCATTAGTTTTATCAAAGTGATGGATGGTATATTAATACCATTGTCTTAGTTTTATGAAAGTGTTGGATGGAATATTAATATCGCTGTCTTTTTATAGCCTTTGATAATGTTGTATGTCGAAACGCGTATTGCCTTAATAAAGTGCGATTGTGGTCAAGACAGTTAAAATTATTTTCAACTGCATAAAAATGGCCACAACATCTCACAAATGTCTACTGCATACAGCAAGGTCTTTCTGTTCTTTCAAGGAATTCCTGGAAGAATTATAACAGCATGGTAATTTCTGCGTCACGTTGTTGCTTCTTTTCATCCATGCTTATACCTGTCGTGTGCTTACGATTGCTGTAAATTTCACTTTATGAGTTGCTACTTCTTTGTTACAATCTGATGTACTGACTCCATGACCAAGAAGAATTGTTCCTCAGTTCGGTCCTGCAGAACATGATAAATGTAAATACACAAATAAAGTAATAAAATCATAATTCCGAAGGAAGAAGACCACGGGGAAGACAAAGAAAACGCTGGATAGAGACTGTAAGAGCAGATGCGGGGGAGAAAGCACACAGCAGAAGGTGTATGAAGACAGACGGAAATGGCCAACCCTTGCACACCACACCACAACGTGGAGTTGGAAAATGATGATAACGACTGGTCGGGAGGACTGCCTTAACACCACAAGGTTTTGCAGTAAATTGTTTTGCTGTGCCCGGAAGAAACTGCAGGAAAAAGTTTTACATTTCCTTTTCATTTCGTCTGAAAGTCATAGAAAATATTATCCTTGTGTGGGTGGGATAGTGGTGGACCACGGTTGACATGCAATCAGTGGCGGCTCGTGCTTCTTTGAGTGTCGGATCTTGATGGTGGCCCCCTCCGCCCCCCCCCCCCCTCTCGGCGCTACGATGCCTACCAAGCTTCTTTATTTCACACTTTTGTTTCAAGCTTTTAAAGCTGAATAGTTTGTGTCTAAAAGATGCTGAACCTTGTTCATTTTTCTTTGATAATAAACACCAGCCGCGGCGGAGTAGCCGAGCGGTCTAAAGCACCTCGCTGCGGAGCGCGTGGTTGCTCGCCGTGGAGGTTCGAGTCCTCCCTGGGGCATGGGTGTGTGTGATTGTCCGTAGGTTAGTTTACCTAGGTTTAAGTAGTTTGTAAGCCACGGACTGATGACCACGCAGTTTGGTCCGATAGATTTACAGACATTTTTTTTTTAATAAACACCAAGAGCATATGATATGCGCAGCTACATGAGATAATCTGCAAATCACATTTAAGTGCCTGGCAGAGAGTTCATCGAAGCACTTTTATGCTATTTATCTCCCATTCCACTCTCGAATAGCGCGCGGGAAGAAAGAACACTTGAATCTCTCCGTACGAGCTCTGATTTCTCGTATTTTAATGATCATTTCCAGCTATGTAAGTGGCTGGGTTGGGTTGTTTGTTTGAGATACGGGGACTAAACTACTGAGGTTATCAGTCCCCCGGTGGGGAGGGAAAGGACTGAGGATAGGAAATGAGGGGAGGGGGAAAGGGAATGCAGTTCGGAAAGTAAATAAGGAAGGAAGACTGCATCAGCTCGGGGCCCCGTGCTCGCCACGCACGTACTCAGGAAAGAACCATGAGCCCCCAAGGGGCTATGTAAGTGGCAGTCAACAATATAGTTTCGCATTCGGAGGAGAATGTTGGCGATTGGAGTTTCGTAAGTAGACCACGCCGCAGCGATAAGCGCCGTTGTAATGACTCCCATCACAGATCCTGTATCTTTCCGTAACGCTGTCTCCCCTGTATCGTGACAGTACAAAACGAGCTGCCCTCCTTTGGACTCTTTCGATGTCCTCCGTCAAACCCACCTTATAAGGATCCCACACTGGGCAGCAATACTCCAAAAAAGGACGAACAAGCACGGTGTATGCAGTTTCTTTAGTACTGTTGCATCTTTTAAGGGTTCTGCCAATAAAACTCAGTCTCTGGTTCGTCTTTCCAATTACATTATCTACGTGTTCTTTCCAGTTTTAGTAATATTAATTCCTGGGTATTTTGTGGAGTTTACGGCCTTCACTTTTGATTGATTTATCTTGTAAACAAAGTTTAACGGATTTCTTTTCGTACTCACACTAAAAGATAGTAAGTAATTGATTACAGTGTTAAGTGACTGTAACAAAATGAATCTGTTACGATGAAGAGACAAGCTACCTTCTGGTCACATGACACTGTAAGCGGCATCCCCTCCTAACCTTAGGCATGAGCAAAGGCTGCGCTCCCCCACATCTTTTCAAACAGTTAAATATTTGTTAAAACGAAGAGTATAAATGTCATTTACAGTCAAAATCGCGAAGCATTTGCTAAAACGTTCAAAGATATGTGCCAAGTAACAATACAAAAGTCGTTGTTGTTCCCGTATCTGTTAAAAACCAGAATTTGTTTTAAAACAATTTGCGTACACTCTATATCTACATGGGATACTCTGCAAATCACATTTAAGTGCCTGGCAGAGGGTTCATCGAACCACCGTTATACTATTTATCTCCCATTCCATTATCGAATAGCGCGCGGGAAGATAGAACATCTGAATCTCTCCGTTCGAGCTCTGATGTCTCGTATTTTATTCTGATGATCTTTTCTACCTATGTAAGTGGGAGTCAACAATATATTTTTGCATTCGGAGGAGAATGTTGGCAAATAGAGTTTCGTAAGTAGCCCACGCCGCAGTGATAATCGTCGCTGTTGTAATGATTCCCTTCCCAGATCCTGTATCATTTCCGTAACGCTGTCTCCCCTGTATCGTGACAATACGAAACGAGCTGCCCTTCTTTGGACTCTTTCGATGTCCTCCGTCAAATTATCTACGTGTTCTTTCCAAAGTCTGAAGTAATAGTAATTCCTAGGTATTTTTTGGAGTTTACGGTCTTCACTTTAGATTGATTTATCTTGTAAACGGATTTCTTTTCGTACTCATGTGGACGACTTCACACTTCTCATTATTTAGAGTCAATTGCCAATTTTTACACCATAGTGATATCTTATTCAGCTCGTTCTGCAGTTGGTTTTGATCTTCAGATGATTTTACTAGACGGTAAATGACGGAGTCATCTGCAAACAATCTAAGAGAGCTACTTAGATTTTCCCATAAATAATTAATGTAAACAAGGAACATCAGAGGACCATAAACACTACCCTGTGGAACGCCCGATATCACTGTTTTAGTCGATGCCTTACATCAGTTAGTAAAAAATATATCCTCTCTGACAGGAAATTCCCTATCCAATCGCAAATTTGGGGCGATATACCATAACCACGCAATTTGATCAAAAGTCGTTTGTGAGGTACGATGTTAAAAGCCTTCTGAAAATCAAGAAATACGGAATCGAGTTGCGAACCGTTGTCGATAGCACCGATCACTTAGTGTGAATAAAGAGCTAGTTGTGTTTCGCATGAAGGATATTTCCTAAATCCGTGTTGACCTTGGGTCAATAGATTATTTTGTTCGAGATAATTCATAATATTTGAATACAGGATATGTTCCAAAACCCTGCTGCAAACTGACGTCAATGAAATAAGCCTGTAGTTTAGTGGGTTAGTCCTACTGTATTTCTTGAATATATGTGTGACCTCAGCCTAGAACCCACTACCTTCGACGTCACAACGCAAGGCCGCTAACCACACGGCTATTCTTTCTAAGTGAGGAGTAGTGACTTCATTATTATTAATGATTGGATGTTCTGAAGGTTTTTACAGTGGATGCGTCTTTGTGGTTATGAGATATTTTACCGAATATGGCGTGTTTTTTATGCATCTTCGATGCGCCAAAATTGAAGGGAGGATGTTGCCTTAATGGAGGATTTGCCTATGCGCAAGGTGAGGTGCGCAGTAGCCCCATTGTGTTTGCTTCGGGGCCATTCGTGCGTAACCGCCATGGCTCGAGTAGCCAGCGGCGATTCCACTCGCCCCTCCCTGCCGCGGGAGCGCCCATATGCTGCTATTAGGCCCGGCGCACACTTCACGCAGCAGAGGCAGAGCAGAGGCAGAGGCGAGGCGCAGGGCCTCTGCTGGTCAGCGCACACCTGACGCAGCGCAGGCAGAGGAGGGCAACAGCACGTGCTGCATGTCCACTGCAAACCTCTCCATGCAGTCAGATTTAATTCCTGAACCTCCTTCAAAACTCAGTTAATTTAATTTGTGTGTGTTCTGATAGGGTATAAGAGCAGTTAAAGGTCTGTTGAGCAAAGGCAAAAGTGACGAATACATGCTGAACTTCTCTGGTCCATGGAAGCTCATTTTAAGCCTTTGAGCTATTCCGACTAAACAGACGACAGTTCAAAGAGAGTCACATGCTGAGTAAGAAGTGTGACACATCATACCCGCTAAAGAAAAATTAGGGATATGTTTTAGGAATTTAATTAAAGTCAGATTTATTTTTCTTTCATTTCTTTTATAATTCAGTGAAACAAGTGCCACAGCAAATTCAATAAATGAAAGAACCTTTATACAACTGACATATTTAATCATGATTGTGGCGCAGTATATACGATCAGAAACACTTTTCTTCTCGGTGACACCTGGTATGCTTTTCATATGTCTTAAATTGAAAGATATAACGATATGAAAAATGTTGCAAATCATATTTTCCTTGTTTAAATGCATTTGCACGCGAAGTTTAAGTCTTTATTTGTAGCTCTTCCATGCTCCTGAGTACTAAGATACTGACGTTTGCTTTTTTCCTTCTTCTATGACGGCAGCTGTGCATGACATGCAGTATTTTATTACATTGCATTCCTACTTTGTGTCTGTCATCATTTCTAATGATAATTACCATCAATAGCCATTATATTTGTTAGTAATTAGTGAAGCTAATGCTAATACTTTTGCAAATGTTGAATTTCTGAACGTAGTATAGAATTCAGGTTGAGAAATACTGACGACAGACGTTTCTAGCATCATCTATGTTTTAGCAGTGAGCTGAAGCTCCACGAAGGGGTAGACATTGTGTTTCAAGAAATTGAAGAAAGTCCCTGACAGTAAAAAAAATCGTTGCACGTCCCTTCTGGTTTCGCCGAACTTATTATTCAGTAGTAACGGGAATTTTAGCTTATATAGTGCTTTCATGCTTGCCACAAAGTTTACTGAAACCAGAGACTATAAACCGTAAAATACACAATCAGCATCTTCGATTTATGAATCTCGGTGTCTTTCTATTTCAGTAAGTTGTTCGTTTCCAGTTTGGGTCTGTATCGGCAGCATACGAAGAAGGGAGACACGAGGCAGCTCCGCACTCGGCACAGCAGGCGCCAACAGCCGCGCGTGTGCCGCGTAGCTGCCGACCGCGGCGCGTCAAACGTGTGTCTCACGTATTTTCTCGAGAATCGAAAGAGATATAGCTCTCCTTCCACCGTTAAAAACAATTTCGATATGTTAGCTACATTTCGTTCGCAGTAATGTATGGTGTAAAACGCACCAAACGCAAACTAGCCAGCGACTACTTTTTTCACTGCAAACTCTTCAAAATATGCGCGGCGTTGTACTTTATTTTTTATTATAACAATAACTATGTACAATGACGAAAAGAAAACCTCCCCAACGTCATGCGGTGGCTTTTGCCTATATGATACAGAAAAATATTTTTTTTCTAGTGAGTAGTTTTTGCAAAATCGATTGTGAAAGCTGCGTTAGCGCAAAACACGCACAAATAGGAACATAGTATTTTTAATTTTTTTACGCAGAAAGTAAAAGTGTTACAAAGAAACTAAATACAGAGAAGGATGAACCTTATATTCGTCTACATAAAACAATTTTTTTCGAAGCATATCGGATGATTTGAAATTTCACTTTGCGACAGAGGTGGAACAGAGGCGCAGGAAAACTGTGCGCCTCGGACAACGGGACAGAGGCGTGACCGAGGAAACGCCTGCCCTCCGCCTCGGCTGCGTTAAGTGTGCGCTGCCCCATTAGAAAGCATGCGTTACAGACGGACGGAGGCCTCGCCTCTGCCTCTCCTCTGCCTCTGCTGCGTCAAGTGTGCGCCGGGCCTTAGGGGGTTCAGTAAAGATTTTGAACCACAGTCTTTGAACCTCAGCCGCGCAAGCGCATTGCAACGCAGCGGTCAATGTCGCCTATATTAAGCGGCCGCGCTACGACTCGTATATGTGCTGTCTCCGTGACGTGTTTCTGAGGAACCGCGCTGCGTACCGCTATCCAAGTGATTGCTTTTGATGATACTAGTTGCAATAGCGGCTGCGCGATAAACGGCGGTACCTCGCGCACGATGTATGGAAGAAACGTGGGTGATCATTTCGGAGGCTTGTGTTGGCTTACAGGAAAGTTGTCTGTATATAGGAAAAGCTCCACCAACGTTTCCGTAGTGAAGCGATTATCACGTCTGCTTCACACGCAGAAGGTCCCCGGTTCGATCCCGGGCGGGAAGACGCTTTTGTCTTTTGTTCGGAGAGCTATATCGCGCATGCATCTACTTCAGATTGTCATGTTACTTACAGGTAATCAAGACAGGTAATCAAGACAACCATTGCGCATTTTTACAGAGTAGAGCAGTTTTTAAGTCATAACAGAGCTATTGCTACAAGTCTGTAGTAAGAAGGATAGCCACTAGCGGTGGTTTCCATGGTGTAGCGGTTATCACGTCTGCCTAACATGCAGAAGGTCCCCGGTTCGATCCCGGGCATCCGTATAAAATGATCTGATAGAAAAACGAAACGAAGAATGATACTTTAACAACTCTTCGTATATTATTTATTTACTTTTTTTTCACGGCGAGCTTTTTCCCGGAGGTTCACTGAGCCAGTGAACACAATAGGACGTGCCGTCACTGCATGCAATCGTACATCAACGGTCTTGTCCCGTCTGCCGTCTATCGCCGCAATGGTGAGGCACTTTCCGCCGGTTTGCGTCCGAACCGGTTGCTGCCGGACCGAGCGATGTAGCGACCTCTGCGGCGCAGGAAAGTCGCAGTTACGGGCGCAGAAAGCAGACTTCGCAACGGAAGCTGGGCGGGACGGCCGGAGCGAAAGTGAGCGCCGCCAGCAATTTATGGGCGGCCGGCCGCGCATGCGCAGATAGCACATCACGGCGCCGTATTTCCGTGACGGCGCGCCCTATCGCCCGGCGCTTCCGACGCAAAGTGAGCGTGTCTAACGTAACGAGCTACGGCCTCTACCATTACGGGTGTTACCGCGCATTACGAAACAGGGGCTAACGCGCCGTGCTGATCCTGCGCCTTCAGTACAGGAAGACTCACCACGTGGCTGACGAAATAAAGCATCCGTTCAAAATGCTTCCCTCTCCGTGTGGACTGTATTTACCCGATAATCTTAAGAAATATTCAGACGTTTATAATGTAATCGGACCTAACTGAAGTGCTCATCGGTCCCTAAACTTACGAACTTCTTTACTAATTTATCTCAAGAACAGCACACACAACCCCAAATTACTTTAGGATTGTACTTCTGATGTTACATTTCAATCTCTACTACTTTAGATGAGCATCACGATTTTACCGTGGTTTACACAGATGGGTCAAACAGGGGGACTCCCTAGGCTGCTCCGTAGTGTTCCCCAACAACACCATCAGGATTCGCCTCCCCACTGCACACTCCGTTTTCTAAGCTGAGCTACACGCGACCCTGCGGATATTGGAGCTAATGCAGCGGGTTCGTGGCACACGGTTTCTTCTGAGCTCCGATTCTCTCAGTGCGCTGCAATCTTTACGAAATTTGTATCTAGTTGAGAAGTACAGCTCATACTTCCGCCAGCAGCGGGGGAACGAAATAACCGACCGGCTTGCGGAGACAGTGATATTACACAATGTGCCCCTGCAGGACATCCACTCTGTGGTGTTGTGGCAGGCATTGAGGAGCTATAAATTGAGGTTAAGCCAACTGTCCGACCATGGCGAACCTCCTGTCAGTCATTGAGGCAACATGAAGTAGTCTTGACACGTCTCTTGTACTCAGACACATGGCTATTTACTCCGTCGAGTGGATCCCCGTTTTGTAGTGCTTCTGGTGTGCAAATCACTGTACGCCATATTTTACTTGAATATATTTTATACCGTTCTGCGAGGACAGCAGTGGCTCTTGGTGGTGCTCTGCCCTCTGTTTTAGCTGATAACGATGTGAGTGTGACGAAAGTTTTATTTTTATTTTTATTTTATTTATTTATTTATTTATTTATTTTTTTTTTTTTTACTTAGGCTGGAGGTATTAGTGTCTTAAAGAACGGCTGTCGGATCATCCGTCCATGAAACTCTGGTACAGCATTATAATAATAATAATTTCGTATGGCTTATTGGCCTGGTGCAAGTCTTTCAATTGGACGCCACTTCGGCGACTTGCGTGTCCCTAAACCTACCCCAGTTATCCAACCGGGGAAAGGGGACCTACAGCTTATCGTGGAATCCGAACCAAGTGTCGTTTCTGGCGACTCCTCACATCGTTGAGAGGTGAAGGATGGGTCAGAGGGCTTCTACGACTATGTACCTTAGTGGGACAACTTAAACTCTTGGCTTGCAATATTTGTTCCTCCTTGTCGTTTGTATAGTTTGGTTACTTACCTTCAAATTAGTATTGTGTAGTTCGCGAACGAGCCAGTTCGGAAGAGCGCTCACACAGGCGAACTAGTTCGCAGATCCCTCGCCTCGTCCGCTCCTTTTCCGAAGACTGACGGGTAACAGTGAGAGGACGCGAGAGCGCGCAGAATCGCGTGATTCCCTTCTGCATTTCGAGCTGAGATGCAACTCAGCTGTAGTTTTAGTAGCGGTAGCAAAAGCCAAAACGAGCGCACGAACTAAAAAGAGCGACCTACTTTGCGGCCGAGCTGCGAACTAAAAGGAGAGCTACCGGTCGCGAACTAAAATATGCACGATAGGTCGCGAACTAAAATATGCGCGATAGGTCGCGAACAGAATTAAAAATCACGTGTTTGCCTTCTGCTGATGATAGCCATTTCGAGGTTAGCGTCTGCCTGCTAGATTACATAGTTCAATGCTACAAAATTTCTGCTTTGAAGTATTCTGCACTCTACAATATCTGACTAATAAATTCCATGATACCAAGATATAGAGATTAAACTTAAACGCGAGAAATTATCCACAGACTGTTTCTTTTTGTTTGCGTGATATCGTTAGCGGCTCAAGCAGGAAGCGCATGAAGCAGCTAGATGGGGGAACTTCTCCCTCCACCTGCATGCTCAGACAACGCCGCTCAGACGTCACTGGGAGCAAACGAACAAAAAGAACGAACTCCCGATCGCGAACTATTACGCGCAAGTCTATTTCAAATTTGTGTTGGTATAAGATATTTATGAACTATTAGTAAGATATCTTACCGATTTTGGAATTAGACGATTCATATTAGGTATTTTGTCTCATATCAGCAAAAATGTACCCTTGTAAGGGCGCTAAAGACCTAGCTGTCGTGCGCCCACCACATCCTATACTACCCTATCCCAAACACACACACCCATGACCGACGGAGGACAAAAACCTCCGACGGCGAACGACTTCGCGCAACGCAGCAAGGCGCCTTAGTGAGCACGGCTATTGCGCCGCGACGATAACCTTAAGTCGAATTAGTCGGTGAGTTCCTTTCTTTAGCTTTCAATGAAGGGTACGTATACAAATTTCTTAACAATAAAACTAGATACATCTAACAAGGAAAGTACTTGGGCTCGAACAAACATATCTGTTTGAACGTTTGGTTACAGGACCATTACGTACCCCTCAGTGTGCTGGTAGGTGTCGTTTTTCGGCAAAACTCTGCAATCATGCTCTAGATAGCACTGTAGGTGTAATTGTAGACGCCATACGCAAGGCAGAAAACTATAAATGTAAAAGGGGACTGTCAATAAAATGCTTCGAGCAGCAGAAGAAATAGGCTGTGGTAACAGGAAAGAGATAGCGTGGCGAATGGAGATTTGGGTGTGGCGGGAGACGTGCAGGAAAGAGTCCTCTGCAGTGGGGCTGGTCACTGTGTCCTCGGTGGCGGAGTGGTCAACGCTTCTGCCTAGTAAGCAGGAGATCCCGGGTTCGAATCCCGGTCGGGCAAAAATTTTCATTCGCCGCACTTTGGTATTCCATCTAAACCTAGTACAGTAAAGCCATAACTATCGCAAATTGCGATTTATTTCATCAGTATGAAAGACTGCAGAACGCACAGTTGATCGCATAGTTATATTTGCACATTCTATAATATCAGTGTTGAACGCCACGTCAGTGACACTTTTGAAGTTGTCCACTGGTTCAACAATATCGTAGCCTGCGTTCTGACACACGTAACGAAACATTGTTATACCTATATACTCCCGCACAAAATTGATTGCCGCAGCGGAATAGCCGCGCGCACTGAGGCGCCGTGCTGCGGTGCGCGCGGCCGTTCGCCGTCGGGAGTTCCGAGTCCCCCCCGCCTCCCAGGCATGGTTGTATGTATTGTCCTAAGGTTAGGTTAACGTAGTTCAAGTAGTTTGTAAGCTAGGGACTAATAGCCAAGCATTTAAGTCCCATAGATTTACAGACATTTGTTCATGACAAAGAAAGTGTCATACAGGTTCGGCTGCGTATTACCGGAACGTAGTTTAATAACGTTTGTTACTCTCTTAGCCTATATTTTATACCGGCTGAACAAATACACATCCAGAGGTTGTACATATTTTGCCTCACGGGAGTAACCGAGCGGTCTAGAGCGCCACGTTGCGGATCGCGCGGCCTCGCGCGTCGGAGGTTCGAATCCTGCCTCGGGCATGGATGTTTGTGTTGTCTTTAGTTCATAAGTAGTTTGTAACTTAAGAGACTGATGACCCCGCAGTTAAGTCCCATAAACTTCACAAACATTTGAACATTTTGTACATGTTATGTAGTTTTAGGTGGAATGATTTATAAAACTACATGTTTTCCGCCAGATACTTCCAGTAATACTCGTTAATTCTTATGTTCAGACCAGGAGTCACAAAGTACTATGACTTTATCGAGAAATGTGGATTCAAAACTGACACCAAAAAAACCAGCCGTTGTTTCTTCATCTTCCCACTGACACTTGCATCGACGACAACATTTGGAGGGCATTGCGTTTCTATTTCTCTTGACGCAGGGGGTCCAAACTCTCCACTAGGTTCTTGGAAGCAAATATAGAGTATGTCTGCCAATCGTCCTTTCCTAAATATAGCAACACCGATCGTGTAACTATGTGTTGCACAGTTAACGGATTGCAACATCGCGACAGTATTTCTCTCCCCTTTCTTGAATAGTCACAAAATAGTTCATACAGAAAGTACCATACAAAACTAATATCGATTTTTTCTGTCGTGAAATGCTCACTGAAGTCAGCAATAAACGTTTGACTCTTTCAATCACCTCATCTTCGTAATCCCCAACTTTTCGTGCTTGGAGCATAGTGTTGTTATCCTAAAATCCTATTTTAATTTAGTAATAAATCCTAACGAAGCTGTAAAGTTTGTACACTTCTCATTATCGACCTGTATCGCTACTCAGCATGACCTATAAGCTACTTGAAAGGCTCATCCTAAATCGCATACAAGAGACCATTGACCAAATCATCCCTGCTGAACAAGGTGGCTTTAGGAAACATCGGAGCTGTTGTGACCAGGTCTTAACGTTGACAACATTAGTAGAAACTGGGTTCCAACGGGGACTTAAATCAGCTGCAGTTTTTGTGGACCTCACAGCAGCTTATGACACTGTGTGGAGGGAAGGACTGATGTTGAAGCTTATCCAAATCATCCCATGCCAAAAACTTGCACTCCTAATGAACAACATGCTCTCGGACAGACGCTTTAAGGTATTCCTGAATGGACAATCTAGCAGATGGAGGACGCTAAATAACGGCCTTCCCCAGGGCTCTGTTCTGGCCCCCATTCTATTTAACCTATATATACATGACATGCCAGACACGAACTCCACGAAAATCCAGTATGCAGATGACCTAGCGTTAGTCTTCCAGAGTAACGACCTCAAGCACTGCGAGCAGGTACTGACAAGTGACCTGATTAAATTAAGTGATTACTTCCATAAATGGAGACTTCAACCAAACCCAAATAAAACTGAGGTTACTGCATTCCACTTGAATAATAAAGAAGCCCATAGGAAGCTACATGTGACTTTTGACGGAATTGAAGTGCCACATAACTACAATCCGGTATACCTAGGTATCACTCTAGATCGATCCTTGACATTCAAAGAACAGTGCTTAAAGCTTTCAAAGAAACTTGCCTCAAGAGTGAACTTGCTTCGTAAGATTGCTGGCAGTAATTGGGGTGCGGACGCCAATACCCTACGCTCTGCTGCGCTCGCTCTAGTGTATTTTGCTGGGGAATACTGCGCGCCAGTGTGGGAAAACAGCGCTCACACAACAAAGATTGATGTCCAACTTAATGAAGCCATGAGGATTATCACTGGCACTGTCAGATCTACGCCCATTCAGTGGTTACCTGTCCTGGCTAACATTGCTCCGCAAGATCTGAGGAGGAAAGCAGCTAAGGTGAAATTGATCAAGAATGTCGAGGCGCACAAGAATTCTCCCTTGTACGATGCTCTAAGGGATCCCCCAGCATGTCGTCTGAAATCACGAAAACCTCCCTGGTGTGACACAGAAAGCACCACTTCCTTCGACGAGACCTCCAAGTGGCAAGAACGCTGGAACAAAAATCCACCGCACAATGGCCACCTCGTGCAAGATCCGTCCAAGAAGGTTGAGGGATTCCATCTACCACGCCAAACCTGGTCGAGGCTGAACCGCATCAGGACTGGTCAAGGGAGGTGTGCTTACAACATGAAGAAGTGGGGTTTCCTTCCATCTTCTGACTGTGACTGCGGGGCAGAGGAGCAAACTGTAGGGCACGTCGTCAAGCAGTGTCCACTGCGTGCATTTAATGGTGACTTGGAGAGCTTACATCAAGTGACAGAAAGTGCTCTGGACTGGCTGTTAAATTTGGACATTTCCATTTAATTGTATGTATATATTCTTGTATACTTGTAAAAACCATACGATAAATAAATAAATAATAACCCACGATTTCTGACTACGTCCAATGCCTAATGTTGTAAATGCCAATAATGAACGGCAGAACCGCAGTCTCGCACTATCGAATTTTGCCATTACACGCTCATTGATGGTCTTGAACAGCAGCGTAAGATTTCCTTTAAAAACTGTATTTCCTTCTCGTTTCTTTTCCACGTAATCCAGCAGGTTTTAGACTTCAGTTTAGGGTATCTTTTCAGAAGCTTGTCGTATGTGTTGAAACCTCTTACAATCATCGTACATGTTCTCTAGTGTGTTGTCATCAAACGCTGTGATGATTCTTGCGACGTTAACCTTCTTCTCTGGAGACGGTTGGTATTCAGCCACTGCTTCCATCGCCTCTTTCCGCACTTGCCGTAGCACTAACGCTTACAGTGATTTATTCGTCATTATCATCATTGTGTGCTAGTGTTACAACAGTATCTGTTCCTAACTGATGCACATATTTCAGCACTGTAACAGCTACCAGAAAATATGCGAATGATTCATCTTCTACACCAATACCATCTTCACGAAGATGAATTCTTCGTAACTTCATCTCAACCATTGGCAATACTTCAGCAGAATTATCAATCGCCGACCCATCTGACGCTTCGTAACACAAATTACGTCACAAAACGCGACTTCAGACACTCACTGTACCGTCCATACTGGTCCCGACTGGCGTATCGACAGGTCAATGTTCAATTCGGCACGACACACGCAGAAGCCTCCAACGAACAACTCCAGAGTTTTGCAGATACGGGAGTATCACAACTGCAATTATCTCGTATTTGTGTTTGTTCGAGCCCAAGTACTTTCCTTGTAAGAACAACAAATTTGCACAAACCATTCATAATAATATTAATAAGTGAGCATAAAAATTGAAGTACCGATTTTAAAATTATTTATACTTAGAAAGCCAATGAGACTTTGCGACGAAACCACGCCAGCACATTTTACCAATTGCGACGTAACCCTTCGACTTTGATTAGGCCACAAACGTTTAAATTCCTCAACAATGTTCTGTATGGCGCATCGTTGTCTCGCGGTTTGGTGTAGCTTCTGGTAACTCAACATCTGGAAACGCAGTACTGCAGTAACCTCTGGATCACGTCGAATACGAGTAACTGGACTCAATGTGTACGCTATTGACTTCAGATTACGTAGAGCAACATCAGGTAAGAAACTTCCCGGCAGATTAAAATTGTGTGCCGGAACCGGGACTCGAACCTGGGACCTTTGCTTTTCGCGGGCAAGCGCTCTACCGACTGAGCTATCCCGACGCGACTCACGATGCCGCCTCACAACTTTACTTCCGCCAGTACCTCGCCTCCCACTTTCCAAACTTCACAGAAGCTCTCCTGCGAAACATGCAAGATTAGCACTCCTGGAAGAAAGGATATAGTGGAGACTTGGCTTAGCCACCGCCTAAGGGATGTTTCCAGAATGAAACTTTCACTCTGCAGCGGAGTTTGAATCAGTAGTTTAATTGAAAACTTTAAATAAGCTGGAATATGCATAGTAACTACTGCAACAGGAAAAAGTCAGCGTGCTGACGTGCATAGTGACTACCTCGAAATCTGATTCAAAACTGCCCTTCCACGACCGTAGCAGTCAGTTGGATGGGCAACTTGTTGCCCGTCTGGAAGAGAGAAGTCCAAGCCTTTCAGCTACTCCTTCACTGTTCTCTCCTGATCTTAGCTTGCTTCTTCTTGGCGTTGCTCTGCGAGCATTCATGGTCTTCACTGATTGAGGAACCTATGGCTCCTCGATGTGTGGCTCAACCCCTTCCCCACCATACCTCTCCTTCTCCCACTGGGCTGCCACATTCATTATGTGCGCCCAGTCGGAGGGAGTTGATGAGCCGGAGATCCATCTTGAGGATTACGTCGTGTAACGACTTTAGGAAAGAGAGAGATGGAGAGGATCATTGGAAGGAGGTGGTTTAGGATTGTGTGGATTACTGAATGGGTAGGGATCGCAAGGTTGCCAGGTTTTTCCACTGCTCTGTCGCCAAATTTTAAGCAAAAAATAGCTACAATATCGCCATCTTTTCATCAGTAAATATAGCCAAATATAGAATTTTTTAATCAGTTTATTAAAATGCTCTGTAGCAATTCTGTCGCGTCACTCGACAATAATAATCCTGAAGTACGGTACAGGGAGTAAGCTGGTTACTGAGTAACAGGTAATACAAACTGTGGCACTCTCACATTCATAGCCACCACACTTTCCAAAGAACCTCGTTCTTCACTGAAACATTTATCTGAGTCCAGCAAGGCATTGAACCCAGACACACTACCAACTGACCAACGAGGCCAGTCAAAATGTAGTCATATTGTAAATGTAAAAGAGAGACTTGAAAAAGTCAGTTGATATTAAACTTAAACATAGTTGCATTTAACTATCACATTTATTAATTTCAGAATTTATAAAAATTACAACACAAAACTGTTCGATAATCAATCCACCAAACTTACACAAGGGCTGTGTTCATGCATAGCTTCGGTTACCAATCACTTTCATCTGCTTCAAAACTGATATTTATAGAAGTTCATGAGAGTTATTGAATTTTTCAAATATTTTTTAGTACACACAAATTCTTTAAATTTTGAGGTGAGGTGGACTGCAATTTATAATAATCCACCAAGCATTTCATACTTTGAGGTGATATGGACTATAATTAGTTACACGAGGCGCGTCCAGAAAGTAAGTTCCGTTTGGTAATAAAATGAAATTGTACACAGATAGAGAAGAAATTTTTATTGCACAAAATTCTACAACTCTTAAACTACTTTTCCACATAACTGCCGAAATTTTGCAAACATTTGTCATAGCGTGGCACCAGGTTTTGTATACCTCCTTCATAGAAATCTGCCACCTGTGTCTTCAACCAATTGGAAACAGTGAAATTTGGGAAGTCCATATCGAAAGCACTAATTGTAAACCTATGGTTTACCTGGATTTTGTCATCAATCGCGTGAACCAGCCCTTCTGTAACCAAAGGTGGACGCCCACTTCGTTCTTCATCGTGAACATCACTACGCCCGCCTTTGAACTGTCAGACCCATCTTCTCACCATCGAATCACTCACCGCATTTATCCGTAAACATCGGAAATTTGCCGATAAATTTTACTTGGTTTCACTTTCCTCGCATTCAGAAACCGAATCACCGACCTGATTTCACAGGCGGTGGGATTTTCAATCAACGCCGACATTTCAAACACGCACAACAAAGCGTACGTAACTGACAGCGATCTCCAAATGGCGCACGTTCTTCTCCTTGATACACATCGTCTACAGTGCATGTGCGGAACTGCAATCGCAGCGCTGCAGCGGAAATAAATTGAAACGGGACTTACTTTCTGGACGCACCTAGTAATACGTCATGAAACACTGAAAAATTACATGTGAGAACGACAGGTAAATTATTATGTATTCTACATCATAATTATTCTGCAAACCATTGTTAATCACTGTGAAATGCATAGCAAAGGGTCATCTCACAGTAGCTGTTATTAGGAATTTCTGTTCTGTTGACCTATGGAGCGCGGAAAAATTACTGTTTAATTGCCTGTGTGCACGCTGTAATTAATATAATCGTATCATCGCGATATCTACGGGAGCCATACGTACAGGGTTGTAGTATACTTTAGGACTCATCGTTTCAAGCATGTTCTTGAACCGTTGTAAGTAGGTTACTCGAGGTAGTTTACATCTATCTTCAAGAGTCTGCAAGTTCAGTTTCTTTGCATTTCTGTGGCACTCTCCTACATATCAAAGATACCTGAAGATATTTGTGCTAACTTCTATAGGTTGATTACTTTTCCCCAGCATTCTGCCGATGTTTAGTAGGTATCATTGATGCAATGTCGCAAGAGTGTTTGCTTTACTTTAGTTTAATTTGAAGTAAAATAAAATAGCCATTAAGGCACCAACTTATTCTTTTAGTAGCCAAATTGAATCGCCAGTCGCCAGAAAGCTAGAGTGGCTACTATTCTAAGAAAGAGATAGCCAAGAATGCGACAATTCGCCACACCTGGCAACCCTGAGGGATCGTTCGGCGGAAAACCTTTATATAAATTCTCAACAGTGTCTTGCATTATTAGAGTTGTTAAAAGCATGAAATTAGTTAATTTACAATCCGTTTTCTCAATCTTAATAACATTTTTATTCTATACAACAAGCATAAATATGACTAATATTTTAATAGCATTTTAACCTTCCTAAATGTTTCTAGTAACCGAAAAGAGCAACAATGAATATTACGCTTATCACAACAACCTGGAAAATATGAATAGGAAACTGTTCCTAACATTTCTGTAGCTAAGATTTACGAGTATTTTGAATTCTGTAACAAGATTGATCGGAAAGAATAATTCTTACTTGAGTTTATCTACACAGTGCATTTGGCAATGACGACTTAATGCGATATTCTGTCGAAATGTAATGTGAAATTGATTGTTACTAAAAGCTTACATGCTTATATATGATGATCTTTACATTATATAGCTTTAAATTTGTATTTGAGATGAAATTCACGAATGCTTTTTGATCAGCAATATGCTCATCTACATTTGCAGATATGCATTAAACAATTTCGTAATTTATGTTCCTACAAATTGATAGGCTATTTAATATTGTGTATTTAATTCTGATACTAGTTAGATAAATTAATGTGTACTCAAATATGCCTCGTACAGTTTTATATATATATATATATATATATATATATATATATATATATATATATATATATATATATATATATATATATTAACTATTGTATCAAAAACTTTACAGTTTAAATTTAGTACGATTAGTTCACAAAATGTGGTGGTAACTGTTTTTAAATAGTGTTGTGGGTGTTTTCTGTTACATATCAACTTATACACTCATGAAAAAAAGAGTTGCATTCCCACGATTCTAGCAGTTTATGAACCGTTGCATAAAAATGAAATAGGGATATAGAAGCATCCAGTTGCTTTTCAACCAACGCAGCGACTACATGCAGCCCCTAGTAACTGTGCTGCTGTTCCTATTTCAGGTATGACTATCTGTCCACGGCAGATATGATACTGTAATTTTAATTTCTTTTTGATTTGATATGTAATTTTTAACCTTTTATCTTATGCTGTCTGAAGAAGGTGTCCTTTGTGACATTGAAACCTAGGTAACATAATTTAATGTAACTCGCGACTAAGGGCTGTAGCTTTTTTTTTTATGTCTAGTTTCGAGAAAAGTTTTTCAGTACTTTTTTAAACTTAATGACTTATAGGTAGACAGTACTTTTATATTTTCTTATCTTGGGTTAAGTAGCTATTCGAGCATTAGCAACCCATTAAAGTCTAACATCTTGCTAGGATGTCTTGAATAGGGTAATACCGTTCGGCAAACATGGAGGAGTGTTACAGGTTTTTAAACTTCTCCATGTTCTAAACTTCGCACAAAATTGTTTACCCTTTAGTAAGGTATTAAACCTATTTTCAGATGGCGAGGACAAGACAAAAGAATTAGAGAGAGCTAAATGGACTGAAGAACCCCTAAAAGAAGAATTAAGTTTAGTGAAGTTAGATCACTGATAAGCGTATCGAGGTACATGAACGTACGAGAATATGGTAACTACGATCGATTAAAATTAATATCCGAAAAGAAGGCTCATTACTGAAGGTCTGATTTTAGTCCTGAACAAGAATGCACTACCACGTTTCTCTGGATGAGTTGCGGCGAAGTGCCTATGACGCTAATCTATGTTTCAATAAAACTTCAGTTAGAAAATAACTTGGACACGATTTTCGAAAGAGATGATGTGTACATAATTGCTATACTGTACATTAAGACAATATTTTTTTCAGTTTCTTTAAAAAAGAAAAAAAATGGTATCTGTATTTCAAGGCGTTGGTAGTGCCGTTTATCGCTATTAACCACGTGTTCGCGGCAATACGAATATATTGCAGACCTTTAAAACAAAAATAATAAAGTATTCAAAATTTCTCGATTTTTATGGCACAACTGAGTCTAGTATTCCTGCGGAAGACAGAGTGCCTTGAATTTTTCCATAGAATTGGCATATTCTCTTCGTCCTCATTGTTTCGCCAAAAATCACGACACCTGCTCTTCCGTTATATCCCCATATTTCTGTGTTATTACACTCCGTTTATCTCCCCCCTCCACCACGTCCTCCATGTCCATTGCTTCTAACAGCCACATTTACAACCCCACTGTTTTGTATACATGACGTGTTTGTTTATTATTTACCAAATACAAATATAAACTGTGTATATGTCTTTTTGTTACCTGTACTGTTTGAAACTTTTTATTTTTCCTACATTTAGTATAGCTACTGTAATATTAGAAAAGTGAAATATGTAAAAGGTCTGGTTAGATATAAGAGAAGGCCTGAAGACCCTAATCTTACCATGTTAAGAAATGGCTAAATCCTACGCACCGGCAACGCTCTTAACCGGTAAGTCTTCCCGGCAGCCTACACCGTAGGCGCTCTTCAAGCTACACATTCAACTACGTAGCATAAGCGGTTCAGCAGTACAGTGGTAGTGTACCAGACTATTAATCCAAAGGTCGTGGGTTCGATTCCCCCCCCCCCCCCCCCCGACCCCCACTTTCCACTTCTTTCACCTCTGGCATTGTTGATGTGAAAAATATTGATTAGCAACATGGTTCAGGACCCACGTTAAACTGTAGGTCCCCTGATAACTAACTGAGTCAGTTCGAAGCTCAACGGCATACCACCTCCAAACAGTACCATGCCTAGTGAAGCACTGTGGTGTTCAAACCAGCCTTCGGACTGTTGACTGCTTTACCTTTTTAACAGACGATAGCCTCCGAGTAAGCCAAGGTTGACATCAACAACAACATATCTGACGTGGATCTAGAGGCAAACAGAGAGCCCTACAAGACAGCACTGTAGGAATGATCACTACTCCACACCGGATAGGCTGGAGCCAGCTGTATCTAGCGCACGCAGCCCGCCTTCGGACGAAGACTACCCTCACTAAGCCTCATAGTTCTCTTTGATCAGGCTCTGGCTCTTCGCAGGCCTACTACTGACTTCATTTCCGGGCTCTCTTTCGGGAAACTGCAAATATTTCTCCGAGATTCCTAAAGTAGACGTTTTGGCTTTTTGTGTGCCGATCCACGATGCTACTGTGCTGTGATAAAAGAGGATTTTAGTTTCTTTAACGTCAGTAGGAACTTCAAGTATCTATTCTTTTTCTCGGTCATTTCGTCAAAATATTAATCCGTGACGACGTATACTTATTACTTGGTCTTGTACGACTAACTTGTGTAAAAATAAAAAATAAAAATAAAAATAAAAAAAATAAAAAAAATTGTGCAAACTTCGGTGTTCTTCAGTCCCAACAAACGCAAAACATGTCTTAAAAGTGTCGGTATTTGTCCAGTGTCCGTTACATCCAATTTTCCATTGATTTCGAGGGTGCAGTGTACATTTTTCAAGTTTGCATTATGTAATTCACTTTTTAAATTGGTAATGACAGGTGAATAGTCCACACTCTCGAAGCCTTTTAAATTTCAGGAGAGTAACGTAATAACAAGACATGTATCATGTATTTGAGATTTATAAATAAATACTATACCAACCTTACGCAATAAATGTAGCCTACTTCGAAGCAAGTAGTGTTCAGGAAGGTAATGTGTTCCTCAAAACCAGTTTAACATGTCAGCAGTTGACGCGAGCGACGTCGTTAGGTGACAACGTGTTAGTGAGATCTGTGAAAGTGGTGTAGTGCTTGCTGAGACTGTGAGAGTCATAAATAATGGAGACAACGCTCGTGTTCCGTTTGACGTGTGACACACTCTGCTTTCCCTCTGTCATTAAATAACAGGCATTGCGTATACCCACACAACGGTGAGTTACATGTATCTTTGATAGAAGCTGTTAGTCGTGCTTCTTCACCTCTTCTCGGCACCTCTCGGATTAATGTTACATTACAACCGCATGTCAAAGCTTTCGCTTCTGTGACGAAGGTGTGGCCTGAGGCAAGTTGCACAACTTCTTATTCCTGTAATGTTTCTGCTTATTCAGGTTATTCACAATCCATTTTCGAATCTTTTCCCACAGCCTAAAGTTTATTATTTCCTCCTATTGAGTCCCCTTTGGTTCACACCACCCTTCACGTCATCTCTCCGTCTTTTCCTTTTAAGGGCTTCATCTGAAGGGTTTTTCGTTTTGTTTCACTGCTCGTTCTTTCTTATCATCTCGTCTTATCAATGGCCCCTCGTAGGAATCGCGTCGCTGTCGCTTGTACTCTCCTTAGATATTTTTCAGTAGAGTCCAACTTTCTTATCCATAGGTCAAAATTAACATACAAGGGTCTCATGAGTTTTGCTCTGGCAAATATTTCCCAGTTTATAATTAAGACCGACGCAAAAAAATTCTGAAGAATTTTCTATTTTCTTCGAAATTTCATCCTAGATATTTTCCTTCCTTAGTTGATCGCCGCCGTCGTAGGTCCTTCATCGGGTGCGCATATGTGTGTGTGTGTGTGTGTGTGTGTGTGTGTGTGTGTGTGTGCGCGCGCGCGCGCTAAGGTTATCGGTCCCCCGGTGGGGAGGGGAATGAGTGAGGATAGAATAGGGAAAGAAAGGAAGGGAAAGGAAATGAAGGAAAGATGCAAGAAAGACTGCATTAGCTCGGGGCTCCGTGCTCATCACACACGTGCTCAGGAAAGAACCGTGAGCCCCCTGGGGGTAACTTCTAAGAGTCTCTCCTCTCGCGTAAAAATTGTGGGTACTTTGTAGTTAGGTACAACATAGTGCAATCATATCTTATAATTATATACTATGTTAGTAACAATTCAACTTAATGAGTATTGTACGTAATGGAATGGGTTATCATATTGATGTTATGTAAAGTTTTATTAATGAGTTTAGTTGAAAGCGAGGAGCTTCTTTTAATAACTAATGTGGGTATAGGAAACATTGATCATGTGAAACTTCCTGGCAGATTAAAATTGTGTGCCGGAACCGGGACTCGAACCTGGGACCTTTGCCTTTCGCGGGAAAGCGCTCTACCGACTGAGCTTTCCCGACACGACTCACGATGCCGCCTCACAACTTTACTTCTGCCAGTACCTCGCCTCCTACTTTCCAAATTTCACAGAAGTTCTCCTGCGAACCATGCAACACTAGCACTCCTGGAAGAAAGGATATGGTGGAGACATGACTTAGCCACAGCCTAAGGGATGTTCCCAGAATGAAACCTTCACTCTGCAGCGGAGTGTGCGCTGATATGAAACTTCCTGGCAGATTAAAATTGTGTGCCTGAACCGGGACTCGAAGTAGGAGGCGAGGTACTGGCGGAAATAAAGTTGTGGGGCGGCATCATGTGTCGTGTCGGGATAGCTCAGTTGGTAGAGCGCTTGCCCTCGAAAGGCAAAGGTCCCAGGTTCGAGTCCGGTTCCGACACACAATTTTAAACTGCCAGGAAGTTTCATATCAGCGCACACTCCGCTGCAGAGTGAAAGTTGCATTCTGGATTGATCATGTGGTACACACATTTTATTGTTCAGATTGAGTAAATTTATATGGACAACAATCATACTGTTAGTCGGAACTGCCATCTTCTTTTTTGAAATACTTTCTGCAGCACTGATTGAAGCTGCTATGTATTCAGGAGTGGCCACAAAGAGATATGTTAAGTTGTTTGCCGATTACAAGAAACGGAAGTGAAGATGGCAACATAAAGACAGCGCTGTCAAGAACAAAATCGTAAAGGCTACTTATGAAAACAAACATATGATTACTTCCTGCGTATTTTGTATTGTGGTAGTCATTTTGAAGCGCTGGTATCTCGTAGTATCTATTTGAGATGTTTGTTATATACCTAAAGACTATCTTCCTACAAGACGGTATGAAGAACTGTCGAATTTGTGGTAGCTATACAGTAGCCTCGTTAGTTCGAGGTGAACGGGACCGGGATCACATTGAACTATCGAAATTTAGGTGTGAAAACGAAGAAAATCGACGTTGAAAGGAATACACGTAAAAAAATATGACCTTTTTAAAATAAAGTTGTTAAAAAGTCATTTATATTGGTAGCCTAAAGATTTTAAAGTCTTTTCAATATTTACTTCACGTTATAATGCTAGAGTGCCTTTTTTGTGAAGATAGAATGTCCCGGCACTTGTTGTTTGTATTAAGATGCTCATAATAAGACTCGAAATATGAAGACTCCACTGTATCGAGTTCAGTTTACTTATTATCTAACTTCTTTTTTGGGTAGAAAATGTAAAAACGAGGAGAAAACAGTCCAATTAGGAAGTGCTTTAATAAAAGTATCGTCGATTTGTGTTCGCTGTTCGCTGTCATCATCTACGGACTTCTGATTAGGCTTACAGGCACTCAAGAAGGCTTGGTAGAGGTAGACGACCTTGAAAAATATGGAGAAACTAGAGATTTGTGGTGTAACGTAAATACACAGATATATTAACTTAATTACGCAAGTTTGGGTTACGGTTTCGATTTGGACCGAAACTAGAAGAGGAGCCGAATATTCGGT
Source organism: Locusta migratoria (assembly GCA_026315105.1). Classification (NCBI taxonomy): domain Eukaryota; kingdom Metazoa; phylum Arthropoda; class Insecta; order Orthoptera; family Acrididae; genus Locusta; species Locusta migratoria. Next base: position 383,784,528 of record CM048744.1, read on the forward strand.
CAAGATTTCGGCCACAAATCATGTTGTCAGCCTCAACTTATTTCCTAAGTATTTGACAGTATCTGTCTCTTTAATAAGTTTTCCATTATAATTTGCATCCTTCATTTTGTAATTTTTCTTGCTGACTTACATTGCCTCAGATTTTGTTAAGATTATTACGATGCTGACTTCTTCAATTACTTTTTGGTAGTCATTTAGTTGTTTTTCCTATTTCTGTATATTCCTTCTCAAATTATCACGACGTCTGCTTATCCTATGATTTTTCATGCCATTTGCCGTTGACCCTTGGTGAAGTTACGTTATGTTCTCTAGGATCACACTAAACAACACTGGTAAGAGCACACTTCCTTGTCATACCCCTCTAGCTGTTCTGAATCCTCACTTACTGCTCAGACAACTAATCTCCTTAATTAAAATGGCATTCCTATCTCTCTATTACTTGGGTTTAGTACCGTCAAGTGGTGGATCGAGTGATGAAGGAGTCCTTTTCCGAAATATTGAACCTCCTATGTCCTGAACCCAAGTATTTCTTTCTTTCAACTCCCCAACCTCCCCATTTTTTTCCACTGACCACTGGGGTCATGAGAATGGATTTTAGTGTGTAAACCTAACCCAATGTGTTGGACACTGAAGTTTCTGTGTAAGGGAAATAGTCGCTCCTAGGTACATAAATCTACTCACTTGAGCGTGATATCTATTTCTTTCCTAGAGATCACTTTACCTATGACCTACAACCCCAAAAATCAAGCAGTAGACTAGTCAAGAAATAACACGAATGAATTTCAATTAATGATAGAGCTATAAGGAGGAGATGTAAAACTGTAGAATGTTGATGGCAAGTTTCTTCATCAGAAGATAAAAAAGTTTATCTAAAATGATAACAACATTATAAATATGTTGCTTGGAAAAGTTTTACACAGGCGAAATGGAGAATTATACAACCAGTACTTACATGACAAACATAATACCAGAATTATATATTATGAGCAGGGTTGCTCAAGTTGAGTAATATAACACAAAAGATTATGTCCTTAAAAAATTTATAAGAATGAAAATTTAATACACCAGAGTGGTGTGAGGAATTCTGACCTTATGTTTGTTGCATTCTCCATTTTGCTGTGTAAAACTTTTCTGTGTAAGATATTTATTCTGTTGTTATCATTTTAGGTAAACTTTTTTATCTTCTGATGAAGTTACCCTGAGTGATAACGAAACCTTGTCAAGAGCCAAAAATTTACGTAAACAGTTGACTGTATTATATATTTTTAAAAACATAATTTTCACGTAATATTTTCGAAAATGGCGGTGGCATGGTTGTTTGTAAGAGGTGTATAAGCACACACATCAAAAAACGTGTTGCACACCTTGGTTCCAAGAACACCTTGGTTCGAAGAACACTGACAAGGAAACATCATCAACTCGACCTCGTATTTTCTTGAGAAAAAATATATGAGCTAGTTATCAACCCCAGAAATCGAAATTACGTGAAAATTTTGGCCATTATTCAGAAACTACGCCTCTTCAAAGTACAGCTTTTAAACATTCGCGCGCTCAGGTTGGTCCACACTCGGTCCGCTTCACTGCGGCCGCTTAATGCCCCATCATCTAGTGCTGAGCAATGAAGGGACAACAGCGAGTCCCCGGAAAAGTGTAATTGGAAGAGCTAGGGAAATGGAGGAGGAAATAATATTACAAAATGAAACATATGGACTGTAACTGTTTCAAGTTTACTCCACTTCAATAGTCTTAGCTTTACATATAACAAAATGATGTGCATAACAGGTATTGAAAATTAAATTACGTTACACCGCTTGTTGAAAAACCGTCTCATTCGATTCCACTGCAGTTGTGACGCGCTGTATAAAACGCAAACGGCTCGTTGCACATATTCTTCTGTTACGGAGATTTAAAATCGTCATAGCAACTTTCATCATCACTGACGTTCTCAATTCCACGCCCAAGCCCGATTGAAGCAATGAAAGTGCTCGACGAATCTGACAGTGGTGAAATGGCAGCGTCGTAATTGTCGACGTCATTCTGTTGTAAATCTACACTGAACGTCAACACGCTACTTTCTTCTATATCCAAAACTTCTTCATCAGTGCAACTGTCTATGATATCTGCAATTCAGTTGAAAAATATAAAGAAAAGCATAAAGAAAACAATATATTTTACCATGTGTAGAACGTCTAATAAGTGCAAATGATTATGCTTACCGGTGACGACTTTAAACAGTTCTAATTCTTTGACATTTAATCGTTGCAGATTAGTCATCATTCAATACCGCTCCTGGAGGTGTCGCACGACATCGCGAACACAAACATCTCACTGGACTCTGCTAACGGTACCAGCCGTTCTGGCATCAAGCGGCCGCAGTGAAGCGGGCCGAGTGAGGAACAACTCGAACGCGCGAAATGTTTAAAAGCTGTACTTGAGGAGGTCGTAACTGCGTAACATCTGAATAATGACCCAAATTTTCACGTGATATCGATTTCTGGGCTTGATATCTAGCACATGTATTTTTTTCTCAAGAAAATATGAGGTCGAGTTGATGATGTTCAAAAATGTTCAAATGTTTGTAAATCTATCGGACCAAACTGCGTGGTCATCAGTCCGTAGCTTACAAACTACTTAAACCTAGGTAAACTAACCTAAGGACAACACACACACCCATGCCCCAGGGAGGACTCGAACCTCCACGGCGAGCAACCGTGCGCTCCGCAGCGTGACGCTTTAGACCGCTCGGCTACTCCACCGCGGCTTGATGATGTTCCCTTGAGAGTGTATATTGCATCAAGAACACAGTTCCTTCAAGTGTCCACAGATGTCACACAATCCGCACCACGCTTGAGCAGTGCCAATGCGACGGAGTGAGAAAGACGGCCAATCAGTGCCAGTGATAACACCAGGAAGGAAGTACACTGTCTGCGTTGACTATAGCCTGCCATGCCTTGAAGACAAGTGCCGAATTTTGATCGTATCGGCACTGCTACTTCGTGTCAGGAGGGGCTCTCATCAAGGTAAGTTTCCGGACGGAATGAGTCAAAGCGATGTTGTTGGTACGTGCAGGAAGTATAGAGATACAGGACTGCCGACGACTTGACTCGCTCTGGTCGTCCAAAAGCTAAAACAGCAACTGATGACCGCCACTACTTGATTTCAGCTAGGACGAAACTGAGAGGTGCGCGACCACGCTGAATCATGATTTACGTGCAGCCGCAGAACGTCGTGTCTAGACTCAGACTGTACGTAAATAGGTAAATGAAAAATGTTCAAATATTTGTAGAGCTTATGGGACTTAACTACGGGGTTATCAGTCCCTAAACTTACAAACTACTTATCAACTAGCTACAACTAAGGACGTCACAAATATCCATGCCCGAGGGGGGATTCGAACCCCCGACCGTAGTGGCCGTGCAGACCGTGACTGAAGCGCCTCAGTCCCCTCGGCCACCGCGGCCGGCAATAGGTAAATGAAATGGAACGCCACTCCCGACGTCCATGGTGAGGTCCACCTATGACACTTATACACCATGCTGCGTGGTACAGCTGGGCCAACCGCATGCTGTATGGACTCATCAGAATTTAGTGCTATTCATAGACGAGACTCGCTTCAGTCTTCAACTAGACAAAGGTTGGAGACGGTTTTGGAGGCAGCCTTCTCAACATTATGTAGGGTCGCCGTACACCACTTGTGATCATAGAAGGCAATCAAATGGGTATATGTGTAATTCTCAGAGATGGCATCCTCCGACGTATAGTGTAACCATATCGTCTTAACGAAAATTCATCGTACACATCTTCTCGATGCGTTCCTTCATCGCAAGATTAGAATGACTAGCACGTTCTCCAGAAATGAACCCTGCCAAAGACGATGTCTGGGATTAATTGCAAAGGACTGTTCTTGGACGAAACGACCCACCAACCAATATGACAGATCTACGCCGAACCGCCGATGAGCAATGGGACAATATGGACCAACAGTCCCTTGATTATCTTGCGCGCCATGTGCCACAACAATACAGGATCACATCAGTGCAAGAGGATGTATTACCGGGTTTTACGGATACTACAGTATCTACATCTACATACATAACCCACAATCCACCGTAAGGCGCATGGCGGAAGGTACACTGAACCACTACTCGGCATTTCCTTTCCTATTCCACTTCCAAATAGAACAAGGGAAAAAGGAATGTCTATACACCTCTGTATGAGCCCTAACTTGTCTTTGTTATCTTTACGCGAAGTGATCGTTCTACACTCAGCTTCAAATTTCGGCCCTCCAAATTTCCTCAACAGATTTTCTCGAAAAGAACGTCTTTCCTCCAGCGTCCCCATTTGAGTTCACGGAGCATTTTCGTGACACACTCGCATTGGTTGAAACTACCAATAACGAACCTAGCTTCTCGCCTCTGAACTGCTTCTATGGCTTCCTTTAAACTGGTATGCCGCGGGTCCCAAACACTTGAGCAATACTCAGGACGTGGTCGTACAAGCGTTTTACACGCGGTCTCCTTTACAGATGAGGTACATCTTCCCAAAATTCTCCCAATAAATCGAAGTCGGCTGTCCGCCTTACAACTGACCTTACATGTTCGTTCCATTTCATATCGATCTGCAATGTTACGCCAAGATATTTGAACGACGCGACTGCATCTAGAAGCTCACTACTAATGCTGTATTCGAACATTATGGGCTTGCTTTTCCTACTCATGTGCATTATCTTCACACCGACATACATCCTGTATTCTATTACAATCGATTGAAGACGACACCCTCCCACACACCATAGTATCACCAACAAACAGCCGCAAATTACAAGTTGCTCTGTCCATCAGATCATTTATAAAAGTAGAAAATAATAGCGGTCCTATCACACTCCTCTGGGGCATGCCTGACGATACACTCGTCTCTGGTGAACACTCGTCGTCGAGAACAACGTATTGCGTTATATTACTTAGAAAATCTTTCAGCCAGTCACAAATCTGTGAACTTATTCCATACGCTCGTATATTCATTAACAGTCGGCGGTGTGGCACCGTGTCAAATGCCTTTTTGAGAGAAAAATGTGCAATCTGGGTCACGAATTCAGAATCTCTAGGTTATTGTCGTACACGTTTATAATTTCTTCTCACGAGCAATAAAGATAACTAAAATGTTCTTTTGTGTATATCTCTATGCCTTTTTTTGTGTGTGTAATTTTCTGGTGCTGCCTAGGTTGGACAGACCTTTTTTCACCACGGTGTCGCAAAGATTAATCGAATTACAGTAGATGACAGTAAAGAGACGAGAATAATTGCAGCCCACATTCGAGGGCGAAGGTTAAAAAAGGTCAGGCGTGAAAGAACGACGACGGCAGTTGTAGTTAACTAAGGTATAATTTGAGTTCATGGACCCCCGGCATCTAAGTGGACACGTAAGGAAAAGGAAATTCGAGTACAACGACAGCGAGCCCACGAGCTTAATATCTCATTGTAGTACCATTTAACGTCTAAAGGACGAAATAATGAGACGTTTTCACACTAGACGCACACTACATCTTTACGGTGTACCAGGCCTCTATCAGATTACACTGATTAGTAACTAAAATTACATTCATTACTGCACTTGTCTCTGGGCCATTTTCACAAGGTTGTTCCTTCACAACTCTTCTGCCAAATATATTTAATTTGTTAAGCTGTGTCAAAACCGCTACTTCAAGTAAATGTCTAAGAAATGGTCAGATGAAGATATGCCTATGCCTATGCCTATATGCCTATCACACAGCTGTGCCCGTAAATGAACAGAATATTTGTAAAACGTCGAAGTAATCACAATACTAATAATTGAACAATTACGAGGTATATGCATCAGCCGTCCTCTGTAGATTTATGTTTCCGACGTACGTTTTCCAAAACAGTTTTTATTTTTTTTTATTTTTTTCAACAAGAAGAATGTTATTTGCTTTTATCGATTTTTCCTGCCAATATTCATATCAGCCTTCCTTCTTATGTACACATTCAGTTAAGATAAGCCGTTATCGCCAGGTGTGTATCGTGAGTCATCTTGGAACCGTTTCTGAAGTCAGCACCATCAAATGTTCATTGGTACTCAGATTGAAGCACCACAGGTAATTGGAATTCCAGCGAAACGTTCGCCAGAAGGAAAAAACTCACGAACCGTACACGGCCGTTGAGAACTGTGAACTGCATAATGCAGTACGGCCGCGCTCTTACGCATTACGGCAGCAGCAGCTCATTACGATGGGCAGCAGAACGATTAACTTTCGTGGAAGATCGACGAGATGACGTAGTTTTAAACAATAATTAAAGACGGAACACATTATGGACTACGCTAATTCTTAGCATTTAGTGATGGAGTATACCACTGCTTTCGTTTGGTGTTTAACCCTGAGACTCTGTCTGGAGTCACAGGTGACCACAAGCTTCTTTACTATGGATGAAACAATATTTACGTTTTTTTAAATAAATAATCTAGAACATTATGACTTTTTTCACAAAGAATTTCAGGTCTTTCACAAAAAAAGTTTTGGAGCGACTGATGCAATATTTATATCAATAACTAACAAAAACTATTGTGGGGGTCAATTATGACCCCATATAGATGATATGTAATACTTGCTGAAAACCCGGCGTTGCCCGGGTATTTATTTTTTCATTCCTGCCATTTTCCAGGTATATACTCATTTGTATGTCTGTAAAATCTCCTGGGAATACAATTAGTGGTAAAGAAGTAACAGATTCAAACGTGGTGCGTGATGGGACAGTTTTCCAAGAACGTTACCATTTATATGCTCATATCGAATGAACTACTTGTCGTACTGTGGTACAATTTAGAAGCTACATTCAACTGTTTACGTGTATACTGTCTGTAATATGTCCTGCGGCTACAATTTGTAGTGTAGAAATTATAAATGGTAACGTCATACCTCGAGCCGTCGTTTTACTGCATAAACAGCGGAAAAGTAGTAAGTGAGAAACGTTTTTCCTTTCATCGTTTTACTGTGGTTGCCAGCGAGAAAAAGTGTAATAAAGGTTTGAAATTGTGTTTAAAGTTTGTTGCACGTCGCTAAGTAGTGTCATTCGAATACAGTGTATTTCGAAAGTCTCGCCGCACCTTTTGCACCTTTTGCGAGTGCTATTGGTTATGACGTAATATCTTTTGAACCATGTGCAGATGTGATTCTTAACCATGCAGCCATTGTTATCTCACGGTAAGGAATGTGTGTAGCAAATGTGGTTGGCATCGGTCCAATGGTTTAGGAGAAAATTAGCAGCTTCGTCGCAAAATGCTGCAGTTTTTCGCGCATCCCATTGTTTATGACGTCATATCTCGTGACGTATACATCGTATGTGATTCTTGCACTTACGGCGACCATCCTCATGGATTGAAGTTTACACTGCGACCGGCGGGAGAGATATTAAAATGATTGTTCGAAGAGGTAAATTCAAAAAAAGAGTATGTTTGTCAAAGCTAAACTCAAATATCATATAATTTTGGCTGTTTGTTAAAATACTGTCAGAAAGAATATTGCGAGTTGGGTACATAGATATTTTCACAATAATAGAATCGTAATCATATCACCATAATTTTTTATTATTTTGATCCGAAATGTTTACAAAAACTTATAAAACTACAAATCTAAAGTGGGCCGTAAAACACGTGAGTAAGATTTTTTTTAGAGGAATTTCACAGCCATTTTAACAGGTATTTACTTAGTAGAATCATTATATAAATACGGTAACACAAAACTGAGGGTACAGATTTTCAATATTAATCATACAAGAAGACCAATGAAACATACATATTTGTCATAGATGTTGCGAATAGAAAAATTGTGTGCACGTAGCCGTTAAGAGTAGTAAAAAAATTTACAATGATACTCCAAATTCTCCAAAGTTTAGCCACTATATTATAACCCGTTGTAGGTAGCATATTCGTACAGGTAAAATAAGCTCAGTCAGTCGGAGCTTGGAGTTCCAATCTTAAGGTGATGGATTTGATTTCCACAGCCCTCCATTTTGAAAAAATTCTTCATAATATTCAAGTCAATTAAATAATTCAGTTTATGAATGCAGTATTTTAATAAGTATCAAGGACAAACATATGAAAAAGTTGTGATTCTTTTAAGAAAACTAGTTTTCACACATGGTCAGCTATATTTAGCAGCATGTAGAGTTCCACCCTTTGATGGTTTGAAATTTTATTTGTGTACCTAGAGAACAAAGACCTTTAGCGAATGATGAAAGGATTTTTACGAAAAATGTTGTTTTTGCTGAAGTTTTGTAATGCTAAATTGTGAAATAAAGCAATTCCCTCATTTTTGTCTCTCATTCTCTCATGTTTCCTCTTTGACCTTTATTTCATCTGTTCTCATAGCATTCAGATAAAACCTATAAATTTTCAGTGCTCAATAAATTCCAATTACATTTTTTTTTCATGACTTTGCAAACACAACTGGTCGAATTTCGACCACAGGCAATCCTAGTTAACTTAAAGGAGGCAGAGTAATTACATATCTCAACTTAAAGTAATATTTTAAATCATCATTTGTTTCACTCATGAATGTTTCACACTGACTATATATATTTCCGGGGAGGGATTTGTGGAATTGGTGAAATAATCAGAACTAAGGGGCCATCTATAAATTACGTCAGCTGTTAAGGGGGAGGGATCAACAAAGTCTGCCACCGTACTATTGTATGTAAGTTAGTAAAAGTTTGCGTTGTCATACATATTTCGGAGTTTTTTATTCATGCTCGAGGGGGGATTCGAACCCCCGACCGTAGTGGCCGTGCAGACCATGACTGGAGCGCCTCAGTCCCCTCGGCCAAAAATCGCTTCTCTCCTGTTACAAGAAGAGAAGACACCTTAAACTTTTTAAACTGTCAAAACCTAGCCTGTCCTTGAGAGATATTTATCACAAACTAGCTGAAAACCCGGCTTTGCCCGGGTATTTATTTATTTATTTCTGCTTTGAGTTAGTACTTCTCCTATCCGTTCTCTCTCTGTCCATCTCCTTTTTTCTAAAAACATGTTACATTTATCGGAGAATAAATGAGAAATAAGGCTGTCTCGCATAATGTGTAAAATTATAAGTATCCAAACAAAGAAAAATAGTAAACAAAACAGAAATGACATATAAAATGCGTACGATCTCATATTTATTGAGTTATATGTTGTACAATTGTATAATTTTACAGGTATGTATTTATTTGTATAAGTGCTGTATGTCTGTATTAAAAAAATTCTTTTTTTACTGCTTCACTTATTTATTCTTATAATTCGTTATTATTATGCTTATACTTACAGAGAAAGAGCTGAAGACATTGTAGCACGCATATACGAAAGATATGGTCTACGGTATCACGTTTCGCTGTACGTAACCTCCTTGCTATAGAGCCGCGAACGTCATGGCTGGCCTTCAGTCCGAATTTTTTAATATAATTTGACGACTTTCAACCACCATATCTTCCACCCCCTTATAGCTGTCGTCATGGAAATGCTATGGTGTACAACGGGAGACTTCAGAGAACAATTACACACAGACGATTCGTTTGCGTTCTGTAGTTTTCGCTGCAGAGCGACATATTAAGACACACACACACACACACACACACACACACACACACACACACACGTAGAATTTTATATACACCGTTAACTTTCCATGCCAATATACTCCACCCTTTTGTCATTATGAACCCTCAAGCAACAATGCAACCAATAAAACCATTTTCAAAGAGTAATTATTGTTCCGCATTTTGTGTTATATTTTTCAAATTACTAAATATCCATCAGATCGCTATAAAACAGTGCCTATAACCTTCCTCAGATATAAATTAGTAACTGTAAAAATATTTAAGTCTCTGCGTCTTGTCGTTCGGACGTGATAAGCGTACACCGAATAGGCATTCACATTAATATATATACAGGTAAAGAGCTATCCGATCGCCATAAAACCGTGCCTAAAGCCTTCCTCGGGTAGACAATAGTAACTGTACAAATTTATAGCTATTTATGTCGTGTGGTTCAGACGTGATAAACGTACACCGAACAGACATTCATATTTATAGATATAGATTCTCAGGTCTGAATAATTAATATTTAGTATATAATAAACAAAACTAATTTCAAAAGAAATCACGTGACGTGAAATGCAGCAGCCAATGCGAGGAGAGTACCAGCAACATAGGCGGACTTCCCCACGGGAACCAGCACCTACTGTGCCATATGCTACTGCTCCCACCCCACATTTCAACATATGCTGCACTTCTGTCTTTCTTCCGCGTTCAAGACACGTACGATGTTAGCAAAGAAACGGCCAGCGGCCAGAAATATGAAGTGGCCATAGGCTAGGAATATGACAGCAAGTACCGCAGCACCGGCGCCCCTGAAACGAAAGCTCACAACCTACGTTGGACTCGTGTGGGTCGCTTTCGCTTGTGCTGTAAAGGGAAGAACTGCCGAAAGCTCATAAAGGGGCCGCGTGCTGGAGATAGCGCTGCTAACCGCTCCCGTGACGACTGGAGTCACGTTTCGCCACCGAAAAGGTCAGCCCGCCGGCAGACAAAGCTCCCCCCCCCCCCCCTCTATGGTGCCGCTTGTGGGCCGCAGCGCAGGGCAACGACCGTCAGCGGCGGCAGCAGCGGCAGACAGGAAGGAAGCGGCCGACGAAAGCGACGTCTGCGTTGCGTCAGTGGGGTGTAGCGGCGAGCGGAAGCCGGAGAAAGCAGAGGCGGGCGGGACCGTCTGACCCAGTCGGCCGGCAACACAGCTGGCTACCCGGTCCGGTCCATTCTGGGGCCCAGGTGTAGCCAGACCGGACCAGCTGGGCAGGACCCGACCGGCTGCGCTCTGGGAACGGCCGCGCCGGCTGCAGGAAGCGACACACACACTGCCTACCAGCCCTCCGCCCGCCCTTCCGGGTCTGCGTAATAGCACAGTCTAGCATATACCAGTGGCGGCTGGTGATAATGTGCTGCAGCACACTGTAAATATATTACTAAAATTATGCCATTTCTCTTCGAAAGCCCCGGCCGCGGTGGCCGAGGGGACTGTGGCGCTCCAGTCACGGTCTGCACGGCCACTACGGTCGGGGTTTCGAATCCCCCCTCGGGCATGGATATTTGTGCCGTCCTTAGCATTAGTTAGTTCATAAGTAGTTTGTAAGTTTAGGGACTGATGACCCCGTAGTTAAGTCCCATAAGCTATACAAACATTTGAATTTTCTCTTCGAAAGCAAGCGAGAAATCGCTGTAAAATTACAAAAATGTTCAAATGTTTGTTAAGCTTATGGGACTTAACTACGGGGTCATCGGTCCCTAAACTTACAAACTACTTATGAATTACCTTATACTAAAGACGGCACAAATATCCATGCCCGAGGGGGGATTCGAACCCCCGACCGTAGTGGCCGTGCAGACCGTGACTGAAGCGCCTCAGTCTCCTCGGCCACCGCGGCCGGCTGTAAAATTACATCCTTTCTCTTGGAATGCGATCCAGATATCACAATAAAATTATGCCAATTCCCTTCCAATACGTATTACAATGCTAGTAATAAGGATGAAAACGCATTTTGGAACGCTCTCGCCGCGATAGCTGGAAACCAGCTCCGTGTGCTGAAGTGGGATTCAGCCACGCTGGTACGTGCGCAGAGAGGCGGCGCAGTAGTCTGTTCGCTAGTGCGCATGCGCAGACGTGACGTCAGGACTGGCGACTCGTGTGTGCTGAGACCGACTGCAGCACCAGATCAATATTTCTCTTCGCACTGCGTGTAACGGTTGCGGAAGAATAGTATATAACGAATATTGCGGCATACAGAGCCAAATAGCGCGCGGGCTCAGGCGTTATGCGTGTTGTCTCTAGAACCTACTTGTGTGAGGCTCGTCCAAATTTTTAATTTCTGTAAATAAAACTTCAATCACAAACAACATTAGTAATGTATAGCCAACATGCGAGTGAAACTGCGCTTTTCAGCCAAGCAGTTTCATTGGTCACCTGTGTAGAACGCAGTTGACGTGGTGGGGATATTGCTAAGCTCCGTTATTTTTATTTTTATTTTAGTATATTTTGTTTCCTGTTTATTTTTGTAATATTGTAGCACACTGGTCAAATTTTGTACGAGCCGCCACTGGCATATACAACAGCGGTCGGCAACTGTCGGTCCAGGTCTGGACCGAGGAAGGTCAATAACTGGACCGCCAATAGTATTTTCAAACTGTAAGTTACATACTCATTAAAAATTAAAAAAAAAAAAAAAAAAAAAAAAAAAATCGCACTGACGTGTTTTACGGCCCACTTTAGATTTGTAGTTTTACAAGTTTTTGCAAACATTTTGGACCAAAATAATAATCTAAATATTAAAAAATTAATTAATAAGAGGCTCTGAAACCCTTTTAGGAAAAAAAATTAGGTAGTGGTGGGGTCCGAACCACCGACCTTTAGCGGCGTAGTCCAACGCCTTGCCCACAACGCTACTAATGATGGAAACTGAGACTTATCTTCGAGAGGGACATCAGAACAGCTTGCTATATTTGCTACGTTTTCAGTCTCATCCGATTGTGCCAGAACAGAAGGCTGCAACACATCACTAACAGTAAGCCTCTGGCGTTGTTTTAAATTACTTTTTAACACACAAACTCGCCGAGGACAGTCCTGTCTGAAATGTCCAGACTCATTACATATGTGACACGTAGGTCCCTGTCCTGAGTACACTACTTGTGCCCTATAACCACCCACAACGATGTGTGACGGAATATTTCCTTTAACTTCCATCTCCACCGAACGAATGCCATTGAAACACTGTAATTTATAAAGCCTCGACCAACGTTCATTTGTAATAGACTTGATGGTGCCATATTGACTAAGTACATCCTTGATTACTTCATTATCAAGTTCAATTGGGAGATTCAACACTCTTACGGTTGTATAAACTATATCGGCTCTCCAAATAGATACTTTGCTTTTCCTTTTATCTCTATGAGTAAACTCGATTTCATTACCCCACTTCAGTAACAGTTTATCAATATAAACAGGGCTCAAAAACTTGACAAATATACAGTATTTATCGTTGTCTAATTGAAAAGTATGAACAGATTCATCAGTAACACCGATTACCTCAGTTATCCAATGGTGAATTTCCAGCGACGTCGGCTGCACATTGCGGGTTTCCTTGTCAAATGAAAAAACCAGTGTATTCTTCCGTAGATTAGTAGACATGATGCCAGTAACAAGAGAACTCTGGTTAAAAATAAACCGAAATCCTGTTAATCACTAGCAGAATGAAAAACACCACACGCAAACACGAAGCAAAACACGTGTTCTAGCAGAACTAAACACTGTTTAAATACTAGTTATTCCTATACTTTTAATTATTTTTAAAGCTATCCGAAATCCGTGTTGTTTATTTTGCTCGCCAAAGATACTATGACGCTACGGCTATCAATTAAAAAGATGTATCCTTCAATCTCATTCTATTAATGGCCGTTGTTAACTGATGCTAAAAATGTTCAAATGTTTGTTAAGCTTATGGGACTTAACTACGGGGTCATCAGTCCCTAAACTTACAAACTACTTATGAACTACTTACAAACTAGGACGGCACAAATATCCATGCCCGAAGGGGGATTCGAACCCCCGACCGTAGTGGCCGTGCTGACCGTGACTGCAGCGCCTCAGTCACCTCGGCCACCGCGGCAGGCTAACTGATGCTAATATGGCATTTGTAGACATTAGATTATCATTCATCGTACGAAGAACGATGTGTTTTTGTTAATTCTTCAGTGCGACATTGCTTTGAAATGACAACGTGTAAGTTACAATAAGAAAATCATCAAATACGCAACGCAAGATGGCGTATGGCAGAGAGAGTTCTGGGCTAGGAATGTCACGTGACATCTCCGAACGGCTGGTTTTCGTTAATTCAATGGAGGGTGTCAAATCTCCGTTATTTTTGCAAATATGTCTCAAACGATACGAGATATGAAAAAAACATAAGAGAGCAAAGTTGTAGAGAATTTTCTCCTCTACAAATTCGGTTATTCAATTTTCTTATCAGATGAATAAGTAAGCCGTTATTTTCATTTAAATTTCGAGCTGTCAAAAAACGTTCGTAAAGGCCCACTTTTAGTGTTACTACCGTAACCTAAATTGGGCCAAAAACATTTTTTTTTCTGTAGATAACTACACCGAGGTACAAGGAAATGGGACATTTGGCTCAAAGTGTGTCATTATTCCGTCGCAAGCTGATTCTTTGAAAAAGACGTTTTTTTAGTCAATAATTTCTTCATTTTGCAACTAGTTTTTTAACATAAAAATATTCGTGAAATAGACATTTCCGTATTATCAAATTTCTGGGGAGATCTTAATAAGAAATTTGCAGTAAGTTTCAAAGAAATATACGAGTTGTCACGATTCTCAAAATCATCTTTTTAGGTTTCTCCTGTAGCTGAATGGACGGATAGTGGAAAACCTGGCTGCCATGTTTGGCTCCGCAGATATTTGTGAAAAATCATTTTTTTAAATGAATTATCGATTAAGACCGCCCATTTTGAAGACACCATTTGCGTAACTGCTCCGCACGTGAACCTGACATTAAGAACCACCTAAGATCGTATATTTCATTTTTCCTATCGATTGTTTAACAGATATACGACCATTTCATTGTATTTTTTACTTTTTTAGTATAATGCATGACCTGTTTCTGGACTTTCATTGGCCGGCCGCGGTGGCCGAGGAGACTGAGGCGCTCCAGTCACGGTCTGCACGGCCACTATGGTCGGGGGTTCGAATCCCCCCTCGGGCATGGATATTTGTGCCGTCCTAGTTCGTAAGTAGTTCATAAGTAGTTTGTAAGTTTAGGGACTGATGACCCCGTAGTTAAGTCCCATAAGCTTTACAAACATTTGAACATTTTTTGGACTTTCATTGAAAAGATTGACCATCCGTTTTTCATATTTTTTGTGAGTGAAAATAAAAATAAATAAAAAGCAAATAAGTCTTCTGGATTTTTTTATACATTATTATTTTACATCTGTTGTATTTCATTTAGTTAGAGTGTGAAAATAAAAAGAAAATATATTACAGAATATTACTTTTTCGGGATTTTTGAATACAAATATGCCTGTCTAACGTATTTCATATTACCTTGTGAGTGAAAATAAAAATAAAATACAAGCTTTTTTTTCTGGACCTCGATAAAAATTTTTAAAGGTGTCCGGACCCCACCTAAGATTACTAGCCGACCTCTGATATTCAGTCACGACACTCCCGCAGATTCTTGTTCTACACTGCGACAGCAGCGCTCCAAGCGGCTGGTAAGCTACATTTCTGAATACGATTTTGCTTGAGTGCGGATATTATCGTTTATTTTGATTCAATATATATGACATTAGGAAACATTTGTAGTGTCATGAAATAGGTAATAACTTAAAAATAACTCCACCTTTGTCTTTCTCGAGTTACCTAAGATTCCTGACAAGATACGAAACAGTATATTGCTACACAGTTTATTTACAATAATCTCGAAACCTCCAGGCTTTTACTGAATAACCTTATTTACTATTTAAACTAAAAAAAAATGACTAGGAAACACCAAAAGACCTGTCCTTTGGCAGAAAGACGTCGCTTTTCCACTCAAGAACGTTAACGGTTTCTTCACTACAATTCCAGTAAAATCGATGAGGGTGGAACGTAGGAAACGAATATAGAATGCAATAACTACAGTATTTAACATACCAAATCAGCCACCACAACTGCAGTAGAAGGAAAAACGACACAGACGTGGCAAGAAAACAGAAAAAGCAATCAAAATGTTGTCAACAAAGAACAACCCAATTCTACATTTATTCCTACAGCTGAACCACAAACGGCAAAAATCTTCAAGACATTGTCTTCTTAAGCTGAAGTAATCACACTCAAAAGAATATGCGCGAATAAGAAAGACGAGTGAAGCCTAAAAATGTCTAATCATTAGACTCCATACCGAATTGATGTGTCAAAAAGCTCTTTGTCGTAGTAAGAATAGATCATTATAGAAATTGGTTTCTCTTGTGTTTATATTCTACTTAGTTTCAGCGGCATAAGCTAGAAACATACACATATTCGCCAATATTCGTACATGACGAAGTTCTTCGTAATACCACTAAATCAATTAAGTTCGGCAGTTTTTACATTAATTTCCGTATTAAGCATGTCTCTTGATATTTTACTAATGCTTGTAGCGCAAAAAATACATTACATAAAAGTTTTCTGGGTGTTGTACCGCGTCATGATGTAAGAAGGATATTACTTAAATAACCGACGTTTCGGCCAACGTTACAGTGGGTATTCTAATGTGAGCTGGTTGTTACTATACTTTATATTTCTTTCAATTAGACATTACGTCGTAATTTTTTTTTAATCAGCTATGTTATTGGTTATTTTTTGGCGGAAGAATGGCACTTTATTTTGATAGGATGCTGAGGTAGAGGGAGTGGGGGTTAGCCGTTGCTTTTTGCATAGCGAGACATGATTGGTGTTCATCGGCGAATGGGGTGAGGGCTTCCGTTTCTTCCCTGCTGGCAAAAAAATACTGTTTCGTTAGTAACGTGCACAAATAATTATAAAGAAACATCACGCTTTTGGGGGCTTGCCCACCACTAGGAGCGCTAGTGTCGTTTTATCTGTCAGTTGGTAGCAACTTTCACAGTAGTGAGTGTAGCGACTGTATGTTTCAGACTGTGGTAATATCCTCCTGCAGCTGTGCTCCGCCTAAACTACCGGCTCTAGCGACCGAGTTTGCGTTGAGCCAAGCTTACACTAGGTCTAGGCAAACATGCTCGAGATTTCCCGATACAGCGCAGAACTCGATACTGTATCGAACTGTTCGAATACTCAAGTGACAAATTCAAAAATGTTCAAATGTTTTTAAAGTTGATGGAACTTAACTGTAGGGTCATCAGTACCTGAACTTACAAACTACTTATGAACTAACTTATACTAAAGACAGTACAAACACCCATACCCGAGGGAGGATTCGAACCCCCGACGGGGAACGGCCTCGCGCATCGGAGAAGGCCGCGGCGCTCTCGTGTGACGTCAGGCAGAGTAGGTTGCGCGCGCGTAGCTGAATGGGTAGCCGCTGGGGCACGGCCCACTATGCCGAAGCAGCGAGCCAGTCAGCTATGCGCGCGCAACCTACTCTGCCTGACGTCACACGAGAGCGCCGCGGCCTTCTCTCTAGGTGGTGCTGATCGGAGCATAGCGCCTCAATGCGCTCGGAAACTCCGCCGCGCCTAAGTGACAAATGCTGCGCGCGGCGTAGTGCAAACGAAACGCAGAAAATTTTATAAAGTGACCGGTCTATCAATTTTCTTAGGACTTATTTAATTGAATATAGAAGTACATGTAAACAAAAAAGTAAAAAAAAAAAAGCCATCACTACAAAAAAAAACTATATATTTTGTTTAAAACTGTGCATAAGTGTCCTGACTGATATTACTACAAGATAAGACCCACTGATAAAAAAAGTATTAGCTACTAATAATAGAACTACTGCATCAAATTACTGCAAAGCTAACAATCAGAGGTAAAAAATGTTTCTCTAAATATTTTACATTGAATTCTTCATAAGTCGAAACTACGTTTAATGTGATTATAAGAGATAGGTGGCAAATGAGCAATTTATTCCCTGCTCATATCGTACAGTACGGTAACAAAAAGTGTTAGCACATTTTAATCGCCATGAAAACAAAATTAGACATTATACAATAAGGAAGAAAGCAGAAATTTTATACTCAATAATGGAAACACGTAATAAAAATAAACTGTAACTGAGACCACACGAATAAACAGTCCTTGAGCAGCTGTGTAGATGGTACCAACCAGAGGTGCCCACAGGGGACGGGGAGGGAATCATGACGCAAACTGCGTCACTGAAATTTCTGAGGGAGGGGAGGGGATGAAAATGAGTACTTTTGGCCAGCCGGGGGGGGGGGGGGGCTTTATAAAACAATTCACAAAACGTCAAATAAAAGATATTTAATTTTATATTAAATGGCAAAATCATTTGTATTAGGTAATAAACTAGGATTCCAGGACGTAATATCTCGGGTGTTGGGAGGGGGGGTGACTCATTGGGGGGGGGGGGGGGGCACCTCTGGTACCACAGACGTCCCTAGATCGCAGCACTAGAATTTTAAATCGCGGTTGCTGTCTTTTAATTTTAAGGTACGTTGGCACTGGCCACAAAAACGGCGCCATTTGACTTACGTCACGGAAAATGCTATTGTCGATAGCCACTCAACTGTCACCATTTCTCAACGTTCAGGTCATTTGAACTTTGTGACACCATTCCTCAGAATATAAACAAACTGCCGCCATGTTTATTTGAAGGCTATTGCTGTATTTGGTGTATTTATGCCTAAATTTCACAAACAATGTGCATTTTAATTGCTCATCAAATTAAAGATAGTTCCAAAATATGTGCTCTTAAGTATGGTTTGTTGGGTAACAGTGATAGTTAGACATCTGAGTGCAGGACAAAGTTTTCATGAGTATACTGTAGTTAATTTGCGTATTTTATGATGTTCTTATATAATGTATGCTTAAGATTTGTGACTAAACAAGTGTTATTGAGTTATTACCGAAGGGATATTTGTAGTTACACAACAGCCTATTTAATTCTACAAATGCGGAAAATAAGTGTGATGCTGGCAGTGTATTCAGATTCTGGAATTGGCATCTCATTTCTCATAAACACTTGCCACGTGGATTTTAGAAAGGAAGTGACAAGGTTCATGTTTAATTTCTTATTGAGTGTATCTGTTAATTAAGGGAATGAACTATATTACAGTAACTGTCAGTGCAGTTGTACTAAGCATAACTTCAAAAGGCGACATAAATTAAAAAATCGCACTGGCGTGTTTTACGGCCTACGTTAGATTTGTAGTTTTATAAGTTTTTGCAAACATTTTGGACCAAAATAATAAAAAATTAATTAATAAGAGTATCTGAAACCCTTGTAGGAAAAAAAATTAGGTACTGACGGGTTCCGAACTACTAACCTTCAACGTCACAGTCCAACACATTGCCCACTACACTACAGCTAACAGTTAGGAATTGCGTTCTTTAATCTCATACTATTGATGGCCGTTGTTAACTGATGTTAATATGGAATTTGTAGACACTAGATTATCATTCATCGTAAGAAGAACGACGTCTTTTTGTTAATTCTTCAGTGCGCCATTGCTTTGAAAAATAACAACGTGTAAGTTACAATAAGAAAATCATCAAATACGCAACGCAAGATGGCGTATGCCAGAGACAGTTCTGGGCGAAGAATGTCACGTGACATCTGCGAACGGCTGGTTGTCGTTAATTTAATGGAGGGTGTCAAAACTCCGTTATTTTTGCAAATATCTCTCAAACGATACAATATATGGAGGAAAAAAATCACACACACACACACACACACACACACACACACACACACACACACACACAAGGGAACAAAGATGTAGAGAATTTTCTCCTCTACAAATTCGTTTATTCAATTTTCGCGTCCGATGAACGGTTTATTTGCAATTAAAATTACATTACAAACGGCTTTTTTGGTATTACTAACGTATTTCTTGTCCGAAATATTTCAAAAAGAGAGGTTCTGGTCTCTGGTAGCCAACATTTATGTCTGTAAAATTTGGTGTCGGTCGGTTGAACAGTTCGACCTAAAAAGAGGGAACACGTTACAGCCACACAGACATCGTCAAATCGCTTTTATTTTTGCAAATATCTCTGCAACGATGCAAGATATGAAAAAAAATAACATAATAGAGCGAAGGTGTAGAGAGTTTTCTCCTCTACCAATTAGGTTCTCTACCAATTAGGTTATTCAATTTTCGTGTCAGGTGAACGGTTCGTTTGCAATTACAATTATATTACAAACGGCTTTTTTTTTCTTTTTTTGGTATTACTAACGTATTTTTTATCCGAAAAATTTGAAAAAGGAAATTTCTGGTCTCTGACGGCCAACAATTATGTGTGCAAAATTTGGTGCTGATCGGTTGAACGGTTCGTCTTAAAAACAGAGAACACGTTACGGACAGACAGACACACACACACACAGACTGACATACCAAAATCGACGTTATTTTTGCAAATATCTCTGAAATGATACGAGATATGAAAAAAACATAAGAGAGCAAAGTTGTAGAGAATGTACAAATTCGGTTATTCAATCTTTGTGTCAGATGCATGGTTAAGCCGTTATTTTCATTTAAATTTCGAGCTGTCAAAAGACGATCGCAAAGGCCCACTTTTAGTGTTACTACCGTAACCTAAAGTGGGTCAAAATTCGTCGTATTTAACTGTGGGCAAGTGTAAGTAACTATATTAGGTTTCAAATAATCGTCCATTTCCATTGTAAATAGCAAGAACATTACATCAGAACACTGAGCTTGTTGTGATGACAAGATATAAAATTCGGAGAGATGACAGAGTAATGGCCAGGTGTCAAATATCACAATGACACTTATAGTATCAATATCGGACTTTCTTAGAGAGTTTGATAAGCAGATCGCAGTGGAAATTTACTTTTTCTTATTCGTAATTGGTTCAGTAATAGAGGTTTGTTTACATGTGCTACTTGTCGTTAATATACGAGTTTTGTTTATACGCAAAATACATTTCCAAACAACAACATTTACACTTGTTTTTCCTCTTATTGCAGTCTCATATCAATTCTAATACGATAACCTAAATGGCAACACCAATGTCTGTTAGAAAAATCTCAGCTGACGCCAAGTTGGCAACCATACAACCAGGATTCTGAGTGAGTGGAAACGGCTGTAACAGCACCACAGCTCGAAACGTATCAAATCAATCGATACATAAAAAAAGCAATCGATAGATAATCTTAAGGGCTACATCTTTCTAATTTAACATTTTCCCATCGCAGTTATCGTTTTTTATTTATTTAATAAAAACCGTGTTTTGGAACGGCAAATTTGGCCATCTAGACTCGAGTTCCATAAAATAGAAACTCTATTTCAAAATTAATTTACTACACACTCCTATTTTTTGTTTTCAGGTAATAATTTTTGCAAATTTAATATTACGCCGTGACAGAATGCTTGGACTATTAGTAGGGCGGTAGGGCGTACCGCCTAAAATTCAAACTCGCTATTAGCGTACCGGCTAAAATTCTTTCTTAAATCTGTAAAAAATAGCCCAACTGTAAATTGTCGGATGGATTTGGGTAAGAAAAAAATGGAAAGTTTTAGGTTCGTTCGAGTTGCGATCATAACGGTCGAAGCGTTCAAATTACACTTTCGCACAATTCCAATGGAATCTGACTAGACGTCAAATGTTCGAATTAGCAAATGGAGAGTTCCGACTAGTCTGAACCGAGAAAAAGGAAGGAAGTGTTTCTTCCCGACTCCAAAGCGTTAAGAAACTTGCTCCAAAGAGATAAGCCACTACATACGCAAAGTCTTTTGTATGCAATATCGTTGGCGCGCCAGTCACAGTCCGCACGGCCGCTACGGTCGGAGGTTCGAATCCCCCCTCGGGCATGGATGTTTGTGTCGTCTTTAGTATTAAGTAGTTCATAAGTAGTTTGTAAGTTTAGGGACTGATGACCCCGCAGTTAAGTCCCTTAAGCTTAGCAAACATTTGACATTTTTTTGCAATGTCGTTGCCTACTCGTTGAAGAAAGCAAGTGCGAAATTACGGCAATTCTTTTAAAAATTGAAGGGACAGTACATCGCAACATTTTAACTTAATTTCCATTGATTGAATCATGAAACACCGCACGAGTTACGTATGTTTTCACGCGTAGCGCGACACGATTTGAGAACGTCTAACTCTCAGGTAAAATATTTACCGTAATATTGTTTACTTAACCTTCTCTTTCGCACTGAAGTCAGTTTAAGATTGAAAAATGGTGTCATAGTATTAGTAGGAACTAAAACAGAAGTGAATTTTATCTCTCGCTGATCAATGCTTCTCTACCCGGCTGGATGTGCACATGTTCAACTATTGGTATCGCTGCCAGTTTCGCTTCTTACGGTGGTAAACGCTTGGTTTCGTCTTTAAAAATTCCACGAAGTTCCATTATCAGAATGGTTTTCGTGTGATATAAGTATGCTTGATCAGGTACTGTTTTTTTGAAGTGTGTGTCCGAGTGTGTGCAAATATATACAAAATAATGTTACGTAATAATGAGCTTGATAACTGGGTAATGGCAAGCGAGAAATTCCGCCTAAATCTTTTTTCCGCCGAACAGAGTACCGCGTAATTTTTTTCCCAACTATAGCACTGTTACTACCAATCAAAGCTAAGTTAGTCACTGTTAAGGCCACAATACTTCCCGTCGCACTCGGCAGGGCTGGGTCTACAATGCAATACATCACAGATAATCTATTCCACAAATGCATAAGCATTCTGTATTGAATAAAGAGCCTTTACTCCCCAATTCCAGGAGTGGGAAGCCTTTGGTTGCGCCGCAATTAAGTGACGAATGAATGCCTAGCGAGTAGAAAAAGAAAATGTTTGTATAGCTTATGGGACTTAAGTCCGGGGTCATCAGTCCCTAAACTTACAAACTGCTTAAGTACTACCTTATACTAAGGACGGCACAAATATCCATGCCCGAGGGGGGATTCGAACCCCCGACCGTAGTAGCCGTGCAGACCGTGACTGGAGCGCCTAAGTCCCCTCGGCCACCGCGGCCGGCCCTAGCGAGTAGATCACACAGCTGCATACGCTAGGAAGCTATCGAACAGCATGCAGACACAAAGGAGTATCCAATTACGACGAATATTGTGTAACTGTGTGGAATATACACTATAATAATAATTTCGTGTGGCTCATGGCCTGGTGCAAGTCTTTCAAAAAAAAAAAAAAAAAAAAAAAAAAAAAAAAAAAAAAAAAAAATGTTCAAATGTTTGTATAGTCTATGGGACTTAACTACGGGGTCATCAGTCCCTAAACTTAGAAACTACTTATGAACTAGCTAAGACTAAGGACGGCACAAATATCCATGCCCGAGGGGGGATTCGAACTCCCGACCGTAGTGGCCGTGCAGACCGTGACTGGAGCGCCTTAGTCCCCTCGGCCACCGCGGCCGGGCAAGTCTTTCAACTGGACGCCACATCGGCGACTTGCGTGTCCCTAACCTAATCCAGTCTACCATCCGGGCAACATCTTAACGTGGAATCCGAAACATGTATCGTTTCTGACGACTCCTCACATCACAGAAAGGTGAAGGCTGGGTTAAAACGCAGATTGAAAAATTCCGTGATCCGATAGGGTTTCGAACCCGCAACCCTTCGGTTTGCAGTCAAACGATTTACCCCAAGACCAACAGGCCCGAGGAATATACGCTACTGGCCACTCAAAGTGCAAGAACCTGTACTTGACGGAGGACATCGAAAGAGTCTAAAGAAGGGCAGCTCGTTTCGTATTGTCACGATACAGGGAAGACAACGTTACGGAAATGAAACAGGATCTGGGATGGGAATCATTACAACAACGGCGCTTATCGCTGTGGCGTGGGCTACTTACGCAACTCCAATCGCCAACATTCTCCTCCAAATGCGAAAATATAGTGTCGACTCCCACTTACATCGGTAGAAATGATCATCAGAATAAAATACGAGAAATCAGAGCTCGAACGGAGATATTCAGGTGTTCTTTCTTCCCGTGCGCTATTCGAGAATGGAATGGGAGATAAAAGAGTTTAACGGTGGTTCGATGAACCCTCTGCTAGGCACTTAAATGTGATTAGCAGAGTAACCCATGTAGATTTAGAAGCAAACAAATTAGGTGAAGTTTGGATCATGCGTTTGCGGCGACAAGAAATGCACACGTTTAGCATTCCAGTGCAGGCGCACGTCACGGCAAACCCTATATAAACAGGCGGCAGTGTGGACGTACTGGAATTGTTCTTTCCTGTAGTTGCTTCGTCAGCAGCTGCAGTATACAACAGCAAGTGTCTTTCGAGCACGTTTTGGAGTTCTACAAAAACATTGTGGATAATCCTTTAGAGAAATCAATGAGCTTGTCGGGCGTAGCCAAGGGAAAGTTGGGAAAGAAGGCCAGTACTCTGTTTGCCGGGAGTCATATACGAAATGTGGACGAGACTATGTCAGCGGCGACAGAGAACAGTGGGTGCCCCAGGCTGCAAATCGTTGCTCATATCGGTACCAATGACTCCTGCCTCGCCGCGCGGTCTGGAGCGCCACGTTGCGGATCGCGCGGCCTCCCACGTCGGAGGTTCTGATCCAACCGCCGGCATGGATGTTTCTGTTGTCTTTAGTATAAGTTAGTTTCTAAACAGTTTGTAAGTTTAGGGACTGATGACCCCGCAGTTAAGTCCCATAAGCTTTACGAACATTTCAACTCATACCGTCGCGCCGCGGCGGATTAGCAGTGCGCATTGGGGCGCCCTGCTGCGGTGCGCGCGGCCGTACGCCGTCGGGGGTTCAAGCACAGACAAAGATATGTTACTCTGTGGTTCAAGTCACCCCTCGGACATGGGTGTTTGTCTTGTCCCTAGGTTAGTTTACCTTAGTTTAAATAGTTTGTAAGCTACGGACTAATAACCAAGCAGTTGAACATTTGAACATTTGATTTTGACTCCTGCCGCCTCGATTCTGAGTTTATCTTCAACTCCTTCAGGCTGCTGGCGGATTTGGCCTCGCTCATGGGGTAGAAGCCGAGCTATCGATTTGAATCATTGTTCCCAGAACCGATAGAGGTCCTCTGGTTTAGTGACGTGTGGAAGGATTAAACCAGAGACTCAGACAATTTTATGGCGATCTTGGACGTAAATATCTCGATCTCCGCTATCGGATGGATAAATGTAGGATCCCCCCTGAATAAGTAGGGCGTGCACTAGACACAGGAAGCGGCTACTAGAGTAGCGGGCAACGTTTGGGTTGCTCATTCGAAACAACACTCGACACAACACAGTAGAGAAAGGTAAGTTAACGGCAGGAGCGTCTATGGAAGGCTCCGAGAACTGCTCCCACATTTAAATGGTCACACTGCCCTAAACACTGCTAAGAAATGGAAAGCAGGCTCAAACCAGATGTCAACAGTAATGAATTCCTAAACTTACACTGGAACGTATACGGCATAGATAGGTCGAACTCTGAATAAGGACGAAAGAAATACGACTGTATGAAATTATTACAGATGTGAAATAATTTGGGCGAAGGTCGGGATTTAAAGTAGCTTTGAACGTGGTCATTGGATGCTTTTATAGCCCTTGTTTAGTGGTGGAACATCTGAGGAAAATTTTTGAAAATATTAAACGCCGATTTCTTACTCGTGTTATAGGTAGGGATGTTAACTTATCAGATGTAGACTGGGAGGCACCAGCTTAATGCAGGTGTTACGGACAGAGAATCGAGCAATACTTTTTTATTGCTTTGTCCGAAAATTACCTCGAGCTGACTCTTGTAGATAAAGTCTTAGCCCTACTAATGACAAGTAGAACCCCAACTTTTCGTCTCAGCGTAGAACAGGCAATCATAAGACAGTTATAGCATCAATGAATGCAACTGTTTATAGAAATATCAAGAAAAGTAGGAAGATCTTGTTTAGCAAAAGCGAAAAGGGACATATATCCGATTACTTTCGTCTCCACCACTGAGAATGATGAAGATCTGGGGACAAAGTTCAAGACCACAGTACATTACGCGTTAGATAAGTGAGTGCCGAATGCAATTATGAGAGATGGGAAAGATCCGCCATGGTTTAACAATAGAGTTAGAAAGCTGTTACGAAAACAAAGAGAACTTCACTGCAAATATAAACGTAGCCAAAAATCAAACGATGCCTAAGTTAAGTGTAAGGAGCACTGTGAGATAGTCGTTCAACGAGTTTGAAAGCAAAATTATGTGTACTGACTTGGCAGAAAATCCTAAGAACATTGATCTACGTCAAATCGGTAAACAGATCCAAACGAAATGTCCAGACAGTGACCGTAATGGAGTTGAAACAAATGAAGAGAAAATAATGTATTTTTGCAAAACTGTTTCACAGGTGAAGACTGCGCTGTAGTTCCTCCTCTAAACTGTCGCATGGTCGAGAAAATTGCAGCTATTGAAAAATTGCCAGAAGGATAGAAAAGCAACTGAAATATCTCAACAGAGGGAAGGTCGCTGGAACTGATGGGATGTCAATTAGATTTTACAGGGAGCATGCAGCAGCAGTGTACCGAAGGTCTCTAGAGGAGCGAAGCATTTCTAAGGATTAGAAAAAAGCGCGTGGATTACATGTGTAAAACTGTTGTTGTTGTGGTGTTCAGTCCGCATACTGTCCTGTGCAAGCCTCTTCATCTCCGAATAACAACGCAATCGACATTCTTTTGAACCTTTTGCTTCTTCATAAATGTTTTTTTGTTTTTCTCATACCCATACCCATTATGCATTTTATACCTTCTTTCCTTCGGCCATCGAAAGTTATTTTGCTACCCAAGTAACAAAACTCATCTATTACTTGTATTGTCTGATTACCTAATCTAATTCCTTCAGCATCGCCTGCTTTTCTTACGCTACATTTCATTACCTTTGTTTTGTTAGTGTTCACCTTATATCATCCTTTCAAGTACAAACCGATGATGGCACTGCAATGGCGTGCGCTGTTTCTACGCGAATGGACTGGGTTCGCTGGTCTAACTGAACCCATCAGTGACTGGAAATGGTTATGTTAGCCTAGCTGGAGACCATTTGCAGTCATTCAAGGATTTAATGTTCACAAACAACGATGGAATTTTTATGGTCGATAGTGAATCGTTTCACCGAGCCGCAATTGTTCGCGTTTGGTTTGAGACCATACTGGAAAATACCGACGGATGATCTGGCCAACCACATTGCCCGAAATAAATCCCATAGAGCATTTATGGGTCATACTCAGGAGATCGGTTAGTGCACAAAATCCCGCACCGGAAGAACTTCCACAATTCCGGGCGGCTGTTGAGGCAGCATGGTTCAATATTCCTGTAGGAGACTTCCAACGACTAAGTTGAGTCTATGCCACGCTTCGCTGGGCAATATTCGATAAACGTTACATGACAGCACAACATTATTGATCATCTCAATTACCCATTAAAGTATCTTCAGATATTTATTTTTTATGTTGCTGCGGGTTAAAATATGCACTAGATATTCTTACCCCAGGCCCGTGTAGTCTTACACATCAGTATTGGGCAACAAGAGTACGCCGTTATTTTTAGGAACACTATTATACCTACTTCCCTAGTATTAATTTGAAGACAATGAAAATTTTACGCGACGTTTCCGAGATATCAAACTGTGTGTTGAATAGGTAGTTCATAGAACATTGCACCAAGTTTATGTCTATAAAAGCAGCCTGCCATCACCATACAATTTGAAGTTTCGTCAGCATCAAAGTAAGCAGATGTGGAGCATAGCTTTGATTTTACAAGGATAGTGGGTACAACTGGCATTCGCCTGTTTAGGAAGGTAACGTGGAATTAAAGCTATATAGGAAAACGGATTGAATCAGGATTGCCTGTCGTCCAATTTGCGAAATGACGGCTACTGCATTTTCATGACATAACTACAGTGCCGTATCCACGACATATCTCCACCGGGGCACAATCTTGACAGAGTGGCGCCCCCTCCCCTCGACCCTGCCCAGAGTCCCATTTGGCGAACCACCCTCGTCAGAGGCACGTCACATTCATGGAGACCATTTGGCACCACTCTGCAAGTGCCGCCCGGGGCAGACACCCCGGTTTCTACCCCCCCCCCCCCCCCCCGATCTGGTGCTGCATGACTAAAATGCGCCAGCTTCTGAACACAGTGGAAAAAAAAATAAAGGTAGAATCACTGACGTACTTTTAATATTTCGCCACTCGGTCATTTGGAGTGCCTCATTTCAGTCTTGTTTAACTATCAAGGAACTTCCTTAGGTTTACCATAATCTATATGTCTCTCTCTCTCTCTTTCTCTGAATGTTCTTCTTCGACGGCGCTTATAGCTGAAGTATATGGAGTCTAAATTTCCACGTGCCTTTCACTAGGACAGACATCGATTTATAATTTAGTGTGTAAAATTAAACACTCTAGAATCAAACATTGATTATGCTAATCTGATAAAAGGAGTTGTTCATTTAAACAGAATGGTACCGAGTAAGTGATCATTTTGCGTGAACGTCAACAGACAATTAGTGACATATGACAGAGGATAGGCTAACGACTTTCTGTCAAACAGGCTTAGTAAACACAATGCAGTTGGTTTCGGACGTGTTACAGGGAATCATCATTGACGGGAATTGTTACATCCTACTTACGAATTATTCTAGCAGTTTTATGTTGTTCCACGAGACATATGCTTCAGTTGAAAAGAAGCTTAAAATTATATTTTTAAGTAATAGAATATCTTTACCTCGCTTCTTCGAATTTGGTGACTGTCGAGATTGTTGAAATCTGACAATGTTTTACGCCGATCGTACAGTGAACGAAAACGCCGAATGTCACATTAACCACGAGTACAAAGTAAACAAACGTCTGCTAAACACGCGACAGCAATGCTGCCAACAGTCAGCGCTAAGAGTGGGTGACTCACGGTGAAAGAATCTCAGGTGATAGTGAAACGGCGAGTGGCGTTGAGTGAATGTGTGGGACGTGAGGTCGTTTCCATATGAGGGACAAATTTATATTTCCAGATTGTTTTGTAACGCCCAGAGGAAAGGCTGCGGGGGACTTACGTCCTCTTGCAAAAAGAAAAACTGTTTCGTAGAGATAGTTTGTGAAGTAAAATCACGTAAACACAAGTGTATCACTAAAATAACAATGAAAATACTTTTAATGCCCAAGGAGGTTAGAATGCCTTGTGTTAGTCTATCATCCCAAATCAAAATTTACTGTTTGGCGGAGCTAACTGTATTCTTTAACAACGTAATGTAAAACTTTTTCAGTTTAGTTTATTGTGAACAAATACTAATACAATTGCCGAACTTGCTGTTAAAATTCAATTCCACTCACAATTCCTTACCTGACCAAAGTTGAGCTGTAAAACCCTTTATCCAAATAAAAAGGTTCCTACAGATGTATGGCGAAAGCACCAATCACTTAGTTTACAGCTCTAAGCTCTTATCAAGGAAGGTTCACTGTAGCTGCTACTATATAATCTGTCGTTTCCGTTCTGTTTGTACTTACTACTCTTATTTGTTACACTGAACGGAATTTCTTGATTGTTTTAAATGACGCAGTAATTAATACTACTCTCGGGAAAGAACACCACACTATTTATTTCAGGAAACAAACAACTAAATTTATTTGTATTGAAAATGTTATTAGTAAACAATTAAAAGACCAGGATAAATATCATACTTGCATGTAGGCTATACATTTTCGTCATGTGTTACGTTTGTAGTAAACACTTACTTCGTGCAGAATTCAAGATTAAAGTACCTCATGGTACAAAGTTACTTT
This sequence comes from Locusta migratoria, assembly GCA_026315105.1. Classification (NCBI taxonomy): domain Eukaryota; kingdom Metazoa; phylum Arthropoda; class Insecta; order Orthoptera; family Acrididae; genus Locusta; species Locusta migratoria. The sequence goes on from CM048744.1 coordinate 383,813,980, forward strand.
TCATAATAATCAAACAATGTATTTATGAAATACAATCAATCATCTAGATTACTGGTAGGTGCAGTGTCTGTATAAAACATTTCAATATTTGTTGTCTTCAAAATCCGCATGAACACATTGAATGTAGTTTGGCCTCCATGTTTCATCATGCATCACAGCTTTTATTGTCTGTACATTTCATGAAATTCACAAAACAATTCCTAGTGTTCAGTCACCTGAGCTTTGGAGCCTGTAGATATTAACCAATACATCTTGTGGCAGCAAAAAGTGTGTAGGCCTACCAGTAGGCATATCATTCAGTTCAATTTTGATCTCATATTGGACTGCAATTAAAAAATAAAGAATTAATCACAAGAAAATATTAGTTAAAGAATAAAGTAATGAAGTATTTGAATGTATATTTAAAATATTCATTTATATGCATTCCTATGGTAAGCTAAGTGTAATAAGAAATGAACCTGTAAAAAGTACCACAAAGAATTACCGTAGTTAACATATCTGTAACTATGTAAATAAATAAAAGACCTATGCTTCTAAAGGAAACTATGGTAGTTAAGTAATACAAAATCTTACCAAGCGAGTTTAAGAACTGCTGTATTGTATTTTGATCTCGTACAGTACAGGCAATAATGGCTACTGTTTTTTTATGATGTAAAAGATTCTTTAGTGCTTGACAAAGATCAATAAATATACTCGAGTCATATACCACATCTGAAGCAAAGAACATAGAAATTAAACCAACTTGGATTACATAAGGAACTGTTGAGGGCAGTAACTGTGACAAGGAAGAATAGTACACAACAATCAGTCCTAGTACCAGTGTTGTTGTTATTGTTATTAATCATTATTATTATTATTGGAGCTTATCTCGATTTCAGCTACAAATAGCTATCTCTAGTGCATTTGTTAGAGTTATATGAACTCCCAAATGATCTCACAGCTGTGCTTGTCACTGACATTACAGATATATGTTTAAAAGTTGTAACAGCCCCAGTTTGTAACCAGATACCAGTAATGTCATATAGTGACATGAACTACTGGGAGTTTGATGGATTGATGTAATCTCACAAATGCACTTAAGGTAACTAGGCTATTTATATCTTATTTATTTATGTACTTCATTAAAAAAATATTACAATTATTACAAATTAATATTCAGGCCATGTATGTAGTCTACAGTTCTCTCTGTCAGACCCAGGAACTACGTATGAGAAATTACCAAGGAAAATCTCTCAGAGGATTTTCTCACAACTATGTGGTGAACAGTATTTTCTTACACTTGAACAAAAAAAAAAAAAAAAAAAAAAAAAAAAAAAAAAAAAAAAAAAAAAAAAAAAACAGTATAGAAGTGCAACAGATCTTTCATAGTAGTTCAAAGACTGGTGTCTTGGTAGATATGCACAGCATGTAACTTCTTTCATCATAGCATTAACCTGCCATGTGCATCTCCAGCAGTCATTAGTATTAAAACACTTGCTAACTACCATTCCAGTTGTGGATGATAAAAGCATAGCCTTTGTTTGCAGATGCTTGCAACTTTTGGATGAAAACCATTTTCATGCCAAAGTTCCAACCACCTGTAAAAGAAGCTATGATCTATGTAAACCACAAGAATGGAGTTGTCAACGGTTTTAATACTGATGACTGCTGGAGATGCAAATGGCAATGTTATGGTGTAACAAGTTAACATGCTGTGCATACAAACCAAGCCACCTGTCTTTGATCTACTATTAAAGATCTGATCACTTCTGTACACTCTGCTGCAAGTGTATTTTCATGGTGCAGATATGGAGGTGTTGTGTGGCTAAGTATGGTTAGCCAGCAAGTAGCTAACATCTCAGACCTAGATTTGGCAGTGACGGGGGGTGGGGGGGGGGGGTGGAGACTGCCCCGGGCAGCATTTGCAGAGGTGTGGCACATGATCTCCATGACAGGGGAGAGGGAGCACCAAAAAGAGAAATACTGATTTGGTAGAACAAAAAGAAGTATGTTACACCAAGCAGGAAGGGAGCACCAAAAAATGAGGGACACCCTCTGCAGGGGTGCCTAAATGAGAGTTACTAGTTGGGGGTTGAGGAAGTGCCGGAAGTTGGTCACTGAGCTTGTAGGTGGGGAGGGGAGGGGAGGGAGGTTATTATCAAGTTTGTCCCCATTGGGAAACATAGTAGATCCATCACTGTGAAATCCAGATATGCAACAATAATAAAGCACCCGATTGCAACTGATTGCTGTATTCCTATCCTTCCTTGTCATAAAAATTAAAAGCACAGAAAAAAATTCTTACACTGCATCAAACAAAAAGTCAAATTTAACCATAAACTGAAATGACTTTTATGGAAAGAAACAAGAGAAGTAATTCAAAATGTGAATGAAGTACAAATTATACATTGTTGCAGAATTAATTTATTAAATTTTGGGAATATCAACCATATATTACTCAATTATATTTTACAGTTATCTCCATGTAGTATGTCATGTTCCATAACATACTAATGTTCGCTCCTAAACAGCATAATACATTATGAGAACCAACAGTGTTTCGATCAATGCATTATGTTTTTCGTAAGTAATAAAGAGAGGGAGGGGCCCTCTTTCACATGCCAAATACATTAAATTACATCGATTTTTCATGCCTTAAATCTTGGCAACTACTAACAGTCAAGTAAAGAATTTTACATTCTTCACATTGACTAACAATTCCAAGTTATCATCAGACAAGGCATTTAGTAGTAACTTTCTGTTTAATTAGAATGTGTGGGGGGGGAGCTTTACCATTAAAGGAAAGAAGGAGAAACTCAGCATTCTGCCTGATGCTGGAGAATGGCTTTGTACCTCTGTCCATTTAAATATACATTTGTAATCATTAATGCTCAAGAAACAAGAGCACTATTAAAATATTTTTGAAATACATTGAAACTGGTTGGGTGCAGCATTTTCAACTTCCAGAGAAATCAGTGCCTTTATAGATCCTGAAAACGTTTTCTGTCTTCTTCAGAGAAGAAAAGTAATATGAAAAACTAAATTCTTAATCATTCTACTTTTTCCTCTCATGCATGCAGTTGGATTAACAACTACATTCATATGTTGTTACTATTAGACTTATGGATAGCTATAAATACTTACTGAGGAATAAAGGGAACCTATCAGCATAAAACAGAAGTGTTCCTTGCATACCATTCAGAAACAGTTAATTATTTTTCAGGCTATACTGTGTGCATAATTTAGTATACAGAACTAGCACCAATGGCAGCTATGATGACTCAGACCTAAAGCCCTGCATATAGAAACTAGATTGTGACAATCTTTTATGTGTGGATTTCAGATTTCTCTACACAAAGGATGTTTATCATAAAGTTTATTTTTTATTAACTAAAGAACTTAATAAACTGGATTATGGTATAGAATTCAAGCCTACATAAGGCAGCTTCATATTTAAATTAGTGTGGCACAGTTAGCGATGTAATTTGTATTTCTGTGTCAGAGATAAATGCTAGTTAACTCACGTCTACCTGATATTCACTGTAATATCTATATGCTGTATTTGCATAATAAATAAATGTGGAATTCTACCGTCTCATGTAAAAAACTCTTAGAAAGCCAGGGTCACATTAATAAGTAGTAGTACATGTATGTGTTCATGAGTTCCCCTGTTATAATCTAATCGGTACTGATCTTATTTCTGGATTGTAGGAAGAGCTGTGCATAAGTTCAAAGCTTGCTGACCCCCACCACCTGCCTTATTCTTATCAGAGATGTGATGGTGCAGAACAAGAACATTTTGTGACCAATGGGAATTTTCATTTAATCAGATTTTTATGAGACGATTTAGAACAACTGCTAATATGCCTAACGGTATGATATTGTGGCCCTTTTCTCACTCTTCTGGGAATAATGCCTTAGTGTCACATTGTTAGTTGTAGCTCAACTCCAGATTCTGCATAACAGCTATACAACATCCCACAAGAGAAAAGAAATATGGACTGTTGTAAGATGTGTTTGCCTACAGTCACTTATGATTCAGTTAAGCTGTGTGAGCGAATACACTACACCTCTGTAAAACATTACTATTACATCAAGGAACATAAGCTAATGACTCATATAAAACAGATGCTTTCCATGGCATTCTAGATGAGTTGAGTACATACTTTCAAAATAACATAATCACTTTAGATGACAAAAACAATACAGGAACAAGATATGAGCATGAGAAATGCAAAATGAGTTCATAAATATTGTAAACCTGATGTAAATTCAGATGCCATAACATTACAGTAATTATGCAATAAATCTCAAATGCTGCTTTAAATATAATTATTTTTATTAGACTATAGGCCTATTTCGGCTTTTAGTGCCATTGTCAGGTGATGTCTGTTGGTCCTGACATCCCTATACATTAACAGTTTTATTGCTGTCAGTCATTTATTTATTGGTTTAAAATTTAATTATTGCAATATTTCTGATGACTATCATTTATGTTGTTTAGAATTTTAATTATTTCAATATTGCTGATGACTTATCATTTATGTTGTGATGTGACAGCTTTTTGATAACCAGAGATGTAATATTACATATGACATTTATAGTGCTGCAGGCCCAAGACAAACCAAATTAAAATAAATATTTGCTTCTTTAATTCATTCTTTTTATTAATATATTAGTAATCATAATGTAAATGTTAACATAACTGTAATCTGCATCTTTCATCCTGCTCTTTCAGTGACATATTTTTCATAAACCTGTATTTTCGTAAGGGTTATCTATACACACATTACTTCAGGTTACCATCAGAAACTTGTTAAAAACGTTTGACAATATTTAAGGATGATATTGAATATTCATTTGCACAGAAATTTATTATCGTTTTATTCCTAGTAACGTGTGAATGAAAGCCTGTGTCTACTAATTCACTCTAGCAGATTACAAATTCTGTCTTGTTGACTGCTCGTATCTGTAGCATTCATTGATGCAAAACTTTGCTTCGATTACCCTCAGGGGGCTCAGCATTCATTTGCTGGGTATGAGCTTGGCGAACCCAGGGTCCCTGAGCTGGGGATGGGAAAGCGCCACCAGTCATCGAGACACCGTAACCTCTGGGCATGCTTCAGCGATCACCGTGTGGTGCAGTGGTGGAATGTTGTGTGTCGCAAGGAATGGGGATCTTGGCTTGACTGCTTGGGCCGCGAGGAAGGAAATATCTAAAAAAAACTTTTAATCCTAAGGTGTGCTACATGCCGATGGTATGCAATGCTGTTGAGGTGGAACAGTCGCTAGCGAGCGAGCGACCTCTGGGTATACTGCCGAGCCTCAGTTGTATAAGGCTTACCTAGGCACGTAGAGCTCTGTCTAGGTAGACATCTAGTTCCCTACCTACTTGTGGGACCGAGATAGATCTATTGAGTAATTTTAAACGTCCTAGTGGGATTGGTGTACCACGGAGGAGGGGGGGGGGGGGGGTACCAACACCCAACCTATCAAGAGAGCTAGGGTAGCCAGTCCTCCAGATTCGGCTCAGCATAAAAAAATGTGTCATTTATAGTAATGGAACACATGTTGTTCCACAGAATGTTTTTGTTGTTGTGAAGAGGAAGGAGTGTACTTTTAAAAAGTTATCCCCCTTCTACATCCAAAAAGGTCTAGAGGGAATTATTGGTGGACTGAAATCTGTGAAACACTTGCATAATGGGACTTCGTTGTTTGAAACTTCAACTTTCCAACAAGCAGTGAACCTCCAGAAAGCTAAATGCCTCGAAGAATATGCCACCGAAACAGAACTGCCTAACACCATCAATTATAGTAAAGGCATTGTTACTTGCAGGAATTGAAGGGCATTCTGTCTGAAGAGCTAAAGATTGAATGGGCTCCAGAGGGCATCATTGCTGTTCATAACATTATGAAAAGGATGGATGGGGAGTTAGTAAAATCTGACACCTTTATCCTCACCTTAAGTAGCCCGAAACTCCCTGCAGACGTCAAGGCAGGCCTCCTAAAGTTGAACGTAAGGCCCTATGATCCGAACCCGATGCATTACTTTAAGTGCCAGCGGTTCGGGTATACTACACTTGCTTGCAAGGTAGAAACTACTTGCAGGAAATGTGGTGAGGCAACTCATGATGGTGTAGATTGTTCACCACTTACGAAGTGTGTAAATTGCTCTGGGGATCACCCGGTTTGGAGTAGGGACTGCAGCGTATACTTGTAGGAAAGAAAAGTGCAGGAAATTAAAACAACAAAGAGAATTTCCTATGGTGCGGCCAAAAAGATCTTTAAGGCTATGCAACCTCCTTCCTTTGTCACCTCTTTCGATGCCACTGTTTAAAGGCTAGTTTCCAAGGCTTATGTTTTGACACAAACAGAGGTTGCTAGTGTCGGTATAAACACTTGCTCGTGCCAGTGCATGTGCAATGCAGCAGGTGTTTCAGCTTTAGTAGTTCTTCCGAAAATGATGGATCAAGGCGCCGCTACCGACATTGGAGAGCTCCTGCCACCTTCAATGCCACAATCCATTCCACTGTACAGTGAATTTACCACAACAGCTGTTGAAATGCCCAAAAAGAAAGCAAAGGCTAAAAAGGACAAAGAAAAGACTGAGCTGAAAACTGTAAGCAAAGAGTCGGTCCAGGTTGACGTCATTATGCTTGATGTGCCATGTAAAACAGCTCCAGAGCTCATAGAATTTGTGTTCCTCTGGGGCAATCAACTCACCCCAAAACTGACCTTCCCCTGGGGCGAACATCACATCCCTTACTGTTTCCCAGTCCCATCAGAAAGAGTGTGAAGGTTAAACCACCTTGATAGATGGCTCCCATATTACAATGGAACTTTAGGAAACACACGGAGGAACTACGTTTATTACCTCAGGTACAACATCTGTGTGTCTATCTCCAGGAGACAAATTTCAAGATGTCTGATAACCCTGAGATACGTGGATACGTTCTCCACAGAAAGGATGACATTAGTGGAAAGAGAGCTAGACGGGGGAGTGGCTGTATTCATCATCACAGCCTACCACTCAGAACCCATCTAACACTGACCTACAAGCAGTTGTAGTGTCAGTGCATGTGTGCTGTCAATTGACTATATGCTCCCTGTATTTGTCACCACATGATGCACTCAATGAAGAGGCTCTGAAGAGCTCCTACTCCCATTCATCCTCTGTGGTGATATTAATGCACACAATGTACTTTGGGGCTCTGTCACTACCAGCTCCAGGGGTAGAGCGGTTGAGAGGCTTCTCATTTTGTAGGGCCATTTTCCTCAAAACAGGTCAGAGCACACTTCTGCACTGCAACAGGGTCATTCTCTGCCAGTGATCTGTCGCTGTGCTCGCCAGCCCTTAGCCACTCTACTCAATGGGAAGTGGATGATGACCTGCATGGTAGTGATCACTTTCCCATTTGTATTCACCTTCCAGATAGAGAACCCGAAAGACAGCTGCCTCGATGGATTCTTAGCAGGGAAGACTGGACACTTTACGGCCGACTTGCCGATTTTGAACCCTATGACAGCATCCAGGAATGGGTGGATAATATTACTGCTAAGATCAAATACACTGCCACTGTATCCATTCTGCAGTCATCAGGGCAACCAAAATGGCGTTCATCCCCTGGCGGAATGCCATTAGAATGAGTCGGGTGGCAAGGGCCAAGTGTCGCCAGATTATTCGAGAGAGTAAGAAGAGGTCGTGGCAACAGTTACTAAGTTCCATTAACCGTTCAACTAAGAGCTCCATTGTATGGGAGGCCATTAGGAGAATATCAGGGAGAGATAGCAGGTGCCCAGTAGTTGCTGTGATGGGTAATGGTAGTCTCCAGATCAACCCACGAGACATTGCCCAGACCATGACCGTCTATTTTGCTACATTAACTGCCACCGCCAGTTACAGTCCAGCTTTCCTGTGCCACCAGGTTTCTGCTGAGAGGGGAGTTTGGACTTCCAGTCCAGCAATGATGAACAGTGTAACTGCCCCTTTTCCATGAGGGAGTTGGACTCTGCATAGCCCGTGGCCCATGACATATCCTCAGTCACGATGGTATCCATTATAGCAAGTTACGACATCTCACATCTCTGGGTATCGTGCCAGTTCCCTGACTCATGGAGGGAGGCTATTTTAGATCTTCTTTTAAAACCTGGGAAAGACCACGCAAGACCAAGTAGTTATTGTAATGTTGGTCTCACTAGCTGCATGGGAAAGACATTAGAGTGGATGATTACCTGCCGCCTTGTCTGGATGCTGGAATCCAGGCAGTTTTCAGCTGCTTTCAGTGTGGGTTCAGGAGATATCGATCCACCTTTGATAACCTGGAGGCAGCTATACAACAGGTTTCCTGTGCCAGCAACACCTTTTGGATATATATGTTTTTATCTTGAGAAGGCCTACGATACTACTTGGAGGTATCTTATCCACAGACTGCTCCATGACTGGAGTTTTTATGGTTGTCTTCCCCATTTTATTCAATCATTCCTCTCTCCATGTTATTTTAGATACCGAGTCGGTGATGCCCTCTCTGATTGATTTGAGCAGCGTTTTTAAGTGTGACCTTGCTTGCTATATCAATTAACAGAATTACCTCTGTCTTGAAAAGTTCTGTCCAGTGTTCTTTATTTGAGCATATCAAACGTATCACTTGCTCTTCTTCCAGCCTAGCAGCCTTCACATCAGTTGCAGCTAACTCTTCAGCAGATGGATGAATGGGTAGGAATGACTGGTTTTAAGTTTTCAACCGAGAAGTCTGTATGTGTTCTTTTTAATTGTTCACATACTGTTTTTAATCTACCTGAACTGCAGATGAAGGGCTCTATCCTGAATTTTAAAGACACAGTGAGGTTTCTGGGCCTCACATTTGATTCTAAACTCACAGGGTTGCCACACCTTAAGGACTTGAAGACACATTGCCTCAAGGCACTGTCGATTTTAAAATGTCTTAGACACACTTCTTGGGGAGCAGACAGAACTTGTTTGCTCTGATTTTACAGAACCTTCGTGCAATCTCGTCTTGTTTATGGGTGCACAGTGTTGGGTCTGCACGTCCCACTTATTTAAAGATGTTGGACGCGGTATACTATGCAGGGATTTGGCTGGACACTGGGGCATTTAGATTGATCCCCATACCAAGTCTTTTCGCTGAGGCTGTGGAGATGCCACTGCACATCAGGGGATAGCTACTCATGGTTTGCCTGGCATATAAAATGCTGTCCACACCTTTCACACCGGCATACCTCACTGTTTCTCGGCCTCCAATGGAAAGGCTGTTTGTCAAAGAGCGACAAGATCATATGGGATTCGCACAAAAGATTTCCTTTTACAAATGGGAATGGCTGATTTTAATGTTTTACATAGAGGTTAGGGCAGGGTCCCACCTTCATCTCTCCAGAGGCCCAGAATTATTTTGGACCTGGCAAGTTTTAGAAAGTAACAAACTTCAGATTTTACTTACCAGTTGTTGTTTTTAACTGTTTTAGATAAGCATCACGATTTCTCAGTTGTGAACACTGATGGATCCAAGCATGGGGAGTCAGTTGGATGTTCCATTGTGTTCCCCGATGGTGTTGTCAAGATTCGTCTCCACAAGACTCACTCTGTTTTCTCTGAAGAGCTCCATGCAATCTTGAAAGCACTAGAGCAGTAACATTGTGTTCAGGGCAAACAATTTCTTCTTCGCTCCGATTCTCTGACTGCACTGTAGTCATTGAACGAGTTATCTCCTTCTGAGACTTTACTGCAGCAGATACACAGCGAACTGGCCTTCCTTCAATGCTGTGAGAAGGAGGTGTCCTTTTGCTGGGTGCTGGAACATATGGGCATTCGGGGTAATGAAGATGCTGATCAGGCTGCCAAAGAGGCTTGCAGCACCCCTGCTGTGACGAAGGATTGGCTCTCAGTGACCCACTGTCCATCTGTGGCATTCCTCCTACCGACCTCTTAGGCGGGATGAGGTCACCTTTACACAGCTCTGCATTGGCGCTCCACTTACCCATGGTTTTCTACTCCGACAAGAGAAGCTTCCAATCTGTGATGCCTGTGGCGTGCAGATTATTGTCTGCCACATTTTAATTGAGTGTGATTTTTATCATGCAGAGAGGGTAGCGGTAAATCTTGGTGGAGATTTGCCCTATATTTTAGGTAATGACGAAGGGAGTGTGAGCAAAGTTTTAAAATTTTGTGATTTGTCTCAACTCTGGCCTAAGCTTTTAGGCTGGAGATTTTAATATGTTGCAAAGTGGTTGGCTCACCCTTTTTTTATTGCTGGGGTAACCAGCCATGGTCATCTGCTTAGCTCTTTTAACTCTTTCACCAACTTTTCCCAAGGGGTACTCTTCTCATCTTCATCTCAAACATTCACCTTTGTAATTTACGTGGCCATGTAACTTGCTGGACTGCTCTCCTTTATTTTGTTATCAGTTTCCTTATTGTTCAAACTCCTCACTTAAATTTGTTCATGTGCTGAAGACCTAGCTGTTGAACACCCGAAACACCCCTATCCTCCTTTGCTTTGATGTATATTTTTATTACTACACTATCCTTTTCCCTTTCACCTTCCTCATAATGTGATTATAAAAAGATAATAAAGCAATGGCACTGTGGTACGCCATGGGGGCATGCCAGGCCTATGGCTCAACAATGATGGCTGATGATTCACATTTTATTAATGCCATGTAAAAACAAGAAAAAAATCAAAGAGAACTGAAAGAGCAAATCTTGGTACTATGTTGATGATCATTTAGTCCACTCACTGCAGCAATTATTGTAAAAATAACATATTCAGAATCATAACATTCATAGAGTATGAACTGTGGCACACTCATAAAATCTCCATGAAACAGAGAGAAGTTTTATGGCTGAATTCTGCAGCATGGGTTGCAAAATTGGTTGACAATGTAGTTGTGAAGTGTACACTCAGGCCTGCACTGTTCAAAATATGTTCCTTGTCACTAATCCACTATCTTTCTGGACATCTTGTTTTCTGTCTCTTTGCACACATTCACAACAAATCTTTCACACAACACACATGTGACATAAATTAAATGTCTCACTCTCAGTATCCTTAAGAGGGGCATTTTTTGAAGTTCCTACTGACAAATATAGTTGTGTTGAGCACCATTATCATATTTGGACATGTAGTTTGAAAGAAAAAGCAAAGTACATACATGCCATAACTAATTATTCATCTAAACACCTAAAATTTTAATGTTGTTACATAGTTAAGTTTATTTTTAAATTATGACTATAAAACATAGTAGGCTAAATATAGTTATTCAAAATTGCACTTAACACACCTGCTGCCAGCACAAAATCCACTTCTGATACTGTCTCTTTAGTTATGTCTGCCCATGGAAGATTCATAACTGCAACATCGGTGTTTTTATGCTTAATTTCTAGCAATGTATTCTGCACTGTTTTTGTGTTGTTTCCCACAACCGTATGGCAGTCTTTATCAGTTGGAGTACTTAAATTCAGTAATACATTTTCACACAAAGCATTTAGAACAGCTGAATGGCAATCAGAAAAAATATAACGCTGCAACTCACAACACAAAACTGTTGTTATTCCTGTGAGACCCACTCCACTTCCAAGTTCCAGTACTCGTTTGCCTTGTAGATCTTCTGAATGACTGAGGCACCAATCTGCAAGAGCTTGTGCAGCCTTTTATATAAGATAAATGGATTAATGGGGCAATAATGCAATTCAGACTAATCCTATGATCTAATTATCAAATTTAACATTAGACACCTAAATAAAAATAATCACAATGATTAACTTAGTGATATATCCTTGATAACAGCAGAAGAGAGACACCACATGAAAACAGTTAATGACAATTTTCATGCTCTTGAATCCTAATTGTTTTTCACACTAGCTATGTCTTTCTTGAGTTTATGTTTACCTTACAACAAGTCCTATAATTAAATGCAGTTCATATGATATTATATCCTACCTAGATTGAAGTGAAGTCTGTTTAATTTTAAAATCCAGGTCATCAGACTGAACTTATAAATGTGAAATAATACAATCTAACAATGAAAATATCAGGTTGGAATTCAACAATATAAAGAGTACAGTTTGCAACTCAATGCAAAGATATTCATCAAGCTGCAACAAGTGTGTAAAGAAAAACACTCATACTCACCTAACTTAAGAGCTTTTGGTCACAGCCTTCTTCATAAAAAGACCACACACTCATTCATACACTCACACAGGCACACTTCACAGGCACACAACCCTATCTCTGGCTGCTGCATTCTCCATGACACTTTGTGATGAGGGGATGGGAGTAACTTGTAGTTATTTTATTATAATTTCTATCACTTTCTCCTTGGAGCTAAATGTTTGAGCTTTTATATTTTCTTAATTACATAGCTGATCTATAAAATTGTATTTAATCACTCTGTTTAGACAGCCCTAGGTCTAGTAAGCATGAATGGAGGGAAGAAAGATTAAACTATCCAAGAGTCAACACAGTTTCAGCCGACCAGTTGCATAAAATAGTTTACATCTATAAACCTTTACCCAGGTTTTGGCAAAATTAATTTTGCCTTCTTCAGAAGGATACCTAATGAAAACGTGACACACAAATATGAAAAATAGTAAAATACAAAGGTGTTTTTAACGTAAGAAATTAAAATTCCAGTATAAGTGAAAATGTACTTACAATAAAGCTCACATTAAAAAAGTTGTTAATATTTGGCTGACTCCATGTCAGTAGATTAAAATTTTAAAATTTAAAACAAAGTCACATTATAAAATTTTGGAGCATGTCCACACACAGGTCAAGTGAGCACTGCATACTCGCAAAGGCGTAGAGCCCTAGTGACGTGCGCCCGCACTAGGTGGCGCCAAGAGGGCTGATGGGTGTGCGCGCAGTCGCGGACGCGAATGAATTTGACAAACGGGAATTATATGTAATATGATATTGAAGGAAACATAAAATAAAATGGGAAATAAGATGCAAAGAAGTCTGGAGCCGAGCTATGTGGGTGGCAGAATATATATACATGCGTACATGCAAAAATTAGAGAAAGAAAAGTTAGAAAATATTCACTGGCCAGCATAGTGCATGCACCACAAACTACAAACAAACAGCACGCACCCGGTGGGAGGGAACGGTACAAACACCACACATCACAACACCAGAAAAATATAAACAAGGGCGCCACTAGAAATCTGAAGATAAACATTAAGCATCACAACAGTATAAAACTATAAACAAGTGTGACTCTAGAATTTTGAGGACAATAAACACCGTGCAGGAACAAGTATTGCATTAACAAATGTCAAACAGTATAGGTTTGAAACCTTCTAGGTACTGTCTACTTGCAAGTTGAAGTTGGTCGTTCAGCATATTACCATCGTTGATGATGAGGTGTTTTAAAATTTCATATTCTTCCCAAAAATCAAGTTTCCTTCCCTTGGCTTCTCTATGCAAAATTACAGTGTCTTCCAACGATTTAGCAGATCATGTCCCTAGATCGTTGGAAGACACTGTAATTTTGCATAGAGAAGCCAAGGGAAGGAAACTTGATTTATGGGAAGAATATGAAATTTTAAAACACCTCATCATCAACGATGGTAATATGCTGAACGACCAACTTCAACTTGCAAGTAGACAGTACCTAGAAGGTTTCAAACCTATACTGTTTGACATTTGTTAATGCAATACTTGTTCCTGCACGGTGTTTATTGCCCTCAAAATTCTAGAGTCGCACTTGTTTATAGTTTTATACTGTTGTGATGCTTAATGTTTATCTTCATATTTCTAGTGGCGCCCTTGTTTATATTTTTCTGGTGTTGTGATGTGTGGTGTTTGTACCGTTCCCTCCCACCGGGTGCGTGCTGTTTTTTTGTAGTTTGTGGTGCATGCACTATGCTGGCCGCTGAATATTTTCTAACTTTTCTTTCTCTAATTTTTGCGTGTACGCACGTATATATATTCTGTCACCCACATAGCTCGGCTCCAAACTTCTTTGCATCTTCTTTCCCATTTTATTTTATGTTTCCTTCAATATCATATTACATATAGATCCCGTTTGTCAAATTAATTCGCGTCCGCGACTGCGCGCACGCCCATCAGCCCTCTTGGCGCCACCTAGTGCGGGCGCACGTCACTAGGGCTCTATCGCCTTTGCCAGTACGCAGTGCTCACTTGACCTGTGTGTGGGCATGCTCCAAAATTTTATAATGTGACTTTGTTTTAAATTTTAAAATTTTAATCTATTGACATGGAGTCAGCCACATTTTAACAACTTTTTTAATGTGAGCTTTATTGTAAGTACATTTTCACCTATACTGGAATTTTAATTTCTTACGTTAAAAACACCTTTGTATTTTACTATTTTTCATATTTGTGTGTCACGTTTTCATTAGGTATCCTTCTGAAGAAGGCAAAATTAATTTTGCCAAAACCTGGGTAAAGGTTTATAGATGTAAACTATTTTATGCAACTGGTCGGCTGAAACTGTGTTGACTCTTGGATTGTTGTTCCACCGTTGCTGAATTGCAGCCATGTTTAAAATTTTAAAGATTAAACTCCCAGTGTATCAGAAGAATGGACATACTATAACTATCCTACAGGACAGTGTCAAAATTTAAACATTAAGCATTTTCTGTAGCACAGTCAAATTGGCAAAATCAGTTTTATTTTGTACTGTAAATGTATTAAGGGTGGGCTTTATGTGGCTTATAAATGCATCAGTTGTTCATCTGAAGTAAAAAAAAAGATTAATGGGTAGCAACAGTGGCAGATCCAGTGGGGTGGCTAAGGGGCTGAAGCCCCCCCCCCAGTACCTTGCTTTTAGTGTTTCCTTTGGTAATTCCCATCATCGACTGGATCTAGCCCCCTCCGAAAGTACCTTGCTTTTAACTCAGCTGGGTCAAGACCCTCCCATATCAAAGTCCTGAATCTGCCACTGGATAGCAAAATTATGAATTGTGGTGTGTTGCATCTATACTTTCTAAACACATGGCATGTGCCTATAATACAGGGGGAATAGTGTCTGTTTATGAAGGCCTTTGTCGCACCTTCAGCAGAGTGAGACAGGGAATTCTTGTCACTACAAATTTGCCGTCATGAGGTGACTAGGCTGTAAAGGAGGGAATTATTTGATATGGAAGGAATGGAAACTTTAGGTACTGTTGGTAGTTGATAGATTTAATATAGACAGCAGTGGGGAATCAACATCCAGGAATGAGGCACACTGGATTGAGGAAGACCAGATGAAGCAGATGATACAGAAGGAGATGAGGTTGTGAAGGGAAGAGAATGTGTTCTGGCCCTGAGTCCAAATAATGAAAATATCATCAATGAACTTGAACCAGGTTTGAGGTTTAGGGTTTTGGTAAGTTAGGAAGGTTTCCTCCAGATGGCCCATAAACAGTTTGGCATAGGAGAGTGCCATGTTGGCACCCATGCCTACACCACAGATTTGAGTGTTTACTTTCCCCTCAAAGGATAAATAGTTGTTTTTTAGGATGAAGTACGAGAATAATGAGGAATGAGGTATCAAATTTGGATTCTGAGGAATTTTGGGACAGGTAGTGTTTGAAAGTAGCATGCCATGGGCGTGAGGGATATTGGTGTACAGGGAGGTGGTGTCTACTGTGATGAATAAGGATGCAGGAGATAAAGGTGTGGTGTTGAGTTGGTGAAGGAAGTGGTTAGTATCCTTGATGTGGGAGGATAGATTTTTGGACAGATGGTTGATGTTGGTTAATGAGGGCCTGACTTCCAGCTACAACCGGGCGTCCGGGATTAATTGGTTTGTGGATATTAGGGAGCACTTAGAAGGTGGGTGTGCAGGGTGCTGTTGGCATGAGGAGGGAGATGGGATCAGGAGACAATTTCTGTGAGAGGCACTATGATTTCAACAGTGGTTGGAGATCTTGTTTGATTTTTGGGATGGGGTCTTTCATGTTCAATTTGTAGACACAAGTGTCAGAAATTTAGCCAAGGCCTCCTGTAGGTAGTCACTACAATTAACAACAACAGCAGTGGAACCTTCATCTTCAAGGAGGTTGATTATGTTGGGATTTGTTTTGAAGTTATGGATAGCTCTCCTTTTTTCTGATGAAACATTTGTATTCCTAGGAAGGGACCTGGTGGAAAAGTGGGATGGCCAAGTTGGAGATGAGGAATTCCTGAAGGGTGACCAGGAAGTGGTTAGGTGGGAACACCGGGGAGGGGGGCTATTTTGGTTGGTACATAGTATGAATGGAGAGAGGCAGGGTTCAATGTTGGAATCAGGTTGGCTTCGGTCAGAGGAATTGGTGGCAAAGAAGTATTTCCATCACAGGTATTAGGAAAAGGGGAGTACATCTTTCATAAGTCCAACATGGTTGAATTGGGTTGTAGGACTGAAGATGAGACCTTTGGACAAGACTTGCTACTCTCAAATACAACCTCTCCAAATATTTCTCAGAAACCGAATCTGATACCTCATTGCTCATAACTCTCACAAAATTTATTTTATACAAGAACTACTTTTCCATTTTTTCAAATCACAAAAGCTCTCTCATTCACTTCATGTGGTCTTACTCAAACCACCACACAAATTCCTGGATGTAGTCCCCACCTCAGTGATGGCTCCATTCACACTCCCATCCACCAATAGTACCTACACTATGATGGTTTCCATCCCTAATATATTTAAAAAGCTTTCCATTGCAGCCTATCACCTGTAAATCGCATATTTGGAATGACAAGAAGTACTGTATTCTGAAGGTCCAAGAAGGCTTTCACTTCACAGACACACTATCCCTTCCCTCCCAGGATCTAGTCCACCAACAGAAGTCCCATGCCATATTCCCACACTCCACAAATCCTCCCTTCACCACTAATAACCATTAAAATAAAAAAGAGCACTCCCCTTGTCACCCAATGCCATCCTGGACTGGAACGACTAAACCTCATCCTTAATCAAAGCTTTGGTTTTCTGTCAGGATGACCTGAAATGAGAGGCATCAATTTAAGTGCCATGTACAGACCTTTGATTGCCTACAGAAGTTTGCCTCCTATTCCATAATCTTTTAGACTGATACTAACTTCTTTCTAGGAACACAGTCATAAGCTTTTTGTAGATCCTTAAAACATAGAAACAATTCCCTATTCTTCCACTCATAGCACTTCTCCATTATCTGCCATAAGCTAAAGATCTGTTCCTGACAGCCACTAAAAAGCAGAATCCCACAATCATTTTTATCCAACTTATCTTCAACCAATACTCGTACTTTCCTTTTAACAATACGTGAGGAGTTTTGCCCAATTAGAGAGCTACCTCTGTAGTTGTTATACTCTTTTCTGTTTACCTGCCTGAAAATTGGTGTGATTACTGCATTTGTCCAGTCAGATAGATCCAGTCCAGACTACCGTGTCATTTCAATTATCCCGTGTAACCATTTGAGACCTGACATTCCTGTCTTGATCATTTCCAACTACTCTAGTCTACCTCAGGAACTTTATTGAACTGAAGTATATTAAACATTCTCTCCACCTCCTCAAATGTGATCCTGTTTCCATCATCATTCTTATCCCACTGTGCATCAAAATGAGAAACTTTACTGAATGTTTCACCTGTATTGAGTAACTCTTCAAAATATTCCCTCCATCTGCCCAAGGTAACCACAGCATTCACTAATAGGATTAAACTTGTCATTCCTTCTTCCCTTCCTTCTGAAGACTGCTAATTACACTCCAAAGAGGTTTCCCAGTGGCTTGGCCCGAAGTCTTGCCATTATTTATGCTTGTATTCTGCAATTATCTGTGTGGCTTTGTTTCTTTCTTCAACATAACTTTCTCTATCTGAGTTCTAGTATGGAGCCATTTTTGAAATATCTTCCTTTTTCCTTTCACAGGCTTCCTTGACTATCATTACTCCAAGCTATCTGATTTTTCCTGCCTTTACACACTACTGTTCCAAGACAATCTTGAATTATAATATGAAAAACTCAGTCAAGTTCTGCAAACTTGGCTGATTTTTTTAATTTAATTTTATTTTGTATTAAAACTTTTCATTATTTTGCTGTCTTTCCAAAAGGGGAAAAATGTTTTCCTAACTCAGCTACTTCTAGTACAGTGTCCCTGTACCTTGTCCATTCTTTTTAAATTAAGTATTGTAAATGACTACCTTCAACTAACTGGTATCTTTGTGAGACCATTCCTATGTATTTCAGCCCGATTTCCTTATCTCAAAACTTCTCAATCCTTATCCTCGTGTACTTTTGACCTTCAAAACCAATTTTGCTGCTAATTAAATAATGATCAGTGTCATCAAAGAACCCTCTAAATACACGTGTCCCTGACTGCCTTACTGAACACCAGATCTATTATTACATAGTCAGTGACAGATCTGGTTCCCCTGTCTTCTTAAGTATACTGGTGAATCTTGACATGCTTAAACAGAGAGTATTTTATAACAAAGCCCATACTGGCATAGAAATCTAAGAACTGTTTTCCATTTTTATTGGCCACCAAATTCTCTCCAACCTTTTCATGCTCTTCTGGCACTGAAATCGCCGTGGGCAAAACACTGTCCTTGTGATTTACTCTAACAATTACATCTCTGGGTTCACTGTAAAATTTGTCCATTTTGAGGTGTGCCTTCACAGGGCAAATGAACTGACATAATCCTGATTTTCTTGCTGGAAACTAACAAATCTATCCACAACAATTGTTCATTTACACGCCTTATTGCATTTATGCTGTGTTAAACTACTTTCCTGATGTTAAGCCCTACACCTCAATATTCTCTTTCTGCTTTGACTCATGACAGGTAGACCTTGTATTTTCCCGCTACATCTGCTTTCTCTCCCTTTACCTGAATGTAAGGAACAGCAAATGTCTAACTCTATCTTACTTGCAGGCTCTGCCAGCTTCAACTTCTTCCCAGAATGGTCCTAACTGATGTTAATTGTTCCCTATCTAATTCTAGATTGTTTGCCAAGTCATACCTGAGTTGTCCCTGGTCTGGCAATTTAAGATGAAACTCCATCACCTCCAATGGTCTGAGGCATTTTTCTCTGATTGTTGCCAGCATCAGATCAAAGTACATGGGAGGCAGACTGCTAGCTTTACTTTCCCCTGGGTCCCACTGGTTTTATCCCTAATGGTTGAGGGGCTAACTGGTGTATTTGGTAGTCTTTGCCATCTGAGCACAAAGGTGACCACAACTCAGAATATGACCAAGATGCCAAACTTAATCCAAAGTAATTATCACAACTGTCAGGAGCACTTTCTTAATCACTCATATGTTGCCAATGGTTCATGAAACCACACCATGAACCACCTTTTCCTTGAGAGAGAAAATACCAGCCACTGATACCATATGTCTCATAGGAATGTCATCTGGTTTTGACAGAGAATGTACTGTGTTTAATTTACTGTTGGACTCCATTTCTAAACACTGTCGAATATTGTTTTGAGGCATTCTTCACATAATGTGGCCCTTCATTAAAACATTTAAAGTGTCATTCAGATACATGAAGCGGAAATGCCAGTTTTTCAACACTTGAACTATAAATCTCTGCTAAGTCTCGGCTGCATTTTTTAAATCTAGATATCATGTGGAGATATTAGAAGAGCCAAAAAGTGTTATCATTGTCATCTTGAGAATATCTTCTTTAGTGACACGGATCTGGTTGTATGCCTTCCTAAGTTCACTATGCTGAAGACCACAGCCCTGGCTAAAATGTTCATAAAATGTCGCAAGATGGGTACGGGATAGCAGTTAGGAATTGTTCATGTGTTCAGAGCTTGGTAATCTCCACATGGCCTCTAAGTGCCTAAGAAAGTGCAGTGGTGTTGTTCATGGGCTATCTGATTTCTTTTTTAATAAGGTCTGCTTTTAACATGTTGTCAAATTCCACTTTATCTGCTGTAAAGGATCAGGCACTAGTCTTCTGGCTGTCTGGAGACAGGCTGGCCTGCTGTAATAAAAAGGAAAGGAAGGACGATTAGGATTACATCCCAACAACAATGTCGTCATTACAGCTTGGATTGTCTTTTGTTAAGGTTGGGCAAGGAAATTATTCATGGCCTTTGGCTTTGGAAGAAACCATCCCAGTATTTTCCTTGAAATTTAGGAAATTCATGCAAAACCTAAATTCAGATGGCCAGAGGTGGATTGAATTACTGTCCTCCTTAATGCAAGTCCATTGTGATCTGGTGCAGTCTTGATCAAATTCACTGGTTGGACCAATCTTGATTTTCCCATATTGGCTGCATTCAGTCACTCCATTATTGCTGTACTGGCTGTCTCTTCAACCATTTTCAGGTGCTCTTGTGAAACTACACAGTATGCTACAACTACTTCAAGCAGCTGATGCCATTTTGGAATGAGCCGGGTATATGCAATGCATCTCATATATCATGAACTCTACCATTTTGTCCGTCATATGTCTGAACAGGCATCCTTGTTGTCACTTTTTTGCACACTGACTTGTTTGCTCAATCCCAGTGCTGCTAACTGTTTCAGCACTGTGCGCAACTGTAGCTACTTACTGCAAGAATTACTCACTGAAGTTCTTTCTTGGCTCCAAACTTACAGCCACAGGCTTTCACAGTTCCACAGTGTTCAGCTATTTATCTTATTGGTAAGACACCCACCTGTCCTATGAGAGAGTGATCCATTTCTGTGACCTATAGTACAGAATTATTAACCTTTTTGCTACCTTTACAAATTTTGTGCTTTGCTTCTTCACTTAATATCCTACCCTTCATAAAAGTCAGTTTCAGTTGTTCACTTCATAAGGTTTCCAGAGCAGTAACAACAGCACCATATTCCAAACACATAGTTAAAACACAGCATGCTAAATCATTAAACTTTGAAAATTTACTTTCAAGATTATCACAATTAGCATTAAACTTTGTTATCAACACTTTTTCTTAAGAAAAGTTGACTAATGATACCTTTCCACTCAAAAGTTTGAGTTCATAACTGCTATAACTCCATGTCCTTGTCCTCGACATACTCCAAGTAACTATTTGTTTAGATTTGTAGCTTACACCTCTTCTCATTTTGCTATGTATATACAAATAAAATGTACAACCAGGGTGGGTCTGGAGCCCAGGAACCATTGCTTCAGAGTGCAACATTTTCTCCACTACACCAAATGTTTGTTATCTTCTAGTGCTTCATTTGTGACATTGTTCTCTCCCGAGGAGAACAGTGCTTCAATGTCCACATATTCTTCCTGCAGGAACAAGTTTTTGGCTCTGCATACTGCAAATTCTGATGGCTAGTGTTCGGTTTGGCAATGGACCTTGTCAAATTTATATCAACAATGCATTCAATGCTTTTAACCTCATTGAGATGTGCTTGAACTTTGAATTTATCCTGAACCACAGGATCTCTGTATGGCTACATTCACAAAACATGAACTGTGTCCCTAATCTTCCATCATCTCATGTTCAGGTCACAATCTTTGACTTCATAAGTAATGTCAGATAATTGTCTTGTGACCCTTTTGCATTTGAGTAGCTTCTCAGACAGCTCAACCTTCCAAACAGGAATGAAGATCCAGAGATGGTTGACAGGCTGGAAAAAAACAGGCTGATGTCTCATGTCATACCTTTGAGAATCTGTATCCTGAACTTGTGATGTATGAAGTCGATCCAATTACTGAGTCTCCGCAGCACTGGTTAATAATTGACCAATGTAATTACTGACAATGTTGTCAACTGGAACTGGAAACACAGTGTCTATCGTTGTTGTTGTTGTTTCATGACCATACACCAAGAAGAATGGTGTAAATCTTGTGGTCTCTTGTTTGGCGTTGTTGAAGATGAACATTACAAAAGGCAACACCTCATCCCAGTTGCTGTGCTCGAAGTTGACATACATGGGCAGCATGTCAACCAGTCTTATGAAAACATTGTGTGTCCATTAGTTTGAAGATGGTAAGCAGTCATCATGCAATGCGCTGACTGTTTATCTCTATCATAAGTCTCGAGGTAAAAACTTTTCTTCAATCAGTAATTATAGATTTTGGTACTCCATGTTTCAATACAATGACTTCCACGATAAATTTGCCTACTTCAAGTGCCTCAGCTGTTTTCATAGTTTTTGTAATGGCATATCAGGTTAGTAATCAATACAAACAATAATCTACTTATTGTCTCTAGTAAAAGCTGGAAATCATCTGAGTAGGTCAATCCAAACACAATGGGAAGGCATCCCTGCTGGTGGAATTGGTATGTGTTGTCCTGGTGGTTTCTGAGGAAATGCCTTCTTTCTCTGACATTTCAATAATGAAACACATAGTGATGAACACTTCTAAATAATCCTTGCCAGAAAAACCTCTTGTGGATTCTGTTATAAGTTCTTATAAACCCTGGATGACCAGTTATCAGGAGCATACTGGGATTTCCATTGATACTCTAAGCACATGTGTTTAGGAATCATTGGTAGCCACTTCTTTCCAAAGGGATAGAAATTTTTCTTGTATAGTAATACATTGTATTGAATTCTCCTTTCACATGCTCTGATTCATTCAAGTCATAGATTATAGTGACAGCTTGGTGTCCTCTTCATTGGAAAGATTATGGAATGCAGGAACACAGTTGCTCTCTTAATCATTCTTTTGCTGATATTCCACGTGATTTCTTGAGAGGCAGTCAGCGTTTTGGTGTTTTCTTCCACTCTTGTACACTATAGTAATATCATAGTCTTGAAGATGTAGTGTCCACCTGGCATATCATCCTAGTATTTCTGTAAGACCTGTTAACCAACAAAGTGAATCACTGTATTGTACTCTGTACTGTACTGTACTTAACTACTCTGTAGTAATTTGAAAATGACCCAAACAAAAGATACTGACATTCTGTAGTTGAGTAGTTTCTCACAGCTTTTGTACCTGACCTGGACACATATGCTCTTATCTTCTCTTTTGAGTCTAATAATTGTATCAAAACAGTACCAAGTTCATATCCATTAGCACCTGTATGCAAGTCTGTAGGTTCTCTCTCACTACACAGATCAAGTACAAAGTAAAGTATCAGAGCTCTTCACAGGACATCAAAAGAAGTGAGTTTAACATCAGCTTTTAATGGCTCCTGGAGGAGCCTGGCTCTCATACAGAAGTCTTTAATAAAACACCAGTAATAACAACACAAGCACAGCAAGCATTTCACTTCACTAGTATTTTTAGGAATAGGACATACCATTATAGATCTCACCTTCACTGAATCAGGCTGCACACCTTTGTTTGACACAAGATATCCAAGTATTCTGATTTCTTTCACTCCAACAATACAATTTATGGATTAAGTTTTAGGCCACCATGCCTGAGACCCATAAGAACAGTTCTCAGTCTTTTTACATGTTCTTCAAAAGTTTCAGAGAATACTACAATGTCATCTAAGTAACAAAGACATATTTTCCACTTGAGGCACTATAAAAGATTATCTATCATCCACTCTAAAGTTGCTGATGCATTACACAGACCAAATGATATTATCAGGCTTGATTCCATGGTGGAACTTGTGCTCAACGACTGTACTTCGACTTGTAGAAATTTCAAGCAATCAGCCGTAAGTATTATTTATTGGCAGATCTAGAATTCGACCACTGTGTGGTCATTATCAATGCTTAAAAAAACCTCCAACATGGAGGTCAAGATGTTTTATGTATTACAATAGTTTTTTTAAGCATTGATAATGGCCATTATTGCCAGAGTACACTGAAGGATGTCTGACACGTTGGAAAACCATTGGCATCATGTTAGTCATCTCCTCTGCTTCAGTCTCTGACATCTTTTGCTCGGTGAGTATAGCTCAACCTCTGCATTCTCACACCATACATGATAACACTCTTATGGTCTGACAGGAGCCACTTTGTTGATGATGATACATACGATCCGAACAATGTTAACATTACCTGGCATCATCACCAGAATTATGTCTTATATTGGTGTCATAGGGTGTCACTGGTTGATTAACAAACACTGGTTTAAACTCAATACTGATTTATTTAGTACTTGTCACACATGTACAACAGCACAGAGGGGACTGATACTGCCTGGAGGTTTACACAGTATATATACACTAACAGAAAATTCTGGAACATTGTTTCTAGTTACAATCTACAAGGTACTAGAAATGTATATTCAAATTAAAATATACAACCAGGGTAGGTCTCAAATCCAGAGCTCTTTGTTTCAAAGTCAACACTTTTATCCATTACATCAAACATTTTCTGCTTTCCAGTGCTTCATTTGTAACAATATTTATTACTGTATAATTACCAAACTTATAATTTTCTTGTCACTTACTTTAAGAAGTAAGACATAAATTGAGGTTGCATAACGAACAAACTGAAACAATTCAATTTTGAAGTTTGAGTTTTTATCTGTGCCCCACAAGCAAATATAAGCATGAGCCACCACTGAACAGTTGCAGTTTTATGAAAATAATGAAGCGATAGATTTAGCTTTATTTGAAATGTATGTCATGTATACATAGGTGATGGGCCTGGTGGTCTAGTTGGAAACTGAGAGGTTGTGGGTTTGAAATCCGATCAGACCACTGGTTTTCAGTCTGTGATCTAACCTAGCCTTAACCTCTCAATGATGTGAAAAGTCAACAGAAATGACATGTTGTACATATTCCATATTTAGAGTCCCAGTAGGATAAGGTGGATGGTACACACAGACTAGTTTTCATTCAAAGCGTCGGGTGAGTTCATTTCTTTGTTCGGAAGGGGAGGCCACTTCAGTCCACTTCCGTTTGCCAGCCTGATATATATCCTGACTGAAAATCAGTGTGTAAGGGGGGGGGGAGGGTGTATAAGGCAAAAAATTTAAGTTGTCAAAATATCCACGGGTGTACTGCTGGTCTATAGTGTCCAACGGGCATAATATTTCGGCGATCATACGTGTCGCCATCATCAGGTGAACTGACGGACTGAGCTCTTGGAAACGCACCGGCACGGAGATACGCACGCTACGGCTGCTTGAAGGGAACTGGTTTCTAGCCCGGAAGCGAATGATTTAAATACCCTCGGCCCGCGGAGCGACCCCTCCGCGGTCCGTGCCCCACGCTGCGGTCGCGCAGTGGAACCGATTGCAACGGCGTCTGAGATGACGTGGGTGTGAGGGCTCTGTCCACCGTGGCCGTCACTTTGTTACTTTTGCTAGATTTACTCTTAATTAACCCAATCGCTGGTTCCCAAGCTTTGCTAAGATTATAGCCACAGTCACGGTTTATGAGGTCGTCACTTGTGCGAATTTCAATGGCCTCTTTAACGATGCACCAATGGCATGCGTACCGTCGAGGATCAATGCGTTGAACACCAGAGGCACACACGATTGATGTATCTGAGCAAGTCGGCGGTCGCTGAACATTGTTTGTTGGAGAATCATGCGATGGAGTATGAATGCACTAGGATTCTGGTACAGACGTCGAGATATTGGGACTGCGTCGTTAGAGAGGCCATTGAAATTCGCACAAGTGATGACCTCATAAACCGTGACTGTGGCTATAATCTTAACAAAGCTTGGAAACCAGCGATTGAGTGAAATAAGAGTAAATCTAGCAAACGTAACGAAGTGACAACCACAGCGGACAGAGCCCTCACACCGACGTCATCTCCGACGCCGTCACAATTGGTTCCACTGCGCGACCACGGCACAGGGTGCAGATCGCTGTAATAATAGTTCAAAATAAAATGGACTGTGTGATGGAAATAATGTTTGAAATAGAGTATGCCAAAAACAAGACTTATGTTCTAAAACTTAGAGAAAATGTACAATACATACCTGAAATCAGTATCCAATTGTTATGTTTTTAAGTTACAAGCTGAAAATGTTTTGTAATCTTTCACAAATGTTAAGAAGGCAAATAATTAACTACTCAAAGAAATCTTCAAAGTGGCGAATTTTCAAAACAAAGGAAACAGAAAACTCACCTGCCAGCAGTGCAGTCCAGTTGTTCCTTGAGAAATAATATTTTTGCTCTCTCTCAGACTAATGCAGGTCCTGGAATCATTATCTAATATGTAATGCTTGAAAACAGTGTCTGCTTCCTTTTGTCGAGTCAAAAGATTACAAAGGTTTTCATACAGTTCATCACAGACTTCTATTCCTTCACTTTCCAGCTAAAAAATAATAAATAATTAAATAAAAAAGATATAACTGATAATGAACTATTATACATCTTGTTTCATAAATTACTACTCAAAGAAGCAACTTAAAGAGATGAGCAAAGAATTAGAATTTTCTTACTGAGTATATTCATAACATGACAATCTTGTTGAAATCTTTACTGGTACTGCATGCACAGCTGGGTAATGGTTAGGGCCACAAGCTGGCATGCTGCAAGTCACCAGTTCAAATCTGATCACCATCCAATATTTATTTATTTATTTTTTAATTTCAGAAGGTACTCATCATTTGTTTTGTTTCCTATGTTTGCATATTCTGGAAGATGGAGTAAAATGAAATGTGTTAAAACATATCGAACAATCCTACAACCCCTACTCCAACCCATTCAAGTGCAATTCACTTCTACCCTACCCAATCCCATCTAATGACTGGTACTGATAAATCATGGAGGTAAGAATAAACGGAGGCGCTCTGACGCCACAGCTTTGAAGCCGAGGGTAACCATCTTGATCCGACCAAAACACTGCTCTATTTACCATGTTTGCATATGCTTGTCGCTCATTTTTGGAAGGATTTTGCCCTGTTATGGTGATGTGTGTGATGTTTATGTGTACAAATTGTTCTGATTGTGACACAAAATTGAAGGAAATACCATTTCGTGTGTAAATTTTCACACTAACTTGTGATTTTACCACTTTTATTGTGAACAAACCTATATAACATCTTTACCTGTAATGTAGCGTATTTTTCTCTTATGATTTTTGATTTCCTAAAGATGAAATTTATTTCCCCCACATAACATACTAGTTACGAATGAATAATGAATAAAATATAAATTTGATTTTATTAAGTCAATGATTTCGAAAGCAAAACCTAGTTTCAATATTAATGAAACTTACTACACAAAGAAAAGATATCGTCACTGTGCTCATAACTCTGGCATTGCTTCACTCAATCAAATTATTTTATCTGACGATTGTCAGATTAGCTAAAGAAATAACCCACATTTGTGATTCATAATATTGCAGTAACAACTATTTTTAAGCAGAATAAAAGTGAATTTTTGTTTTTGTTTTTCAAGATTTTATTTTAAACAATAACTTGAAACAACCACTTTGCAGACGTTACAAGTGTATATGATGCAATTAGTGACTGTAAATACAGACACAGCTATAACACACTGTCAATGTTTTGGTCGGAGTGTCATGGCAGCCATGCCTTCAAAGCATTGCACAGCTGGGATATGTAGTGTCATCTCCCTTTATTGTTACCTCCACGTGGTAAATTATTCAACAGGCATCATTGACTCATCAATTCTGTTTTATCTAATGTAAAAATGAAGCCACACACCCTGTAGCACGACGATTAGTGGTCTGAATGGGACCAAATGGCCATTCTGACAACTATCACTGGCACAAGAAGTTAGGGAGGCAACAGATACACTCTAACTCATTTCCATAGCTCCCTACTTCACTTGCCAAGCTGCACATGCACAGTATAGAATCAAAGAGGCATGTTCCACATCATTACGATGTGTCGCATTCATATCTATGGAACAAGTATTAATCTAATCTAGTCCAAAGAACAATCAACTCTTTCACTCAAAGCACTCAATTTCAAAAAGTATCCTTAACATAGATACTACTGTGGTTGAAGCAAAGAACAAATGAAGACTGTGCCACAGAAACTTGTATGACAGATCTTTCACTGCCTGCAAAATATGTAAGAAAGGAAAAGACTTGTTGCAAATCTAATGTTGTAGTGATTACTGTTTCATTTGGATAAGTAAATTACAACTACAAACTACATTTTCTAAAATATATCAACTACAAGGGAAAATGACAAATATTGTTACACGTAATTCAGTTACTTTTACTCAATTACCATCGGTGGTCACAACAAAGTTATGGCTTTTATGAAGGAGTGCCACAACTTCATCTCTATCATACTTCATACAACAATTTTTGGCAGCTAGAAATTTAAGACCGAGTACACAAAGAGTTAGTACCTGTATCTCCTAATGTAATAGAGTTGAATAAGAGTTGTATCAATATTTTTCACCATTTTATCACACTGGTTGATTGTGTCATGAAGAATGGACTTAAGCAACTCAGACTTGTGGCCTAATCATCAAATGACAACCCAACATCTAATCAGCATACACACAATAACCTTCTCTGCCAAGTATTCAGTCCCACAGAACAACAGATATTTTGAGTGATGGAGGAAGACAGTATGCTTCGACTGTGGATGCCCCTGGACAGTTTGTATGTTAATGCAGAGAAAGAAGTCAACCATTACAATAATCCTATTCACTCCTGTCAACTGCAGTCAATTATAGTCTACATCTACAAAATTACCAAGTAAGCCACACTTAAGTGCCTCACAAAAGGATCATTGAACCATTTTCAGACTATTTCTCTACCAGTTCCCCTCTCTAAAAGCTCACAGAAAGAACAAACACTTCAATCTTTATGTGCAAGCTCTGACTTCTCTTATTTTATTATGATAATCATTTCACTCTGTAAATGTGGGTGGCAACAAAATATTTTCAACATCCAGAGGAGAAAATTAATGATAAAATTTTTGTAAAAAGGTCTTGTTGCAATTCCCTATAATATGATAATACATAATGAGCTGCCATTCTTCAAACTCAATGTCATTGAGCAATCCTATTTAGCTATGTGGTAAGGATCTTACACTGCACAATAGTTCTCTGGGAGGGCAGATAGAGGTGGTGTAGGTAGCTTCTTTGGTGGATTTTTTGCATCTTCCAAGTGTTCTGTCAATAAAACACAGCCTTTGGTTCTTTTTTTCCAGAAAATTTTCTGTGATCATTCCAACTATAGTTGTTCATAACTGTAATTTCGAGCTATTTAGCTGTACCAACAGCCTTAGAACTGTGTGATTTATTGAATAGCTGAAATTAAAGGGATTTATTGTAGAACTCATTATTTAAAGTCAATTGACACTTTCCCACCATACAGATATCTTGTCTAATTTGTTTTGCAATTGGTTTTGATTTTCTGGTGGTAAAGGACAGCATCATCTGCAAACTATCATTTATATAGATTAGGAACAGCAGGGAAATTATAAAACTCCTCTGAGGAACACCATACACCCTTACTGCTTTATTTAATAAATGTCTGTCAGTTACTACAAACTGTGACCTTTGTCAGGAAATTACAGATTATGTTGCACAACTGCAATAATACCCCACAGGCATGTAATTTGATTAGAAGCTGCTTATGAGGAAAGGTAATAAAAACCATATGAAAATCTCGAAATATGAAATCACATTCAGATCTCCTAATGACAGCATTAACAATTTATGAGAATAAAGAGCTAGCTGTAATGCACAAGAACAATAATTTTTTAGTTGGCACTGACTGTGTTAACAGAGCAGTTCCTTCACTGTAATTCATAATATATTAACACAGTGTTGCAGAATCCAAAGGTAGATCAAAGTCACAGATAACTTTATATAATGTCAGTCAAAGTTGCACAGAAGTATTTTATTTTTATAACAGGTGACCAATTTCAGACATTATACCCATTTTCAAACCATCCTGTTTGAACAGAGTTCAAGTTGATACATATTTTACATATACAGTTAGATGAAGGAAAAAAAAAAAAAGAAAAGAAAAAACAGAAATGTTGACAAGCGGCTATTTACTTAACCTTAAGTAACCTACAACAACAAACACACAATTGGCCACATGATTTTACTGTGTGGATAACTGGCTAAACGTTAATGTGACTAACAAACAACTGCTAGTTCGGCCAAACTCATAAATAGGAAAAGTAGGATAGGGGGCACTGCCCACAGCACTTACAAGGTAGCTGTTTATATTTTTTGTTTTTCCAATCCTAATATCATTTGCATGTACACAAAACATACTTAAGTGAAATATACATTATATAAATGAGCTACACAATGAGAACTGGTAAACCAATTTTATGACTATAATAATTAAAATAAGACAGTCTAGATCGCAGGTTGCATTTATTACTGGTAACCAGTTTTGGTTCTACAAAAACATCTTCAGGCCTTTGGCTCCTTGATGGTAGATAGTGGCAGTGGCCGGAGCAGGCAGTCAATGCCTGCTCCGGCCACCGCCACTGTCTATCAACAATGTGCCAAAGGCCTGAAGATAGTTCTGAAGAACTGAAATTGGTAGCCAGTAATAAATGCAACAACTTGCAATCTAGACTGTCTTATTTTAATTATTAAAAAATTTTAAGATTGCTGTTCCAAAAATTTTTTTCAAAATTTTATGATTGGTTGCACCACTAATATCACATCATTACAACCTTCAGATGAGGTAATAAAAATAGGATATTCTTAAAATGTTACATTTGCTGACTTGACACCTTTTAGAAGCCATTAATGAACCATTACATAGTGTTAAAATTTCTCGTAACATTGTGTTTCATTGCATACGTCAGAATATAAAACAAAACAGCAAAGATAAAGTACTATGTGGTCACTTTGTTGGTTTCATGACATTGTTGTAATGTATATGAGATTAAAATTAAAAACATAGGTACACGTTTGGTTCAGTGTGAACAGAGCCAACTTCTAACAGTAATTAGGGTATTCTTAAAATATTAAGTGTGGAATTAAACCTTGAAACCAAAAAAATCTCAAATATTATAGAGCATTAACATAGTTATTACATTTATTACAATGCACATGTCAGAATACAAAACAAAGTAGGAAAGATAAAGTACTACATGGTCACTGTTTTGGTTCCATAAAGGTTTAACAAAGTACATGAAGGTAAATATCAAAAACATATTGGGGGGGTGGGGTGGGGGGACAGATGACCTCCATACTTTGGTCCCCCCTAAAACATCCAAACAACAACAACAACATCAAAAACATAGGTACACAACTGGCACAGTGTGACTGGAGACACCTATTTAACATTAATTTATTAAGAAGTCGTTCATGGGAGCGTAGGGGAGTAATAGGTGAACATGATCACAAACCTATAACATATATAATATAGCAGGCATTATACTGCTATCCACTTTGAATAGGTCGGAAACAGATAGCTACCATATTAGAATAGGGTACACAGGAATATTGGGGGAGGGAGGGGGGCTGGCGAAGCTGAACAAATGGCAGTGTAGCTGAGGGGATGGATTACATCATAATGAAGGATAGATAACAACTCACAATACAGAGGCTTGTTGAGCTGCTGACAGACATGAAAAGTAGGCAGTCACATTCACAAAACTTAAAGTTTTGACCACGGCCTTCATCCAAAAAAGAAACGCATACATTCACTCAGACAACTATATACACACAACCATCATGTGCAGCCACTCCAGTGCCACAAGCAACTAGACTGTGATTGAGGTGAGGAGGGAAGGAGAAGGACGCTGGGTAAGGGTGGGGATGGAAAGTTAAATGTTGCATGAGAGATGGTAAAGGTTCTGATAGATAGGAATTTGAATTGCAACATTGAATACAGTGAAACGATACAAGGGATGTGTAGAGGAGTGTGGGGAGAGAGTAGGGGGATTTGAAACTTTAAAAATAATAAGTGAAAATAAAAATAGGATGTCCTATTTTTATTTTTCCTTGTTATTTTTATTGTTTTAATCCACCTACTCCTTCCCCACACTCCTCTACACCTCCATTTTATCCTTTCCTGCCCCTTCCCTTCACTGTATTCAATGCGAGAATTCAAATTCCCACTTATCAGAGCTTTTACAATCTGTCATGCAATGTGGAACTTTCCACCCCCACCATTACACGGCAGCCTTCTCCCTCCACTCCCCACCTCACTCACAATCTAAGATGCTTGTGGCACTGGAGTAGCTGGACATGGTGATTTGTGTGTATAGTTTTCTAAGTAATTGGACGAATGTATGGGTGGTTTTTTTTTTTTTTTTTTTTTTTACTAAGGCCATGGCTGAAAATTTAAGGTGTGTGAATCTGACTGTCTATTTTTTGTGTGTGTCAGCAGCTCAGTGAGCCTCTGTACTGTGAGTTGTTATCTATCCTCCATTATTGACATTCCTATCAGATTTTCCATTGTTAAAAATTTAGAGCCTTAGATTAAGCAGGAACTTTAAATTAACTGTGTGAGTATGCTTTAGTAAACCAGCCCATCAGCTACATTAGCTACCATTTGTTCAGCTTCTCCAACCCCCTCCCCCTCAATATTCCTGTGTACCTTATGCCAATATGGTAGCTATCTGTTTCCCACCTGTTCAAACTGTATGGCAGTACAATGCCTGCTATATTATATATATTTTAGGTTTGTGATCATTTTCACCTATACTCCTCTGTAAGTCCCCATGAATAACTTCTTAATAAATTAATTAAATAGGTGTCTCCAGTCACACTGTATCAGATGTGTACCTATGAATTTAATACCAGATATGTACCTATGTCTTTGATATTTATCTTCATGTAATTTATTGCGTCATTATGGAACCAAAACAGTGACCATGTAGTACTTTATCTTTCCTAGTTTGTTTTGTATTCTGACATAGGTATTGTAATAAATGTAATGACCATGTTAATGCTCTATAATATTTGTGATTATTGGTTTTGAAGGTTTAATACCACACACTAATATTTTAAGATACCATAATTACTGTTAGAAGATGACTCTGTTCACACTGAACCAAATCTGTAACTATGTTTTTTTTTTAATTTCATATACTTTACAACACTGTTATGAAACCAACAAAGTGACCACATGGTTCTTTATCTTTGCTGTTTTGTTTTATATTCTGACATATGCATTGCAACATAATGTAACAACAAATTGTAATGCTCCAGTCACAGTCAGCACGGCCACTACGGTCGGGGGTTCGAATCCCCCCTCGGGCATGGATATTTGTGCCGTCTTTAGTCTTAGCTAGTTCATAAGTAGTTTGTAAGCTTAGGGACTGATGGCCCCGTAGTTTAAGTCCCATAAGTTGTACAAACATTTGAACATTTTGAACACAATGACCTCTACCTGTTCAGATTTTGTCAGTCCATACCACTCACCAACATAATCTTACAAAACCCAAACATTCTTCCCCCACCTCATCTCCATCCAAAAACTTCTCTTGCTCTGCAAGCCCAAATACTTGCATCCCATCTCCAAGACCAATACCCTTGCCCTCCAAGTCATTCACAATGCCACTTCAAAAAACTCTCCAACCTTTTCACCTCCTACTCCCACTTTGGGTTACCCTTATCCACCCCCTCAACAAGAGCCTCCAAACATACCCCACAGCCCCTCATTGGTGACAGATCTTGCCTAGCTTACATTTACCATATTCTCATAAACTCCCCCACACTAAATCCAAAACCTAAACAGACCAAATACACTATCATGAACCTCTCCTCCAAAAGCCTCAGTCCCACAGAAGTGTCAGTTGTTTCCAAAGGCCTTACCTTTTGCCCCACTCCCAGGATTTGTTAACAATCTTCTTCTCTCCTCCTCCCGGTGCTTACAAGGGAAACACCATTTCACTACCAATTCCACTGTCCAGACCCATACCAATACCAAAACCATAACTGAACCCTGCCTGACTTAGTTCACTCATCCAGTCGAAGTCCACCCATACTACCGCAAAATCATTCTCTCCTAACTTTTCAGAATTTCATAACCTCATTTCACCATCTTTCCCTAAATCACTCAAAATGGATACCAAGCTCACACCCTCAGAAAGAAATGCTATCAACAACCTAAAAACTAATCCTAACCTTATGATCATACCTGCTGACAAAGGCTCCACAAGTGTGGTTTTAGACCGCAGAACATCTCCGCCAACTGTCTGATTCTTCCATCTACACACTCTGCCACAATGATCCCATCCCAGAAACCCAACAGGATCTCCAGTCCCCCCTCAAATCCTTAGCACCATCCCACGACCTCTCCCCAGAGTCCATCTCTCTCCTCACCCCTCCTGTGCCCCGCACCTTCACCACCGTCTACATGCTCCCTTAAGTTCACAAAGCCAACCATCACTGATGCCCCGTTGTGCCCAGTTATGGTGCCTTACTGAGGGAATCTATGCTACTGCAAACCAACACCTTCAACCTACTACCTACAACCTACCGTCCTACATAAAAGATACCAACCATTTCCTCCACAGACTCCCCACAGTTCTTACTCATTTACCACCTGGTACCATGTTTGTAACAGTTGATGCCACCTACCTCTGCACCAACATCCCCAATGCTCATGACCTCGCCACTGTTGAACACTACCTTTCACAATGCAAGACTGCAATCTCCTGCCTTGTTACCTTGACCATCCTCACCCACAATTACTTCTCCTTTGAAGTCATCACCTAAAAATAAATTCACAGCACAACCATGGGCACCTTCCTATCCCAACTTGTTCATAGGCCACCTAGAGTAATCCTTCCTGGCTACCCAGAATTCCAAACCCCTCATCTGGTTCAGACTCGTTGTTGATACCTTCATAATCCAGACTGAAGGTGAGGACACACTATCCACACTCCTGTCAGAGCTATTTCCTATCCCATAAATGGCAAGGGCAACCTGTGAAAGCAGTCATGTCATCTACAAACTGAGCTGCAACCACTGTGCAGCTTTGTATATGGGCATGACTAGCACCCAGGCTGTCTAACCAGATGAATGGCCATCACTTGGCTAGGAGACAGCTAGACCATCCTGTTGCAGAGCACGCAGTGCTGCATAATTTGGCTCACTTAATATGTTGATTGACGTCAGAGTGGCCTGCTGTGACCACTGCCAGCCACACAGCAGCTAATGTATTAAATGACTGCTACACAGTTTGTGCCATATGGAGCCTCCCCACAAATACCAGCTTTTCTGAATTGCACAAGTGGGAACTCTCCTTATGTGGGATCTTTCCTTACAATATATCCTACGCTCCTGCAATCCCCTGTGCCTAAATCTTCACTAGTTCCTACCTCCAACATCTTTTCCTCCCCTTCCCTGCCCACACTCTATCCTTACATAAGCCTCACATTTCAGTCCCTTTCCATTCTTCCGCCGTGTCTGTCAAACAACACTGGCATATTCCCCCACCAGCTTCATGCAGCTCCCTCGTTGCCTCCTGCTTCCCTTTCTGTGCCACTTCCTCAACCGCACCACTGGTTGCTCTCACATCAGCCATGCTAAGTCTCAAATACTGACCACAGCAGCCAGAGATGGCGGTTATGTCTGTATCGTGTGTGCGTGTGTGTGTGTGTGTGTGTGTGTGTGTGTGTGTGTTTCTCTTCGACGAAGGCCTTAATGGCCAAAAGCCATCAAGTTTATTTATGCCTGTTATTTGTGCCTTTCTGCAATTCATCGGACGTCTCTATGGTGGGTAAGCAACCTATCCTTCATGAAAACATTGTTGAATACTTCCTGGAATTTCTATTGTTTCATTTATGTGATGTATAATTATTTCACTGATGTATGTTTTGTGTAAATTTATGTTATATAGGTTGTCTTATACAACAGATATTAGGATTGCAAAAATACAAAGTAAAAACACCTCCCCTGTAAGTATTGTGGAAAGCACCACCTATCCTAATTTTCCTGTTTACAAGTTCAGCACAACTAGCAGTTGTTTGTTAGATATGTTAATGTATAGTCAGCTGACCACACAGTGAAATCATGTGGACAGTTGTGTGTTTGTTATTGTACCCTATTGAAGGGTATGTAAAAACAGTTTGTCGGTGTTTCTGTACTTTGTTACATAAAAACTATGTAAGAAGTAGTACTCTGTTCTAGGAGGATGGTTTGAAATTAGATATAATCTCTGATAGCGGTCACCTATAATGAAATAAAATACTTTGCTGCAACTTTGACTGATATTATATAGAGTATCAAGCTGCCTAATTGTTGACCTAACCTACAACATGCATGAAATAAGTCACAAATGTGATATTTAATTCATAAGTTTGCTCTTATTTCCTTTCTTGAGTATGAGTATGACCTGTCCAATTTTTGGTCTTTAGGAATGTAATCCTTCAATGAACGATCTGTTTCATCTTATTTTCAAATATTGTCCCTAGTGAGTGAGTTAAAGTTTCATCACTACACCAGAGGTGTCTAGTTTTAAGTTACTCATGGTGGCAACAGGTCTCAGTTCAAATTATGGAACATTTAAGTTATCTTCATTAGTAAAAGAATTTCACAAAACTGTATATAGTAATAACACATTTCAGACACTGTCATTGGTAACGTTAACATCACAGTTTCAAAGTGAAGTACTGATTGTGTCTTAACACTGGTGTACTTAACATAGCCAGAATCTATTCAGATTTGCTGCCAGACTTCAAGCCAGAGATTCTATACGGAATATATTCAAAGCTTCTTATGTTGTATTCTGTGTAACATTTTAAGCTTCTGTAAATCTTTACTAATCTTGGGGATTTTGTATTATTCTAAATTTGGCATACCTTTTTCATTGCTTTTGCAACAGTGTTCTAACTGATTTTGCATACTAAAGATAATTAAAGATAATAATTTAATAATTTATTGAATATATATCTCTCAACTGATGTTGATACTATTTCTTTGAATTCAATCCGCATCTGTTCTTTACTTCCATACTTTGTTTAGAACAAAGGGAGATTCCCTCATTCAAAGATACCAAGTGATTTTTTTATCTCCTATTATAATTAGATATATTTTGAGTTTATTTTATGTGGATATTGATGTTATGGTATTCAGTGTTTCTACTATATTCCTGTTCTCACTGGTTCCTGTACCCATCACAATGCTCCATATATAATAAGGATAATTTTTTGTTAAGAGGTGAAGTGTGTTTTTGCAACCATTTACAATTCAAGTGGGTCCATGAGCTAATTGCTCAAAATAAGTTAGTAGAATGTAGTAAGTATGATATTTTATGCCTATCACCTACTATGGTCAACCCTTGAGATGAAGTTCCCCCCCAAACCATAGCTGTTCCTCATCACGATACAGGTGTGCCACATACAAACCTAGATCCCAAATTCAAAAAACTAATGAGATGTCACACTAAGGAACTCAGCCACAGAGCCAATATTTTGCTGGCTCAAAGTGAAGTGAAATGTGTTTTGACTTAAGTTCTAATGTTCAATACTTTCAGAGAAAATAACAAACAAAGTTGAACAAGTTAAGATGTTGTGTTGTCAAGCTGCACAGGATATGGTGCCTTAGAATGTCTGCAGTGCATTCAGTTGGATGACTGACTGCAAATTTTGTGTTCT
Source organism: Locusta migratoria (assembly GCA_026315105.1). Lineage (NCBI taxonomy): Eukaryota > Metazoa > Arthropoda > Insecta > Orthoptera > Acrididae > Locusta > Locusta migratoria. The sequence continues at coordinate 383,851,265 of CM048744.1, forward strand.
CAAGTTCAAATTCAACTTGATACTGAACACTTTTAAATTTTTGTTTATGTTTTAAATTCTGCATTGTTAAAAACAGTGCAATTTTCTACAGTAAAAATAAATATTATAAATTTAATTGTATTCAATTACCAGTAACTGAAAACACCAAACTTAAATTTTTGCTTCAACTTTTTAAACCACACTAGAATCGAGGCATTCCTCCGGGCGATACCTATAGTAAAAAAAATTGAAACAAAAATGTGAAGAACCATGAGCAACATACAAAGGCACATGTGCCACAGGTACTTATGGTGGTTTTTTTTTATATGTCGTTGGGAAAAGCAATCTTATGATTCTGCACTAATTTTGAGCAAACTGTGCATATATAATTATTTTCTCAAACACAAGAACTGCAACTGATTATGGATCAAAGCATGTATTTTAATTACATTGCTTCTGTTTGTAATTCCCCTTTGCTTTCTGATGAGTGTTGGGCACTCCTGCAATCAGTGAATGCAATTCTTTACCTGCTGGTAAAAGTGCACATCACAAGGCTGACAGAACAGTGTACACTTTGGCGGAATTAGTAGAGCACTCCTGCAAGCAGTGAATGTAATTCTTTAGCTGCTGGTAAAAGTATAAATTGTTGGACTCACAGAATGGCATACACTTCGACTGAATTAGTTTTAATAACCACATCTCATCAATAAATGCCCTCCAATATAAGGAGAGATCAGTTTGTCTACCTTACAAGTCTACGAGGGGTGTTTGAAAAGTCTGTGCAAAGTCCAAAAGATGGCACCACCGGCATGTATCGAGGTCATAATTAGTTAGTAGCATTCATGGAAAGAACACACACCACGTTTTAGCCATATTGGTCTATTCCTTTGTGTATGGCATTCGTGTGAATCAAGGAAGTTGAGTGATTGTCAAAGAATGGACGAAAAATAATTTTGTATGGTGATTAAACAACTTTATGAAAGGCAAACCGCATAAGGAGTCGAACGAGAATCTTGATAGACATTAAGGTGACTCTGCACCTTCCATTAGAACAGTTTATAAGTGGTTTCAAAATTTTCGGAGGGGCCAACAAGTGACGCTGAACGTTTTGGATGCCCTGTGGAGGTTACGACTCCAGAAATCATTGATAAACTCCATGATATGATGATGGATGACAGAAGAGTCAAGGTGTGTGAGATTGCTGGTGCTGTGGGCATAAAGGATACATAATATTTTACATAACATTTGGACATGAGAAAGCTATGCTCAAGATGGGTGCCGCAATTGATAATGCTTGATTAAAAACGTAATCGCGTGAAGTGTTGCAAGGAAGGTTTGCCACTGTTCAGGAAGAATTCACAGGACTTTGAAAACCAAGTTGCAAGAAAAATGCCGGCGATTGGCCCACAACACGACGCACCAGTACACACCTCTGCAGTTGTGGTCAGAAAATTATTGGAAATAGGATTCCAACTCATTCCCCATTCCCCTATTCTCCAGACTTGGCTCCCTCGGACTACTATTTGTTCCCCAGTTTGAAGAAATGGCTGGCGGGATGAAGATTTAATTTCAATGAGGAGGTGATTGCAGAAACTAATAGCTATTTTGTAGGCTTCGACAACTCATATTATTCAGAAGAGATCAACAAATTAGAACAGCATTGGATGAAGTATATAATAAGTGTAAAAGGAGGCTTAGTAAAAAAAATAAAAATGGTTTTCCCCAAACACATTGGCAGTTTTTTATGTGCACGGACTTTTCAAATGCCCACAGCAAGTAGAGTTGTAACATTTCCACATGTGCATATCCAAACCTCTTTTCTTAATAATTCAGTCTCCCCAGAAAGCTATACTGATAGGTATTACATTTACTGGTAGCAGGAGTGCCCAAAAATAATCAGAAAGCAAAGGAAGTGATGTAATTAAAATATACACTGTGATCCATAATGAGTGGCAAGCTCAAGTGTTTGAGAAAATGATCAGATACGCATAGTTTTCGCTTGGCATTATTTAGCAATATGAACTAGTTTGCGAGAGTGGGGATAACGCAACTGGTGCTGTAGGGCAGACTGTAAAGGCTCTGATAGGTTGGAATGCAAGATGCAACTTGGGATGCAGTAAGAGAGGAGAGGGAGTTGTGAAGGTAGGTGTGTGTGTGTGTGTGTGTGTGTGTGTGTGTGTGTGTGTGTGTTTGTCACTGCAGATGCGATGACTACTAGTGGATAGGCTGTATGGAAGGGACTTTTTGGTGTGGAATGAGTGGCAGCTGTCAAACTGAAGGTATTATTGATGGTCGGTAGGTTTGATGCGGACAGACATATTGATGATATCTTCATAATCTGGTCTGAAGGTGAGACCACACTATCCACATTCCTTCAAAACCTCAACACCTTCTCCTCCATTTGCTTCACCTGGACCCACTCAACCCAACGAGCCACCTTCCTCTACATTGACTTACTCCTCAAACGTGGCCTTATCAGTACCTCCATTTACATCAAATCTACCAACCATCAACAATACCTCAATTTTGATAGCTGCCATCCATTCCACACCAAAAAGTTGCTTCCATACAGCCTAGCCACTCATGGTCATTGCATCTGCAGTGTCAAGCACTCCTCGTCAAATATGCCAGACGCTTCACTGGGGCCTTCACTGACCGCAATTACCCTCCAAACCTTGTCCAGAAACAGATCACACGGGCCCTCTCTGTCCAGTCACCTACCAGCTCCCCCACACCCACCATCTGGCCACAAAGCCAACCCCCCCCCCCCCCTTGTTAACCAATACCACCCACGTCTGGAGCAGTTAAACTACCAGGGTTTCGACTACCTTTCATCTTGTCCAGAAATGAGAAATACCCTACCCAATATCCTCCCCTACCCTCCATGCAGTGGTGTTCCACTGCCCACCTAACCTATTAATATCCTTGTCCATCCCCACTCCATACCTGCTCCCAATCCCTTGCCCAATGGCTAATATCCCTGCAAAAGACCTAGATGCAAAACCTGTCCTATCCACCAATCCCACCACCACCTACTCCAGTCCCGTCACAGGCATTTCCTATACCATAAAGGGCAGGGCTACCTGTGATAGCAGTCATGTTGTATATAAACTGAGTTGCAACTACTTTGTAAGCTTTCCACGTGGGCATGACTAGCACCAGGCTGTCTAGTCGCATGAATGGCCATTACTAAACTGTGGCTAGGAGACAGTTGGATCATTCTGTTGCAGAGCATGCAGTGCTGCAAAATGTAGCTTACTTCAATGACTGGTACACAGCCAATGCCATACGGATCCTCCGACAAACACCAACATTTCTGAATTGTGCATATGGGAACTCTCCATACAATATATTCTGTGCTGCCATAATCCTCCAGGCCTAAATCTTCACTAGTTCCTTGCCTCCATTGCCCTTCCCTGCCCACACTCTCTCCTTACACATGTATCCCATCCCACCACACATTTCAGTCACTTCCTTTCCTTCCGCCGCTGTCCATCTGACAACACTGGTGTATTTCCCTCCCCCCCCCCCCCTGCTTCCCTCTCTGTGTCTCTTCCCCCCCCCCTCTCTGCCCCCACTGGATGATCTCGCCGCAGCTATGCCGAGTCTCTCACATTGGTCACAGCGGCCAGAGATGGTGGTAATGTCTATGTTTGCCTCTGACCGATGAAGGCTATCAAGTTTATTTATGCCTGTCATTTGTGCATTTCCGTGACTCACTGGATGTCTCTGTGGTGAGTAAGCAATCTATCATTCATTACCTGTAACTTTACTACATATACAGCTATGGAGCCCAGCTAAAATATTATAAAATAGTAACATGCTACTGGAATCTGATCTCCCTGAGCAGTTCACCAGTTATTTTTGCCCCAGAGAACATAAACACATCACATACTACAGGTGCAGGAAGCATTGCTATCCTTGCCAAAACGGTGATTTTTAAGGAGACTAAACAGGGTAATCAATTCCTTGCCTAAATTAAACTTGACTTCATGGGAAACTAATTTTATAACAGACTGTAAATTCAGCAATTCAGAGAGGTGTTTAATGATGGAGCATCCTTTATAAACCTAAGTACCACCTTATATATAAAAATAAATGTTAACTAAAATGGTGAGAGTAAAATAAACGGGACCATTTTGGGATCCTAAACAAAACCACTACTTGGTATTTTTATCAGTAATATCAACAATTTATGGTTCATATGTCTGACCCATTACTGCTCATAAAAAGAAATGAAAATTTTTAAAACATTACATGAAGAGTGTAAACACAATTAAAAAATCTATTTTGAAATGAGACTACATTGAGCTATAACAAGCACTTAAATAAGATGCTCATACGTGCAGAACTCAACCTTTCTGTCATTAGCTTTCATCAGAAGAGACACCACTCACACTACAGTTAATGTGTGTCCACTCACAGTATAGACATGTCTGCATTTTAGGTGTCCACATGCAGTTTTAGGATTTATACGAAAAACCACATTTTTAAATTTTGGAAATTAAGTTCTTTTCACCTTTCTTATAATCTGTCAGTAACAATTCATACATACTTTGCTTCAATTATTGAATTACTTCATTTGTTAATTACTTGAAAGCGATCTATTATGCCAGTAAAGCAGAAATTTTATTGCATACGACTGATGTTTTGATCTTTTTAAGTATGGTACCTACATTTTTTGTCTGTAATACTTAACACACAGTTTTTGTGCAATACACTGGTCTCAAGCAAACTACTGTATTCAAGCATCTGCATCTTATTTATGTTAACTATTCTTTTCCCAATAAATAATCACACTAGATAATTTAAATATTTCTAGTTCATATTTGAAAATTACCCAATGCTGTGATTTTCTGGGAAAGGAAAAGATAATTTAAAGGAGGTGCATCTGGATTAATATATTGGTTTGCCAGAGACCTGTGTATTGCACAAAAAACATTACATTCTTTGCTGAAATTGAAAATTTGTACCTGAGCAGGAGTCAAACCTTGATTTCCCACTTTGAGTCAGCAGTCACCATAACCAGTTAGGCAACCTGGACGCTACGATTTTAGTGCTGCATTATTTCCACTTGTTCACTTTATTAAGCTGTATTCTTACAAGGGACTGGACGTATTTGTGCAACCCTACAGAAATTGTAATTTGCCTATTGGAGGCATATATACAACTACAAATATGGTGTCTTTTCTTTTGTGTACGTCCTAAAAAAACAAACACCATATCTACAGTATCCCCCCTTTTCACATTTCATAGATTAGATTAGTACTTGATCCATAGATCATGAATATCAGATAGCTTGATGTTGTAAAATGTATCAGTTTAGTGAAAGGTAACATTACATGAAATATATTTTATTATTATTAATATTTATTTATTTTGGTAAAGTACTAATTCCTATGTAAAAAAGTCATCTACTGAGTAGAAGGAGTTGTTATTCAGAAATTCTTTCAATTTCTTTTTAAATGCTGGTTGTCTATCTGTCAGACATATGTTATCTGGTAAGCGACCAAAGACCTTTTTGGCAGCATAATTTACCCCCTTCTGTGTCAAAGATTTAAACTTGATCATCCTTGATCCGAGTTTTGTAGCTATGCACACTGCTATTACTACTGAATTGGAATGAGTTATGAAAAACAAATTTCATAAGGGAATCTAGTATGTATATTGTGAAGCTACTGTGAATATCCCTAGATCTGTAAATAAGTGTGTGCAAGATGATATTGGGTGGTCTCCACAAATTATTCTAATACATACTTTTGTGCAACGAATACTTTTTCGCTCGATGATGAATTACCTCAAAATATGATGCCATATGAAAGCAATGAAGAAAATGGAAATAGTAAGCTAATTAATTAAGATGCTCATCACCAACATTTGCAATAACCATAACAGCACAAGTTGCTGAACTTAAACATTTCAGTAGATTGTCAACACTTTGCTTCCAATTCAATTTCTCAGCAGTGCATACACCTAAAAACTTTGAATATTCTACCTTACTTATAGATTTCTCTTCACAAACTGTATTTATTAATAGTGTCATGCCATTTACCATATGGAATTGTATGTACTGTTTTTTTTATCGAAGTTTAATAAGAGTATATTTGCAGAGAATGATGTCATTTACAATTTCATCAGTTAACTCTTGTTTCTCAGGAATGATCACTATACTTCTGTCATCAGCAAAAAGAACTGGCTTTGCATCATCATGAATGTAGATTGGAAAATCATTAATATATATCAAGAACAGCAAAGGACATAAACTGAACCCTGCGGGGATCATCTGATGATGACTTGCTAAGAAATATAAACTACTTTAGTGTGTCTCAAAAGATACAATAAAAAAATATTATTTACAAGATGGCCACAGTGTTCATGTTCATTGCTGAGTCAGAGATGTCAGTTAACATGTGTTTTATCCTTTATATATTTTTCTTCACATGAAGACCATAGATGTTTTCAAAAACTTGAAGTATGATGTTGTCCTGGTCTTCAGAAAGCAGACTGGCTTGATACAGCTCTCCACGCTACCCTGTCCAGTGTAAGCCTCTTCATCTGAGATTACAAACAGCAATCTACATGCTTTTGAATCTGCTTACTGTATTCGTCCCTTGGTCTCCCTCTACGATTTTTACCTCACACACTTCCTTCTAATGCTAAGTTGACAATTCCTTGATGTCTCATAATGTGTCCCACTAACATATCCCTTGTCTTAGTCAGGATAAGCCAGAAACTTCTTTTGTTTCTTCTATTGAGCACCTTTTCATTAGTTACATGAGCTACCCATCTTATCTTCAGCATTCATCTGTAACACCACATTTCAAAAGCTTCTATCATATTTTTGTCTGAACTCCTTATCATTCTTGTTTCACTCTCATACAGTAACACACTCTAGACAGATGCTTTCAGGAAAGACTCCCATACACTTGAACTAATACTGGATGTCAACAAATTTTGCTTCTTCAGAATCACTTTTTTTCCCCATAGCCATTCTGCATTTTATATCTTATTTACTTCAGCCATCAGAAGTTATCTTGCTACCTTAATAACAAAACTCATCTACAACTTTAATTATCTCATTACCTGATCTAATTCCTTCAGCATCTCCTGATTTTCTGACATTACATTCCATTACCCTTGTTTGTGTATGCATAAACTTGAACTCAAGCTGTATCACATATGTTTATTATATATCAAAGGCACTGTTTATATACCAGAATATACTGTATTGTTGTGGTTGTGAAAGCAAAAATAATGTTCAAGACTTAGATTCTTAAACACTGTAATTAATAACATTGTGTAGCTGGGTACATTAAATACATGGAAAAAACTCCAAAACACTGTTATAATCAGCCTCTTGTCCATAAATCAAAGAGTTTACTACTTCAAGGAGAAGTACAACCCTTTTTAATGTTCATCTTATATCTTCCTTTCAAGATACTGTCCATTCCAATTAATTGCTCTTCGAGGTCCATTGCAGAATTACTATGTCATCAGCAAACCTCAAGATTTTTATTCACTCTCCCTAGACTTTAATTCCCTCTCCAGAGAGGGGTAGATCTGTAATTTTCACATCTGTCTGCACTTGCTATCTTAGGAATTGGAATCACTTGAAGTCTGAGGGTATTTCCCCTGTCTCATATACCTTGCATATCAGGTGGAACAATTTGTTCATGACTTGCTTTCCTAATGATAACAGCAGTTCAGACGGGACACAATCTACTCCAGGCACCTTGTTTCTACTCAAATCTTTTAGTGCTCTGTCAAATTTTTCTCACAGTACCATATCTCCTATATCTTCTTCCCTACTTTGTCTTCCACTTCTAGAATGATGCCTTCAGTTTCTATAGGACCTCGTCCTTCTACCTTTATGATCCTCTGTAGCCTTCACTACTCTCTCTCTCTCTCTCTCTCTCTCTCTCTCAGAGCCACCCATTCTTCTACATATTACTTTCCCCTGTTTCAGTCAATTATATCCGAAAGCTCCCTCTGAAACTCTCAACCACCTTTGGTTCCTTCAATCTGACCAAATTCCTTCACCTTAATTTTCTACCTTTTTGCAGTATCTTAAGTTTTAATCTACAGTTCATAACCAATAACTTATGGTCAGAGTCTATATCTGCCCCTGGATATGTCTTACAGTTTAAAACCCGGTTTCTAAACATTTGCCTTACCATTATAAAGGCATTCTGGTATCTCCCAGTGTCTCCTGGTCTCTTCCACATATATAACCTTCTTTCATGAACTAAGTATTTGTGATGATTAAATTGTACTCTGCACAAAATTCTACCAGGCGATCTCCAGTTTCATTCCTTTTCCACAGTCCATATTCACCTACTACATTTCCTTCTCTTCCCTTCCCTAATACTAAGTTCCAGTCCCCGATCACAATTAGTTTTCTTCTCCTTCTTCTTTTGTTTCCTGATGCATTTCTTCCATCTCCTCATCATTAACAGAGCTAGTTGACATATAAACTTGTACTACTATGTTTGGTGTTGTCTTCATGTCTATCTTTGCTATGAGAATGTGTTCACTATGGGGTTCATAGTAACTCACCCAAATTCCTATTATCTTTTTCATTATCGGACATACTCCTGCATTACCACCCAATTTTCTTATCCAGTATCAGACCTACTCCTGATTACTTGATTTTTTGGCGCGTGCATTTCGAGGCATCGAAAGGTATAGATGAAACCCATTAGCAGAGAGCAGTAGTTCTCTTATAGAGCCAGAAGTCAACTGGAGCAGATACCTAGCAATAAAAGGCAAGACATTTACAATCAAAGCAAAAATGTACACAATTTTAGTGATGGAAATCAAAAATTAATTATGTAAATGTCTAAAACATGTAACAGAAAGTCTCGCCATAGCATATATGTTTTCCATGAAAGCCTCTGTTCATGCCAGAATTAGAATAACATAAAATAATTAACACATCTTAAATTATAAACAAAAAGATATTTACCCTAGATTACTAAACCCACATAAAATTTATGCTAGTTGAAATCTCAGTGCTGTTCCGGTCAGTGTCGAGACATAAGTGTCATGTGCAGTCTAGTAACTTCATGTTAAATATTGTTGACAACATTGGCTAAATTATCTACAGTCTGACTCTAGCAATTTTCTTCCCATAAATATTACAAATGTTTATTAACAATATTTGTGTTAACTAGTAGTTGACACATTTGTTTTATCACTTAAAATTTATCTTACTGTGGTAGCTTAAATTTAAGAAATATGAAATATTAATCAGTCACAGTTTGAAGAATGTTCATTGCCCCTCTTCATTTTTCCCCAGTTGGATAACTTGGATAGGCTAGGGACAGGCAAGCCACTGAAGTCGCAACCGGTTGAAATGCTTGCACCAGGCCACTGAGTCATATGAAATTATCATCTTCATTTGCCTTGTATTTTGCTATGAAATTAGCGCAATATACATGGTGCCGAATCAAGACTGGCAGTATTGTAAATGGAATGGTGTCTGAACAAACCAAGCACCTAATGCAGCCTATGATAAAAAGATTTTAGAGACTCTGGGAACTTCACTGAACAGCAGCAGAACCTACTGTAAGACTTTACTTGCAGCAGAAGAACCTATAGTAAAAGTTTACTTGCATCAGCATAGCAAAGTGTACTTATTTAGCCATAGGAATAACCATTGAATACTCTTTCAAAACACATCACATAGAAATAAGGGGTATGGTCTTTTGTGATGGTCATGAAATTAGTAATTAATGCTATTCCTGTCTGATGATCAACATGTTCTAGTACGTAGCTTTGCCTGATCAGTAAACTAATTATCTCAGGAAAATGAATATTTTGTTGCCATCATTAGCAAACGATTTTGCCATAAGAAAAATTCAACCAAATCTACAACCACTTCAACTGAGAAAAGTAAATGCATTTTGTTATTCAGTGATACTAAAAAGACAAACGTGTGGTTCCTGAAGAGGGGCAGCAGCCTTTTCAGTAGTTACAGGGGCAACAGTCTGGATGATTGACTGAGCTGGCCTTGTAACATCAGCTAATGTGGCTTTGCCACACAGCTACTGCGAACGGCTGAAAGCAAGGGGAAACTACAGCCGTTACTTTTCCCGAGGACATGCAGCTCTACTGTATGAACATATGATGATGGCATCCTCTCGGGTAAAATATTCCGGAGGTAAAATAGTCCCCCATTCGGATCTCCGGGCGGGGACTACCCAGGAGGATGTGATCATCAGGAAAGACAATACTGGCATTCTACGGGTCGGAGCGTGGAATGTTAGATCCCTTAATCGAGTAGGAAAATTAGAAAATTTAAAAAGGGAAATGGGTAGGTTGAAGTTAGATATAGTGGGGATTAGTGAAGTTCGATGGCAGGATGAACAGGATTTCTGGTCAGGTGAGTACAGGATGATAAATACAAAATCAGTTGGGGGTATCACAGGAGTAGGACTGATAATGAATAAGAAAATAGGAATGCGGGTAAACTACTATGAGCAGCACAGTGATCGCATTATCATTGTCAAGATAGATACGAAGCCAACACCGACAACAGTAGTACAGGTTTATATGCCAACTAGCTCTGCCGACGATGAGGAGATCGAAGAAATATATGAGGAGCTAAAGGAAATTATTCAGACAGTTAAGGGAGAGGAAAACTTAATTGTGATGGGAGACTGGAATTCGGTAGTAGGAAAAGGAAGAGAAGGAAAAATAATAGGTGAATATGGACTGGGCAGGAGGAATGAAAGAGGAAGTCGCCTGGTAGAATTTTGCACGGAACATGATTTAATCGTAACAAACACGTGGTTTAAGAATCACAAAAGAAGGTTGTATACGTGGAAGAGACCAGGAGACACCGGAAGGTATCAGATAGATTTTATAATGGTACGACATAGGTACCGGAACCAGGTTATAAACTGCAGGACATACCCAGGGGCAGATATAGACTCTGACCATAACTTGTTAGTCATGAACTGTAGGCTGAAGCTGAAAAAACTGCAGAAAGGTAGGAAAATAAGGAGATGGGACTTAGATAGATTGAAGGAAAGTGAAGTTCTGGAGAATTTCAGAGGGAGATTTAGGCAACAATTGACAGAAACAGGGGGAAATAAAACAGTAGAAGAGGAATGGGTAGCATTGAGAGATGAAATAATGAAGGCAGCGGAGGACAAAATAGGTAGAAAGGCAAGACCTACAAAAAATCCATGGATATCACAGGAAATACTACAGTTAATTGATGAAAGGAGAAAATATAAAAATGCAGTAAATGAAACAGGCAAAATGGAGTACAGACGACTAAAAAATGAGATTGACAGGAAGTGCAAAACGGCTAAGCAGGATTGGCTAGAAGCCAAATGTAAATCTGTAGAAGAATGTATAGCAAGGGGAAAAGTAGATACCGCCTACAGGAAAATAAAAGAAACATTTGGAGATAAGAAAAACAGCTCTACGAATATCAAGAACTCAGATGGGAAACCAGTTCTCAGCAATGAAGGGAAAGCTGAAAGGTGGAAAGAGTACATAGAGCAACTCTACAAAGGAAATGAACTTAGAGACGATGTTGTAGGAACGGCAGAGGAAGTCGATCAAGATGAAATAGGAGATACTATACTGAGAGATGAATTTGACAGAGCCTTGAAAGACCTAGGTCGGAACAAGGCCCCAGGAGTAGATGACATACCCTCAGAGCTATTAAAGTCTATGGGAGAGCCAGCCATGACAAGACTATTTGAACTGGTGTGTAGGATGTATGAGACCGGCGAAATGCCCTCAGACTTTAAGAAAAATGTAATAATCCCCATTCCAAAGAAATCAGGCGCAGACAGGTGTGAAAATTACAGAACCATCAGTTTGATAAGTCATGGTTGCAAAATTTTAACACGAATTATCTACAGGAGAATGGAAAAGCTGGTAGAAGCTGATCTCGGGGAAGATCAGTTTGGATTCAGGAGGAACATAGGTACCCGGGAGGCAATACTCACATTGCGTCTTATCTTAGAAGATAGATTAAGAAAAGGCAAACCTACATTTTTAGCTTTTGTAGATTTGGAGAAAGCATTTGACAATGTTGACTGGAATACACTCTTTCAAATTCTGAAGTCAGCAGGGATAAAATACAGGGAAAGGAGAGTTATTTACAACTTGTACAAAAGCCAGACCGCAGTTATTAGACTCGAAGGACATGAAAGGGAAGCATCTGTGGGGAAGGGAGTAAGACAGGGTTGTAGCCTTTCTCCAATGTTATTCAATTTGTACATCGAGCAGGCGGTGAAGGAAAGCAAGGAAAAATTTGGAATAGGGATTAAAGTTCAGGGGGAAGAAATAAAAACATTGCGTTTTGCTGATGACATTGTAATTCTGTCAGAGACAGCAAAGGACCTGGAAGAGCAGTTGAACGGAATGGACAGCGTGTTGAAGAGAGCGTATAAAATGAACATTAACAAGAGCAAAACAAAAATAATGGAATGCGGTCTTAGAAAATCAGACGATGCGGAAGGAATTAGATTAGGTAATGAAACAATGAAGGTGGTAGATGAGTTTTGTTACTTGGGTAGTAAAATAACATGCGATGGTCGCAGTACAGAGGACATAAAATGCAGAATGGCAATGGGAAGAAAAGCATTTTTGAAAAAGAGAAATTTGCTAACATCGAATATTAATCTAAGGGTAAGGAAGTCTTTTCTGAAGGCATTTGTGTGGAGTGTTGCCTTGTACGGGAGTGAAACATGGACGATAAGCAGTGCGGACAGGAAGAGAATAGAGGCTTTTGAAATGTGGTGCTACAGAAGAATGCTGAAGATTAGGTGGGTAGATCGCATAACTAATGAAGAGGTACTAAACAGAATTGGTGAGAAAAGGAATTTTTGGCATACCCTGACTAAAAGAAGGGATCGCTTGGTAGGACACATTCTTAGACATCGGGGAATCGTAAATTTAGCATTGGAGGGAAGTGTGTGGGGTAAAAATCGCAGAGGGAGACCAAGAGACGCGTATAGTAAGCAGATTCAAGTGGATGTGGGTTGCCGTTCTTATGAGGAGATGAAAAGGCTTGCTCAGGATAGAGTAGGGTGGAGAGCTGCATCAAACCAGTCTCCGGACTGAAGACCATAACAACAACAACACTAAATATGACAAATGCATTTTGTAAGCACAACTCAAACTAAGAATGATTACTGTTTTGTAAGTAAAGTAAGCAAAGTATGCAAGCTTTTTTATTTTTATGTCTCCTATGTCTGATATTACTCGTATTGCAAATACAGATCTGTGTTCTGCAGTTCTGTGGTGTGCTCCTCCCAACTGAATTTATTATCAAGCTGTAATCCCAGGAATTTTATACTGTCCACTTCTTCTATCTGCCCTTCCTTGTACTTCATGGATATACTGGATGGGAATCTCTTACATGTTCTAAATGCATGTAGTGAGTCTTTTCAAAGTCTAATGTCAATGAGTTGGCTTCAAATCATTTATTAATGTTAATGAAAATATCATTACCAGACCTTTATACAACTAAGCTCGACATGCTATTTATAGCAATACTTGTATCATCTGCAAACAAAACGAACTCTGCTTTTGGCAGTGTAAGTGATGAGAGGTCATTAATGGCCCTAAGAGGGATCCTTGTGGAACATAACATGTAATTTCTTCCCAATCTGATGATGACTGTTGGCTTAATTCACTAGTCCTTTGCACTGACACAAGTACCAGTACTTGACCATGGTTTAGTAGTTGACCATTTGAGAGAAAAACAACAATAATTAGAGTTCTGATCATTACAGTACATTGTAAATACTGGCTGCAGCTAGCTCTAACATCTAGCTGCAGGTTCTGCAATTAGGGTACAAGCAAGGCATCTTGGGACAAAATGGTGGATGTTTAGTTGAAAGTGTGTGCTTGCTGATCTGTATTGCACAGGTTCTCTTACGGATTTTGTTAAGAACAGGGTATGATCAGTTGTTCTTCTATGCTCTTTGTGTTCATTTGGGATTTCACCATTACTGTTACTATAAAAAGGTAAGCTATTTTGAAAGTCTTGATATAATAATGAACATTTAGGTGCCAACAATGTAGGCAATATTGCCCTGGTCAATTACTGAAACCAAAATAACGAACATTTTTAGTAACTGACCAGGTGGTCAATTACTGGTGTAAATTATGTTGTTGTTTAGTAATGCTTTAAATATGTCAGCTTTAATGGTAATAATAAACAGAGTAGTAGTTTCATTTCCTGAGATTCTGAGTTGTGTGCATCCAGTAGATGACCAGGTGGTCAACTGCTAGTACACTCACAAGGGGAACACCAAGTATGGTACCATGGGTACCATGGGTTGCAGGTATGCTGTGAGGGAATTCCTCCAAACCATCAACCTAAAAGGATTTATTGCAATGGGCCTTGATTTCTAAGAAAATCGAGATCAAATTACCACGCGTAACGTGTCTACTTATACATGGCGGTTACCGCTCAGTGAGAGAGTGTGGTGTAATCGGCAAGATGCTAAATTGTAATTGCTACTTTTTATATTAAAAAATAATTAAGCAAAGAAAAAGATATAAAGAAAGAAAAACAAAAATTATGAAAAGTCAAATGATTAAAAAAAAAAAACAAAACCAAGAAAATAAAAAATCTTCCCCTTCGGGTCATTTATTTTTCACTTTTCTTCATTTCTCTTCTTTTATTGTGCATAATTATATGCCTTTATACCCACTCCTATGTTACAGCTTGAGTAAAGAGTCAGGGTAATAGCAAATAACACAGTAGCAACTGGTTATTTTACTTATTGCGCAGTGTTATTTAATCACTGTCACCATCGTCACTATCTTTAACACCTGTACAAAATTAGTGAGTTCACCTTGACTGCTCATCACACACATCCATTTCCAAAGAGATTTCGTGTAATGGGCCTGCTTCTATCGTAGCGCATTTGTTCTCCACGTTGCACTACTTGCCGCGCGCACAAACGACACGCTATGAATGACTAACCGACTGGCCGTAGCATAATAGTCCACGTGGGTACATACGTCATAGGAGGAGATAAAAACTGTAAACATAGATATTAAATGTTGCCCAAATATTATAAGTATTAAGAAAAGACTGTTTACTGATTTCAAATATGCTTCAGTCGCCTTAAAAGTGCGCTTAAAAAAAAAAATGAATAAAATAATCGTCGCGCAATACATAACATATTGAGCGAATGTTACCGGTACATGTTTTTATCCTGACCATTTACTGGAAACATTTACATAAGAATGGTTATAAAAATACATAATTATGCACAATCATCGGACAGGTGTGAAAAGTAATTGACCCATGTCGGACTTGAACCCAGGTCACCTGTATGGCAGCCTCGCATCTTGCCGATTACACTACGCTGTCTCGCTGAGCGGTAACCGACATTTATAAGTAGACACGTTACGCGTGGTAATTTGCTGCGAATTTGATTTCGCTTTTCTCAGAAATCAAGACCCATTGGAACAAATCCTTTTAGCTTGATAGTCTAGAGGAATTCCCTCACAACATAGCTACGACCCATCAAATTCCATTGGTACCATACTTTGTGTTCCCCTTGTCAGTGGTCAACTTCTGATTAAATACATGTATAAAGACTGCAACAGTTATAAAGATTGAAACAGGGACTTGAATTTTTGAATGATAGCATTGGCAAAGAAAAATATAGTCTCTTCTCAAACTCTACAGATGAATGACAAGGTGACCCTCAGTCTCTATTTCTACTTTGGAAGAAAACCAAGTCTCAAATTATGTAGCTTAAAAATCGTTGCCTGAGAGCAGCTTCTTTTCAACCTAACCTTACGATGATGATGTTAACAGAGAGGATTCCTCTGCACAGTCAATTACAGTCTCCCTGGCTATGAACCAGCCCTTGCTCAACCTCAAAGCAGTGTGACTGAGAATGCAGCATCTACTAACAAGAGCACAACAACTGTGGAGAAAAAGACCACAGTAGAGACACATGGTGGAGAGTTGAGTAACATACCAAGCCCATTTAAAAGGCATCTTTTTTCCCCCTCCTTCAATTGAAGTCAAAAACAATAATAAGAAACTAAGAAGACAATTCCTTCTGTTTCTAGCAAGTTGGGCCCAAAATTTTTTGACAATAAATTAAAGAAAAAAATAGAAGCAGAAAAACTGAAAGAAGAATTGTAAGGGATAGAAAGAAAGAAGAGAGGAAAAAACTGGCAGAAAAAGAGTTCAAGAAGAGGAAAAAATGGTAAAGGAAGAAAACTAAAGGCTGATGATAATAATCCGAGTCTAAGTCTTCTATTTCAGTTTCAGATCTCTCCAATGGTGATACTGAAGTCATTGATGTAATGTTGAGTAATGTGGAAGAAGGAACAGACCTTAGTTTAAAACCAAATGACTATGTCATTATAGAATACAATGGGAGTTACTATCCAGGGAAATTATTAATATTTTGCATGGCTCTTGTGAAGTGTCTTCAATGACCAAGAGTAGACTTTCTACTTCCAAATGGCCAGAAAGGGAGGACAAGCTGACATACGGCAGGGGTCAAATTACAATGAAAATACGACCTCCAACATTGTGTACCAGACATGGATCATATTTGGTACCAGAGATGAAGTAGTACTCAGCATTTAAATTATCTTTCTGAGAAAAACAGAAAGGAAATAACTCAGTTCCCTGGAATTTGTCTATAACTTTTGTGAATAAATGTATACTTAGTTGTATTTTTCACATGAAACTTGTATTATGTATATTTTTCCATGTAATAAACATATTCTTTTGACATATATACAATGTTCACTGATTTATGTTAGCATGTGAATAAAATCCTTGTGGTCAACTACGGGTCATTCCATGCCAAGTGGTCTAGAGGCTCCCACATGACCCTCATGGATTTTGATGAAATTTGGTATGAACAATCACACATGTTCTCAATGAACACTGGTAAAGTTTCAGTTTCAAAAATTCAATACTTCCGGAGATACAGTCACTTGTTTAAGACCATAGCACAGCTTCCAATAGTGCGTCCTTGAATTTTCAGCAACTTTGAGATGATATATCTCTGGGAGTTTTTGCATGAAAGAAACAAAACTTGGCCATCTTATACAGCTTTTAGAGCTCTTTAAAGTAAAATATTAAGAACAGGATTTCTGAGCAATTTTCATATAGAGAATTTGGGGCAAAGTTGGGCGAAAAAATTGCTGGTTAAAAAAAGTGCGAACTTTAGTTTTTTATATCTCCAGAAGTAATTGTGAGATGTACATGAAACTTTGCACACCATAGCTCACCAACACAAGGTCTTAGAATATAAAGTTTCATTCTCCTATTGCTTCCCATTATTTCACAAATCTAGGGTAAAGTTGACGATTTTTCAAAAAGTGCTAAAAATGGGCATTTTTAATCAAATTTTTCAAAAAAGTGTTTTCTCCAAACTCCTTTAAACTATGCTCATTAGAAAGAGCATATTCTAAACTATCTAGAAAAGTGGATTTGGTTTTGCAATGCAAGCATATAAGGCCCTAAAAAGTAGCATAATCCTAGAGGCGCACTGGAAGTTTGAACCCATTTTTCTGGCACTCAAATTATACCTAAAATCTTTTATTATGTCTAATAAATATCTGTTAATGCCTGGGATAAGTGAAATAAGTCCTGATGAATAGGACGTAGCTAAAGTCCGAATAGAAAAAGAATAAAAATAGAAACAATGTTATTTCTTAACTGTCCCCTCCCCCATCCCACAACTCTCTCTCTCTCTCTCTCTCTCTCTCTCTCTCTCTCTCTCTCTCTCTCTCTCTCTCTCTCTCTCACACACATTATAATTTAGAATGAATGTAAATTGTAAAATTTATTTGCACAATCATTATCTAATTATTAGTAGCATTTTTAATGAACACCACCAGCTTACTGAAGGAAAATAAGTACATAAATGAGTTGTTGTGGTTTAACCACTGCTAGATTCATTTCATCTGAGAAAACCAGTATCTCCATCACCATAGGGGCTACACTCGAGCATCAACAGCTATGGGTGAGTTTCTTTACACAGGTTTCCAAGCCTGATGAATGTCAACAGAGACGAATTTACTGACGGAGCTGGAATAACTGCAATAATGTGGTGTGATGGAACCCAGCACTTGTCACTCATTGGTGGTCAATACAATGAATCTGCTGGACCATGAGGGTGCATAAAGTTTATTAATACACCCCTTTGCTCAGTGGAAGTCTCACAGATATTCCCAATCCACCAAAAATTTTCTTAGATGTATGCAACATATTGTCCAGGTTGGAGAGCAGACATTAATATGCCTTCTTTAGTTCTCTGACCCATTGTAGCTAGAAAAGATGATCAATCGTTTGAAACTCTGCTGGCCTGAATTATTGTTTCATCAATAGGTAAAAAGTGACTATTTTCTCTAGTGCCTGCTACAGTTTGTCCAAGTTTAAACCTCACTTCTTGTGACAATCCTCCCCCCCCCCCCCCCCCCCCAATTTCATCTTTACTGACGAAAACAAATATGATTCGATTAATGTTTGCAGAGAAGAAATGAAACAGGTTTAGCTGAGTAAGCTTTTATATATAATTGATGAGCTCCTTGACAAAAACGTTAACTGTACCTGTGTCATGCCACAAACAAGAACTGATAATGCAGAAACTTAAAGATTCCACTTTCTCATTTTGATGAAAGTAGATAACAAATGGATGAATTGTTGCTTTCCAGTGGAAGCCTTGCACAGCATCCTGAATAATAAAAGAATAATTTTCCAAAAAATCCATTAGGACAACAACCTCTTTGTTTTTCAGGCCTTTAAGGTGCAGTTATTTCAGCTCCAACAGTAAATTTGTCTGTCTGACAATACACCATTCCTCTTGATATTCATTAGAAAATTAATGTAGCATAGGGTAAGGTGGTACAAATTCAATATAGGTACAATTCCGATCAACATAAGTTTTCAGTCTCGTAATGTTGCTAGCACTTGCCTTTGTGTGGCGTTGCAGTGTAGCAGATTTCTACAGCTCTTCTTGTCTTTTTCAAGACAACACTCTGTGTTAAGGAGACAAATTTTTTCCTGTAAAGATGTACTTGGAGCTACTTCGTCGAACGTGCTCTTATAAATGTTATAGTTTCCACGTGCTTGTAAACTCGTTATTGTGCAACGTTTGGTACAGTAAAGTATGCACTGGTGCCCGAAGGAAAAAGTGCTTTTTATGTGGGAAAAGTCAGTGATCAAAATTGTACGAGGAAGTGATCATAATCGTACCTAGTGTGGTACATTTTCTATCGATTTTTCTCAATTCTGTAACCTTTTCTTGTGTTCATACCAACATATGTAATTGTCTAATAGTTGTGTTACATATTCATTAAACATTCAAGAACAAGTGCCATAGTTGAAATTATTTCTTTTCTCAATGTGTTTGCAGTTACAATTACATTTGTCCGAAATGATTGGAATTGTACCACCATACCCTATCAAAAATTGAAATAGGTTAGAGGAAACTAAGCAACCTATGAGTGGCTTCTAATTTTACCCAGGACACTTCAATAATTTTTATTATCAGGCTTGGGAACCTGTGTAAAGAAATGCTTATCACGCTTGGGATATCCTCTGGTAAAGGAACCCACCCGTGGCTGTTGTTGCCCCTGTGGCGATGGGGATGCTGGTTTCCTCAGGTGAAATGAAACTAGCAGTGGTTAAACCATAGCAACTCATTTATACACTTCTTTTCCATCAGCAAGCTAGTGCTTGTTCATTAAACAGGCTACTAATAATTAGATAATGATTATGGAAATAAATTTTATGAATTACATTCAGTTTGTGTGTGTGTGTGTGTGTGTGTGTGTGTGTGTGTGTGTGTGTGTGTGTGTGTGAGAGAGAGAGAGAGAGAGAGAGAGAGAGAGAGAGTTGTGGGATGGGGGAGGGGACAGTTAAGAAATAACATTGTTTCTATTTTTATTCTTTTTCTATTCGGACTTTAGCTACGTCCTATTCATCAGGACTTATTTCACTTATCCCAGGCATTAACAGATATTTATTAGACATAATAAAAGATTTTAGGTATAATTTGAGTGCCAGAAAAATGGGTTCAAACTTCCAGTGCGCCTCTAGGATTATGCTACTTTTTAGGGCCTTATATGCTTGCATTGCAAAACCAAATCCACTTTTCTAGATAGTTTAGAATATGCTCTTTCTAATGAGCATAGTTTAAAGGAGTTTGGAGAAAACACTTTTTTGAAAAATTTGATTAAAAATGCCCATTTTTAGCACTTTTTGAAAAATCGTCAACTTTACCCTAGATTTGTGAAATAATGGGAAGCAATAGGAGAATGAAACTTTATATTCTAAGACCTTGTGTTGGTGAGTTATGGTGTGAAAAGTTTCATGTACATCCCACAATTACTTCTGGAGATATAAAAAACTAAAGTTCGCACTTTTTTTAACCAGCAATTTTTTCGCCCAACTTTGCCCCAAATTTTCTATATGATAATTGCTCAGAAATCCTGTTCTTAATATTTTACTTTAAAGAGCTCTAAAAGTTGTATAACATGGCCAAGTTTTGTTTCTTTCATGCAAAAACTCCCAGAGATAAATCATCTCAAAGTTGCTGAAAATTCAAGGACGCACTATTGGAAGCTGTGCTATGGTCTTAAACAAGTGACTGTATCTCCGGAAGTATTGAATTTTTGAAACTGAAACTTTACCAGTGTTCATTGAGAACATGTGTGATTGTTCATACCAAATTTCATCAAAATCCATGAGGGTCATGTGGGAACTTTTCTCGATATTAGACCACTTGGCACGGAATGGCCCGAATACTTTATGGTCAACTACTGAAAAATTATCGTGTTGAGTGGTCAACTACTAGTACAAAAATACACATGTTTTAAAATTTTTGAAAAATCAAAGGATGTGAAAAAATACGATATTTATCATATCAGTACATTCTCCAATCGTATGACAGAGATTAGTCATTTCCTAGGAATCTGTTTTAAAAAACTATGAATTTGTTGAACGTAATGAGAAAAATGGTCCTTAGCTGGTAAACTACTGGTGTCTTTATCTTAAATAGTTACTATTATGTAGCATCTGATATGGAACTCTAATTCTGTTGTGCAAGCTTCGAAATGCTGCTCCAGACAGAATTTATTTATACCAATATTCTTGAATTTATAGCAGTTTTTAATAAATGTGGCAACTCCTCCTTCCTCCATTCTACTCTGCTGAAGTATGAAGCTAAATGAAATCCTGGAATATGTAACATATCTATACCAGTGATCACATGATGTTCAGAAAGGCAAATTATGTCAATAGGGTTAGAGGAATCTATTTCATCAATACAAATGTGTACTTCATCAAGTTTATTTCTGAGTCCTGGGATGTTCTGATGTAATAAAGGTAACTGATATTGCATACTAATGGTTGAACAATGATTTGCTGTGAGATGCTGAGTTCTTTCTGTTAATCATTGTCTGCTAAAATCTGTCTCCTGTTTTCTCAAACAGTGTGTGTTTTCCAAGCTCTCCCAAAACTTGTTTTCTCCCCCCCCCCCTTTCCTATCCTAAAAAAGGGCATCCCTCTGACACCTGCAACCACTGGTATTTTACCATTTGTGACAGTGCCTCCCTGGAAGTCTTGCAAGCTAAAGGAAGGAAGGAAGCTTAGGTTTGAAAGTCCAATTAACAGTGAGATCATTGCAGATGGCTCACAAGGTGCAGACACTAATCATTTGTGTTTAGAATACTCTTGGAATTAGGGCTATAATTCTTACAATAATTTGCAATTGAAGCAAAACATAAATTTACTTCCTTTCTAAAACCATTTAACATTGAAATCCTCAATATATGGTATAAAATCAGAATGATAATTT
This sequence comes from Locusta migratoria, assembly GCA_026315105.1. Taxonomy (NCBI): domain Eukaryota; kingdom Metazoa; phylum Arthropoda; class Insecta; order Orthoptera; family Acrididae; genus Locusta; species Locusta migratoria. The sequence goes on from CM048744.1 coordinate 383,873,071, forward strand.
ATAAGTAGGCCTGTTTTACATGTAACACACCAGACCCACTGCATACCTAGCAACTATAATTAACTAGTGCTTAAAATATAAATTACGACATTCTTTGACAAAATTTATATTATCGAAGTAAAATTACGATGGTTTAATAGCAATGTATCATCCCCCACCATTACGGTGTGATGGATCCTATCAGTTATATAACTAGGCCTAATATGTCCATTTCTATCTTATAGTACAAATAGGCGCTAAGTGGAAACTAGAAGACCATTGTCTTATATGAGTCCATAATACTCAAACGTATCAATGTGAAATATGTACTTTAGGGCCTACATCATTTTGAGACCATAAGATATCCACAACCACCATAAAAAAGTTGTCATTCTTAACAGTTCTGGATTATATGGGCAAATTAATCTCTTCGTTGCGCAGTGGAAAGCGGCTTAGACATCATTCTAAATGTATTGCACGTTCTTTGATGTTAAGTCTCTTTACCTGACTAGGATGGAAGTCTTACCCTCGATATGATCAGCTTGAGAAACGCGTGTTCATATTTCGGGTCAATCTCGTGCTTCACATTAACTGGATGTTTCACAGTACTGTTAATAACATCCTTCTGCCAATCGGAACCGATATCACTGCCTTTTTCTATGATCGCATCCTAAAACGAATGCCCTGATCATCAGTTTCCATGTATTATAATGTACATAATGTCACAAGGATCATTAAAAAAGATAAAATTTTTATTCAAAAGCAGCATAATTTGCAAACGTAAGAAAAAATCGAATTCCACAAGCTAGAAAACGAGTTATAAGTAATAAAGCAGGTTTATTATTCCACATCGGATACATAAATTACACTGATGTATGTGATTTACACCTTTACATAGCAGTTAACAGGTGATTTCCAAACTACACACTTACAACATCAACTGACAGTAATTTAAGTGGATACATGTTCAAAAAGCGCCTTTCAAGTTGTTTTAATGCACAGTCCATCACTCCCCTAAGTAGAAATAAACTGAATGGCTATGAACTGATGCCACAGTGGACGCCGTTCTAGGAAGCCGCACACGCGCACAGTGATGTTTTACGCTCGCGATGTATCGGCTCGAGCGAGTCTTGAAATGCAAACGATATATCTAAGTTTTCAAACATCGATGTTTCGACCATAAAAATCGATGTTTTCAATAGCGATATATCGTCGATGCATCATACTCCACTAGCGCATTGAAGATTTATCGAAAACATGTCAATATGGTGGTTGAAAAACAGCTGATTCACTTCCTGATTTAAGTCAGCATAATTGCATTTTTTTACTTAAATACTTACATACATTGCTCATTCTAATATTTATAATTCTCTTTCACTGCATAAAATGTCACTTTTTTTCTTAACAAGAAAACATAATCTGAAAAGCCAAAGACGTTTCAAAAACGGTTGCGTTTACATGGGCACGAAAATAGATTGTGGAACTGGAAAATCGCGGATTTGGGAAATCGGTTTTCTAAATCTGGTTTTGGGTACCTATGTAAGCGGAGGAATACAAGATTGCATTCAGTTGGTAACCTATTTTTAGTAAGTCTATGTTGGTAACATGGTCTATGCCTATCAGCTGTACTTCGCCGAACAGCTTTTTATTGATCCTGATGACCTTCCTGCATCTCTGCTGTAATTAGGGTTTCGTAGGTGTTTAGGACGTACGGGGACAAAACGTTACGGCCTTCAGAAGTAGGCGAGTAGAACATCATTTATCTACGACAGTAAAATTTCATCATCTTGCATCAAGAACCATTTTAAGTGCAGGTTGCTTGCAAGGTACTAATAGCAAATGTCAATGGAGACGTAGGCTGACGTTCTTGTGTTTTTAAAAGAGAATGCTCAATATGTTCGATAATTACACTGTAATTGTAAATTCACAAATGTATGATGCCCGATAACTATTTTAAGACTCGTAGTGACTAGCATGAAAGGGGTGTGAGACTCCCCCTGTTGGGTTTTGCTTGTGATAAACATTGAATTTTGTGAAACTCCATGAAGTAAATGATTCATTTGGGCTATTACAAAATTTGAGAGATGTCTAAATTACTAAACACTCGCGCTCTTTCATCAACCCCTGTCTGTTATGAATTTCATAATTTCTTACTCAGTTAGGCTTGATGACACAAAGGTTATTATGCAGCACTTCTACAGTGAGTGATATATGTACATGGCACAATTAAATTTTTTATGCATCATGATAATGAAACCTGACCCTCTTCACCTAGGGAGGTGGCGCTGTTATTCACTGTATTCACAATCGCACAAAAAAAGCATTTCGGTTTTTGCATATACAAAATGTTGTGAGTAGTAGACTTTTCCTTTCAGTATTTTTGAAAGACAATGGGGATTGTGCAAAAATGATGCACTCGTATATATATATATTTTTTTTTTTCAGTAATATGTCATTAGTTACAAGAGCCTAATAGTAAATCATCCCGATACATTATACTAGATGGAGAGTTTTCAACCAAATGGAAAATAACTTTGAATGCACCTCAAGGAAATGTAGTAAAATTATTAAACATTATATACATAAATTAGCAAAGTGAAAATTCGAATGTCAAAAGTAAACAATTAAGACTTGCGTCGCCCAATACCTAAAAGGAAGAAAAACTCATTACTACTGATACTCATAAAATCCAGAGCCACTTTCCTTGACACTGACCTTCACCTCAGTAGAGCTCAGCCCATATAAAAGCAGCACATGAGACCCACACACTGATATTAGCCATCTCTTCTACTTCAGCTAATTTCTTCCCTATAGTGTAGGTATCAATGGCAAACACCTAGCCCATGACAAAATCCACCACCACTTACACCAACCCCCTCTGCCATATCTAAACAAAAATTGTAATGGAAAAACTAATTTCTTGAGCAGTTTACTTCGTTTACCCTCTAATGCAACTTAACAATAATAAATAAACTGCGGAAGCAACTCAGTCATAAAATACAATATCCAGTACTCCCAATCAACCCTGAAATGACATCCTCTGTCTATTGTCCTCAACACACTGTCACTCTCTTAACCTTTGTATTGTCCCTGTCGAACCGTATAACATTTCAAGACCACTATTTCTCAAAGGTATCGTACCAACGAAATCATTCCTATTGTAAAACAAGTCCATCCTCCCATCTATGTACTCCAGCTTCATTATTGATAAATTTCCATCACCAAACTGCCTAAACTTATGAATGAATAGTTATTATGGAACTTGAGGATATTGAGTTTCTAGCTGCTGAACTTAGTGGACAGCATGACTCAAAGGGACAGAGTGCTTGGTATTCCACAGAAAATCATATTCTCTCTCTCTCTCTCTCTCTCTCTCTCTCTCTCTCTCTCTCTCTCTCTCTCTCTCTCTCTCTCTCTCTCTCTCTCTCTCTCACACACACACACACACACACACACACCATATTCTCTATGAAACTTCCCTCTTCATCTCATCCTTGCAAGAGGTGGATGTATCACATTCCGAGATCTGAGATACTCGTCCTCATTACCTCTTTTTTATTATTTATTGTGAAATTACTAATTTATATCTCGAAATGTATCTAAAGTGGAGGAGTGGTCATTTACAAATTATTTTTATTTCCTTCTGAATGCTGGCTGCCTGTCAAACTGTTTATGCTAAATTTTCTAAGTGCAGTTCACTCTTTTCTGTGCCTAGTTAGCCAACTGTGATTAATGAAAATAACACTTTCTCCTAGTTTTGTAGGTCCCACATTGCTATTACTTTTGAAATGGATTCAGTTATTAACAAAAAATTTTGTAAGTGTGAATATACTGCAAAGATTCCTAGATCCTCAAATAAATGTTTGCAGGATGATTTTGGGTGTGCTCCATATATTATTCTGACTGCACACTTTTGTGCCATGAATACATTTTCCCCCCAACAATGAATTACTCCAAAAAATGATAAGATATAAAAGCAGTGAAGGAAAACAGGCATAGTAAGCTAATTTAGTTAGATGTTTATCACCAAAATTTGCATTAAACCTAATAGCATAAATAGCTGAATGGCTGGCATACCTATAGCTTTGACATGGGGGGGGGGCAGGGGGTCCAACACTGCCGTTTAGAAATGTAAATAACATTTTCCTCTAACTTCATTCATGCTATAGCAATGTATTTCTGTTAATCCCAATAAAATCAATCAACTGGAAATTGAAAATCATGCAAACTTGGAATCCATATAATAATTAAGTAAAGCTACAGGCTAATTAATCAAAACACCTTTGAATAAAACAAATGGGCCAAATGTATTAAGGTGTTTATTTATGAGAAAAGTAACAAAGCTCTGACAATATATAATTACCTATTATTATATTATTCCATGTCTATATTTAAGTTTTTGACACTTAGGCATTTAGCTGTAACTGTGTGTCATATGTTAGTGTAGTTTAAAAGTCATAAATTTTGTAGACCACTTAGTGCTGAGGGCAGCTACTGCAGTGGTACTACATTCTTTAAAGAAAAAATTTTCGGTATTGACAGTTGGGCACAAGTCCTGTGCCATGTAGATGTCCATGATTTAACAGTTATAGGCACTTGTGGATGCTCTAGGGCATGAAACCGGGAGCACCTGAATAAAAATTGGTCCGTCTTCTAAATCTAGTTGTATCATCAGATCATGATGAATGAGAAAGTCTCTCTACAACATCTATATCCATACTCCATGAACTACCCATTGTGTGTTGTGGTGGAGGGAGTTTGTGTTCCATTGTCACTTCTCCTATTTCAGTCATGGAAAAAAGATTGCCTGTATGCCTCCATTTGGGCCCTAATATCATTACTTTTATTCTTGTTGTTGCTTCACAAGATATAAATATAAGGGGAAGCAATATATTGGTTGACTCTTCATGATATGTATGCTCTTGGAACTTTGACAGAAACCTGTAATGTGATACAGAACATCTCTCTTGTAGTGTCTGCTATTGGAGTTTCTTAATCATCTATGTGATACTTCCATCTACATACATACCCACAATCTACCGTAAGGTGCATGGCAGAAGGTACACTGTACCACTACTAGGCATTTCCTTTCCTATTCCACTCCCAAATAGAACGAGGAAAAAAAGAATGCCTATATGCCTCAGTACGAGCCCTAATTGCTTTTATCTTGTCTTTGTGGTCACTTCGCAAAATGTAAGTAGGCGGCAGGAAGATCATACTACACTCCGGCCCTCTAAATTTCCTCAACAGAATTTCTTGAAAAGAACATCATCTTTCCTCCAGCGATCTCCATTTGAGTTCCTGGAGCATTTCCATGACACTTGCACATTGGTCGAACCCACCAGTAACATACTTAGCTTGCCTCTGAACTGCTTCTATGTCTTCCTTTAAACTGATCTGCTGTGGGTCCCAAACACTTGAGCAATATTCAAGACATGATCGTACAAGCTTTTTATACGCAGTCTCCTTTACAGATGAAGTACATCTGCCCAAAATTCTCCCAATAAACTGAAGTCGCCTGTCCGCCTTACTCACAACTATCCATAGATGCTCGTTCCATTTCATATTGCTCTGCAGTGTTACACCTAGATATTTGAATCATGCAATGCATCAAGAAACTCACTGCTAATGCATTATTCGAACATTATGGGATTGTTTTTTCTACTCGTGCGCATCACCTTACATTTTTCTACATTGAGAGCTAGCTGCCATTCATCCCACCAACTAGAAATTTTATCTCAGTCAACCTGTATGCTATTACAGTCAATTAAAGACGATACCCTCCCATACACCACAGCATCATCAGCAAACAGCCGCAAATTACAAGTTACTCTATCCATCAGATCATTCTTATAGGTAGAAAATAATAGCGGTCCTATCACACTCCCCTGGGGCGCACCTGACGTTACACTCATCTCTGATGAACACTCGTCATCGAGAACAATGTACTGCTGCATTCTATTACTCAGGAAGTCTTCCAGCCAGTCACAAATCTGTGAACCTATTCCATAAGCTCATATCTTCATTAGCAGTCTGCTGTGTGGCACCGCGTCAAATGCCTTTTTGAAGTTGAGAAAACCACAATCTGCCTTTTGCCCTTCATCCATGGCTCGCAAGATGTCATGTGAGAAAAGGGCAAGCTGAATTTCACATGAACCCATGCTGATTCATAGAAAGAATCTTTTGCATCTCAAGGAAATTTACTATAATTGAACTGAGAATATGCTCCAAAATTCTACAGGAAACTAATGTCAATGTCACCTGTGCTTTTTTCCAATCACTAGGAACTTTGTGCTGAATTATAGATTCACGATAAATGCAACCTAAGTAAGGGGCCAATGCCGCAGAATACTCTTTGTAAAAACGAACTGATATTTCACCCGGACCAGGAGACTTTTTCATATTTAGCTCTCTCGGCTGCTTCTCTACACTGGAAATTCCTACTACTATGTCCTCCATTCTAGTATGTTGACCAAATGATGGTACATTTGTGTGGTCTTCCTGCATGAAATATTTCTTAAAGGTTAAATTTAGAACGTCAGCTTTCTGTTTGCTTTCTTCTATTACTTCCCTGCAATGATGTAAATGATTCCATGACGTAGCATGCTGCTCTATATTGAACCTTCTCTGTGTTTTTTCAATTTTACCTGGTATGGATGCCACACTGGTGAGAAATAAGCAAGCATTGGCCAGATGAGTGTTTTGTAACCTACTTCCTTTGTTGATGGACTACACTTCCTGAGGATTCTTCCATTGAATCTCAGTCTGGCATCTTCCTTACCCACATTTGATTTTACATGCTCGTTCTATTTCAAAGTGCCCCTTATCTATTTGCATTACACTGTTCAATAGCTACAATTTCAGTGGCAGGTTTTTGTTTTAGAGGTTTTCAATTATGATGTTATGTTTCACATTCATTAACAAATACTATGGCTACATTTTCACTCAGGAAAAATTATGATACATTTTCAGTACTTCCTTTTGTACCAGTTATTTCTGGTTTTCTCAGGCAGAAATATCTGAATCCATGCAATTGTTTTTCATGAGGTTTAAAGTTAGCAATCTGTTCTGGAATTACATATTCAGTAAAAGGGTAAAATATGTTTAGACATCAATATATTTCAGTGATCTCTTCGGTTACATTACTGCCATTTGGTCGTTTGTTAAGGTATTCAGTGAGATTCATACAGAAAAAGATCAAAGAATTTTGTAATAACACTTGATTATTTTTGCTGTACCACTGTGAAGTTATCTCACCAAAATTTATTAAGTAGTACACAATGCCAACAAATAAAGTAAAAGTGTTCTAAAGTGTATTGCAGATATTTTTGTATTATTGTCCTTTTTTTTTTTTTTTTTGCCAATAATAGATTTTGTCCATCAAAGAATTAGATAGATTGTTGCTTTTATAATGGTTTCCTTCCTGTAACCTGCCCAAAGTATTAATCTATCTGTGTGATACATGTTTACCAGTTGTATCATGCTACATGCCTTTCTATTATTGTTGTTTTGAGTGAAGTGAGTAAGTGAATAGAGCTTCTAAAAGAACTTCTACTTATAAATTTATATGGTCAGTTTAAAACACTGTTTTTTGGTACAATGCTTTCTCAGTTTGGTCTGCGGTTGGGGGTTCTTTATAATTTCTCTGCCAACCATCTTCATTTTTTGTGACAGAAAGTATACAAATTTGATTTATTAATATGCTACTGGAAAGTACTGAGTCTAATATAAATTGTGGAAATAGTAAAGATAGCTGTGGTAACGTGCAGCGCGTATGTTTGAACAGCGCACCGCCCGTTACCAGGACTGGCCGTTGTGTCGCGCTGGCTAGGCTATCGCACTGCACCCTGCCGGCTGTGTAGCAGTTAAAGAGACCTGCTTGACCCAGCTGCAGCCACTTCTATCCAGTATAGTTTCATCAGTTTTTATGAACTAGTGTATGCTTTGTGACTGTACTTTGGCTGTTCGCATGGACTGGAGTGCGAACCGCTCACATCGTAGGTCCTCAGACCCTAAATGAGACAATTCAAGACTTCTGTACTGGTTGCAGCTTACATAGCTTGCATAGGTGTGTTACTCATTATAAACAAGTGGTAACGAGTGTGGTATTTGACTTGGCTATAAAACAAGTGGCAACGAGTGTGGTATTTGACTTGGCATGTGTTATGTCATGGGCAATGGTGGAAAATGAGTGTTTGGGTCCAATGGACTTCAACTGCCCCTGTGGGGTCAAATTCTCCAGCAATATCTACAGTCTGTGGTTGAGTCCATTCAACAGTTAACAATGGTCATGTCAGGTCAGGCGGATTGTTTTGATTCCCTTGTGTTACAGTTGCCATTGGCTTCTCTGCCAGTGATTGCTTCCAGTTCTGTGTCTAATGCTACGGTGTTCCCGCCTCCTTTCTCTGGTTTTGATGACTCATTAGAAGCTTGGGACTCTTACAAAACCAGGCTGCACTAGCATTTCTTTGCATTCAAGGTGTCAGTCCCGGCTTTGTGTAAGGCTTTATTTCTCTCATGGGTCTCACCTCACATCTATAAACTTTTGTGTCAACTTGCCCCCCTGCTGGAAACGGCTACTTTGTCTTTTGATGAGATGTGTCGTTTGTTGTCGGCTCATTACCACCCTGCATACACATGTTACTGCGGCGTGGGATGAAGTTTACCGGTTGCATAAGAAACCGAATCAGTCCTATCGGTTGTGGGCCGCAGAGCTGCAGGGTCTTAAGCCATTGTTGTATGTTCATTAGGCTGATCCACAAGGAATTGTATGTGGACGATATGGTTCGTGATGCAATTCTCAGGCTTGCTCCAGATAGTGAAGTCCACCAACAATTGGAAAATCCAACCTTGATGGATGTTCTAAACATTGCCCAATCTTTTGAAGTCTCACGGGCTGCAGGGGAGCATATTGAGACTTGGGGTGATGTAGCTGCAGTTTCTCAGTCTGGCTCGGCACCTTCGGATTGTGAGGACATCGCTGTCCTATGGGAGCTCCCCACTCGCCGCATGCGCGGTTGTAAACAGGCCACAGCTTCTCAGCAGCTGCGGGCCACATCACACAATCCTGCTCGTATGCAGTGACCTTTACCATCTTGCCCCCTTTGTTTTGTACAGCGTGACAGGGCAGACTGGCCCAAGTGTTGGGTTGTATGTCATTCGTGCAACAAAAAGGGTCACATGGCTTCTGTTTGCCATTCCCATCCGACTGACCAGAATGATGAGATGGATGTTAATCTTGTCCAGAATATACACTCTCCATCTCCCAAACTTTTTGTTGAAATTCAGATTTTCGACAAGGAGGTGACCTTACTTGTAGATACAGGGGCTTCCGTTTCTCTTCTTAATTATCTTACATATATATATGGCTAGGTTTGACCTTCTTGGAAGCAGTCACCCATTCTTTACGTGGCTATACTCACCAGCGCATTCCTATCTTGGGTCAATTTACGGCCTCCACGGCCTATAAATCTGTCATCAGGCCAGTTACTTTTCTTGTTGTTGAAGACAGTGCATCTGCTAACATCTTCATCCTTGATGCTTTTCATGTTTTTGTCTTTACCATCGACGATTCTGTCAATCTTCTTTCAGATTTGGTGCCTTTCACAGAGTTGCACGTTCTTCGTTGGGAATTCTCCTCTTTGTTTTCTGATGGGCTGGGTTGTGCCGTGGGCTTTACTGCCCACATTACCATGAAACCAACAGCAAGCCCCAAGTTTTTTAGCATGCGCCAGGTGCTGGTGGCCCTGCGTGACCAACTTAAGGCTGAATTGGATTGCCTCCAAGACTTACAGGTCTTAACTCCTATTTCTTCCAGTGAATGGACTACACCACTGGTTATTGTCAAGAAACCTGCAGGGTCTTTATGTATCTGTGGGAATTTTAAACTTACGATCAATGCACAGTCTGTGATTGACTTGTACCCCATGCCTCGTACAGATGAACTCCTAGCTTTACTTTCTGGTTCACATTCTTTTTCTCTTATAGATCTGGCAAAAGCCTATCTTCAGCTTCCTTTGGATGATGATACAAAATGTCTCCTGGTTGTAAACACTCCTTTTGGTTTGTACCAATATCAATGGTTTCCTTTTGGGGTCGCTAGTGACCCTGCTGTTTTTCAGTGTTAGAGCAGCTCCTCTGCCTGGTTCCGGGCAGGGTTAACTACTTGGATGATATTGTTGTGACTTTTACAATACCTACAGACCCTTTTCTCTGTTCTCCAAGCAGCCAGCCTCCACTGCATCCTGGCCTAGTCTCATTTTTTCCAACCTTCTATTCCTTATTTGGGGTTTGAAGTGTCTTCAGCAGGTGTCCGCCCTTTGCCAGACCACGTGGCTGCGGTCTCTGCCACGTCCCGTGTCTGTCAAAGGTGTACAGGTTTTCTTGGGCAACATTGCCTATTACCATCGCTTCTTACGAGGAGCTGCCTTGGTGGCACATCCCTTAGACCATCTGCTTCACAAAGGTGTTCCCATTGTCTGGTTTTCTGAGTGTGTATGTGCATTTTGAACCTTAAAGCACTTATTGATTTCTGCCCCTTGTTTGATGGCTTATTTTCCTGGGCAACATTTGGTTCTGGCTAAGGACGCTTCTCAACATAGCATTGGTGCTGTTTTGGCTCATAATTATTCCGATGGGTCTGAGCGTCCCATCGCGTACGCATATGACATTGACGGCAACCCAGCAACAATACTCTCAAATTGAAAAAGAGGCTTTAGCCATTGTGTATGCTTTGAAGAAATTCCAAATTTATTTGTATGGCATCAAGTTCCATCTTATTACTGATCATAAGCCCTTGGTCTCTCTATTTCACCCTACAGCGGTGCTTCCAGACAAACCAGGTTGCAGATTGCAGTGTTGGGCTCTCTTTCTTTCTCGTTATAATTATGAGATCCATTTCCATCCAACAGCACTACATGCTAACATGGATGCATTATCTCACCTCCCGGCAGGTCCTGATTCTGACTTTGATAGGGATGAACTTTTGTGCTTTTATCTGGATGAGGAAGCTGAGGGTACTGTTGATAGTTTTTCTATTACTGCATTGGTCTTGGCTAAGGCAGTGACATCCGATCCGGTGCTGAGGCATGTTCTTTACATTCATGTGGGCTGGTCAGACACCCCTCTTCAGATCCCCTCCAAAACTATTATTCTTTCTGTTTTCATCTGTCTGAATGGGACAGCATTCTCCTTTTGGCTACACATGGACAATCTCCGTGAGTACTGATCCCAGCGGAACTTCATTCAAAAGTACTTCAGATGCTTCATGAAAGACACTGGGGAGTTTCCCACACAAAACTTGGCTCGCCGACATGTGTTTTGGCCCAGTATCGATGGTGACATTACGAGGCTGGTGGCTATGTGCTTGTTGCGTTTTCTCAACATGCGGCACCTCAAATGTGTCTCTCTTCTTGGCCACACCCCCAAACATCTGTGGGAATGAGTGCATATGGATTACGCGGGGCCCTTTCTCAACTCTTATTGGTTTTTCATGTGGATGCTAATTCAAATTTTCTATACATTTTTCATTGTCATACCATGTCCACTGCTGTAACTATTCAGTCGCTGTCTAAAGTTTTCGCCTTGGAGGGTTTTCCACATACACTTGTTTCGGATAATGGTACTCAATTCACTTCTTCTGTTTTTCAAAATTTTTGTACTTATTGGGCAATCATCACATTATGGCTTCTCCATTTCATCTTCAGTCTAATGGTGAGATGGAATGGCTTGTGCATACTTTTAAAGTTCAAATGCACAAATATGTGCCCTCCTGCTGTGTGGATGATGCCATTCTCCATTTCTTGATGTCCTATCGATTCACGCCGGCAGGGGAACGCAGCCCGGCAGAATTGGTTCATGGCAGGCAACCTCGCACTCTCTTCCATTTGTTGTTGCCGCAGTTGTCAAGTGCTCTGGCAGGACCACCAATTTGCTATGTTCTAGATTCTCTTGTGTGGGCACTAGGTTTTGGCCATCATCCTCGTTGGCTGCTGGGTAAGGTGAAGACATGTCTTGGTTGCCGCCTCTTCACTGTGGATCCTACTGTGGTCACTCTTTGTCATCACTGGGATCAGTTGTGCCCTTGACTCCTGGCAGATCCGCAATGGCCATCTTCGCCCATGCCACCTCCAGGGCCAGAGCCGCCAACATGCTCCATGCCGACATCTTTCATTAGTCCCGCCTAAGCACCGTCAGCTGTACATGTGCCTTCTCCTTCTCCTGCACTGGTACCGGTTCCAGCGGTCACACCCTTGAGATCATGGGCAATGCCTTTGGCACCCGACGAATGGTGGGGGGGGGGGGGGTCACCGCTACCGAAGTCATGGACACCCTGACACCTGAAATGGACATGAACCAACCTGTGAGTACTGCAGCCATTCCTTTTTTTTCTCTCCAGTGCTGGGATCGGATGGTGCACCCTCATCTAGTGTGTGCTTTGTGATTGTACTTTGTGCTGTTCGTATGGACTGGAGTGGGAACCGCTTGCATCATAGGTCCTCAGACCCCAAATGTGACAATTCAAGACTTCTGTATTGGTTGTGGCTTACATAGCTTGCATAAGTGTGTTACTCATTATAACAATAGCCATTCACTGTCTCATCAAGATGTTGAGTCCTCAACAAGTACATAATCAAATCAGAATTGAAATTGTCACTAAAAATTTGCACAATGGCTATGCATATGTGAATGTGATTTATTACATACTGCAATGAGGACAGTTTACAACTCGCAGCTCGTCGCCACATCTTTGCGGTGAGTTGTAAACTGTTCATAATAAATCTTACTTGTGTAGAAGCAAGCTTTAATGCCAATCAATAATTAAATACATTAATATGTACATAATTAATAATAATACCTAATTCCTGTATTATTAAAGCAATTGTCCACAGCATCTTCTATCTCACTGCATCTCAACTGCAATGTTTGTTGATTTTCACCAATTGTAGTTTTTCATGAGAGTTACATTCTTCATGTATCCGTGAAAACTGCCAAATTTGTTGTCTGCTATATATTCGCAGTCTCTGTTATGCTGACATGCCTGCAATAAGCAAACTTTTCAAACTGTGTATTCGCATCGAGAGCTACACTATGAGAGGTGAAGAGAAAGAATTAGTGATATGGGGCACTGCATTAGTAGTAGGCTACTCGACAAAATAAACGAACAAAGAAGACCTAGTTGTCCGAGGAGGGCAAAATACATACTATAGAAGATGTGACGGGAATGACACGCTTCCAGGCTGGAGTGGCTGCGTGGTCTAAGGCATCATGCTACGGACTGGGCAGTCGCCCCTGCTGGTGGTCAAGTCCTCCCTAGCTGTTATCCTTTGTCTTTCAGCAACAGGAAGTGCCAAGGAAACCCTTGCATATTTATCCCACTTTTCAAAGTTAGCCATGGCATTAATGTCCCCACAGTTTTCACATTATTACAAATTGTCATTTTCAATGAAGGAAGTTTCTTTAGCCTTAAAGTAACTCAAATTACAAATAAATGTGACAAGGGATCTGCTGCTGATGATCCCCTTTTTACGTCCACGTTTAGTACATACTACTGCCTCCTACATACATTCATTTCTGCATCATAAAAAGTGCTGTAAAAACAAAATGTTGTATCGCTCTTTCATTGGCCAGCAAATAACGTAACTTGATAACGACTAATTTTCCAAAATAAGATAATGAATCCTGTTGTTATTGCTGCAGTGTTGAGAAATGAGAGACTTAATTGCTTTATCTACTTCATATACAGTTGGTGTCAAATTCTGTAGTGAGTCGTGCTTCTTTTCAAATTATTTTCTTGACATTGAACATTTCACAGGCCTCCTCCTGCCTCTTATTAGCTTATTAATTTGTAAATATTGCTTCTTGTCTACTTAATTTCATGAATGAACACATGGAGAGACCACATGTAACTATCTAGATACAAAAAATAAATAAATAAATAAATAAAAGATAAAAATAAAATAAATAAATAAATAAAGAAGTAAAATTAAATAAATAAATAAAATAAAATAAAAATAAAGTGAACACTACCACTGCAAAGGAGCATTTAATGCTAGCAAGCCACAGACATTTTCTTTACTGCTACTGCCATGGAATGCAACTTTCGTGTTGACAGCATGTTGTGAAAATTGGTACCACAGTCCAGAACTAGCAGCAAGCAATGTTGCAGAACTTGTTTCAAATTCATTGTAAACACAATTTTTTTGATTTTATGAACAGCCACAAGTCACAACAATTATTTAGTAAAATAACTATAATTATTCAAATTACTGTACTGACGTATGATTATATAAATCGACAACTATCAATTATTATCAAACTATTCTGATGATCCTCTTGTGTATAGAGTGAAACCAGTTAATTGAATAAATAAAATCAAATTTATTTTCAGCAGACACTTTCCCCTACATGCAGTGCCTGCTCTTTCATTGCAGACATGCGTTAATGCCAACAAGGAAGCAAAAATCTTACTGTACATGAATTTTTAATTTCGGTTTGGAGTTTCGACTGCTTTGAATTGTTTTTCCACCGCAACACAATTTGCAGCAAAAGGAATCATTTTATCCATCCAACGTAAAAAATTTGAACACTTCATCATAAGCTGGCCAAGGCATGCATGTATCTTCTTTCTTCTCCATGTCAAAAGGTGTGGAAAATAATCAGAGACTGTTTACTATTGACATGTCAGGTGATTGTTATATACTCATTGTTTTGTACATAATTATAAAATAATGAATGGGTACTAAAATATATAACTCATACATTTTCAATGTACGTTGTTTAAAATATGTAATTTATAAGTAAATATTGCCTCCTTTTTCTCTACACTAAAATCAAAGCCTGGTATTCTGCAATCTTGAGATTCTTACAAAAAATGTTACACTACTAGCAACAAAAAAGTAACGATGCCTCTGTTAAATAATTAACAGATAACTTTAGGCAAATAATAATGTTGTTACCATCTGTTGCCTTTGAAAAGTAACTGCTACTAGTAATGGCATTACAAGTAACACGTTACTCCCCAACCCTGTATATTACCTTTTGTGGCCTTCATTGCTTTATCTCTCAAAGTTACTCATTCTTCTTCTGCTGTATAAATTCCCTCTGTTTTGGCCAATTTTTGCCTGATGTCCCCACTGAAACTCTGGACAACCCAGAAGGAGGCTGCTTGCAATAGTAGCCAAAACATTGGTGAAACATTGATATATTGATCATGCGGTGCAATACCCAGAAGAGTTTTATCAACAATGAAAATGGCTTCCAGAGCCTTCGTTTACATCTGGTTCCTTAAGTTTAACCAGGTCCCATCTCTGTATTTTTCTACCTTTTTGCAGTTTCTTAAGTTTTAATCTACAGTCCATGACAAATAAGTTATGGTCAGAGTCTATATTTGCCCCTGAATATGACTTACAGTTTTAAAACTGTTTCTAACCCACTTACTTTATAAAGTCAGTTTGGTACTTTCAGGTATGTCTTGGTCTCTTCCATTTATACAAACTTCTTTCGTCATGATTAAACCATTGTTTGTGATAATTAAATTTTGCTGTGTACAAAATTTTATCTGGTGACTTTCTCTTTTATTTATTTTCCCCAGTCCATATTTAACTATTAATTTTCTTTCCCTTCCTTTTCCTACTACCGAATTCCAGTCCCCTATCACAATCAAGTTTTCCTCTCCTTTAACTATCTCAGTAATTTCTTTTATCATCTCATACATTTCTTTGATCTCTTCCATCATCAGCTACTTGTGTCACTGTGATGGATGTAGGCTTAGAGTCTACTGTTGCTACAGTAATGTGTTTGTTCTACTATTCATATTAACCTACCCAAATTCCTATTTTCTTATTCATTATCAGACCTACTGCATCACCCCAGACTGATTTTGTATTTATAACCCTGTACTCGTTTGAGCAGAAAGCGTGTTCAATCTGGAACTGAACTATATCTAATTTCAACTTGTCCATATATCTGTTCAAATTTTCTAACTTACTTACCCAATTAAGGGATAGAGCATTCCACACTCAGATCTATAGAATACATGTTTTGTTTTTCCTGATGATGACAGCCTCCTGAGCAGTCCTTTCCCAGAGATATAAATGGGGGACTATTTTACCTCAGGAATATTTTACCTAAGAAGATATCATCATCATATATTCATACAATAGAGCTGCATGTCCTCAGGAAGAATAATAATGGTAGTTTCCCCTTGCTTTCAGCTGTTCATAGTAACTGCATGGCTAAGCCACGTTAGCTGATAGATTACAAGGTCAGCTGAGTCAATTATGTAGAGTGTTGTCTCAGTAACTACTGAAAAGGCTGCTGCCTTTCTTCAGGAACAACATGTCTGTCTGGCCTCTCTGCAGACATCCCTATTATTGCGGCTCACAAGCCACTACACCTTTGCAATATTTGTGTTTCATGAGGGAGAACATTAGATGTATAATGGAGTAATTCAGCCACATTTGACATACTGTTTAATAAAATGTGCTAAAACAGCAAATGTGCATATAAGTAGACTGCATAATCTGAAAAATAGGGCAGTCCTATTTGATGGTGATCACTGAGAGACTCATGTAAAATCAGATTCAACTGAATGAAAATTTTGACAATCTCCTTTAATATGTTTGTGTAACTGTCATTATCTCAAATTCTAAACCAATATTAAACAAACATCTGCACCATTACAACACAAGAATTAAAGATAATTATGGAAACCAAAGTACCCAACTAAAATGGTTTGATAGAGAACCTACTAAAGTTGACTACTTACTATACAACAGACTACCAGGCACGTAAAAAATATAAAAGCACAACCAGTATTCTAAACAAAATTAAGATAGTATTGAATACAGAATTTTTGCACAGTTTTTATTAATATTTTTAGACTAAAACAAAATTAACAGAAAGATAAAGTAGTTCTAAGGCAATATACAAGAATGTGCTACATATAATGTTAATGAAAAGTTTCACATGCAATCTTCAATATATTTTCATCAAAGCACTAGCATAAAGCAGAAAGTGAAATTAGATAGCTATGTTTGATTAATAAAATGTTCGTATTTTGTGCATGTTATAATTAATTATTACACATATGTCCATAGGTAAATAAACTCTCAAATAAGTGCTCAATTTGTATTTAGGTTACTCTAATTGTAAATTTTAAAAGTACATTCAACAGTGGAAAGTCCAGGTTGGAATATCAATAGTTGAGGATAGGTAGCAACTCACCATAAAAATAATTAAAGGTAAAGGTGAAGCATTGAATTAAAATTTGTGATGCAGCCGGGAATCGAATCCGGACCTCCATGCTTACTAAGCAGACATCTTACCACTAGACCACTGCACCACTAGCGATTAAGGCACCCCAGAATAGTTTAAGTACGACTTCCCTCCATATCAAAAACTCTAATTCAGCTTCTGTGTTCCATGTTTGTGACGTGGAGGGAAGTCATACTTAGACTATTTCGAGAGACCTTAGTAACTAGTGGTGCAGTAGTCTAGTGGTAAGAAGTCTATCTAGTAAGCATGGAGCTCCAGGTTAGATTCCTGGCCACATCACAAATTTTAATTCAATGCTTCACCTTTAACTTTAATGTCTTTGACATGTTCGAGATAAAAAACAGGCTCAGGGTTTGTAAATTTCTGTTTATTATAAAAATAATTGTTGAGCCATATGCAGGCACTTGATATAGACAATCACATTTGCACAACTTACAGTTTCAGCCACAGCCTTCATCAGAAAAACATACACATACATTCACACAATCACTCAGCATAACACATGCACACATGACCACCATCTGTGGGCACTCTGGCACAACTTCATCTTGATAGCGAGTGAGGGGAGAAAGGGAGGGAGTGTAGAGTCCAGGATGGTTGTGGAACTGTAGAATGTGTTGTAGGGTAGGGTGACCAGACGTCCTGTATTTTACAGGATCATTCCCTTGTTCATCCAAGTGTCCCGTTACCCAATAAAATAAATATAGTATATATATTATCCATTTTTTTCTAATTGTCCCATATATTTTGAAGTAATGTGTTTTTAAGTAATGTACAGCATGACCAAATGGAGAACAAATTTGGTCATAATCAAATAATGAAGAAAATATCCTCTAATATCCTCCCTAATTAGGGACATTTCTTATTTCTTTGTTCGGTACTACACAATGTTTTCACAAGGCAAGTGCAAATTATCCATCTCTAAAAATTCAGTCTTTCATAAGTTCATTGCTACAAATGTTTTCAGGTGGTAGTCTACAGCTGCAGTGTATTTGGAAAAGATCATCTTCTACCAAGAGCCGTATAATATTTTTATCTGTTATACTTGAGTGGTTTCAGCAGTTGCTGCCACCAATAGGAGGTTAACAAAATATTGTACATCAAAATGTTATCTTGTTGTTATTGATGCACAATATTTTGTTAATCTCCTGTTGATGGCAGCAACTGATGAAACCAGTTGAGTATAATGAATAAAAATATTATAAAGCTCTTGACACTAGCTTATCTATTCCGAGTTCATCGTTAGAAGATGGCATGATGAAAAAGTCTGATTGTAATCTTCTCGGGTCTGCAGCCGGATACTAAAGTCAACTTGACACAATATTTCAGCGGCGCAACTGCCCGCCATCCTCAGGTGAGGTTGCTGATAGACAATCTCGCCGGAACTGAGTTACCAGTGCAATCGGCGGCTCCTTTATACATCGAGGAAGGCCCATAGCGCGTGCGCAAGAAGTGACAGTGACTGCCCTCTGGCGCACAAGACGTACAGCGCTCCGGTGGTAGAGTCCGGCGAAATCGATAATCGATGATAAAATTATTATTCAGATTCATGAAGTATCAACCGTTGTTTTTTAACATCTGATAACACCGGGTTCCAGGATTTGCTAAGAAGGTAGCCTTTGTCTCTGTTAATCAGATTGTCAGATAATCGAATTTCTATGGATTCCTTTAAGACACAGTCCCAGTAACGAGATGCTGAAGCAACCATGTGAGTTTCGTTGTATAACATTCTATGTCCCTCATCGAGACAGTGCTCAGCTACCGCCGACTTCTCGGGCTGGAGCAAACGTGTGTGCCGTTGATGTTCAATACATCTGTCCTGAATGGTGCGGATAGTCTGACCAATATACGTTTTCCCACATTGACATGGAATCTTATATACCCCGGGCTTCCTCAGACCCAAATCATCCTTCACAGATCCAAGAAGTGCTCTCGTCTTTACTGGCGGACGAAAGACAATCTTAATGTCATACTTTTTAAAATTCTTCCTATCTTTGATGAGATACTCCCGGCAAAAGGTAGGAAAGCAACTGATTTATGGGTCTCATTTAATGGTTCAGGTGAAGGACCAAACTGTAAAGCACAGCGGATCTGCTTATCTGTGTAGCCATTCTGTTGAAACACAACTTTTAGATTATCTAGTTCTTGCGTCAAACTTTCTGCATCCGAAATGGCGTAAGCTCTTCTCGCTAATGTCCGAAGAACGCCAGTACGTTGGGCCGGAGGATGACAACTCAGGGCATGCAGATAGCGGTCCATGTGCGTAGGTTTTCGATAAACGCTATGTCCCAGCTTCCCATCATCTCTTCTGTAAACCAGAACATCAAGAAACGGAAGCTTCCCCTCCTTCTCGACTTCCATTGTGAACCTGATGTTGGGATGCATGCAATTAAAATGGTCCAAAAGGCGGTTGTGATATTCTTCCCCATGAGGCCACACCATAAAAGTATCATTGACGTACCTCCAAAAACAAGTTGGCTTAAGAGCCGCCGTCTTCAAAGCCATATCTTCGAAATCCTCCATAAAAAGATTGGCTACTATGGGGGATAATGGACTCCCCATAGCAACACCGTCAGTTTGTTAATAAAATTTGTCATTAAATAAAAAGTACGTCGATGTGAGTACATGACGACAAAGCTCAGCTGTTTCTTTGTCCACCTTTTCACCAATCAATTGCAGAGATTCTTCCAGAGGAACCCGGGTAAACAACGACACTACATCAAAACTCATGAGCAAATCAGAAGGACTAAGGCGTAATGATTTTAAACGTTGTATAAAATCCATAGAGTTCAGAATGTGATGTTCACATTTCCCCACGTGTGGGCTAAGGACAGATGCTAAATGTTTCGCCAAGTTATAAGTAGGAGCGCCCAAATTGCTTACAATCGGACGAAGAGGGACCTCTTGCTTGTGTATCTTGGGTAAACCATATAACCTGGGAGGAACAGCCGCACCAGGATGAAGTTTCTTTTGAACGTCGTCAGATAAAGAGCTCTTCTTCAAAAGTGAAAGCGTCATACGTTTTATCCGTTCAGTTGGATCCTTTTGCAGTCTGCGATAAGCTGAATCGTCAAGTAAACAGTCCATTTTTTGTAGATAATCATCCCGGGAAAGAAGAACTGTGGCATTGCCTATATCTGCTGGTAAAATAATTAGGTCTTGATCTTATCTAAGGGACCGAATTGCTGCCCTTTCAAGAGGAGAGATGTTACTCCGTGGAGGCGGCGCCCGACGCAACGTATGAGCAACCTCTTGCCTAATTTCCTCCGCCTGGTCCCCAGGTAGTTTGGACAAATAAAATCAGTAAGTGGAACATTCTTGGGTGTGGGGGCAAAGTTCAACCCTTTTTCCAATACCGATAGCATGGCGTCGTCCAATTCTTTGTCAGTGAAATTAATGACAGTTCTTCGATTGATGTTATACAATGTAGAAGGCCGCGATAGCCATTGAAATTTGGAAGACTGCTTATTGACTGCGCTTCTATGCGCCCAGTCTGACATAGCCCACGAAGAGCTATCAACCCATTCCCAAGATACAGGCGACAGCCGTGAAGATACCTCTAGATATAAATAAAATAAGTCCTTGGATACGAGATCCAATTGTCTTCTAGTATACCGAATGCGCTCTCTTATTAGGGCAAGACTAGCACGTTTTTTGATATTATTGGCCACTTTCGTATCAATATAATGCACAAACTTGACGAACTTCGGTATGATACTTTCATTACGACATCTCAATAAAAAAGCAAGAGCGCTTAGCAGCTTACCCTTCTTCTTGCGGAGTTTATCCAGTCTTCCCACAGATTCAACCATCTCCTCCCCGTAGAGGTTTCTGATGTGATCACAAAGGTTTTCCCGGCGTAATAACTGTTTGTAATCTTCTCGGGTCTGCAGCTGGATACTAAAGTCATCTTGACACAATATTTCAGCGGCGCAACTGCCCGCCATCCTGAGGTGAGCTTGCTGATAGACAATCTCGCTGGAACTGAGTTACCAGTGCAATCGGCGGCTCCTTTATACATCGAGGAAGGCCCATAGCGCGTGCGCAAGAAGTGACAGTGACTGCCCTCTGGCGCACAAGACGTACAGCGCTCCATTCAGGACAGATGTATTGAACATCAACGGCACACACGTTTGCTCCAGCCCGAGAAGTCGGCGGTAGCTGAGCACTGTCTCGATGAGGGACATAGAATGTTATACAACGAAACTCACATGGTTGCTTCAGCATCTCGTTACTGGGACTGTGTCTTAAAGGAATCCATAGAAATTCGATTATCTGACAATCTGATTAACAGAGACAAAGGCTACCTTCTTAGCAAATCCTGGAACCCGGTGTTATCAGATGTTAAAAAACAACGGTTGATACTTCATGAATCTGAATAATAATTTTATCATCGATTATCAATTTCGCCGGACTCTACCACCGGAGCGCTGTACGTCTTGTGCGCCAGAGGGCAGTCACTGTCACTTCTTGCGCACGCGCTATGGGCCTTCCTCGATGTATAAAGGAGCCGCCGATTGCACTGGTAACTCAGTTCCGGCGAGATTGTCTATCAGCAACCTCACCTGAGGATGGCGGGCAGTTGCGCCGCTGAAATATTGTGTCAAGTTGACTTTAGTATCCGGCTGCAGACCCGAGAAGATTACAAACAGTTATTACGCCGGGAAAACCTTTGTGGTCACAAAAAGTCTGATTTCTTCAAAATATATAGTTCATTTCATGTGTCATTAATTGATTATATTGCAAAATAGGCTTACCTGTTTCATGTGCTAAAACTATTTAACCTGGGTTCAGCTCAAATATCCTCCTCTCTGGAAGACTGTTCAGTAAAGCCTGAAATTGAATGAAAATATATTGAAAGAAAGATCCAAAGTTCAGAGTTTTGAGGAAGTCACCCATGTTAAAAATATATGTGAAGAGAAAATTTATTAATTGAGAACTGTGAAGTAAGTTGGTAAAAACTGATAAGTCATTTTCAACTTACTTGCATCTGAAGGTATCAACTGTAAAAGTTTGCAGCTCTTTACTGGGTTTATGCAAGCTCAACCTGGAACTAATGCTGCTACAGAAAGAATGTTCTCCAAATAGTTTATGGGGTGACAAAACATATTTTGTGTACAAACTGCAAAGCAAATAATTTTTCACAATACTTAATGTGTTTATTACTATGAAACTCTGTGTGAAAATACCAAACTCCTCATCTACAGTTTATTTGGCTTTTTGTTGTGCAAGTATGTTTCATTCATTTTTGTGTTAGCACTTGCCTTGGTATGTCTTAGTTATTGAGATTGCTGTATATGATGTTTGTCCTTTTCCAAAACCCTTAATGCCTTTACTTGTCCTTTTCTACTGAGATCGAGGTTGAAAGTAACTGTGAAGTTATCTGGGCATGCATAACAGGTCTAAAAGAAGTAAAGTTAATAGTTGGGTGTTTTTACCGCCACCCCCAGTGCTGCTGTAGCAGTTTTAGAATCATTCAAGGAAAGTCTATACCAGGTACTGCATAGGTATCCGGACCATGTAATATTAGTCGGAGGTGACTTCAACCTTAAGAGTATAGATTGGGACCTCACTAGTTACATTTCAGGCGGTACAGACAAGCAGTCTTGCGAGCTACTTTTGGACACATTCTCCGAAAACTGTCTTGAGCAGTTAAACCGGCAATCCACGCGCAATGGAAATATTCTAGACCTTATAGCCACAAACAGGCCTGACCTTATTAATGATGTCTGTGTAGAGACAGGAATTAGTGATCATGATATCGTCATAGCGTTGATTGTGACCAAAGTTCATAAACCAGTCAAGAAGGCTAGGAGCGTGTTTTTGTTGGGAAGAGCCGACAAGCAAATGTTACGATCACACTTAGAAAATGAATGGGCATCGTTTAATTCTGGGACTATGGATGTAGAGGAATTGTGGACTAAATTTAAGTGCATTGTTAATAAAGGGTTAGAGAAATATGTGCCAGTAAAGACGATTAAGGATGGAAAAGATCCACTGTGGTATAATAATAATCTTAGAAAGCTGCTGAGAAAGCAAAGGCTGTTGCACTCTCGATTCAAAAAAGAACACGCAAATGATGACAGGCAAAAACTATTAGAGATTCGTGCGTCTATAAAAAGATCGATGCACGAAGCATACAATAATTATCACAGCCATACCTTACCAAAAGGTCTTTCCGAGAACCCGAAAAAATTCTGGTCCTATGTAAAATCAATAAGCGGGTCAAAGCCCACTGTCCAGTCACTAGTTGATCATTCCGGGGCAGTAATAGAAGAAAGCAAACAGAAAGCTGAAGTTCTAAATTTAACCTTTAAGAAATCTTTCACACAGGAGGACCGCACAAATATACCATCATTTGATATCAACGTACTAATTCCGAGATGGGGGACATAGCAATAGGTATTTCCGGTGTAGAGAAGCAGCTGAGAGAGCTAAATACGAAAAAGTCTGCTGGTCCGGATGGAATACCAGTTCGGTTTTACAAAGACTATTCTGCGGCATTGACCCCCTACTTAGCTTGTATTTATAGCAAATCTTTAATTCAGCGCAAAGTTCCTAGTGATTGGAAAAAAGCACAGGTGAATCCTGTGTATAAGAAAGGAAAGATAACTGACCCATACAATTACAGGCCAATATCGTTGACATCGGTTTCATGTAGAATTTTGGAGCACATTCTCAGTTCGAATATAGTAAATTTCCTTGAAACGGAAAAGCTTCTTTCCATGAATCAACAAGGGTTTAGGAAACATCGTTCATGTGAAACTCAGCTTGCCTTTTTCTCACATGACATCTTGCGAGCCATGGACAAAGGGCAACAGACGGATTGTGTTTTTCTCGACTTCAAAAAGGTGTTTGACGCAGTGCCACACTGCAGACTGCTAACGAAGATACGAGCTTATGGAATAGGTTCACAGATTTGTAACTGGCTGGAAGACTTCCTATATAATAGAACGCAGTACGTTGTTCTCGACGGCGAGTGTTCATCAGAGACTAGTGTATCGTCAGGCGTGCCCCAGGGGAGTGAGATAGGACTGCAATTATTTTCTATCTATATAAATGATCTGATGGACAGAGTAAGTTGTAATATGCAGCTGTTTGCTGATGATGCTGTGGTGTATGGGAGGGTGTCGTCTGTAACTGACTGTAATAGTATACAGGATGACTTAGACAAAATTTCTAGTTGGCGCGAAGATTGGCAGCTAGCTCTCAATGTGGAAAAATGTAAGGTGATGCGCATGAGTAGAAAAAACAATCCCATAATGTTCAAATACAGCATTAGTAGTGAGCTTCTTGATGCTGTTGCGTCGTTCAAATATCTAGGAGTAACATTGCAGATCGATATCAAATGGAACGAGCATGTAAGGGCGGTTGTGAGTAAGGTGGATAGCCGACTTCAGTTTATTGGGAGAATTTTGGGAGGATGTACTTCACCTGTAAAGGAGACTGCGTATAAAACGCTTGTACGACCACGTCTTGAGTATTGCTCAAGTGTTTGGGACCCGCAGCAGATCAGTTTAAAGGAAGACATAGAGGCGGTTCAGAGACCAGCAGCTAGATTTGTTACCGGTAGGTTCGACCAATGCGTGAGTGTCACGGAAATGCTCCGGCAACTCAATTGGGGTTCGCTGGAAGAAAGACGACGTTCTTTTCGTGAATTTCTGTTAAGTAAATTTAGAGGGCCGGAATTTGAAGCTGAGTGTAGTACGATCTTGCTGCCGCCTACTTACTTTTCGCGTAAAGATCACAAAGACAAGATATGAGAAATTAGGGCTCGTACGGAGGCATATAGGCATTCTTTTTTTCCTCGTTCAATTTGGGAGTGGAATAGGAAAGGAAATACCTAGTAGTGGTACAGTGTACCCTCCGCCACGCACCTTACAGTGAATTGCGGAGTATGTATGTAGATGTAGATGTACTTTTTGTGTCACAGTAATTCTTTTATACTCCTTGGGAGGGGGAGAGGGCAGAAGAAACAATGGCTTTGTTTCTCACTATAGTTCTTAGTGTAAGTTAGTGTAAGTAGTTTGTAAGCCTAGAGACTGATGCCCCGCATACTTAAGTCCCTTAGATTTACAAACATTTGGAACTTACTATAGTGTGTTAATGTTTGTGTTAATGAGTGACACCAAGGTCGACATACTGATAAGCAGTAACAGTCATGTTGATTGTTGTAACTTAAATGACAGAAAGAAAACAAACTCTTTACATTGAGTGTATGGTTTGAATGTTCACTTCAGACTGCGATGCTTCGCTGAGTCAGAGGCGAGCCCCAGTTCACCTAGGTGCGTGCATTATGCCCAGCGGCAGATGTGAATTTATGACGCACTGTCACAACACTTTCCTGCCTTTGGCGAAAATCACTTCACATTGCGGAAGTGTTGTACAGTGTGGAGACCCTCATCAGCTCTTGATGTGTTGTGCACAAACCACATGGTTCTACTCGAAATATGGGCAAAAGTACCCCGGACGGGGACCTCTGCATGGAACAGAGACTCATGACTGAATGATGGGTGACTTCTCTGAAGTATCAGTTGCAGGTGACAAAGTAGTTGGCATGCTCTCTGCTGGAGGCAGATGTCCTGGTGACTGAATGATGGATGATAGCTGTGATGCCACTGGTGCATGCGAGTGTGATATTGGCACACTTCGCCGCACACAGTCAGCTCATGTGAAGCTAACACCACTTCTGCAAGAGCAGGTGGCACCCAGAGATGGCATCTGAAACAGTAGGAACAGTCGTGGGTGAAGAAAGCATTGACTTTGGCAGTTCTACCATCCGTGGATGCATCTAGTCAAAAGTACCCCTTATCCAGACAGGAGCACCTACCTAGAACTTGTCAGGAGGTTGAGAATCAGCCTGAGACTGGTGGGAGCGAAAAAGATGTAACAACGTGTGTGGCTGATGGCTGTGTAAGAGCTCGGCCAGGCTGTGATCAGCCATGGGAGTAAAGCAGCAAGAACTTACAAAGTGGAGTAAGGCATCATGTGTGGAAAACTCAGTGAGGAACTTTATCTGACATTTGAAAGTGCGAACAAGATGCTCAACCTCCCCATTTGACTTTGGATGGAAGGGTGACACTGTGACATGATAAATTCTGGCTGGAACACAAATCTGGAAAAGCTTGTGAGGAAAACTAAGGGCCATTGTCCATCACAAGGGCGAATATCTTTGCCACTGCATTGCCACAATGGAAGGGGACGCACAGCGAATCACTAAAGGCAGTTTGGAATAAACGTCAATGACAAGAAACCAGTAAGCACCAAGAAAGGGCTGGCAAAATCAGCATGGACCCGTTCCCACAGGCACACCAGGGTGGGCCACCTGAAATGGTCAGCTCGGGTGGCTGCTGAATGCTAACCACATTTGGTACAAAAGGCGATCATGCGCAAAATGTCTGTGTCAATTCCTTGCCAGTAAACATGTCTGTGAGACAGATTTTTAGTTCAGGAAATAACCCAATGCCCCTTGTTTGAAGTACATGCTGATACAGAGGCACAGGAACCACTACTCTCAGATATGCTCCAACCATAGAGAGGACCACCCCGTCATGAACAGACAGCCGCAGATACCAGGCATAATAGTTTGGGAGAGGGTCAGATGCCTTGCCTGAGGGGTCTGTCAGGCCACCCTGAATGAATGAACCTAATCACATTACAGAGAGCTGGATTGTCAGCTGTGGCAGAAGCAACTTGGTCTCCCGTAATTGGAAAACTGTCAACCACACAATGTTCTTCCTCATCCATGTGGACACAGAGTAACTCATTGTGATTGAAGAGGGGGTCAGGACCCATGGACAGCTGCAATAAGGTGTCAGCATTTGCGTGCTGGGCTGTGGGGTGGTAATTCTCATAGTGAAAACAGGTAAAAGTCTTGATCAGTGACATGGCCTAATGAACTTATGTGAGGTGGTGTGGCAGTGCTGGCAACAGTCGCTGTGGATGCTGGAATAAATGGTGGCACACAATGTTGACAAGATGTGAAATTGAATGTATGAACATCACTTGATTACTGTTTTGTACAGATAATAAAATACATAAAATGGTAAAACTGAAGAGTATGTTGCCTGTGTTATTAGCATGGTATGTATTTTGGCAGCTTTGCTGTGAGCCACTATGGAAAAGCAATAATTGTCTTCGTAAAATGAAGATTTAAAATCATTTTACTACTGTTTTGTACAGGTCAGAAAATAAAGAAAACTGTAAATCAATTGAGTGTTTCTGAACTGGAGATTTGGGCGCTACACATCCTCACAAAATAAAAAGAAAACTTGTTTCACCTATACCTAACCTAACTTTTACTTAAAATGATCACTGTTTCATACAGATAATGAAATAAATAAAACAAGCTATACCTGCTCTATGGTTGATAGGTTCTTCTATGTACCTTCATCTGGTCAGTAAAAGTAATTGTTCATGTAAAATGAAGCTTTAGAATAACTTGATTACAGTTTCATACATGCCATTGGCTACTCGAAATGTACAACATTACCAACATAATGCTGCTACCGTGATGCTCCCCATGCCGCTGATCAAGACATTTGCCGTGAAAATGAGAAGTATATAGGCCAGTGTTACAACCTGTAAGCAGCCTTGTCTGGAAGTGATGCTGAAGGATGAAACAAGGAGACCAGAGATTTATGGTTGGTGATGAGATGAAACGTGGAACTATACAAGGAAACATGGAATTTTCTTTTATGCATACACAATGGCAAGTGCCTCTTTCTCAATCTGAGAATAACGCCTTTGAGCCTTGTTGAGCATCTTCAAAGTGTAAGCAATAGGCCGCTCTGATTCATCATCATATCATTGTGCAAGGATGGTCCCAAGACCATGTTGGGATGCATCTGTGGCCAAAACCAATTGCCTCCACGGGCAGAACATGGCTAGACACAGCACTGACTGATCTTTGAGGCAGACAAAGGCATGTTTGCATTCGTCATTCCAGTGGAAAGGAACATTCTTACGTAGCAGATGATGCAAGGGATGAGCCACATCGGTCGCAGAAGGAAGGAATCTATGATAGTAGACAATTTTGCCAGGAAATGTATGAAGGTCTTTAACGTTTGATGGCCGCAATAGCATAAAAATCCTGACATAAGGGATGGATCCCATCTGTGACAGTTGAAACCCAAGATGCACAGTTGAAGAATGAAAAAAATTGAGATGTAGCGAGTTTACACTTTAACTCCGCTGACAGCAGAACTTGAAAAAGCGTGTGAAGATTGGCAAGGTGCTCATCCATGGAAGCAGCCATGACAACAATGTCATCCTGATAATTTATGCAACCAGGCATGGAAGCTGTCAGCTGTTCTAAAAAATGATGAAATATAGCTGGCGGACTGGCAATGGCAAACAGCAACAATTGGTGTTGGTTGATACAGGCCAAAAGGTGTGTTTAAGACAATAATTTTTTTGGAATTGGTGTCCAAAGGCAGCTAATGATTTGCCTCCAATAGATCAGTTTTGGAGAAGAATTGTCCACCTGCACGTTTAGTAAACAACTCGTCAGTATGAGAAAGCAGATAAGTATCAACAAGACATTGAACGTTGACAATCTTTATGAAATCACCATCCCAGCATTTGCCTGAAGTGATTGTAGGGAAATCATGGAAAACCTAAATCTGGATTGCCAGAGGTGGATTTGAACCACCATCCTTCCGAATGTGAGTCCAGTGCGTTACCACTGCGCCACCTCGCTTGGTTAATGTGCCTGAAAATCGACAGCACGGCCCAGGCCGGTAGAGGAGAGGAGGAAAATTCTGCACAAAACACATTTAACAGAGTGTAAGGAATATAATCAGATACAAGATGTACATTGTTTGTAATGGAGAATCCAAAAAGTTGGAAGCATCATACCCAAACAAGTTTTCCATTCCTGCATGACCAACAATTAACAACCGATTTGTAAGCAGTGGACATCTGAAACTTACCAATAATCATAATCTTTTGTTTGTTGTATGTCTGCAAATTTCGTGTGACAGGAGTCAACAGTGGAGAACCTAATTCCAGTATGTGTGGAAATATATGAGAGTAACAGCAAAACCCATGACGACCTACATGCAAATATTTTTTGTCAAGGATCTGAATGTCTATGTATAACTTGCTAGTGTGTGAGAGCACACAACTGACATTCATGACAGAGTCATCATCTGCAGCATCATCATCAACAACATAAGCAGGCGTCTTGTTAGAATGGCAGACAGAGGAAATGTGACCTTTCTTATTACAGGAGTGACATGTAGCCCAACGTTTAGGAGAATCAACGCTTTTGTGTTTGATAACGAAACATGGACAGGATGGAAGTGCCAAAAGAAACCTGATTTTGCCACTGCGGCTGCTGCATCTCCCGCTGTTGCTTCTTTTTAATGCTCATCATTGTTGAGGTGCATGGATAGGAGCAACTTCCCCATCATACGAAACAGACATGCCATCAGCTGCAGGATCAGACTGCACAACACTGATATCCATGTATTCATCAATTTGAGTGAGAGATTTTGTATGATTGAGCAATACTCAATACTTCAGATAAAGAAGGGTTTGAGAGCTGGTGGGCTTGTTGTCTGACTTCCTTATCCGGAGGTAAACAAAGTATAGCATTTTGAACCATAGAATCGTCATATGGCTTATGATGCATGTCCATAACAAACTGACATTTTCAACTAAGGCCCTGTAATTCCACAACCCATGCACGGTATGATAATGAGGCTGCTTGTGGCACTTTTAAAAAGCCACCTGGGAAGCAACAACATGGGTATTTTTCTGTTAATATTTAGAGAGCATGTCACACATTTCAGTAAAAGACAATGATGCCAGATCCCATAATGGGGCTAGCTGAGAGAATAGTTGATACGCCTTCAGAGAAATCCACAAAAGAAACAGAGATTTGCAGAGCTGGTCACTGACAATGCCGAAAGCAACAAAATGTTGCTGTAGACACTTTTCATAGTCCTCACATTCTTCCACAGCTTCTTTGTATGGAGGGAATGGAGGCAGAGAACATGGTGTGACCCGACTAGTAAACAGCGTTGACACAACTGACATAATCATCTGTAGTAAGTCATGTAACAATACTACTAGGGCAATCTGTTGCTCAATGATTGTGAGCAGTAGCTGGTCTAAAGTTTCCATAACAAGTCATCGCTGATGGCAATATTTGGAGTAGTTCACAACTCATTGCCACTAAGTGTTGTAACTTTAATTTTTTTTATTTATTTACTTTTGGTTCTCTGAATCATACATTGTACAGACATGCACATCATGATATAGGACAAGTGACACTAAGAAAACAAATTCTTTACATTGAGTGTATGGCTTAAATGTTCACTTCAGACTGCCGTGCTCTGCTGGGTCACAGGCAAGCCCCAGTTCACCTAGGCAGTGCTGTCTGGTTGCCACAGTGCCCCTACGTTACTTTGTGTGCATTATCCGTGGTGGCAGATTTGAATTTACAACACACTGTCACAATACTGATGATATCACATGTAAAGGCAATATATGGTTTCACAATCTTCAGTACACATGTGTGTCCTGTAATTTGATTTGTAAATCTGGTCATCCTATTGTATTGACAATTTCCATCTGCACAGTTCCAAAGAGTTGATGGTGGAGGGGAGGATGCAGATGACCTAAGTTAGTCATTGAAATCATGTTGTATACAGCTGCATTCTGTGTCCAGGGTGGTCCATCTTACTTTCAGCCACAGTCTGATGGTGCCCATTATGACGATCCCTCTTTGAATAAGGTGATTGCCACATTTAATAATTAATAAAATTTGAACTTGAAGATAAATATTAATTGTGAAGGGGTGTTTTTCAAAAAGAACAAATACTTCTTCAAAATCCACTTTGATTTATTGCTAAAGACAAGATACAACTGATCTCTAATTCTGAAGTACAACAACTGACTGACTGACTTACTGACTCTAATTCCCGCGCATTACATGTATTTATTACATTATTAACAATGATAAGTGATGCATAATTATTACAATCATAATTTATGCATCGGTTCTTTTATAAACAACAAATTTGTATTTTCTTATACAATATCAATGTATTAGTATAACAAATAAATTATTAAATAGTTTTAATATTTTATAAATGAAGTGAATCCTATTGTTTGGTTGAAGTTAAATAATCTGATTTACAATGGACTACAATGTCTGACAATTAGCCATAATGACAATTAGATGTAACATCAACTTTAAATTACAATTTGTACTGGAATTTGGTCAAGCCAAAAATATTATGAAAATTAATCTAATCTTAATAAAGGAAATAAATGCTGCAAAATAAATATTATGAAATTACTGGGGTTTAATAATGGGAACAAAGGTAATAGCGCCGGCCGCGGTGGCCGAGGGGAATGAGGCGCTCCAGTCACGGTCTGCACGGCCACTACGGTCGGAGGTTCGCATCCCCCCTCGGGCATGGATATTTGTGCCGTCCTAGTTCGTAAGTAGTTCATAAGTAGTTTGTAAGTTTAGGGACTGATGACCTCATAGTTAAGTCCCATACACTATACAAACATTTGAACATTTGAATGGTAATAGAGCATTACGAAATTAATGAGGTTTGATAATGGGAAAATATGGTAATGGTAATTACGAATTTACAGAAATTTAGTAATGGGATAAAAGCTGTAATTACTATGAAATTAATGGATTTTATTAATGGAAATAAAATGAGATAAATACTTAGTGACATAAACAATATAGTTGTTATAATGTAGAAATGAATATGGGTGGTATCACAAACTTTACTACAGGATAGAAAGGTATCCGGAGCTTCAGTATATAGGGAACGGTATGCTAAACTACACTATAAGGATATTATTTATTATTTAATTTAATTTATTTATTTATTTCCCGTAAATCAGATTTGTACAAGGGATTGTACACTTGATATGGGATATGTCAATACAGAGGCATAGTTTACAGTGCACTTGTGTTGATTGTAATGCAAATAATATCATTACCGGTACAATAAAACTTATTTTGTCAGATAATTAAAGTTAATTACAGAGGTGAAGCAATGTAAATAAGTACCTACAACATATTTCTAAAGCTAATTACAGAGGTAGAGCATAATACAGAATGTTATTTAATCTAATTTACCTAATTACAATTTGTTCCAATAGGTACATCAAGCTGTGGTTTTACAGGATATTTATGTATTTGTGAAGGATGGTTGCAGTCTATCTATCAATTTGGGAGGGATGGCTGCAGTTTATCTTAAGACATCTTTGATTACATATATTCCTGAACTGAATAGAAGCAGTGTTTCATTAGGAGAGATTTCACTGATCATTTAAATTTGCTTATTTCCTCAATTTCTTTTGTTTGTTTTGGAAGGTGATTAAATAATTTCACTACCATATATTTGACAACATTACTATATAATTTTGTTGAGTGGGAGGGTAATCTTAAAAAGCTTTTGGATCTAGTGTGGTATTGGTGGTAGTCCATATTTGTTTCCAGATTATTGATAGTTTTTTTGGTAAAACATAGGATTTCCAATATGTACTGACATGAAAGGGGCAAGATAATTAGTTTCCTGAATAATGGTTTTCATGTATCCCTTTGATTTTTAAACACGATTATTCTTACTATGCTTTTTTGTAGCTTAAACAGCTATACTGCCTCAGAGCTGTGGCCCCAAAACATTATACCTACATCTACATCTACATACATACTCCGCAATTCACCGTAAGGTGCGTGGCGGAGGGTACACTGTACCACTACTAGGCATTTCCTTTCCTATTCCACTCCCAAATTGAACGAGGAAAAAAAGAATGCCTATATGCCTCCATACGAGCCCTAATTTCTCTTATCTTGTCTTTATGATCTTTACGCGAAAAGTAAGTAGGCGGCAGCAAGATCGTACTACACTCAGCTTCAAATTCCGGCCCTCTAAATTTACTTAACAGAAATTCACGAAAAGAACGTCGTCTTTCTTCCAGCGATCCCCAATTGAGTTGCCGGAGAATTTCCGTGACACTCACGCATTGGTCGAACCTACCGGTAACAAATCTAGCTGCTGGTCTCTGAACCGCCTCTATGTCTTCCTTTAAACTGATCTGCTGCGGGTCCCAAACACTTGAGCAATACTCAAGACGTGGTCGTACAAGCGTTTTATACGCGGTCTCCTTTACAGGTGAAGTACATCCTCCCAAACTTCTCCCAATAAACTGAAGTCGGCTATCCGCCTTACTCACAACCGCCCTTACATGCTCGTTCCATTTGATATCGATCTGCAATGTTACTCCTAGATATTTGAACGACGCAACAGCATCAAGAAGCTCACTACTAATGCTGTATTCGAACATTATGGGATTGTTTTTTCTACTCATGCGCATCACCTTACATTTTTCCACATTGAGAGCTAGCTGCCAATCTTCGCGCCAACTAGAAATTTTGTCTAAGTCATCCTGTATACTATTACAGTCAGTTACAGACGACACCCTCCCATACACCACAGCATCATCAGCAAACAGCTGCATATTACAACTTACTCTGTCCATCAGATCATTTATATAGATAGAAAATAATTGCAGTCCTATCTCACTCCCCTGGGGCACGCCTGACGATACACTAGTCTCTGATGAACACTCGCCGTCGAGAACAACGTACTGCGTTCTATTATATAGGAAGTTTCCAGCCAGTCACAAATCTGTGAACCTATTCCATAAGCTCGTATCTTCGTTAGCAGTCTGCAGTGTGGCACCGCGTCAAACACCTTTTTGAAGTCGAGAAAAACACAATCCGTCTGTTGTCCTTTGTCCATGGCTCGCAAGATGTCATGTGAGAAAAGGGCAAGCTGAGTTTCACATGAACAATGTTTCCTAAACCCTTGCTGATTCATGGAAAGAAGCTTTTCCGTTTCAAGGAAATTTACTATATTCGAACTGAGAATGTGCTCCAAAATTCTACATGAAACTGATGTCAACGATATTGGCCTGTAATTGTGTGGGTCAGTTCTCTTTCCTTTCTTATAAACGGGAGTCACCTGTGCTTTTTTCCAATCACTAGGAACTTTGCGCTGAATTAAAGATTCGCAATAAATGCAAGCTAAGTAGGGGGCCAATGCCGCAGAATAGTCTTTGTAAAACCGAACTGGTATTCCATCCGGACCAGCAGACTTTTCCGTATTTAGCTCTCTCAGCTGCTTCTCTACACCGGAAATACCTATTGCTATGTCCCCCATTTCGAAATTAGTACGTTGATCAAATGATGGTACATTTGTGTGGTCCTCCTGCGTGAAAGATTTCTTAAAGGTTAAATTTATAACTACAGCTTTCCGTTTTCTTTCATCTATTACTACCCCGGAATGATCAACGAGTGACTGGACAGTGGGCTTTGACCCGCTTATTGATTTTACATAGGACCAGAATTTTTTCGGGTTCTCGGAAAGACCTTTTGGTAAGGTATGGCTGTGATAATTATTGTATTCTTCGTGCATCGATCTTTTTATAGACGCACGAATCTCTACTAGTATTTGCCTGTCATCATTTGCGTGTTCTTTTTTGAATCGAGAGTGCAACAGCCTTTGCTTTCTCAGCAGCTTTCTAAGATTATTATTATACCAAGGTGGATCTTTTCTATCCTTAATCGTCTTTACTGGCACATATTTCTCTAACCCTTTATTAACAATCCACTTAAATGTAGTCCACAATTCCTCTACATCCATAGTCCCAGAATTAAACGATGTCCATTCATTTTCTAAGTGCGATCGTAACATTTGCTTATCGGCTCTTTCCAACAAAAACACGCTTCTAGCCTTCTTGATTGGTTTATGAACTTTGGTCATCATCGACACTATGATGATATCATGATCACTAATTCCTGTCTCTACACAGACATCGTTAATAAGGTCAGGCCTGTTTGTGGCTATTAGGTCTAGAATATTTCCATTGCATTGGGTTGCCGGTTTAACTGCTCAAGACAGTTTTCGGAGAATGTGACCACTGAGTGGAAGAGGGCATGATACATTGTTATTTGTGTACTTAGGTTAGTGATATTCCTTATTGACCTAATCATAAAACATACTTTACTAAGTTTAGTGCTTGTTAAATTAATGTGTTTTTTCCACAATAGATTTTCATTTATGGAGATCCCTAAGAATTTGACTTCATATTCTAGATTGATGACATTGTCTTCCAGTGATATGTTGGGTACTACTGGGTTAGTGTTTTGGGCTGTGTGGAAAGTTATACCAATTGTCTTCTTGACATTAAGTAGTAGCCTGTTTCCCTGTAGCCATGTGCTTAATTTATCTGTTGTATTTTTTAAAGTAGATTGGAGGGCTTCTTTGGAAGTAGATACAAGAATGGAGGTGTCATCGGCAAACAAAATGGTTTTAATGTCAGGTAGGTTTTCAGGGAGATCATTTATATAGAGTAGGAACAGCAGCGGGCCTAAGACGGAGCCTTTGGGTACGCCTTGCTTGATGATTTGTGAGGAGGATTGTACGGTGCTAACTGCTTCGGAAGACTTCAAATCATTTATTTCAATATACTGCTGTCGATCTGTCACATAGCTACTGAACCAGTCATAGGCAGTTCCTCTTATCCCATAGGAGTGCATCTTTTGCATCAATATGCTATGGTTTACCATATCGAATGCCTTTGTTAGATCTAAGAATATTCCTATGGCTGGAAGTTCCTTGTCGACAAGTTCCAGTGTATGGTCTAAGAACTCTTGTATTGCATCAGAAGTTGATTTAGCTCTTTGGAAGCCAAATTGGGCAGGTGACAAGATATTATATTTATTTAGAAAGGACATAAGTCTGGTGGCCATTATGTATTCAAAGACTTTACTAAAGACAGAGAGCAGTGCTATTGGTCTGTAATTACTGGAATCTTCCTTGCTACCTTTTTTGTGTATAGGTATAATTTTGGCGATTTTGAGTTTGCTGGGGAATGTACCATTTATGAATGAGAAGTTTATTATATGGGCTAAGGGTTTACTGATAAAGTTGCTGCAGTTGTGCAGAAGAAAGCATGGGATTTGGTCTGGTCTGGCAGATGATTTTCTTTTAATTTTGTTGTGAATTGTTTTTACTATTTCATTTTGAGAAGTAGGAATTAGAAATAGTGTATTTGAGCATAAGTTAGATTTTAGTTTGAAGTAGGAGTTACTTGTAAGGTTGTTGGCCAGGTTTTCAACTGTTTTTGTAAAGTAGGTGTTGAATTCCTCGGCAACTTCTTTTTTACTGAGGATTGTTTTTCCATTTACCTTTAGGTTAATGTCACTTTGTAGTTGTGGTCCTCTATTTGTGTTCATATTAATAAGTTTCCAAGTGGATTTACTTTTATTTGATGATGCTTTGAGGTAGTTATCATTCTTTAGTTTTTTGCTGCATTTACTACCTTCCTAAATATCTTTTTATATGTGTTAAATAATTTCTTGAATTCTTCACTGCTACCTAGTTCAGTTTTGCTAATGTTATAAAGTTATTTTTTTCTTTGGGACGATTTGATGATTCCAGGGGTGATCCAGTTGGAGGGTTTCTTAAGTCTATTGATACTTCTAGTTTGTAACGGGGAGTGACAATTGAAGTAGTAGCAGAAGGTGTCCAAAAAAGCTTCATATTTACTGTCTACAGTCAGAGCCTCATATACATTTTGCCAGTTCTCATTCTGTATATCATGGAGGAAAGTGTGCATATGGTTTTTATGGAAGTTTCTGCTCTGTATAACATTTTTATTGCATTTAGAATTGTTCGCATGCAAGTTGACCCACACAATTAGTGCATTGTGGTCTGAGAATCCTAGTTTGACAGAAGATACAGTGAAATTTATGTTGCTGGCTACTTGGTCCAGGCAAGTGATACTGTTTTTTGTTATCCTGGTTGGAGAATTTACCATCAGATTGAGGTTGTAGCTACTCATTAAATTTTTTAGGTTTAGATGACTTGGGTTTTCTGTGAGGAAATCTATATTGAAGTCACCACATATTAGAATCCTGTATGACTTCCTTTTACACAGTTCTTCTGCTACTGATGCTAGATTTTTAAAGGAGGAGTTCATGTTACCATCGGGAGGTCTATAGAATGTTATTAAATAGGTATTAAAGTCTGGAAGCACAATACCTGACAATTCTATTTCTTTTTCTATACTATGGGAAGTGCAGATATCTAGGGGTGTAGCAGTAATGCTGTCTTTGACAAATATGCAAGTTCCTCCACATTTACGAGATGCCCTTGAGAAGTGATCTACAAGTTTAAAGTGAGGTATCACAACACTCTCTAATTCAAAGGACCTCGTGAAATGTTCATTAAGACATAATATTTGTGTATCTGACAGATAAAATTCACTTGATAATAGAATTTCTAACTCACTTAGTTTACTTTTGAGTCCTTGTACATTATGAACATAGATTTTTAGATTAGGCTTAATGGATTCTGTGTTAGGTTGTTTTGTACCCTGTTGAGGATTTCCTGATATCTTAGATGGAATTTGATGTTGGGGATCATATGAATCTATACAGCTGGACACAGCATTATTGGGAAATATTAGGTTTTTATCTTTCTCAAAGGTGGATAGAAAAGATCCTCCTCCTTGGATGTATTCCGCCTATGTCTTAAATTACAACTTACAGGTAGAACTGTCCTTTTTTGTAGACTTGCTTCTGGTGCAGTGGCTTTTGCGTCCTGGTGAAGATCAAGTGGTGAAACAGTCATTGGTGGTTCTTCAGGTGCTGTGGCTTCTGCTTCTTGGAGATGATCGAGTGGCGAAGTTGTTTTTGAAGCTTGCAAAATTTCCCTCTTCTTTGGCTCGAACCATCTCCTAATTTGTGACTGTTTTAGGACCTGATTGTTATTTTCTTGTCTTCTGGATTTAAGCCACATCATAATTTCCAACTGATGTGTGGTTTTTTTGTTTGCTGTCTGTTGAAAATGCTTTGAAATATGTGTTCCATTGCCAGTTGTACCCGTTATGCTGTCGTCACATAAAATGTGAGTATAAATTTTTTCGGCAAGTTTTTCCTTCCCTGTTGCATTTAAATGAAGACTGTGAGCTGTGAAGAACCTTCGCTCCAGACTGTTTATGTCAATAACATGGGCATTATCGAAGTCATTGCATATTTCGCAGCAGCTCATGTTTGCAGCAGTAAGTTCGCAGTTCACACAAGACCAACTCAGTATATCATGACGCTGTGGGATGTTCACAACAAGTACATTTGTATGACTTAAGTTGTTTAGACATCTTCTCAGTTCTGTTGTAACCTTGAAAGTCTCATTTCTATAGACATCATTTGATCCTCCTAGCAACACAATAAAAACGTCCTTTGTCAAACTTGTTACATAATTTGATTTTGTTAGGTTTGTTAGTTCACGGAATGGAGCACCAGGCTTCATGAATCCAGTAGCATTGAATTCGTATTTTCCAGTTAATGCTGCGGAAATTCCGCGGCCATGACCATCGCCTAATACACAGATTTTGATGGATGTTGCCTTTCTTGACGTTGGAGGTTCAATGAGCAATGGCTTGTTTGCTTTTTGCGAGTCGTTTCCCAATTTTTATACTTCGGATGGCATGTTCTTTGAATGTTCAGTGGCGGACACAACGCAATTTTTATGCACTCAGGTTTGGCTATTTTTCTGCACTACAGTTTTCCTGTTTTTACACTTTGAGGTTTCACGAATGTTTTGACTTAGAACTAGCTGTTTATTGTTTCCTTTCTGCCCTGTATGTGCAATGGTGGGGTCTTCTTTCTTCATCAGTGTCTCGAATTTTTCTGATTGAAGATTCATTATGTCTGGTTGTAGGGCATTGATTAATAATTGTAGACTCGAGATGCGTTCCTTTAGCTTTGAAATTTCATCCTTACAATTTACACACGTCTTCTTTATACCACTGAAATTACCTTTTTTTTGCGGAGATACACTAGTTGCTTTTACACTCGCCGCCATCTTCTGCCAGGCAAGGAAAGAAGGGTATCCTGTGTTTTAGTTAAGAGAGATCGTATACTACATTAGATGGAGGCTCATGTTGTTACATTACACCATTCATTCTGATGGCCACTTGCTTAGTTGTCATACCAATGCAAAAGGCTGTGTAGTGATTGCAGCAGACTTGTTAAATCACATGGCTGACTGTGAAAGCACAGGCAGCCTGACCTCTGATGGCACAGGATAAGTGTGAGACAGGACTGGGATAGGAAGTGTTGAGTGGGTGGACTGAGCAGGTCTTGCATCGGCATTTTACACAGAGACATGATGCCTGCAGTAAGGGGTTTGGTATTAGGAGTGGCATAAGGATGAAGTAGGATGTTGTGGAGGTTGGGTTGACAATGGAAAATGACTTTTGGAGGGATTGGAAGGGTCTTGGGTATGATGTCACTCATTTCATAGTATGATGACAGATAATGAAGAGTCCTCACCAAGAATGTGGTTCAGTTTAATTAATGAAGAGAGGTGGGGAGGAGGGATTAGTAACATTAGTGTGTGTGGCAGTAATAAGTGAGGGAACTTATTTAATGAACAGAGGTGTGCGTCCCTTTCTTCTCCCCCATCTCCTCCCTCTACTTCATTCCACGCTGCATCTCACATTCCCACCTATCAGATTCTATACATTTTACCATGCAGTTTGGATCATTCTATCCCCTTTCTTGTCCAGAATCCTCCCCCCCCCCCCCCCACCAACTCAATTTCTTCACCAAGTAAATTGGCACAATGCTTAGCGCACTGGACTCACATTTGGGAGGAGGATGGTTAAAACCTCCCTCCTGCCATCCTAATTTAGGTTTTCCATGATTTTCCTAAATCACTGCATGAGAATGACGGGATGCTTCATTTGAAAGGGCATGTCAGATTTCCTTTCCTATAATTAATAATACTGTTCAAGTTTTAACTCCATCTTTAATGACCACCGTGTTGATGGGACATCAAACCTAAAACTTCCTTCGTTTTTCCCTTCTCATTCAGTAGTACCAAAATGGCCAGAGATGGGAGTCATTTGTGCATTTGTTATATCTGAATGATTGTAAGAATGTATTTGTATCTGTTTTTGATGGAGGCTTTGGCCAAAAATTTGTGTGAATGTGATTGTCTATCTGACTTGCCTGTCTGCAGATCAGTGATAATCTTTATGATAAAAGTAGATTGAGTGCTGTGACCTCTACATAACCTGGATGTATAACTCTGCTATCTGAGCATAGAACTGTAACATGCCTGCACATTCATATATTTTGCACCTGAATTTGCTTTGTCCGCCATGTTGTAATTAGGCAAACAAATTTCCATCAGTTAGTATGTGACAAATAATAGCTACATTACCTCTGGATTTGAAATTTATGTCAATATGGTAAGTACAGAATCTAAACATATATCCTTTTTGTATCCTTGTAATACTTCATAGCAGCCATGTTGTAATTAGTCAAGAAACAAAATATGAACATCTTTGGCTAGCACACTCAGAAATCTGTAGCTTAACATCCAGGTAGTATAGAGATCACTGATGGAATGGGATTGACTCATCTCATTTTTAAACATACCAGTTTTAGTGATCTCAGTTGTGAGTGAGCAATTACAGCATGCTGAATATGCAAATATGTTCTTCTCTGTATCTGTTGTTTACAACCATTTACATGCGATTTTATTTTTGACATGTGAAAATTATTAAAATCTCTTATTCTTGTAATTCTCTCTTTTGTTCAAACAGATCAGTGGACTATCTTTAGAACTAATAAGTATGTCTGAAGTCAAAAGAAAATTAATTTTGGGTATTGATATTGGCACAACATCTATAAAAGTCTGTATTGTTGATGCAGCCACAAAACAGACACTATCGAAACAGGCAAAGGATACTCAAGCAAATGTGCCCAGTGACCAAGGGTCAGAAGGAAACAAGCAAAATGTACCTAAAATTATTTCTGCATTGAATTTTTGCATATCCAGGCTACCAAAGGATCAACTGAAAGATGTGAGTAAATATTTAAATGTGATTCTTTTAATTTATAGTTGTAGCTATTAGCAGTTACATTGCATTTAGCAGTTAATGAGCTATTATTTGAAACGTGTAGATTTGAATTCATTAGATAACTATAAGATGCTGAAATCTGTGTGTGATTCATATTCTGAAGTTTAATCTAATTAGTATATTTTGCATTTTCTTCTGTGTTTCTGATTTATACACTGATAACCAAAATAAAAGAAACAAATGGAAATTTTGCAAGTTTGCATTTGTTTTGCCACAGAACAGTGTAAACAGGTTATAGTAAAATAGAAACAATGTAAAGAATATAGAATGGAAACAACTGCAACCTGAATAATAATAGACAATATTTCAAAGACATTATTGATAGATCTGAAGCACTGAATTAAAATTTGTGGTGCGGCCGGGAATCGAACCCGGACCTCCATGCTTACTAGGCATGGAGAGCCTTGGCAGTAGTGGCAATTATCTTTGGAACAAAGAAGCTGAATTAAAGTTTGTATTGTGGAGGGAAATCGTACATAGACTATTCCAAGGTGCCTTAATCGTTAGTGGTGTGGTTGTCTAACGGTTAAGATGTCTGCCTAGTAAGCACAGAGGTCCGGATTCGATTCCTGGCTGCACCACAAATTTTAATTCAATGCTTCAGATCTATCAATAATGTCTTTGACATATTTGAGACATAAATCCGTCTCTGGGATTGTTTATTTGTATTAATTGATATTTATAGACAATATTTCTTTTTTCCCAATTTAATTGATTTGCTCATACATTCTGAGAACTGGTTAATGTTACTGATGTATGATCACTTCTGGCAGCAATATTGACCTGACAGTGATGGAGCATGCTGAGAATGTTGTCGTCAATCTTTTCTTGAGTCAATAATGACCATTCTTCTCATAGATCTGCTCACAAGTCTCAGAGAATGCTTGGTGGATGGTAACAGATGCATTCCATCTCCATAATGCACACCACTCATGCTCTATGGAATTCGAGGAGAATGAGCTGGCCACACCATACATGTACTATCTTCCATTTCCAAGAAAACATCAGCTGCTTGCACTACATGAGGTCAAGCATTATTGTCCATCAATGTGAAGATTGACAGCAACAGCACAGTGCACAACTGCACACGAAGTTTCATCTTCTCATGATTCCTGACAGTGACTAAAGCTTTATGAATCACCTGTACACATTCATGAATAGGTGCTGTTTTGATCAACATAACTCAAGCACACATGGCAGCCATCTCTGGCCACTCCAACACAAAGATCATTTTGACAGTGATTGACAAGTGGAGTACCAGGCAAGTTTGAAATGCAATAAAATAAAGTGGCAAGATAGCGAAAAAGAGAGATGTAGAGGTGTCTGTAGGGACGAGTGGGGGTGGGGGAATGTGTGTGTGTGTGTGTGTGTGTGTGTGTGTGTGTAATAAAAATAAATTAATTAAAATGGGTTTGAAATATTAAAAAAGAATAAATTGATAAATGAAAAAAGCGGTGACATACAGTTAAAAGAAGCACATGAATTGGAAGGAGATACAGGATAGTGAGTGGAGAAGGGGTGCTGTTAGGCTTGGGGAGTAGATATAAGTTATCTTAGGTTGAGGCTGGATGGTTGCAGGACCATAGAAAGTGTTGAAGGGACAACTTCCATCTCCGCAGTTCCGAAGAACTAGTGGTGGAGGGGAGGATCCAGATAGATTCAGTTGTTGTGCTGCCATTGAAATCAAGTGTGTCATTTTCACCTGCGTGCTGAGGCATAGGATTGTCTATCTTGCTTTTTGCTACAGTTTGACAGTGGCCATTCATCCCGGTGGACAGCTAGTCTGCTGTCATGCCAATGAAAAAGGTTGCACAATGATTGCAGCAGAGTTGGTAAATTACATGGCTGCTTTCACACGTAGCCAGGGTTGGGGAGTAATGTGTTACATGTAACATCATTACTAGTAACAGTTAATTTTCAAAGGTTATGGACAGTAATGGTGTTATTATTTGTCTAAAGTAACTTTAACTGTAATTATGTTACTTTTATTGGTTAACGATTTAATGGAAGTATCATTACTTTTTTGTCGCTAGCAGTATAACATATTTTTTGTAAAGATCTCGTGACTGCAGAACACCAGGATTTGATTTTAGTGGAGAGAGAAAAGAAACAATATTTATTTCTAAATTACATATTTTCAATAGCTTATGTTGGAATTGTATGAATTATATATTTCAGTAACATTGTAACATTTAATAGAACCCATTCATTTTTATTTTATAATTATGTACATAACAATGAGTATATAATGATCACCTGGTGTGTCACATGTAAACAATCTTTGTTTATTTTCCACACCTTTCGACATAGAGACAGAAGAAGACACATGCATGTGTTGGCCAGCTTATGATGAAGTGTTCGAATTTTTGATGTTGGATGGAAAAAATGATTCCTTTTGCTGCAAATTGTGTTGCGGATGAGAAACAATTGAAAGCAGTCGAAACTCCAAAGCAAACTTAGGAATTCAAATACAATTAGTTATTTGCTTGTAATGCCCCATATCACTAATTTTTCCTTCACAACTGTCAAAGCATAGCTCTTGATGCGAATTCAGAAAGGGTGGATTGGGCAGGTTTTGCATCAGGGTCTTCCACAGGGATATGATCTCTGTGGTAAGAGGTTCAGATTTGGAAGGGCATAGGGATGGACTAGGATGTTGTGGAGTTTTTTTTTTTTTTTTTTTGTGCCACAACAACACTATAGGAAGAGTCAGAAGGATCTTAGGTAAGACGTCTCCCAGTTTAGGGCATGATGACAGATAATCAAAGCCCTGTTGGAGGATGTGATTTAGTTTTTCCAGTTCAGAATGATACAGGGTGACAAGAGGGACACTGCTTGCTGGTTATTGGATGTGAAGAGAGGATTGGTAGCGTGTGGGGAAATGGTAAGGTAAGGATAATGTCTATCTGTGAAGGCCTTTGTGAGGGAGTTCTCATCATTGCAAATTTAGCATCCACATGT
The DNA here is from genome assembly GCA_026315105.1 of Locusta migratoria. NCBI lineage: Eukaryota > Metazoa > Arthropoda > Insecta > Orthoptera > Acrididae > Locusta > Locusta migratoria. The sequence continues at coordinate 383,917,273 of CM048744.1, forward strand.
GGGAAGAATGTATGGCTTGTTTTGATGTGGACTGGACAACAGCTGTCGAAGTAACATATATGGTAGGTAATTAGTAGGTTTAATGTGGACAGAGGTGTGTGTGTGTGTGTGTGTGTGAGGGGGGGGGGGTACACGCACGTTTTGGAGTAAAGGAGGTGAGGTTGTGTAGTAAAGAGGATAGGTTCATTGATTATATTTTCATGATTTAAACTCAGGGCCAGGAGACCCTATTTCCATTCCTTCACAATAGCGACTCAATTGCTCCTATCAGTTTCACTTTCCATTGTTAGATTTTACCATTTTTATTTGGTACCTTGACTTAATTAACTGTTGCCATAGCAAAAGCCCTACATAAATGTAACAGTTCCACATGAGAATGCAAGGTTGGTCCCCGTAAGTACCCGGCCTGACCGGGAGATGGCGGTTGTTGAAAAATATCTTCGAATTAGAAAGAGTACAATCTATGAAGTGTATGTTTCAAATTTGAAGACACCACATTGTTTAATAGTAGTATCAATAGTAGTAGTAGTCCACCATTTGACAGTCTGACATGCTCGGTAGTCCGACACTACATCAGAGGTCAACAGTGCACCTGTACGGCATTGCTGTGGACACATACAGATGCCTCTTACCAACTGTCCCATGTCCCACACCAGTATAAATTAAGAGTGTCTGATAACTCCTTAGGGACCAAAGTGCTGAGTTAATCTCTCTCTAGACTTACACAGTAACTTGTGCTAAGAACTAGACATACACACCAAAGCCCGAGGGAGGATTCGAATCTCTGGCAGGATAGGTCACACATTTTGTGACACGGTGCCTCAGCAGCAAGAATGTGTGATTTTGTATAATTGTGTGGAATAACATTGTATATGGCAGTCTTCATTGCCTGCTGTAATAGTTGACCCATTTAACATCTGAGGGCAGCACCAAACAGCAAAGAGACTGATGCAGTTTTCATGCCTCTGTTCAAAAAATGCTTGTTACAACAATGACACTGTGTACCAAGGTGACCCAAAAGGTGTCATACAGCATTTTTCACACACACACACACACACACACACACACACACACACACACACTGTGTTACTCAAAGTACTCCTTTCATGTTAGTAGTGAATTTGAATTCTGCTTTGTGGATTAATTGTGATATTTTGATTTTTATGTTCAAAAATGTTGTGTGATGGTGAGGACACATGGAAATGCTAAACATAAGCATAAAACTTTGACTCATATTGATAAATGGGAACTTAATAAAAGAGATGACCGTGGTGACTCCCCAACTTTCGTTTCTAAATCTTTTGATGCTGAGCCACTTACAGTTTACGATACTGTAAAATTTAGGGCTTTATAGAACAATTTATAATAATTGTAGAAGATGACTCTAAACCGAAAAACCCTTCTCATGAAGCAAATACCCTCAAGTTGAATAAGCTCTGTACATTTTGTTTAAACAACAAAGAAGCAGACTATCCTTATTTCAGGAGATCTTTTGAAACAGGAAGCACAGCTTTTTTATCATGAAATCAGCAACAAAAATGATTTTTGTACCAGTGGTTGTTGGTTTGAAAACTGTAAGAAACGGCATGCCAAAATACTCAATATGTACTCTAGAGATAGAGGTATTGTAGTATATACAGTAGACAATATTTATACAAAACAATTTACAGTTTCTAGTCTCAAAGTCTAAATTCAATTTTAAAAAGTCTTCCTTTGGTAATATGACATTTTTTGATAATCTGACACTTTCTTGGTCCCATGACTGTCAGATTATCATGAGTCTGCTGTATTTGTTTGGCAGCCATCAATAGTGAACTTTGTGAGGAGTTGTGAAAAATGGAGAAAATTGCTCATCATTATGTGTTCCAAATTTGACATGTAGTCACTAATGAGGTATGCACCCATTTTCAATTTTGTAATTAAACAATGCTATAAGGGACACTTTAAAAACATGAAGGCCACAGATGGCGATGCGGCTGTTATTTATTGACAAAGTCGAAACGCGTCAATAAATAACAGCCGCATCGCCACCTGTGGCCTTCACGTTTTTAAAGCGTCCCCTATAGCATTGTTTAATTATGATACATCATTATGTGATACATTATTTTAATTTTGTAAGGCCTCAATGCAACCAAAATTAAAGCTGAGCTAGATTCTACTGTGGGAGAGTTGAGTCCTTCATTAACAACAGTAAAATATTGGGTAGCTGAGTTTAAATGAGGCTGTATGAGCTGCCAAGACAAGCATCACAGTGTTCTACCACATGAGGTGACAATTCCAGAAATGGTGAAGAAAATCTACAAATCGGTACTGGACGATTGCCGACTGAAAGTAATTGAGGGTTTAGCGAAGTATCGCAGCAACAAAGTTTATTTTTTGCACCCTTTTATAACCATAGATGAAACATGGACCACCAATCACTCCTGAGACAAAAGAACAATCAAAACAGTGGACACAAATTGGAGAACTGACTCCAAAAAAGGTGAAGACCATTTCATCTGCAGGCAAGATCATGGCGTTGTGTATTTAGAATACTTGTGGTATAATTTTCATTCATTATTGTGAAAAAGGAAAAATTATCAACAGTGAGTATTATGCAAACTTATGGCAATGTTTGGGTGAAGAAATAAGCAGAAACAGCCACATATGGCGAAGAAGAAAGTGTTTTTTCAGGACAATGCACCAGCTCATGAGTCAATTATTGCAAGGTTCATAATTTATGAATTAAAGTTTGGATTGCTACCTCAAGCACCCTATTCCGCAAATTTAGACCTCTCAGATTATTTTCTGTTCCCAGACGTGAAAAATATGGCTTGGTGGTCAAAAATTTTTAAAATGAAGACATGATTTTGGTAGTTAATGGCTATTTTGAGGAGTTAGTCAGTTCTCATTATAAAAAGGATATCATACTTATTGAACAGAACTGAAAGGAGATTATTTTGAAAAATAAATATTTCTTTCTAAAAATATTGTGTTTTCTTTGTTAGGTCAGGTGTTTATCAGATCACCCTTGCACATTGAGGTCTGTGCAACTCTCCAAAGATATATCACCTTGCAAGTTGTCTGTGCTATGTCTGTAGTCAGTCCTTCAATGGATGAAGATTCCTCATAAGTATTAAAGCTACACTGGGAGTCATCTGTGAAGAGGACATACAACTATTGACCTTTTGTGTAGGACCTGTGGTCATGTTGCAAATGCTCCCTGCTGTGATGAATGGTAAAAGTCTGAGTGGCCATCTTACATAAACTTCAGCTTCATAAAGAATTCTGTTCATAAGTCTTTCTGATAACACTCTTCTAGTAATTTTAATGAAGACTAATTCTGTGAGATAAATCTGGAGTTCTATTCCTGTTGACACACAATAGTAAATACCGGGGATTATCTTCTTCCAACCCTTCTTCACCCTGACTCTGAATTCTCTGGGTGTTGAACATTTTTGCAATAGTTTGTGAACAATAAAAGGATAGACACCACCTGATCACTTCTGTTTCAATTTGCCTCTTATCTGTAAATGATTGTCCATCATAACATTCATCCATTTAATCAGTACAGTCCAACCAAATTAGGTACAATATTTCTGGTTCCTTCCATCACTCTCACAGCACCAGTCTCTATCCTACTGTTAAACACATGAATGTTTGCTATTATAATGGTCACAGTTCCATTTTAAAATAATTGGTTATTCAATAATATAATATTAAAGAATTGGACATTGCTACAAAGTTCTTCAGAATGTGTAATACCCATCTGTTGCATGTGTGCTGTTGCCGTAGTGTTGTGTCTGTAACTGGAAATGTTTTGACACTATTAAAGAAATTACTCTATCAGTGTTCAACTTTCCATATATGAGATTTATTGTCAAAAGATGCTAATGACTTGTGGAGGTTTATAGGATCGGGTCGGATAAGACACGAGACACTCCAACTTTTTACACTGACTTTATTATTACACGTTTACACTGTACAAATGTCAGGCGGGAACTGGTGTTTCCGCTTCCTTACAGCAAAGACCTTTCGAATCACACAAAGATACTACACTTGTCCAAAGTTGTTTAGTATCGATCCCCACATAGCCCCCCCCGGCAGTATGGAGTACAGAAAAAAAAAACTTAAAAGATTAAAATTACACAGCTGGTAGGGGATGCAGAAAGGTGACTGGCAGCTCTTGTGCATCCTCAGGTAGGGGGCGGTTGGTGGGTGACCGTGGGGCAAAACCCGGCACGGTAGTCTCGAAGTCCTTGAAGGTGGATGGCGGGCGAAGCCGACGTCCGAATCTTGTCGATTGTTGTGGGGGGCCTCGATGGTCAGCTGGGAACCGCACAATGACGGTTCCGTTCGGGCGGACGAACGCACGTAGATTGCCTGCAGAGGCGAGGTGGGAAGCTGTGATGCGTCGAACCACACGTTGCACTTCACCACCTGCCTGATCACTTTTTTCGTCACACACGAGCATGATGAACACTGAAACACCCTGCACTAACACGCTGAGGTTACAGATAAGATCTGGGTCAACCCTAGTTTTGAATTCTACCTCGGTAGCAGTGGAGGGAGGCGTACGGCTGCAAGTGGGGGTGGCGAAACCCCGACATAAGGAGGGTGATGCATCCGAGGCGGGTGTGGTAGGAGTAGTTGTGGCAGGCAAACGGCCAGGGGAAACAGGTGTGGAGGACTGATGTGGACACCATTTCTTGCCGCTTGATGGGCGCAACGAACTTGTGCAGGAAGAAGGGGTTGAAAGGGTGAAGTTTTGTGAGGAGTCAGTCATGCGAGGTGAAAATCCTCGGAAAGGATGGGGATCAGAGGGCTGACTCGAATGTTGTGGACCACCAGAAGGGTAGTTGTTCGAAGGATGGGTGAGGGGTTGTGAAGAAGAATGACTCCGATTGCCTGAGTCGTTCGAAGAGGGTGGGGGTGAGGGTGTGGGGGAGTCATCGGAAGCGGGCTCAACTAGAGCCGGTTTCACTCGGTTCAGTGAAACGGTAGTTTTGGAACCGTGCAGGAGAATGTCCATGGTGTTTGCTGCACGACGGAGCACCTTGTGAGGACCAGTATAAGGCGGCTGAAGGGGGGCCTTAATGGTGTCGTCACGCAGGAAAACATATGTGCATGAACTAAGTGCAACAGGTACATAAGTACGAGGTGGTGTGTGGTGTGCCGGAGGTTGTGGGTGAAGTTTTCTACAATGTAGTTTGACGCGTTCTACCAGGGATGGAAGCTCTGAAGGCGAAGCCACGGGCGTGGGGGCAACTAGTTCACCTGGTAAAACGAGGGGTTGACCATAGACAAATTCAGCTACTGAACCTTTTAAATCTTCTTTAAAAGTGGTGCGTAACCCCAAAAGTACGAAGGGTAGGGCCTCAGTCCAAAGAGGGCCATGGCAGCGTAAGGCAGTTTTAAGAGTCCTATGCCATCTCTCGACGAGTCCGTTGCTCTGAGGATGGTAGGCAGTTGTATGGATCTTGGAAATGCCGCACAACCTACAAATGTCAGAAAACAGAGCGGATTCGAATTGGCGCCCCTGATCGGTTGTCAACACTGCCGGGCACCCGAAGCGTGCTATCCAAGTGTCTATAAAGGCACGAGCAACGGTCTCAGAAGTGATGTTCGGGAGTGGGGTGGCTTCGAACCAACGTGTAGTCCTATCTATGATGGAGAGTACGTATCTGAAACCCTCAGAAGGAGTGAGTGGGCCTACCAAGTCTATGTGTAGGTGTTGGAAACGTTTGTGTGGTTGGGAGAAAGTACCCAGCGGGGGGGTGGTGTACCTGGAAACTTTGTTTTGCTGACATGGAATGCACGATCGGGCCCAGGCTTGGCAATCGCGTCACATGTCATGCCACACAAAACGCTCAGTAACTAGTCTGGTGGAGGCTCGCACTCCAGGATGGGCTAGGCTATGCAGTTTGTCAAAAACTTGTCTCTGTAGGTCCTTGGGAATGAAAGGTCGCAGAGAACCGGTAGATTCGTCACACCACACTTCTCCGGTCACACCTGGGAAAGTAGTTTTGACAGGTTTAAGGGAAGAGTCGTGGTCATTGATGAGCTGCATTATGTTTGGGTCAGCTGACTGCCGCTGTGGGAGGTCTGATAGGTCGAGAACCGAAGTGACAGCTCCGACACGGGACAGGAAATCTGCTACAATATTGTCTGCACCTTTAATGTATCTGACGTCACTTGTAAATTGTAGTATGTAATCAAGATGACGGAAACGTCGCGGCGGAGGGTCAGACGGAGGTTTCTGGATGGCGGCCACAAGGGGTTTGTGATCCGTGAGGATATAAAAGCCACGTCCCTCAACTTCCGTACGAAAATGTTTCACTGCCTCATAGACAGCCAGCAATTCTCTGTCAAAGGCAGAATATTTCTTTTGCGCATTATTCAGCTTCTTTGAGAAGAACTGGAGGGGGGATGTAACGTCTCCGACAGATTGACTCAAAACAGCACCTATAGCACAGTCACTTGCATCTGTCGTAATAAAGAGGGTGGCATCTGGATGCGGGTGAGCCACAGTTACAGCATTTGCTAATAGATGCTTCAGTTTCTCGAAGGCTGTTTCCATTACTGGGGTCCACGGAACCTGCCGGATGCCGGTAGTGTTTTGGCCTGCCAAGGCATCTGTGAGTGGTGCCTGAACCTCAGCAGCAGCTGGCAAATGTTTCCTATAATAGTTAACTGTTCCTAGGAAACGACGTAATTCTTTATAAATGTCAGGTCGTGGTAATTCTAAAACAGGTTTGACCTTGTCAACAGGGGGTGTGAGGCCCTCAGCTGAAACAACATATCCCAAAAACAGAACTGAAGGTTTGTGAAGTTGCAGCTTCTTATTATTAAGCTCTACACCAGCTGCAACGAGAGTGTCCTTAACTATTTGCAAATGTTCCTTATTCTTTTCCACAGTAGGGCTGAATATCAAAATATCATCGAGGTAGGCGAAACAAAAGTCTAAGTTGAAGAGTACCTCGTTGATAAACCTTTGCCAGGTTTGAGCAGCATTCCGCAACCCGAAAGGCATGAATCTGTATTGGAACAGTCCGAAAGGTGTGGTGATTGCCGTTTTTTCTATGTCCTCTGGGGCCATAGGAATCTGGTGATAGGCACGTTTACAGTCTATCACCGAGAAACACCGGGCGCCGGCCAAAGCGTGGTTAAAGTCTGACACGTTGGGGACGGGATATTTATCGATGATGGTACGAGAATTAAGCTTCGTATAGTCTCCTACCATGCGCCAAGTGCCGTCTTTCTTTGCGACGAAATGAATCGGACTCGACCAACATCCCGAAGAGGGTTCAATAATTCCACCTTTTATTAGTTCGTCGATCTGTTCGCGAGCAACGGGCATAAGTTCGGGTTTGAGACGACGAGGGCGGCATGAAATAGGCGGTCCATCAATCAAACGTAGTCTATGAACAGTTCCGTTAGTCACTAAGGCAACGCGTGGCGCCGTGTGCGAGGAAACAGTTTGTATAGGCGCGAGCGTATCGGCCTCCGAGCGAAGCTGCGGCGCTGGCGTCGCGAGTTTACACGATTGCCAACTGCCCGTAGGTAGAGGGTTGCAAACAGGCGAGCCGCGTTGGGTTGAGTTGGTACACTGAGTAATAGTTGCGGAAGTCGCCGCTGGCGAGGCTGAGGGCAGCAGCGGGCGCATAGAAACAGCTGATGGCTGTGAGTTATTGACACTAGCCTGCGCGCGGAAATTTGCCTGTCCGGATAGGCGGGAGGGCGGGGTAGCACCCGTAATTACACTGTCAGAATGAGGACGAACGCAGTTACAAAGAGAGGAATCCCTGTCACAGTTGCGCGCGGGCGCAGAATCACAAGAACGCTGACTAACCTGTATTACTGAAGGCGGGCAGGATGCTTGAAGACTGTTGAGCTGTTTGCGGACAGATGACAGCTCTGAGTTTAAATCCTGCAGCCGACGATGAAGTTCGTGATTCATAGATTCGATGCGCTCTGCGAGCCACTTATTTGACCACTCGAGAGACTCGCTGGGGAGGTTAGCGCTTTTGGTAGCTAGGCGAACGTTATCTTCGTCCTTAGCTAGAACGCTGGCGGGCACACAAGAAATATACAAGTTACACGCCGGATAGAACACACGATCGCTTGCTAAATCGATTGTTATTTTGTAATGCCTAAGAAAATCTATACCTATTATAGGTTCTTCGACTTGGGCAACTAAAAATCTCCACTCTAACTCGCACTTGGGGGCGAGGGTGACATTAAAAGAGGTTAAGCCGGTGCACTGGAGATGCAATGCGTTGACTGCTCGGAGTGTAGTCTTCTGCCGGTGAATCTTCCTGTTAGCGAGGCGAGCGGGGAGCAGTGACACGTCGGCTCCGGTGTCTACTAGAAAATTTGTGCCAGAGGAGAGGTCTTTCACGTACACCCGGCCATGGTTTCTAGTGGCGTCTGACACAGAATGCAAAGTTGGGTGGCGCTCGTTTACTTTGCAGGAGGTGGCGCCGCTGCCTACCTGCGATTGTAGTTTGGGTAGGAGCACGGTGGTTTACAATTGCGTGCTTGCTCTCCAAATCTATGATGGAAGAAACAGTATGTCATTGCTGGGGGCGGAGGAAGCTGCAGCCCATGATCTTCCGCGGGGTCAGAGGCGCCGTCGCTGCGTCGAGATGAAGGTGCCGGTAGAGCAGTTGACTTGACAGGCCTTGTATTAGACGGTCTGGAAGTGCTGGCGCGGAGTTCGCGTAGCCGGGCAGAATGAACTCTATCGGCGGCGCGTAAGAGTTCGTTAACTGACCTGTCCTCGTACGCGGAGATTGCAGTCTGTACAGGCAGAGGCAGTTTTTCTGTCCAAATTTCGGTGAGTGTGTCGTTTGGCAAGTCGTGTTCGCTGACAAGTAAACGGAGGCATCGCCACAACTGTGATGGAGACCTGTCGCCGAGACGCTCTTCATATATTAGTTGTCTGACATTCTCTCTCCTTGTTTTGGACACACGTTGCAGAATCGTCTGCTTGGCTGCCGTGTACTTCCCTGTCGAGGGACGGTTCTTGACAAGGTCGTAGATTAATTCGACGCGCTCGTGGAGATGGTTCATAAGGCAGTAAAAACGCGCGTCGTCATCAAGCCCGTAAACGTTGAAAGTTTGCTCTATCAAGTTAAACCAAAACTCTGGGTGAGCAGGTTTGAAAGGAGGTAGCGTGGGCATGTTCTCCAACCGTTGAACAGTAGTGTGTGCGAGCGAATTGTCCCTGTTAGCAGGCGATGAATTGTGGAGAAACTGCGGCGACACATTATGAAATTGGTGAAAAGAGTTCGCGTGCAGAGCCTCAGAGGCAACATCGTGTGTCGGAAGTCGGGTAGATGGGTCCCACTGGCGTGGCGGATGAATACTGCACTGCTGACGGTGAGGAGTTTGAACACCGGCTGCCGCATTGTTCGTGTTCAAAACATTTCCGACGGACGCAGGAACACTAGGTTCGTTCGAGTGGCCCAAAAGCTGATAGTTCCTAACAGTTGCTGACGATTTGGAAGGCCTCTACTGCGCATGCGCGCTTTTTGACAGTTGCCAACTCCGAAGCCAACTCGAACGCTTATTTCACCTGTTTCGCATATTGGCCACCCATAGCGCTAGTTGGCATCTTTTCTCTCTCTGAGAAAGTGAGGTTATGACTGGCGATATGTTATGCATTTCTTAATTGAGAAAACTATTTAAGTCGTCATGAAACATTTGCAATTTACCGTTAAACCAAAGTATAATAATAAAGATTAACAAGACATTTGCCTGCAAACCGTGTATCTGTCGAGTATAAAATTCGTATGACGAAACTAGGTTAACTTGCGAGTCGCGATGTTACCAGACGACCATTCCATCAAAACATTCTCCTTGAGAAAGCTCACGTTGACGTGAGGTGGCGGACCGGCGACGGACAGTGTGCATTCCGCCATTAGAAATACATTGTGGAGTAATTCTGATCATAAACTTCGACAAAACGCAAAATATACGTAAACATGTCTCTCCATTTATAAATAATGTAGCCAATTTAACCTGACAAAACCTCATACAAAAATGAGGTAAATTAGGATAGTTGTGTGTGAAAGGAATATTTGGTAACATACAACTTCATATGCATTTTGTCCCATTATTATGAGTTACAATAAAATTTAAAAAATGAAACATACAAAAATTTGCAGGTGTTGTGCAAGAATTATCATCGTACATGATTTTCCCAGAAGTTACACATTTCGTGTAGAAACGCCCACATTGGCACTAATAGATTTCTATAATATATAACCACAAGGAGAAACACGGAACAGTAATTGTGAGACGCTATAGTGGCAGATATGTCGGTTATATAAATCTATCACTGCTAATGCCTGCTGTGAACTATATTATTCTTATGTGTCAATCACTTCATTTACAGATGGCACAGAAAATCTCAGTAGGACTATTTTTACTTCATTTTCAGGTGAATATATCACAATCCAAACTGTAAAAACATACGCATTCATCTTTAAATTCGTGTTATGAAACTTTCCACACCTTTCATTTATAGTATGTATGGGTGTAATAAAAAGGGGACGTACTGTATTAGAAGGCCACATAAGTTGAAAGAATGCCTGTCTAATACACAAACTCAGCCTCAATCAAGAGAAAATGGAAGACTTGGAACACAAACCTCTTCGTAAATGTGCAGGCTTGTCTTTTGGCCGAGGCTTGTTAAACGCTTTGGAGTCAGTCAGAAAACAGTTTGACGAAAATCCGCTGACTTAAACTTTCGGTCGCCAACTATCAGCTCCGCCACTCGAACACCAGATTGGTCAGTCAGATATCGTCAGCAAGAGTCAGAAGTGCCACTCGAACGCCTCAAACTGTTCCTGACCGTCAGCAGCGCCACTCGAACGAAGCTACTGAAGCTATGGTCGTGAACGTTCGAGGCACCCTCATGAACTCTATTACACACGTTGTTTACACCCGGTGTGGCGAAAAAGGTGTCCTGCACACGAGGTACAACAGGCGCGGAATGATACGTACCGGGCGGCCTTTCAAATGCCGTAGCGTTCTGTTGAGTAGAGTTCAACCTTAAAAATTCCACTGCATTAGCGGGAGCGGAAGGAAACCTCGGCGTAGAGGAGAGAACCTCTCCAGCACTGCTGTCCCTTGTAAGATTGCATTTTGGCGGGCTAATAAAGCCGGAGTCCATAGTAGGCACGGGTATACTGACGAAGCTTGCACAAGGAGTAGCAATCCCGGAGCTGTAAGAAATTTGCTGTCCTCGACGGGATTCGGCAGGTGGAGGCACACTCACGGGACGGCAGAATCCGGGCGGCGGAGGTCCGTTAGGTGAAGCCATTGTGCACAGTACGGACAATAGGCATGCGAACGCGGGAGCGCGAATATCGCGGTAGACGCGGATGGAAAGCACTTCGGGCGGTAACTCGAAACGACACTTGATCGGGGTCACCAATGTGGAGGTTTATAGGATCGGGTCGGATAAGACACGAGACACTCCAACTTTTTACACTGACTTTATTATTACACGTTTACACTGTACAAATGTCAGGCGGGAACTGGTGTTTCTGCTTCCTTACAGCAAAGACCTTTCGAATCACACAAAGATACTACACTTGTCCAAAGTTGTTTAGTATCGATCCCCACAGACTAAACAAATACTGAACTGCTCATAACTACATAACTGAAATGGAAATTTGGACTAACACTCATTTCTCTTCTGAACATCTATATATACTTTAATTACAATGTCTATAATGGTGGATTGTTACATGTTATTCATTTTACTTAATTACAATTAAATTTGTATATCTGTGCATCAGTTTATTAATGAAACTAAAAGGCATATACATTCTGATGTTGTTGCAGAGTACAAAAGTCAGTATCAATGAATTTTTAAATGGAATTATGTGATAATTTTCAACATTACAATTTATACTTTGTAGAACTGTGGAATTATGTAAAATGTTATATGATTATGTATCCTTAACTTTTGGGGCAGTTTAGAAATGTTTTATTGTATGGAATCAGTATGTTGCACTAAAATACAGCACTTTCTTCATTCTACATTAATTTAGTACAGTTATACTATTAATGGTGCATTATTAGCTTTATTCTAACAATGCTCATAATGAAAGTTCATCCTCTTTCCATTTTGAACAGAAACCTGATTTCTAGATAATATAGCTGAAATTACGGTTCACTTATCAAATTTTGACAATTTAAATAAAATAAATGTATTTTGGAACACACAGTAAAATATGTCACAGTGTAGCTGTTCCATTATCATAAAGAGTTATTACTATCAGTTTGTTGAATTTATGATTGTATGTATGGGTCAATTCTCTTTTTCTGTTACATAGTTACTTAACAACTGATAAGTCTTTTGATATCATGCAGTATGCTACATAGGATCTTGTAATAAAATCAGTACAATAAACTTCAATGCTGCCTGCTATGTAGAGAGGTATAAGATAATTCAGTAAATGACACACTTTGGGTGTTACATTAACAACATACATATGTAATACAGGCAAATTACAGTCCCATTTGTTTGTGTATTGTAGTAACATATCAATACATTTACACCATAATGATACTTTTGATTAATTATCAGAGAAAATTTAAGAAATTTATGGAAATTATTTTTACTTCCAGCATCTTAAATTTTCTCTAATAATTAATCAAAAGGATCGTTATGGCATAAATAACTTGTGTGTGTGTGTGTGTGTGTGTGTGTGTGTGTGTGTGTGTGTGTGGTGGTTTTTCTCCTTTTTTTTCCAACATGACTGAAATTTTGGTCTTAGGTGCTCTGCATATTTCTTAGTAAATTCTCTACATGTTTTTTCTTAATGTATGGGTGCCAGCATGGTAGTGTGACAGAAATTTCCATTCACCATATTATTCTTGTTGATATTTAAGGTGGAGCATATTGGAATTTGTGGTCAGATGCATGGTGTTATGTTGTGGACTAATCAGGAAGGAGAAAAAGCTTGGGAAAAAACAGAGGTATTTACCGGCTATAGGTATGAAGCCAATGCCAAAGCAGTGTCAGCTCTATATACATGGCAAGACTCTCGTTGTGATCCACAGTTTCTCGCAACATTGCCAAAGCCTCAATCACATCTTCATGTTTATTCTGGCTATGGATGTGCTACGTTGTTCTGGATTGCTCGCAATAGGTACTGGAATAAACTATTTTTTCTTGTTTATCTTTTTATATTGTTACTTTAATACAATTTTTTACATTGTTATTTTAATAGAATTTCACTTTGGGTTTTTTTTTTTTTTTCATAAATATAACATGGCCAAATATTACAATAAGATTGTATTGTTTCTACTATCATATTATTCATATTATCTTCCTTTCACCCATTTTAAATTTTGCTTCTTGACTAAAAATTGCTCTGTGGTCTAAATTGAGCGTTCTGGTTTGCAGTGTTTTCAATTTAACCACCTTTATTATTTTTAAGTGGTTTGGGTTGACATATATAATGGGTCTATTACAACTTTGTATGTCATAAAATATTCTTATACCCAGTTGGCATCAAATGACACATCTCAGTAACATGCTAAGTCAAAGCTCAGAAAGCATAATACAAACAAACTGTACATTTTAGAATGAAATACTGTGGGACAGTTTATTGGTTATGAAATAAAATTCGTCTATTAACAAAGATGTGGAATAAAGACAGCCTCTCACACTATAAAGGAAACATTGAGCGATAGATAGATGTGGAATGATGATGTAAAGGCATGTGTCAGCAACATACATTCTTTGTCAAATCAACATATGTAGCATATCTGTACACATTGATATACATGCAAATGTAAACTATGTAGCAGTATATAATGTTAAAAGGATGGAATAGGCTAGATCAGAAGTTTACAACTAATGGACCATGGCCCACTTGTTGGCCGCAAGCCTGATCATGTAGCACTGGGCCATAAACACTGGTTGGGAGTGAAAGATGAGATAAAAATTATTGGGAGTCTTAGGGGTTTAATTGTCTGTTTCCAAGGTCAGCAAGCACAGAACAAAATAAAAGTTGAAATGCCCTATCACTATTCTGTAACACTCATAAGGGAATTATCCATTCTGTCATTTTGAAATCTGTCATCCACCCTTTTTTACTCACAAAGTACACCAAAAGAAGGTGCTAAGTTAGATGGCAAGTATATTTTTTTAAATGTTGAAAATTATCAGTATCATATGCCACCAAATGACTGTAAGAATTCACCCCCAGAGACTGTACTAAGAGACTGGTTTGTGGCTCTGGCAGGCTGTTCATGGTGCAAACACACAAATTGATCGTAGTTTTTGGGGTTTGGGTAATATTGGACACCATTTCATATGAAGCCAAAATGAGCGAGTTGCTTGAAGATGCCATCTACAAAGAACTGAAAAAGTGACCCCACAGCAAAGATAGCTGGACAGATGCAAGCTCTACTCAAAAGCTCTAGAATCGATGTTGATACAGCCAGGGGGATCATATCGAAAGTCCCAGTGCCTCCAAGAATATATGGAGTACCAGAGGTACATAAGAATAGTTGTCCTCTGCGACCAATTGTGAACAGGATAAACTCTCCCACATATTACCTGGCAAAATGTTTGGCCCACAAATTACGAAGACTGGTTGTTCACACAGAAGTTCACGTGAAAAACTCCACACATTTCATCCAGATCATATGGGAACAACAGGTGCTACCTACAGATCTTATGGTGAGTTTGACGTAAAATCTCTGCTTGCCAATGTCCCTATATCAGAAATCATTAACATCCTACAAAACCAAATATCGCCAGACATCTGCAACCTGGTGCAATTCTGCTTGTCTTCAACATATTTCAATTGGCAGGGAAAATTTTATCAACTGACAGACGGAGTGGCAATGGGTTCTCCCCTTTCACCTGTAGCAGCTGACATATTTATGGAAGCCTTTGAACAAACAGCACTAAACACTGTACCGCTGCACCCACACAGTTGGCTGAGGTATGTGGATGACATATTTGTCATATGGCCACATGGAGGAGCAAAACTAAACAGATTCTGTCAGTATCTCAACAGCTTGCACAAGAGCATACAGTTTGCGGTGGAGATGGAAACTAACGGAGCTATTTCTTTTCTGGATGTGGAAGTGTACAGAACATGTAAAAGTAAACTAGGACACAGTCTACAGGAAACCAACACACTAACAGGTACCTGCATGCAGATTCTCATCATCATCCAACACAGAAGAACGCTGCATTACATATGCTGACAACATGAGCTCACAGGATTAGCAATGCTGACAACTTATAATAAGAACTGAGTCAACTGAAGACAAAATTCCAAGCGAATGGATACAGCAACAGGGCCATACAACAAGCTATGAGGTACAAGGAAAACAATATAGGCAATGATGCAGAAGAAACTTTTCCTATAGCTCATCTACCTTATGTGAGAGGCATCAGCGAATGTATATGCAAGGTCCTTATCTGAGGAGGAATCAAACCGATTTTCGAGAGTGGCCACAAGATCCATGACCTGTTGAGGCCCATGTGGCAAAGTATATGTTGGTGAAACCGGGAGACCCACTCACGTTTTGGAACATGAACGTTACATACGATTGGGACAAGTCATCAAGTCAGTTGTGGCTGAACACCAGAAGGAATGCAGTGGTACTATTAACTTCCAAGAACCTCGCATGCTTGCCCGGGAACCATAGATGCAACAATGCAAAATAAGAGAAGCCATCAAAATAATTCAGGGGCCTAACAACACGAATAGGGAGGATGGCTACAAGTTACCTTCAACGTGGTTGCTGGCAATCCCTGCCCAGCGGGCCACATGTATGCATCAGCCAGTGGCTCCACTTGCCCGGGTACTGCAGTATAAATAGGAGCCACAGTAGAACTGACATGCGGCCTGAACATTCACAGCAGGAAACACCATCCCCTGGATGGTAGTTGCTGATTGGCTGTTGCCTTCCAATCAGTCATAAGATTCTGCCTACCAGTCACTTACAGAGTAGCAAAAGTAAGAGTCTGCTGATACGCTACTGCCAGCCAATCACCATCTTCGATGTATGATGTCGGTATTAGATAACCGAAAAATTCACATTATATAAGGGTGTACATTCAGCAGCATCCAACAGTTAACCACCCTGAAGAGGACCACTGCACAGTGGTCAAAACGTCAGCATTTCATTTGCTAAGTGTTTAAAAATGATGTGGCTTAATACACAGAATTGTTTTATTCAAAATGACACTGACCGTGGAAGTGTACGAACTTATATGTTAAAACATAGCCAAATAATCAAGAGAGATTTTGATTTATTTGATTTCCAGTATTATAAGAGATATACTTCTTCTTCTTCTGAATATATTTTTGAATTAATATTTTATTGTATTAAAAATAATAGCTGAAACTATGTTGCATTATAGATAAGTGAATTAAAAAAAAAAAAACACTGCTTTGTTGTTAAGATAATGTAAAAAAATGATGTTTGATTGTTGCAATGAACTTTAATCAGGTATGAATTCCTTGCTGCATTACGAGCTTTCCAGCAGTCAAAAGTATTGAGTGATAACTTCTCCATTACAAAAGCAAGGAGAAGAAACTTTCTTTGTGTTAGAACATATTTACTTTCAGGATCTTCAAGATAAAGAATTTCAAACATTTGTCTCAGTACCTGTAATCTTGCATGCAGTGAAATTTTTTGTACTTCATTTGGACATGAATGTCAGGAAGGAAGGTACAAGAAGCTGTATTCAATTTAATGGAATCCCAGTTGTTGTATGTGCATACCTTCTGTTGGCATTTTTAATGAGCTAGTATGTAATATAGCACTTCCGTATGCGTATATCCTCTTTCAAGCCAAGAAACTTAAAGGGACATAACCATACTATATTGTTTTTAGTTAGTATATTTTAAAACAGTTTACTGTAATTTTTTTGACTGCAGAAGGCTGTAACATTCCTTAGTGATATAACTATTTTAACTGACAGAGAATAAAGTCTAGTAATGGAACGTCCAGGTTGTAATTAACAGTATAGTAATAGGACAGTTTACAGCTCACCACAAAGACGAGACAAAGAGCTGCGACAGGCACCTAAAACACACACACACACACACACACACACACACACACACACACACACACACTCACACTCACATACACACACACGGGCATACACACATTTTACTACCCACTCCATCCCTAAGCTGCATCTCACTCCTCCCATCTAATACATACATACTCTGGAAGGCTGTGCTGTACCCATTCCCACCACCATGACGCAACCTTCCTATCACCACTTACCCTCCCCTGTTTCCACAGTGCAGAGCATGATTCGAAGTGCAGAATCCGAAGATGTTGGTTATGTGACTGTGTTGTATGCCTGTGTGATTGCATGAATGTTCCTATTTCTGAAGAAGGCCATGGCCGATAGCTGAAAGTGTAATGTGTATGTGTCTTCTTTATGTGTCTGTCGCAGCTCATTGTCTCGTCATTGCAGTGAGTTGTAAACTGTCCTATGACTAGAGAGAATAAATATTACACACTTCCTAGAGCCCATCCAAATTAAGAAAATTGGTTACATTTTGCACACTATGTATGGTATGCAAAAAAAAAAAAAAAAAAAAAAAAAAAAAAAATGATTTGTGTGTTCTAAAATCACAAATTGTGGGGACAAGTACTTAAATATTTTGTATTCATTACAAATAATCAAAATTTTTGCATTGTGTTCTTAAAATAATATTCTCAATATACCTTTTTAATTTTTTAAATATCTTTATCCATTACCAAGATCGAGAGCTTCAAACTGATTGTACTTTTGCACAAAATCACAAAACCACATGTTTAGCGATTTTTGCATCATGAGTCACAAATATTAAGTAGCTACCCCAAGAATATTATTTAAATATTTACAAACATCCTATGACATTTATCTAGAAATGGAATTGTTCCATTTTTGAAAATCTTTCTGTGTTATCAATATATGACCAAAAAAGCATGATGTTTCACTAGCAAAAGTGTATATTGTGTTGAAAGACTGTGTTCATGCTGCTCTGAATCTTACCATCCAATTAGATATATAAAAAATAAAAATAAAACTCAGAGAAAAAATTTGATTTTTGTACATTTTATAGTTTGATATCATTGCTTGAAACAGAACTGATTTTATTTTCCTTATTCATTTCGGTTATTGTGCAGCATCCAGTTTAGTCAAGTATTGCAACATATTTTAAAGAGTTTGCAGTAGATTGGTTGATTGTGTATGAAATATAGAGAACATACAGTCGAGAACAGAATGTTGCACTATTTGGTTCACGAGGTAACCATCCATGCACAGTTGCTGGCAAAAGCAATAGGTTCAGAAATGCGATTTTTAAAGAATCATATCTTGGGTAGTAGAAAATGACCCAAATATTATCTCTGTGTTCTTTAGATATTTATCTATAAAATCAATTTCCAGGTTTCAAAATTTTGTATTTCTTATCACTATATGTGAGGAAAACCATAATTTCTGGTATCAAAAGTATGAATTATGTTGATTGGCACATGTACACTTTCTATTCATGGCAAATCATCACAATTTATATGATATGTTCTTTAGATGATCGTCACAGAAACTGTTGAAAGTTATATATATATAAACGAAAATTATAGAAGGAAACTTTCCTGGTGGGATAAATTTATATAAAAATAGAAAACGGATGACTTACCCAAAGAACAGGTTCGTCGACAGGCACAAATAAAATCACACACATACAGGCTTTCACAACCATTTGTTGCTTCTTCAGGAAACGAGGAAGGAAGGAGAGAAGAAAGGGAAGGATATGGGTTTTAAGGAAGGAATGTTGAATGTTTGTATAGCTTATGGGACTTAACTACGGGGTCATCAGTCCCTAAACTTACAAACTACTTACAAACTAACTTACAATAAGGACGTCACAAATATCCATGCCCGAGGGAAGGATTCAAACCCCCGACCGTAGTGGCCGTGCAGACCGTAACTGGAGCGCCTCAGTCCCCTCGGCCATCGCGGCCGGCGGGTTTTAAGGAAGTGGAAAAGGAGTCATTCCAATCCCAGGAGTGGAAGGACTTACCTTAGGGGGAAAAAAAAGTAGGTAAACAAATACACACACACTCACACATATCCTTATGCAAACACACCTAGACAAACATTTCTGTCTAGGTGTGTTTGCGTATGTATATGTGTGTGTGTGTGTGTGTATTTCTGTCTAGATGTGTTTGCGTATGGATATGTGTGAGTGTGTGTGTATTTTTTTATGTCCTTTTTTTCCCCCTAAGGTAAGCCCTTCCACTTCTGGGATTGGAATGACTCCTTTTTCACTTCCTTAAAACCCGTATCCTTCCCTTTCTCCTCTCCTTCCTTCCTCTTTTCCTGAAGAAGTGACCAACGATTGTATGTGTGTTTGTGTGTGATTTTATTTGTGCTTGTCGACGAACCTGTCCTTTGGGTAAGTCATCAGATATATGAAGATTACTTACCAGGCAAAGGAACAAAGGTAATGATAGTCACAAATAAATAAAACACACACACAAACGCTAGTTTTTGCAGCCTACCTGCTTCTTCAGGTAGAAGGGAAGGAGAGGGAAAAGGAAATGATGAGGGTTTTGAGGGAGTGGGTAAGGAGCCATTCCAATCCCAGGAGAGGCAAGACTTACCTTGGAGGAAAAAAAGGAGGGTAAACACACACACACACACACACACACACACACACACACACACACACACATATATATATATATATGACTTACCAAAAGGACCGGCTCGTCGAGAGAAACAAATAAAATCACACACAAACACACATACAAGCTTTCGCCACCACTGGCAGCTTCTTCAGGAAAAAGAGGAAAAAAGGGGAGGAAAAGGGAAGGATATGGGTTTTAAGGAAGTGGAAAAGGAGTCATTCCAATCCCAGGAGTGGAAGGACTTACCTTAGGGGAAAAAAAAGGAGGGTAAACAAATACACACACACTCAGACATATCGAAACGTTTTTCCTTTTTTTCCCCTAAGGTAAGTCCTTCCACTCCTGGGATTGGAATGACTCCTTTTCCACTTCCTTAAAACCCATATCCTTTCCTTTTCCTCCCCTTTTTTCCTGAAGAAGCTGCCAGTGGTTCCGAAAGCTTGTATGTGTGTTTGTGTGTGATTTTATTTGTTTCTCTCGACGAGCCGGTCCTGTTGGTAAGTCATCTATTTTTATTTTTGTTTATCCCACCGGGAAAGTTTCCCTCTATAATTTTCGTTTCATCTATAATTTATATATATAATGGGCGGGAATTTGAATTTAGTGGAGGGTGAGACCAGGTGGGCAACGGGAAGAGAGTATATGCTGAAGGGCAAGTTCCCATCTCTGGAGTACTGAAAGACCAATACTTTCAACCCATCATGTGCAGACTCCCATCCTTCATCAAAGACACCAACCACTTCCTTGATCACCTGACATCCTTATCCAGCCTGTTACCTCCAGAAACCATCCTTGTAACCATTGATGCCACTTCCTTATACACAAATATCCCACATGCCCAGGGCCTTGCTGCGATGGAGTATTTCCTTTCACACCAACCACCCACTTCCCTGCCTAAAACCTCTTTCCTTAATACCCTAGCCAGCTTCATCCTAACCCACAACTTCTTCACTTTTGAGGGCCAGACATACCAACAACTAAAGGGAACAGTCATGGGAACCAGGATGGCCCCCTTGTAAGCAAACTTATTCATGGGACGCTTAGAGGAAGCCTTCCTGGATACCCAAGCCTGTTGACCCAAGGTTTGGTATAGATTCATTGATGACATCTTCATGATCTGGACTCACAGTGATGAAGAACTCCAGAATTTCCACTTCAACCTCAACTCCTTTGGTCCCATCAAATTCACCTGGTCCTAGTCCACTTTTCTCGATGTTGACCTCCATCTGTCCAATGGCCAACTTCACACATCCGTCTACATCAAACCTACCAATAAACAATAGTACTTGCATTATGACAGTTGCCATCCATTCCACATCAAACGTTCACTTCCCTACAGCTTAGGTCTTCGTGGTAAACGAGTCTGCTCCAGTTCCGAATCTCTGAACCAGTACACCAATAACCTAATAACAGTTTTCACATCCCGCAGCTATCCTACTGATCTGGTACTGAAGAAAATTGCCAGAGCCACTTCCTCATCCCCCCAAATTCAGAATCTTCAACAGAAGAACCCCAAAAGTGCCCCTCTTGTCACCGGATACTTTCCGGGACTGGAGCGGACTCTGAATGTGGCTCTCCAGCAAGGATACGACTTCCTTAAATCCTGCCCCGAAATGAGATCCATCCTTCATGACATACTTCCCACTCTACCGAGAGTGTCTTTCCGCTGCCCACCTAACCTCCGTAACCTCCTAATCCATCCCTATGAAATCCCCAAACCACCTTCCCTACTCTCTGGCTCCTACCCTTGTAACGCCCCCATTGTAAAACCTGCCCTATGCACCCTTCCACCACCACTTATTCTAGTCCCGTAACCCAGAAGGTGTACACAATCAAGGGCAGAGCCACTTGCAATAGTACCCGCGTGATTTACCAACTGACATGCCTGCACTGTGAAGCATTCTATGTGGAGATAACCAGCAACAAACTGTCCATTCGCATGAAAGGTCACAGGCAGACAGTGTTTGTTGGTAATGAGGATTACCCTGTGGCTAAACACGCCTTCATGCACGGCCAGCACATCTTGGCACAGTGTTACACTGTCCGGGTTATCTGGATACTTCCTACTGTTCCTACTGACACCAGTCTTTCAGAACTCCAGACATGGGAACTTGCCCTTGAGCATATTCTCTCTTCCCATTGCCTGCCTGGTCTCAACCTCCACTAAATTCAAATTCCTGACCACTATCTTTAACATCTTTGCCTCGATTCTCTGGACAGAGCCTCTGCCTCAAGTGGTATCTCTGTCCAACTTCTTTGCTTTCTACAGTATGTCTGCCTAGGTGTGTTTGCGTTTGTTTATATGTGTTGGTGTGGGTGTGTATTTGTTTACCCTCCTTTTTTTCCTCCAAGTTAAGTCTTTTCTCTCCCAGGATTGGAATGGCTCCTTACCCATTCCCTTAAAACCCTCATCATTTCCTTTTCCCTCCCCTTCTGCCTGAAGAAGCAGCTAGGCTGCGAAAGCTAGTGTTTGTATGTGTGTGTGTGTGTGTGTGTGTGTGTGTGTGTGTGTGTGTGTGTGTGTGCATGTGTGTGTGTTTTATTTATTTGTGACTATCACTACCTGTGCACCTTCGCCTGGTAAGTAATCTTTATCTACTTTATATATATATATTTTACATATGCATGTAAAATATGCATGTAATATCTGGTCTGACATGAAGTTATGTTTTTAACTAACTTGGGGAAAGAGCACCAAGGGTTCTTGGTTTGGGGGTCACAAAATTATGTTTATATTTTAATAACAACAACAAAGGATCAGGGCTCATTTCGTATTCTTTGTATTATGCATCCTGTGCATCACTGTTTCTTTTTATAATCTAATTGAGGTGGAAAGCTGAAACAAATGTATTATTTTCTAATTCCACATGTATGCCTTATGCAAAACAAATTGTGTATGTGAAATTATAAATATGTTAAACTGTTTTGCCAGTGAAATTACAAATTAAAATTATTCTTTAGTTGGAAAGACAAATCAGCAATTACTTCCTGATATCATAGCAAGGAAGTCATCTTGTTAAAATTCACATACTGAGACTGCAATCACAATGTTTAATATCTCAAGAGTTTTTGAGATAGCCTTATGAACTGGAGTTCCAAAAATTTGATACTGGTAATTCCACTGTTCCATTACAATAAATCAAAAGCCCAACTGTACTTCCATTGCATATATAGAAAATGGGATTTACTTATAAGTCTCTTATTGTTGTAGTTTGTTCAGCTTTATTGTCTGTGCATATATGAAAATAATTTGTAATGCACAGTGGAAGAAATGCAGATATGATCTCTATCAAATTATATATGTGTGCATTTTTGAACAGTATAAAAGAAAACTATCCTTATTTGTGAAACGAGGACTTTCCTGAAATATTTAGGCAGTGTGGTAGACGAGGACTTGAACTTTGCTTTTTGTCTCTTGCAGGCAAAGAGACTCCTTCTGTACCTACCAAGCACACCTCACAGATTGATTTGAAGCTTCAGTTTACCAATACTGGTATTGCTTTCAATCTGAAACCAAAGATGCATTTTGCAGAGCATTGTTTAAGGTGTCTCATGGTGCAGGAATGAACTTTTGATTTTTTGCAAGGTGGCATTTCAACAAACTTCTATTGTTAACAGTGGTGCATAGCAGACATCCTTCACAAAATTTCCTGTAATTATGAGGTAGGAAAGTGTGAACATTGTATGTGCAAATTAAAGGATTTTTTTATATTGTCTCAAGAACTGCCAGTGTAGTACTTCCAGTAATCTTTTAATGTTTGGTCATTCCCTTTTCAGCATAAGCAGAGTTGTAGCATTCTATACATGTTCTTAGTAGAAATTTTAGCAACAGAGGTTTTTAAATATCTTATTTTTATTTTTTAACGTGTGCTTACTAGGACATATTTTTCAGTTTCATTTAATAGTAAATACATAGCATAATTAGACAGTCTGACTGTGAGAAGCCCTCTGTCAAATACTGTATTGAAGACTACAAGGAAGACTTTAAGAATGAAACACTTCAGCTGTCAGGTTTTGGAGCCCTCCTTTTTTAGATGATAACTTATGATATCTTAAACCTATACATAAAATATTGACATTATTACAGTTAATTCTAAACATCTTAATTCTTGACATACCAAGATTCAGTTCACTGTAGATAGTTGCCAGCATATACCAGTAATGTGATTCGTGCAGACAGGCATCCTTCCAGAGACAGGTTAATGTCTACTGCAAGGGGACCATTTGTACTATGAGCTTTTACAAAAAAAAAGAAGATAGCAGTAACCATTTCCAGTTAAATTGGTTTTATTGACTGGTCTTGGGCTCTTTGTCTCCTCCTTCAGACATATATACTAGTGCCATTATGAATTGTATGTCTGAAGAAGGATCCAAACTGATGAAAATGGTTGGTAAAGAAAGGAAGAATAATAGTTTCAATAATGGACGCAATGAGTAAATGAAGTGGTTGTAATCCCAATAACCAGCCATGTGTAAAAGAGACTGGACTTTATTCACATTAATGGTACAAACCAAAGTGTTGGCAGCAGCTCTCAAATTGGGAGTTTGAAAAACATTGGTTGCCAAGACATAGCATATGCTGAGGAGATCGATACATAATGTTCCATTTATGTACATTGCCACATAGCCCCCCCTCCTCCCTACAATATGGAGTACTCCTGTTGGAGAGGGGGGGGGGTTGACTTTCCTCCCTGCCGGTGTGAGTCGAGAGCTCCTCTGCATTGCCTGATAATGAGATTGGAGTTTAATGTCAGGAGGCGGAGCCAGAGACGGTGGGTCATATGACAATGTAGTCCTGGAGGCGGCATGCACGTTGCACTATTCAGGTGGGTCAAGGACTGCTGGACTGATGTGTCTAGGGAGCATACAGTAGCACTTCACCCAATAGCAGCACAAACACATGCATAATAAAATGCAATGCAAGATCTGACACTCAAAGGGAGTAGAGGGGGGGGGGGAGCAACAAATTTGTGGTCATACATAGTATAAAAAGTGAAAAGTAATAAAGGATGATTAATCAGTCATTGGTCAGAGCTGGAGGTACAGGAACAGTTTACTCTAAGGCCAGAGTTGTGGTTGGGGAGGGGGGGGGGGTGAAACCTCTGAAGGGGGAGGCAAGGTTGGGGGCATTAACCCTGTCAGAGGAGAAGTGAGGTCTGGCGATGCTTGACCTAGAGTGATAGGAGCTCAACTTGGGAGCAGGAGTTCAGTGGAAAGATTTATCATTGCTCAACCAAGAGCTGAGTGAATTCGGTGGTGTGTATGCCTGATGGAGTGTTGTGAGTGAGCAGCTGGCATCTTGCAAGCTTTTGAGCTGCGAGCCTTGGACGACTGGCACTCCTGGAAGAAAGTATATCCTTTTTTCCTGGAGTGCTATCTTGCAAGGTTTGTAGGAGAACATCTGTGAAGTTTGGAAAATAGGAGGCGAGGTATACTGGCAGACATGAAGTTGTGAGGATGGACTGAGAGTCATGTCGGGATAGCTCAGTGGTAGAGCACTTGCCCATGAAAGCCAAAGGCCCCAGATTTGAGTCCCAGTTCCAGCACACAATTTTAATCAGCCAGGAAGTTTCATCTGAACGACTGCTTCATATTACTTCAATAAAACTTTAGTCATATATTTAATTTTGAAACTTAAAAAGGTTTTTACAAATGTTTTCATTATCATGAGTTAATTGTTAACATTGTTCTTATAATCACCGTTACCAGAAGGTTCTCAAATGGGAAGAGCAATAAAGTATTGAATTGTCATTTGACACTAATGAAATAATAGTTTTTACATACTTATTCTCTCATCAAATAAAATAACCCACATAAACTGTTGCAAACCCCTAATTACAAATATACAATAATAAAATAGATGAAAATATTGAGAGAGCAACATGTAATTGTGAAATAAATGATGTGTTTTAGGCAAGTCCTCAAATACTGTGTGTGTTATGGACTGATCATTAATAAAAGAATGTATCATGTACTATGATAATGAATGGTATGTGAAGTTTAGTAGACACTCATTCTGGCCATTACATTAAAAGTCTCTAAAAAAAGAGAAGAGAGATCAACACATGAGCATGTGACTGTTGGTAAGGAAGGTGACTGAAGGTGAGGTATCACATCCCGAATTCAAAAGTATTATAGCTATATAATCCAAACAAGATATCAGTATTCACACCATCCACTACCAAAACTGTTAAGGAATAAATTACAAATTTATACCCAGTATGGGCCATAAACTGCCAAAGATTAGAATGTGATGTTTTCTTGTAACACACTAAATGTTGTTGTTGTTGTTGTTGTTGTTGTTGTCATCAGTCCGGAGACATGTTTGATGCAGCTCTCCACCCTACTCTATCCTGAGCAAGTCTCTTCATCTCCTCATAAGAATGGCACCCTACATCCATTTGAATCTGCTTACTGTATTCCTCTCCTGGTCTCCCTCTGCAATTTTTTACCTCACACACTTCCCTACAATGCTAAATGCACAATTCCTTGATGTCTAATATATGTCCTGCTAATCGATCCCTT
Organism: Locusta migratoria; assembly: GCA_026315105.1. NCBI lineage: Eukaryota > Metazoa > Arthropoda > Insecta > Orthoptera > Acrididae > Locusta > Locusta migratoria. Next base: position 383,943,469 of record CM048744.1, read on the forward strand.
CTTTTAGTCAAGGCATGCCAGAAATTCCTTTTCTCCCAGATCTGTTCAGCATTTATTATAAAATATATCTGGTACCTTCCAGTGTCTCCTGGTCTCTTCCACGTATACAACCTTCTTTCATGATTCTTAAACTAGGTGTTTATTATGATTAAATTATGTTCTGTGCAAAATTATGCCAGGTGGCTTCCTCTTTCATTCCTTCTGCTCAGACCATATTCACCTACTATTTTTCCTTCCCCTCCATTTCCTTCTACTGAATTCCAGTCTCCCATCACAGTTAAGTTTTCCTCTCCCTTAATTGTCTGAATAATTCCTTTACCTCCTCATATATTTCTTTGATCTACTCATCATCGGCAGAGCTAGTTGGCATATAAACTTATACTACATTGTTCGGTTTTGCTTCATATCTATCTTGACCATGATAATGTGATCACTGAGATGCTCATAGTAGTTTACACACATTCCTATTTTCTCATTTATTATTAGACTTACTCTTGTAAGTAATACCCCTAACTGATTTTGTATTTATAATCTTGTATTCAATTGAACAAAAATCCTGTTCCTCTTTTCACTGAACTTCACCAATCCCCAATATATCTAACTTCAACTTATCTACTTTTCTTTTTAAATTTTCTAATCTCCCTACATGATTAAGGGATCTAACATTCCACATTCCGATCCATAGAATGCCAGTATTGTCTTTCCTGATGATCACATCCTTCTGAGTAGTCCCCACCCGGACATCTGAATGGGGGACTATTTTACCTACATAATATTTTACCCGAGAGGATGCCATCATCATATTTTCATACAGTAGACCTGCATGTCCTCGGGAAAAGTAACGGCTGTAGTTTGCCCTTGCTTTCAGCCGTTCGCAGTAACTGCATGGCATAGCCATGTTAGCTGATGTTACAAGGCCAGCTCAGTTGATCATCCAGAGTGTTGCCCCTATAACTACTGAAGAGGGCTGCTGCCCCTCTTCAGAAACCACACGCTTGTCTGGCCTCTTCGCAGATACCCCACCGTTATGGTTGCACCTATGGTACAGCTATTTGTATTGTTGAGGCCTGCAAGCCACCTCACTGCAGCAATGTCTGTGGTTCATAGGAGTGGAGCAAATGATTCCTATTACTCATACCAAATGATGACTAATAGGAAAAAAACTAATAGGAATGCTGCCAAAGATACCGCTCATAAGTATTTAGGCCCTATACTGCCTGTCATAAGGTAGAAAGGGCAGTGGATAGCCTGAAGGTGTGAATACCAACTGAAACAACTGGTAGAACAACTAAAGTGACTGAGCACACTGGAACACCATACTCATCAGCAGTTGTGTCATAAGACAAGACACAAACAAGAACAGGAAGACTGTGAACCCAAGTTTAACAGGCTTTCACATACAATATACATAGGCAGTACATCAGTTAACAGAGTCAAGTACAAACATGAAAGTGATAGTGAGTGCAGGCTGCACTGCCCTATGTCCTGTAAATCTCTTGTAGACAGTGCAGTGGGTGCTGTACCATGTGCAAAACTTTGCCTGCACCAATACTATTTTGCAGACACTACTGAGTGTAGCACAACAGTGGCCTATTGCTGTAGCATATATCTGCCCTTGCTTTCAGGAGCATAAAGGTATTGTTCTGCTATGTTTTCCATGTACTTTTGGGCTTTGAAGAAAACACAAGCTCATGTTCAACTTCTTGTTTACATACCCCTCTGTTTCTCAGTGCTCCCAATATATGTGCAATTTTGCTGTTTAAGAAATTTGTGATAAGTAGAGTGATAATGTTAATACATTAAATATTTATGACATTTTTTGGGTTAGATTTCTACATTTAAATATATTTTGTGAAATCTTTCTCCCTGTTTCTAATCTCACTCCTCTCTTCCACTCCCTCTCCCTCTCTCTCTATCTATCTTCTTTATTCTGACCATATATTACATTGTCAAAACTGACTGAACTTTATAATTTATTTTCAGGCCTGATAAACTTGACAGATATAATTGTGCTGGAACAGTCCAGGATTTTGCAGTGGCCATGTTATGTGATATGGATAAACCAGTTATGTCTGTGCAGAATGCTGCAATGTGGGGCTATTTTGACACAAACACATCTGAGTGGAACACTGATACTTTACAAAATGCTGGATTTCCAACTCATATACTACCAAGAATTGTCAAGAGTGGGGAAGTTGCAGGGGTTCTTGCAAACAGTTGGTATGGAATTCCCAGTGGTACTCCTGTAGGTACGTTATCAAATGTGAATATATACAACCTCAATAATAAATGCTTTATGTATAGTAGGAAAAATTATTTTCTTTTAATATTCATAGAATATATGATATCAACTGCGAATGGGCAAAGCTGAAAATGTGTACCCAGCCGGATTTCGAACCCGGGTCTCTTGCTTTCTAGGCAGTTGCGCTGACCCCTACACCACTGGAGACACAGTGATCACCGCACCTGCAAGGACTACCCATGCACGCCTCCCGTCAGATACAAATTCCCAGCTTCGCCCTGCCCATAGTACTCAAACTCGTAGTTTAACTAATTCCCGTAAGAGTAAGGGCTTCAAACTTGCCCACCCCTCCCCACTAACGATAGGATCATTGCCCGTCACCGGCATATTATATATATACATGTGGCGTCTGTTCCGAAAGTACAGACGTCACTTCTGATCCTGCAGCTGTTATTATTTAATATTCATAGAATATATGACATCAACTGCGAATGGGCAAAGCTGAAAATGTGTACCCAGCCGGATTTCGAACCCGGGTCTCTTGCTTTCTAGGCAGTTGCGCTGACCCCTACACCACTGGGGACACAGTGATCACCGCACCTGCAAGGACTACCCATGCACACCTCTCGTCAGATACAAATTCCCAGCTTCGCCCTGCCCATAGTACTCAAACTCGTAGTTTAACTAATTCCCGCAAGAGTAAGGGCTTCAAACTTGCCCACCCCTCCCCACTAACGATAGGATCATTGCCCGTCACCGGCATATTATATATATACATGTGGCGTCTGTTCCGAAAGTACAGACGTCACTTCTGATCCTGAAGCTGTTATTATTTAATATTCATAGAATATATGACATCAACTGCGATTGGGCAAAGCTGAAAATGTGTACCCAGCCGGGATTCGAACCCGGGTCTCTTGCTTTCTAGGCAGTTGCGCTGACCCCTACACCACTGGGGACAAAGTGATCACGGCACCTGCAAGGACTACCCATGCACGCCTCCCGTCAGATACAAATTCCCAGCTTCGCCCTGCCCATAGTACTCAAACTCGTAGTTTAACTAATTCCCGTAAGAGTAAGGGCTTCAAACTTGCCCACCCCTCCCCACTAACGATAGGATCATTGCCCATCACCGGCATATTATATATATACATGTGGCGTCTGTTCCGAAAGTACAGACGTCACTTCTGATCCTGCAGCTGTTATTATTTAATATTCATAGAATATATGACATCAACTGCGATTGGGCAAAGCTGAAAATGTGTACCCAGCCGGGATTCGAACCCGGGTCTCTTGCTTTCTAGGCAGTTGCGCTGACTCCTACACCACTGGGGACACAGTGATCACCGCACCTGCAAGGACTACCCATGCACGCCTCCCGTCAGATACAAATTCCCAGCTTCGCCCTGCCCATAGTACTCAAACTCATAGTTTAACTAATTCCCGTAAGAGGGTTCTCTGTCAAGTGCAAGCCAAATAATAGTATAATGAACCATAGAATGAGTACACAAACCATCATGAGCGTCAGTAATGAACTGACATTTCTGACTGAGACTGTGTAATTGGCTGCCCACAGTCTGTAGGACTAGTTTCTGATAACAATTGAATACAATATGGGGCATAATAATATTTGTGCATGGTCAATAATAGTTTGACAATAAACAACACATTTTGCAAAAATAAACTCACATTAGTTCCCAAAGTGGAGCTAACTGACACAATCTATGTCATTACACTACTGTGCATTTGATACAAGCTGTATATTTTCTGTTTTGTCTAAAGATCGCTTTCAATTGTGTTATGCTACAAGGTACTAAAATTGAGGAGGAATCCAAGAAAGAAACAATGTCTGAGAGATGTTTGCATCCACAATCATGAATGTGAGGAAATGTTGCCAAAGTCACTTCTCATGCATCTCCCAGTTGCAGTGTCACATGGTGGCAATGGTAGCTGAAGCACCTGTGATATGCTCTCAGAGGTTGGTCAACCTGTCAGTGTGGCCAATAACTTATCTATAACAGTTATACAAGTCTGATGTGTGGAAAAAGAAGAGTGGTCTGTGCCTTTTGTGGCTGTAACCTGACCATTGTCCATTCCTGCAGATAAGCGTGTTGTTGTTGTTGTAAGGTTGATGAAAGGTTTGATACTTTCTTTCATAGTGTACAAAGTGATTGAGCAACAAGTGAATTTAGCATATGGAAGTGATCACCTAGTGAGAGAAACTGGACACTCAGAAGTGAACACCACACTCATTGCTAATTTTATTGCAACTAAAAAATAACAAAAGTCCCAGTAGGTATATGGCCAATACAAGTTCATTACTAGCAACATTTCTGGAACAGTAATCACAACTGGTAACTAAATTAGTACGTTGTAGAAGCATGTATGTGAACTGAGGTGGTGCATGCAATGCTCCATGCTTATAACAGGTGTGCAGTGTGGCGGAGGCTGTGCCATGTGCAGCACAGACAGGGTAGCCTCTAGTGGCTAGCCATGGAGAATCTAAGAGAAGTAGCATCATGCCTCGCGTGGCTGAACAGGGATTTACTTTGAAATACCAATAACTTTAAAATACAATGAAGCATTGGTTCATTCTTATAGTGTACAACTCTAGGACTGCACATTTACAGCAGTTTCAACAACAGGTTTCTCAGTGTTAAACAGAGCCTTTGATATGGTAATTTGATTACCATCTTTGTAATTCTCTCATGCTTATAAAATAAATCTGTGATGAAATACAATGCTCTTCTTTTGACCTTCTCTATCCCCTCTGTTAATCCTATTTGATAAAAAACTCTCCTAGACTTACATGCAATAATCATATAATGCAGCCTCTCATTGTCAGTATTTGTGTTTTTGGTGATATTTTTACAATCTTCAATCCATGCTTCAAGGCACATTTCTCTACCTAACAGTTCATTCTGCAGTGTTGGATTCATCTGTGAACCATAGTACTTGGAGGATAAGTTTGATTTTATAAGTAATGCCTTTTCCCTGAAATGACTGCAGCTTTTTAATGAAGAAAAACAAATTAAAGGGAAAGCTTTCCTCCCATTAATAAAAACTCTCAATATTACATCAACAGAGTAACCATATTCAAAAGACTTGTTACTGACACAATCCTCAAAATAACAAGAAAGGTGTGAGGATATTTGAACAATATAAAGAACCTACTTCCATGACTTGCCATAGTAGGGTTAATCTTTGCACTTACAGTTAATAAAACAAAACTGTTTGGCAGAATATGATGAATCCCTCATTTATTGTGGTAGTACTTTTGCACATTAATGAATGACCATGTTGGGTTGCAACATATCATACAAGCAAGATGTGCTGTACACAACATTGGAAATTGATACCAATTAAACATTGTACATGGAAGAGTGGATGCTGATAGTGATTTTGAAATATGTAATGACTAGCCTTAGGACCCAGGGTTGATGGAGTACAATGGGGATTTTTCCTTGTAAGGTGAAAGTGGACAGTATGTTCCATGACTGCATTGCATTATCTGGGTTCAGATATGTTAAAAGTTGGGGCTGTTTCAAAAACTGAATGAGAATGAGGACATAAGAGACAGAGTGAGAAAGAAACAACATATTATGAAGACAGATTTCCTTAATTAGATGCAAGCACATTGTTTCCATAGAGAAGTTGTTTAGAGATTCCACTAATCATTTTCTGTCAAATATTGGGTAGTTCAAGTATGAAAGGGAGAATACCTTTACATTACCATAAAATAGAGGTGAAAAATAAATAATTGACAACTATGGTAGGAATAAGCTGAGATGGTATTGCTCATATGTTCTTGTGATGTTATTGTACATGTAATGCTACATTGTAAATACCTTCTTACTCATCAAAATTTTGCATTATATTAATGGAACAAGCTTACTTTAATGAACAAGCTAATTATTACTGAATATGAAATTTTATTTATCTAGTGAGTATGCAGCTGTGATGAGACCAGTGAATAATTTAAAATGTCTTATATTGACAGGACAACAGTGACATCAAGGATAAAGTGTGTCAAATTATTAGCATACGTTTCTTGAGGTACTGACCTTGAATGTAATTTATAATTTAATAGTAATTTTGCTAGTAATAAGCTGTTTCAGATTGAAGAGTATGTATGAGGTGTAGTTATTTAAAAAAAATTTCTTACAATTAGCATGAAATGTGATTTCTTGTGTTAGTGCGGCAGCTGGAGGTGATGGCTACGTGACTGTGTTGTGTGCCTGTGTAATTACATGAATGTTCTATTTTCTGAAGGAGGCCATGGCCGATAGCTGAAAGTGTTGTATGTGTGTGACTTTTATATGTGCCTGTCGTAGTTCCTTCCACGTCTTTGCAGTGAGCTGTAATCTGTCCTTATTACTATATTATTAATTCCAACCTGGACTTTCCATTATTAGTTTCTAAATTTACTTTTGTAATAAAAACATGTTTATATTTTTCTTTAACCTCCCATTTTTTTAATAACAGGAGCAGCATTGGGGGATCTTCCATGTTCAGTACTTGCAACACTGGAAAAAGATGATGATGCTGTGATGAATATATCTACATCTGCACAGTTAGCTTTTGTTATGAAACCAGATTTTCAACCTAGCCATCAATCTCCAGGTATCATCATTATTATTATTGATCTGAAAAAGATAATGTGATAAAAAACCAAATACTCCAACCAATATCTTGCTCCCCATTTATTTCCATAGTTTTTAGTTACTTGATATGTGTTGAAATTAAGTATCTAGTTAAACTAACCTTTTTGCTGGGTAGGTTGATTTGTTTAGCATCAGTGCTTTTCCCGGAATGGGGGTGGAAGTAAAAGACTGGTCCAGTAATTGCCTTATATTTCTGCAGATAAGACGACTTTCAAATGTGATTTCTGAATATAAAACAAAGTGCATAATCTTTCTTAATCCAGTACACATGATGTAGATGGGATTATTCTTTCCTACTTTGTGAAATTTTGTGCTGAAATGCTATCCTTTGTACACTTCAAGCCAATGTGACACTTGTATGCTGCCTCAATGCTACTGCAATTTTAATGGATGTTAGTGTACATTGTTAATACTTTCCCCTAAATAAATTTTGGAGAATATTAATTTCAAATCAGAGCACATTTTAGGGATATTAATGGAATTTGTAATGTGCAGATTTATTTGTATAGTGTCAGAAACACCACAAACTTTGATCCTAGGAACTTCATATATCACCAACATACACACAACTCACATATGTACAGCACTTAATCTTTATCTTACGGGTGATAGGAAAATTTTACAACCCATCCCAGTGCTGCATAAATAAAATGGGTTGGAAGCGTTGTCAGGATGGATGGCGAAGTGGTGAAGGCTTGTGGGCGCCCTAGGAAAGGGTGTCTGAATGGCAAATAAAAGATAGGCTTTAAGTTAAAATTTTGGTTTATTCTGAAATACGGGATACATGGCGGGACTTGCCCTGGGATTGGATGCAATGAATGAATGCCAGTCTAAACGGATCAGAAAATGAAAAAGGTGAAGGTTACGGTAATGGTTACTGTTATGGTTCACATAGTTGGTGGCTGATACCGAACAGCCGCTAGGCGGGAGCCGTTCGCCCCGCACCGAGGCTGGGCCTCTCGAGAGCATCTGTTCTGTACGAGAACTAGAACTGAAGAGAGTGAAGGAACCGATTCTCGCACCTCGGAGACCTCCAGCAGTAGCACACGTGATCAAACGTGGGTGCCTGCTATTGGCTCCACGGTAGCATGGAAACGTCAGTAGTTTCAGCACGGACGCCAGAAGGGTGGCGTGATTTTAGAATCAGCATTCAATACTGGTTCTGTCCGGCTCTGTCCTGCAAGGTGGACAGGCTTGGTCACATTGTCAAGGCGTATGTCGTAGTGGAAGAACACTTGTAAAACTTAGGTGAAGTTTTGAAATAAAAATTTTTAGAATTATTCCCCTAACTTATTTTAGACTGGCTGGTCATCATGTACACATACAAATTATGTTTCAAATCTTTTGAAAATGTTATCTTCTCAAATAGTTCACAACTGCCCACCATACACTAGTTAAAAATGTTGAGCTAAGGACTGCGACATACTCACTCATACACTGAATGTTAATTAACCTTGCTGTCACAGTCAAAATCACAATTATAAATTTATGATAAGTAATCACAAATTAAATGTTCAGATTGTTTACCAAAAAAGTTAACTGCATATTCAAAATTATATATAATTTCCAAAATCTTGAAATGACAGCTTACAGTATTTAAATATTTACATCAAATAGTATATATTATAAGTTGTCTAAGGTGATAAATTTGTAACACCATGTATGCTCTTCATTTAACTATTTTAATTATTGTTCCAGAAAAACAGACAGTGCTGTATTTTCCTTACTTCAGTGGGAGGTACTTAGCTGTTGCTGCATCATTAAATGGGGGAAATGCATTGGCTACTTTTGTTCGTACACTTCAACAATGGACATTAGAACTTGGATTCAGTGTTCCACAGTGTGAGTTATTTTCATAATAATAAAAAAGTGTTTGTTGTGTTTTGTCTTATCCTAATGTCACTTTTGGATACAACGCAATCAGTTATGATATATAAAGCAGATTTCTCCTTATTGTGTTGCAGATTTGATAATTTAATGTAATTCTCATGTTGATTTATTAACTGATTCTGCAAGTGAGGTGATCATGTCCATACAATTACCAAACTTTATTCATTAACTTGTGATTATTTAGCAAGTTATTGAAATAATGACAAGAAATTCAAGAAAAAATAATAACTTTATTATGGGACAAACTCATACACGCAACAGCCAAAACCCAACTGTGGCACAGTGCAGTAAGAGTCAAAGGGTGGAAATGTTTGTCAGCAGGTGCCAAAGAGCCATCCCATCCCCTCCCCCCCCCAACCTTTCTAGCAGTGTGGAGCACAGGGGAGGAGGTGAGTGAGTAAGGTGTGGTCAGAGTCAGGGCAAGCTCAGTGAAAGCACCCACGACAAAAGTGGTGGCATGACCTACTGGCGAATTCGAGACAGTCCTCCAGCCTGTTCAGACAGCCTAGAAGGCATCCAGCCTGAGATGTAGGAATCGGAGAGGGGTACGGTGGAGAGGAAGGAGATTTTCAGTATGCTGTAGGAAACAAGGAAGGTTTCTGTGAGGTCTGGGTTGTAGTTGGGGTGGGGTGGATGGGTGGGGGAGGGAGATGGAGGTGTTCAATGGGTGTTACACTATAAGGAGTGGAGTTGTCTAGGGAACGGAGCATTGTCCAGGAACCGGACTGACAGGTCGGCTGGTGTGAAATACAAGATGTCAATTTTGAAGGAGACCATGCGGTTGTTGGAGAGATGTGGTTGTATTGTATACTTCACTACATGCACTCACATCACTATCAACACTTGCTCATCACACACAAAGAAACTGTCTTTGTCATGCACACTTTGTGTTTTTTCATGGACGGAGGACTGTGTGTGTGTTTCGTACAGAATGTTGTCATTGCTGCATCAGGATGGTTTGAGTTTATTAACAAAAACTGTGTTCTGTTGGCCGTTAAGTAACAAAAGTGTGGGAACCTCATTCAGTGACAATGTGGGGGCCGGAATAATGGCGTCAGAGGGTCATATGCACTGTCTCATCGCACAGCATCACACGTCAAAATCCTGATGAATAAAGATATTTGGAGTGGTGTCTACAGGGGGAGGGGGGCAGCTTATGTGACTGATGTGGAAACAGACACATTGGACGAATGTTGGAAGGTCTGACAGTGGGGGAAGAGGCTGTTCTTCGACAAACTGGAGAAGGTAGGATTCGGAGTTTGCCATCAGCCAATAATGTTTTGTCATTCTCCATAACTGCCATACATAACTCGAGGAGGACTGACGGTAATCTTTTGGTCCAGTTGTCCTTGTGACATAACAAACCCATCTTGAGGGTGTTGTGCCAAGAGATTGTTGCTTTGTAGTTAATAAGCTGTTATGCAGAATTTGGCCATGCCACAAAGTGAACAAGCTTGGAAAAGAGTAGATTCAAAATGGCTACCTTGGTTGATAGTAATCAATGTGGGACAGCTGAATCATGAAATCCACCAACTGATAAACGCATGAGTCATCGTATCCACAGAAATGTATGGAAGGGCTTCTACACAGCGGGTTGTGCTGTTATTGACAGAAAGAATATACTTCTGACTTTTAGGTGGGGAAAATGGCCCTACAAGATCAATATGGATGTGGTAGAAGTGACCCTTCTGAATGTCAAACATACCAAGAGGGGGTAGGACTTGTCTACCCATTTTCCTGCATTGACGGGGAGTGAATTCATGTACCAACTTGTGGCAGTTAAGTGTGATTTGAGGACAGGTGAACTGCATGGTGATTGTGTTTTCAGCATGATGGTGTTGTGTGTCAAATTGTGAATTCAAAACTGTTCAAATGTTTGTAGAGCTTATGGGACTTAACAATGGGGTCATCAGTCCCTAAAACTACAAACTACGTATGAATTAGCTTATACTAAAGACGGCACAAACATCCATGCCTGAGGGCAGATTCAAATCCCTGACAGGGAATGGCCTCGCGCTTCGTAGCATAGAGCCTCAACGCACTTGGCTGCTCCGCCGCGGCAATTGTGAATTGATTTAAAGATGTTGCTGCTGGAACAATAGGGTGGGGTGTCCCAGTGGATATGTCACAAAGAACCGGAATGCTCACACCTGGTAGCTAACGTGGTTCAGTGAGGAATGAGGACGTGTTATCTGTCAAAGGGATGATGTCTCCTTGCCAGTCTATTGCAGGTGTGTCAGCTCCTCCAGGTTCATGAAGGAGATGACAGAATTGATTCGAGGCATGTAATCCATAACAACATTGTCACTGCCCTTGATGTAGTGGACTTCAGTGTTTTATTGACAAATGAAGTCCATATGATGCCAAGATCCATGAGAGCCACCTCCAATGATTTATTTTTCAAAAGAGATAGATTGGCTGCCCAATACTAACCTTAGTGCTGAACCACCGATAATCACACAAAGAAAGAAAAAGGATGAAAAAAGAACAAGCTTTCAGAACAGGATTCCTTCTTTAGGTAGGAGAGAAGGGAAGAAAAAAGGAATGGGAACAGAAGGGAAAGATAATTCATGACCTAGGTCATGAGGATGGTGTTTGAGGATTGTGGAAGTATATTAGTACTGAGTCATGCCAAAGAGGATATATATGTAACCAAAGCAGTAAAGAGAAGAAAAGATGGGTGAAACTAATGATGCTGAGGGGTGGAGGAGATGCTTGTCTAAAAAATTTTTGATTAACAGGCAAAGATGGAAAGATATAGAGAAAAACACACACACCACACACACACACACACACACACACACACACACAAATTAGAGAGAGAGGAAGTTAAGGAAGGGGGGTGAGAAAAGAGTAATGGATAGGTGAGTTGAGGATGGAGGAGGGGGAGAGGTTAGTGTAGATTTAGGCCAAGATGGTGTTGGAAGGAGTGGATCTATTGCAGGGCAAGTTCTCATCTCTGTAGCTCTGAGGGATTGGTGTTACGTGGTAGTATCCATATGGCATGTGTGGAGTAACATGTACCAAGGTCCCTGGAATCATGCTGGAGGATACACTCTGCCACAGGATATTGGATGTCCTCCTGGCGAACAGTCCGTCTATGACCATTCATCTGCTCAATCAATTTGTTGGTTGTCATACCAACATAAAAGGCCACACAGTAGACACACACTTGACATATGATGTGTGTTGACTCACAGGTGGCCCTGCCTTGAGTAGGGTATGCTTTTCCTGTACTGGGGCTGGAGTATGTTGTTGTAGGAGGATGCATTGGACAGGTTTTTCAGCGGGATCGGTTACAGATTAGATTAGATTAGATTATTTATTTGTTCCGTAGATCCATATTGAGGGGATCCTCGTGGATGTGGAACATGTCAAGAAACAAAATTTACAAGTTGAATAACAGATAATACTGATAATATAAATACAAACACATACACTTATAAATACAGATACATAATTTTTTAAGGTGGCGTTTTTTTTTTTTTTTTTTTTTTTTTTTTTTTTTTTTTTTTTTTTTTTTTTTTTTTTGCTGATAATATAATAATACTAATATAGTATGAGTGCATGCATCATTTGGTACAATTTATAAATTCACTAATGGAGTAGAAGGAGTTGGCCACTAGAAAGTTTTTTAGGTTCCTCTTAAACTGATCTTTATTTGTAGCTAAATTTTTTATACTTGATGGTAAATTATTGAAAATGTGTGTTCCTGAGTAGTGGACCCCTTTTTGAACTAAAGTAAGTGCTTTTAAATCCTTGTGTAGATCATTTTTATTTCTAGTATTGTATGTATGAACTGAGCTATTTGTTGGGAAAAGGGATATATTATTTATGACAAATTTCATTAAGGAATAAATATACTGAGAGGCAGTAGTTAATATACCCAGTTCTTTGAAGAGGCTTCTACAAGACGTCCGTGAATTTACTCCACAAATAATACGTATTATACGTTTTTGGACTCTGAAGACTTTTGACTGACTTGAAGAGTTACCCCAAAATATTATACCATATGACATTAAGGAATGAAAGTAAGCAAAGTATGCAAGCTTTGTTATTTTTATGTCTCCTATGTCTGATAACATTCGTATTGAATATACAGATTTGTTGAGTTGTTTCTGCAGTTCTGTGGTGTGCTCCTCCCAACTAAATTTATTATCAAGCTGTAATCCCAGGAATTTAATACTGTCAACCTCTTCTATCTGCTCTTCTTCATACTTAATGCATATGCTGTCAGGAAATCTCTTACATGTTCTGAACTGCAAGTAGTGCGCCTTTTCAAAGTTTAATGACAATGAGTTGGCTTTAAACCATTTATTAATGTTCATGAAAATATCATTAGCAGACTTTTCTATCACTATACTTGACGTACTCTTTATTGCAATACTTGTATCATCTGCAAACAAAACGAACTCTGCTTCTGGTAGTGTAACTGATGAGAGATCATTAACGTACACAAGAAAAAGCAATGGCCCTAAGATGGATCCTTGTGGGACACCACATGTAATTTCTTCCCAATCCGATGATGACTGTTGGCCTAATTCACTAGTCACTTGCACTGACACCCTTTGTTTCCTGTTAGTGAGGTACGACTTGAACCATTTTGCAGCATTTCCCGTGACCCCATAGAATTCTAATTTACTTAAAAGGATGTTATGGTTCACACAATCAAATGCCTTTGACAAATCACAGAAAATACCTGCTGCTTGCAATTTATTATCTAATGAATTAAGTACATTCTCACTGAAAGTGTAAATAGCCTTCTCAATATCGGAACCTTTCAGAAATCCAAACTGTGTTCTAGACAATATGCCATTTGCGGTTAAGTAGTTGAGAAGCTGCTTGTACATTACCTTTTCTATAATTTTTGAGAATGCTGGCAAAAGTGAAATGGGTCTGTAGTTTGATGGTATCTCTTTATCCCCCTTCTTGAAGAGAGGTTTAATATCTGCATATTTTAGCCAATCAGGAAATGTTCCCATTATAACAGACTGGTTACACAAATAACTTAAGATTGTGCTAAGTTCACAAGAACAAGCTTTAATTAACTTTGTTGATATTTCATCGTAACCACTGGAATTCTTTGTTTTTAAACATTTTATTATGGAAGATATTTCTTGTGGTGAAGTGACTGACATATTCATGTGTGTGAAGTTATTTGTAAATGCTAGTTTCAAATATTCAAGTGCATTATTTACTGACCCAGACAATCCCATACTATCAGTAACGGATATAAAGTACTTGTTAAATAGATTTGCCACACTATGCCCATCAGTTACTAATGTCTCAGCTACTCTTAATCGTACCTGCTCTTGTTCCTTTCTGGTTCTACCAGTCTCTTCTTTCACTATATCCCATATTGTTTTTATTTGGTTTCCTGATGTTGCTATCTTCTTTTCATAGTGCATTTGTTTAGATACCTGAATAACTTTTTTTAATAGTTTACAGTATTCCTTATATTTAGTTAAATCATCATCATTGCAACTACTCTTGGCTGATAGATACATTTTCCTTTTTGTCTTACATGAAATCTTTATTCCTTGTGTAATCCAAGGTTTTATTATAGACTTCTGTTTAATTCGCATTACTTTTAGAGGAAAACAGTTTTCAAACATGATACTAACATTATTAATGAATACATTATATTTTTCATTCATGCCATTAGCACTATATACATCTTTCCAGTTCATGTCTTTGAGGAGTTTTCTAAAATTTTCAATTTTTGGTGGGTTGACTACTCTCCTGTATGTACATTTTGCAGTCTTCATAATCTGTTTAGAATCTATACCTAAAACAAGGAGCTGCATATCATGATCTGACAGGCCATTTATTATTGGTTTTATGATATGATTTTGTTCCTTTGATTTGTCTATAAAAATATTATCAATTGCTGTCCTAGAGGTTTTAGTTACCCTAGTTGGAAAGTTTACGGTGTGTGTTAGATTGAAAGACAAAGTTACTGACTGCAATAAATTTTTACTGGAGGACTGCATAAGAAAATCTGTATTAAAGTCACCAGCAACCAGGATTTCTTTATTTCTTCCTGTTAAATAACCCAATAGAGCTTCTAGATGATTTAGGAATAGATTATAATTTCCTGCAGGTGCTCGGTAAATAGTTACTATTATATAGCATCTGTTATGGAATTCTACTTCTGTTGCACAAGCTTCTAAATGCTGCTCTAGACAGAATTTATTTATATCAATATTCTTGAATTTATAGCAGTTTTTAATGAATGTGGCAACTCCTCCTCCCTCCATATCTACTCTACAGAAGTGTGAAGCTAAATTAAATCCTGGAATGTTTAACATATCTATACCAGTGGCCACATGATGTTCAGAAAGGCAAATTATGTCAATTGGGCTAGAGGAATCTATTTCATCAATACAAATGAGTAGTTCATCAAGTTTATTTCTGAGTCCTGGAATATTTTGATGTAATAAAGATAACTGATATTGCATACTAATGGCTTGAGTAAGATTTACTGGAAGTTTCTGACTACTTTCTGTTAAACATTGTTTGCTAAAATCTATCTCCTGTTTATCTGCTTTTCCAAACTGAGGGTGTCTTACAAGCTCTCTCAAAACTGGTTTTCTTCCCCCCCTCCCTATCCTAAAAAAGGCATCCCTCTGACACCTGTAACCACTGGTATTTTACCATTTGTGACAGTGCCCCCCCGTAAGTTACTTGCAATCAGCCCAGCCAATTTTCCCTTCCCTTTCCTGTTGAGGTGAAGGCCATGCCTAGTGTAGTCCTACCTACAGATATCATCCACAGGAATCAAACCAATATGGGACCCCATATCTGACATGAGTAGCCGTTCCAACTCCAAGTTTACTCTCCTGACAGAAGAGTTCAAATGAGGCCGATCATGGCGACTCAAGACAGATACAAATCCCACACTAGTATGCTTCGTTGCCGCTGATATCTTCACCAGGTCACACTCTATAGAATATTCACAGTTTCTGTCAATGCTGTTTCCCGGACCACCCACTATAACCACGGTATCCTCCATTGTGAAATCCTTACATAAAGAACCTATATCCTCTGTTACCTGACCCAGGCCCGCATTTGGTTTGAAAACGTTTGTGACCTGGTACCCTGGTCCTAGCTCTTCCTGCAGTAGTTGGCCAACACCTCTACCATGTGAACTACCTAACAACAAGACTTTCTTTCTTTTCTCAGTTTTCCCTACCTTTTTCAAGTCCTTTTTGAAAGTCTGTTGTGTCCTTTCTACAGTTACAGCTACATGAGGCTCATCCGATCCTGACTGAGGCAACAGGTCAAATCTGTTTTTCACATTAAGGACAAAGCTGTCTGAAACTGTCCTAAGTCTGTTCCCCCTCTTACCTGTTGCCACTTCCCACCGCTGTTCACCCTTCTCCCTCCTTAACCTGCTCAGAGTCTCCCTTGCCTTATCTAATTCAGCTGGAAGATCTGCAATTTTCCCCTCCTGTTCCATTATTTTCCTATCTCTATTGCAGATCTACAAAACCACTGGTGAGCCTCATTTACATCCCCATTTCCCACGCCACTACATTCGCCCCAATGAAAAAAACCACTACAACCATGACACCACACCCCGGAACTAACGATCCTACGGCATGTCACGCACTTCCCACCCATGGTAAAAATAGAAATCGTAAAAACTTGATTAAGTACTGACTAAAACGTAAAAGTTACACCAAGAGACACTAAAATCTGTTCACGCAAATATAATTAACTGAAAGGGCACTGGATATAAATAAACTCGGTCACGAAAACAAAAATTAGGCCTAAAAATAACACGCTCACGAAAACAAAATTTAGGCCTATAAGCACGGATTACTATATTCACTTTTGATAAATCACGAAATTAACGTCTGACAGACTTTATAAATCCTAACTACTGTACGCCGTGAGTGAAAAATAGAACAATCGGTAATTAGAAATAAGTTTTAATCACTGTTTACAACGATTCGCGCGAGTTAAATTAGGCCTACAAATACGTGCTATAGGCGCGACAGGTAAAATAAACTTTTTACACCGTTTTTCCTTATTTAACACTACACTAACACTTCCACTAATGTAACAACACTTATATTATATTTATAACAACTGCAAACGATTAAATATAGCTTAAAAACAACGATTTTTGTAATTATTTACTGGAGCAAATACTCGAAACGTTTGCGCGGGCGCGGGCGAGGATGTTGCGGAGGTTGGGATGACGGTGGAAGGTCACTCTGGGTGGTGAGGAAAGAACACTTTGGAGTGATGATCTCATCTCAGAGTATGGCCTGAGAAAGTCACAGCCCTGATGGAGAAATTTGTTGAGGCTGGGTTGTCAAAATTTTTCTCATTATAGGGCCTGAATCATAAATATGTCAAAGTAAGACTTTTAATAAATAAAAATTAACCAAGTTTCTCCAAATATTTTATTTTTCATGACGGCTGTTTCAGCTTATGCCATTCTCAAGTGATGCATTACATCGATGGATATTGCATATAGCATCTCTTAAATAAAGGAGGGTGTAATCCTTGTTTCCATCACTCTCTCCTTCAATTCCAAATTCAGCAGTCCTTATCTCTCACCCATCTTGTCCTTCAACAGTATGTTGCTTCATGTAACCACCATTCCCAGTAGCTCTTCTCTCTCTCTAAAATACTTCTCCTCTCAGCCCCTGGCTCAATTAACGCACTCGGATCCATCATACAACAAGCCATCTGTAAACTTGAACTGCATGCCACACAACACCTTAGAAACCTTCCACCCTACTGGTCCATCATCTCAAAAGTGGTGTCCCTCTTCCCATCACCCACAACTACCCACCACAACACCACCCTCAAACACCCCCCCCCCCAACAAACCAAGCTTGGCTTCCCTACTGAATCTTCCAATCCCAGCACACACCCCACTCAGAACCTATCACAACCATCACCACATACAAACAGCACCCAATACCAATGCCAATTCAGTTTCTAACCACTCATTCAAATCCCACTCCATTCCAGAAATATATTTCCTTGAAAATTTCCCGGCATACAGAATGTTCCATAAAGTTTTGCAATTGCTGCTGGATTCCATTGACTTCTTGCCATGACTTCCTGCAACACCTGAATTCAATCCACAATAATATCCAGTTTATGATGAAACAGAGGATGGCTGTTTACCCTTTCTTGATGTCCTAGTCAGTAGGAAAGTGGATGGGACCTTGGGACATTCTGGAAACCCACTCATACGAACATCTATTTGCAAGTGTCCAGCTGCCACCAACCTGCACAAACTACCAGTGCCCTTCGAATGTTGGTGTATCGCGAACTTGTTGTGTCTGATGGAGAAAGCCTTCCCATGGAGCTAGAACATCTAAAGTCCATTTTCAAAGATAATGGATATTCTTCACATCAGATCAGCACAGCATTGAAAAGGGAGAAATGTTATGACCCTCAATATCAAGAGGATAAGGAGGTGTTCAAGTCAAGAACTTTCCTTCCCTATGTCAGAAACTTTTCATTGAAATTATGCAGAATTTTAAGAAAATATCAAGTTAAAGTCATCTTCCAGCCACCTGCAAAGATTAGTGGACTTCTCGACTCGGTTAAGGATGATTTGGGATTGAGGAAAGCCGGAATTTACAGAATACGTTGCCAGTGTGGCAAAGCTTACATTGGCCAGATGACATGCACAGTACAGGGAAGGTGCGTTGAACATGAATGCCACAGTTGTCTGTTGCAGCCCAGTAAGCTGGCCATAGCCAAGCAATGTATTACCACAGGACATTCTATGGGTTACTCCGCCACTGAAATCTTGGCAACGATGAGATCCTTGGCCTTCTGGGACTCATTAATCAAAGGAACTGTGGAAATATGTTTAGCCCAAGATCTTACTAATCATGACAGCGGCTTTCATCTGATCAAGGCTTGGGACCTGGTGATTTCTTTAATATCATCTGAGAGGAAACATTGTATCCAGGATGACACTTCTAGTGATAATTAAAATTTTATACTTCTGACAAGTAATGTACTGAGTGTGCATTCAGACAGAGGGTGGACATGTACTGTATTTCCACCTTATGCAGTACTTACACATTCCGACAGATGGTGGACATACAGATTCATTCAACTTAGCACAGACGCCCGTGCGCTGCTTGTTAACTGTTTTTTGCAGAGGGCAGTAAATTCACAGGAGGGCGCACTTGTGACAGCCACTGATACGCATGCCCCTCCATTCCAATTTTTGCTATGAAGGCGTCGTTGAGAACTAACAATCTACAGTGGAATGCACTCACCTGAAGATGGCTGAATGGTTGTCAGCTGAAATATCATGGCAAGAAGTCGACGGAATCCGGCTGCAATCCTGAAACTCTATGGAAAATATCTGCACTGTCTAAAGGGTTAACCTTCTGTCCCACTCCTAAATTCAGTCACACTGCTCTGGTCAAGGATATCCTCTCGTTCACCCAATAACCTCAACTGGAAATACCTCTTCACCACCCAGTCACAACCCAAAGGCAACAGAGCTGCTGTTGAACACTGTCTTGAACAATTCCGACCTCCCTCCAAAAGAGATCTTCCTGCTGTTACCCAAAACCATCCCTTGCAATCATTCCAGAAATTCCTCACATCCAGCATTGCTTCCAAATCCTTCCTGAAAAACATTTCAATCACTCCTAAAATCAGCCCAGCTAAATCCAATGCTATCCAAGAGCTGAAAGTAGACTGCTCCATTGTAATTCTCCCAGTGGACAAGGTTTCACAACTGTGGTACTTGATTGAGGGGAGTATGTGGCAGAAGGGCTGCATCAACTCTTGGACACCTCTATCTACAAACCTGTCCCTCATGACCCCATTTCCTCAATCCAGGGTGAACTACAGAAATTCCTTAAAACCCTAGGTCCCTCACAATGTCTCACCACTGCCTCCATAGAACTTCTCTTTCCACCTGAACCTCACACCTCGACCTTCTACCTACTCCCTAAAATCCATAACAAGAATCATCCTGGCCGTTCCATCATAGCAGGCTTCAAGACCCCAACAGAACATGTCTCATCTCTGGTAGACCAACAGCTGCAACCTATAACCTGCTGGCTCCCATCCTACATCAATGACACGAACCACTTTCTGGAATGCATCAAATCGATCCTTATGCCCCTCCCACCTGAGAGCTTCCTTCTGGCCTTAGATGCCACATCCCTCTACACTAACATCTCCCACTCCCATGGTCTATCAGCCCTGGAACACTATCTTTCCCAATGCCCACCTGAAAGTCTCCCAAAAACCTCATTCCTTGTCAAACTTGATAATTTCATCCTCACCCATAATTACCTCACCTTTGAGGGCCAGACCTACTAACTAATCAGGGTGGACAGCTGTGGGAACCAGGACAACCCCTTCCTATGCCAACCTCTTCATGCACCACACTGAAGAGGCATTCCTTAAGATGCGTAAGTTGCACCCGCTGGTTTCGTATAGATTCATAGATGGCATTTTTGTGGTCTGGACTCATGGTGAAGAAACCCTTGTGAACTTCCTTCAAGACCTTAACTCCTTCTACAACCTAAAATTCACCTGGTCTTTCTCTAAAACTCAAGCCACATTCCTTGATGTTGTCCTTCACCTTGTCAAGTCCCAAATCCACACCTCAGTCCATATTAAACCCAAAAATAAGCAACAGTACCTCCACTTTTACAGCTGCCATCCCTTCTGTATTAAATGATCCCTTCCCCACAGCCTAGGCATCCATGGGAAACATATCTGCTACAGTAACGAATCCTTCACCGTCTACAACAATAATCTAGCCCATGCTCCCCCCCCCCCCCCCCCGACCCTCCCGCAACTTCCCTACAGAACTTGTCCACAAGCAAATCTCCCAAGCAGTCCATTCCTCTGCGTCCAGCAACAATGTTCCTAACCCCAGCCCACCCAGAAGCATCCCCTTAGTCACCCAGTACCATCCCGGCCTGGAATGCATCAAAAAATTGCTCTGTCAGGGCTATGACTTTCTCAAGTCATGCCCTGAGATGAGATCATCACTCCAAAGTGTTCTTCCCACACCACCCAGAGTGACCTACTGCCATCCTCGCAACCTCTGCAACACCCTCTTCCAACCTTAAATATCCCCAAACCACCCTCCCTACCTAATAGTTCCTACCTTTGTAACCAATCCCACAGCAAAGCCTGTCCAATGCATCCTCCTGCAACAACATACTCCAGCCCCAACACAGGAAAACCTACCCTGTTCAAGGCAGGCCCACATGCAAGACAACACATGTCATAAATCAATTGACATGTGTCAACTGTGTGGCCTTTTATGTTGGTATGACAACCAACAAAGTGGCTGAGCGGATGAATGGTCACAGACGGAATGTTCACCTGGGGGACACCCAATATCCTGTGGCAGAGCATTTGAAAATTAAAAACATATAAATTTTGGTATTTTAGTTTTTTTTCCAACATTATCAAGAAACACTAGAAGTTGAACTACTACGGCTGCCTGACCCTGAGTTGAATTACTTTCAACATAAGCAGTGTGATAGTTCTATTTTTGTAGATGCTTGGCAATTCACTAGTCAATGAAATCCAGGCTGTCAGTTCTTCTTTATGAATGATAAAATTTATATTGTAATTCTTACTTTTGAGTTCAATATATAAAATTCTTGAGACAATGAGGTCCAGCAATAGCTGTGCTTCTAAGTACTATTATCCATTAATTAATTATCCAATAAATCTGTCATTTTTTCATCTATGTACTTTATATATTAAATAAATTATTTATACATTTAACTCCATATTTATTTCTATTCAAGGAGTTATTCTATCTATAAGTACATAGTAATGTGATACACATATCTTGACAGACATCAGGCATAGAACACAAAACCAAAATCAACAACTCTTTTCTTCTTAGCAACCGTCCAATCACACATTTTTCCAAGGAACTCCAACGTATCTTTGACTGGGTAGACATAATATCTGAGGTCACTTGCTGCTGCCACCACCTCCAGAATCTGAAACAAACAGATTCTGGCAGCAGCTGCTGTTCCTATCATGCCAAATCAATTCACTAAAATTTATTAATAAATATTTGGGTATCTCAAGGTATTGAAGAAGAGGAGGAATGTGGCTTGTACCACAACAAAGTACAATATTTGTAGGACCATGAACAGCCTGGAAAGGCATATATGACACAGCCAAATGTTGAGGGTGGATGTCAAAAGAACCAGAGATAATGTCACGGCAAACCACTGTGAGTATCGAGAGTTGCAGGCTAGAACTGATAATGAATCAAGGCGCATATTTGATTTGCATTTCTCCTACTCCTATTCATTTCTCCTACTCCCTTTATTGTGCAGTGAGAATATGGCAAATGTGATACTTCATCTGTCATTGAAAGTATACGTCATGGTGATATTACAGAATTTTAGTGGAATTTTTTTATGCGGGTTGCCTAAGTAGGATTGTACCTGACCATATCCATTCAATGCAGACCTATGCTCTGCTGTTTACTCTAAATATTGCATTTAGAATATTGTTAATATATTTATTTTCAAATCTTTTGTGGCCATTGCTTAGAAATATATATCTGGTGTTAACCATTCACATTATTTGTTTACAGCTAAAGTGTGGGAAAAAATACTTGCTTTAGCTGCTGAGGAAAATGCAGTTTCTTCACTGAAAGTAATTCCAACGTTACTGGGAGAAAGGCATAGTCCTGAACAAAATGCAACAGTTACAAATATTGATTTAGGTAATTTGTCTTTGGGACAAGTATTCCGTGCGTTATGTAGTGGTGTTATTGAAAATTTACACAGGTAAGTTTTATGCTGATAAATGTATTCTCCAATTGCATTTAATTAGAAGAGTGTATGTTAGAATATTGCCTATTGCTTGTTGTTTGTGTATGACAAAAAAGTGTGTAACAATAATAATAGAGTTTTAAGAATAGTAGCAGCTTGCTGATGTCTTTTACCAGACATAGCTTCTGAAATAATGCTGGTAACCTCATTTTCATTTACTGAACTCTATAGTTCCACTAGCAATGAATTTGCAGTGTCTCAGTGAGGGAAGGAGGGGGGGGGGGGGGGAGGGAATCCTGGAAGGAATTTTCAGGAAAGGTGTACATTTGAAAGTATGAGGAGGCAATGTACAACCAGTACTCAACTGATAGTACCTACAGTGCTTTTTTTAATATAGTCCCCACTAGCTTTGTGCACTTACTGCTTTGTCAGATGACTTTTGAATACACTGTCATGCTAAAAATTCTGTCCACGCATGTTTGTGTATGTTGTCATATAGTGCCCCCACCCCCTTGTTGGAAGCATCCTAGCTGTGCCTTCATGTGAGGAAAACTGGGAACAAGATATGGGCCGTAAAGAGGGTAGTTAATGATCTCTGAGTGAAACCAAATGCCAACTTTTGACATGTTTCTGAGACATACACTATACAATCAAAAGAATCCAGACATTCCCAAAAACATATTTCTTCATATTAGGTGTAGTCTGCTGCCACCTACTACCAGGTACTCGGTAGTCATGAGACATCATAAGATTGCAGAATGGGGTGCATCACAGAACTCACATACTTAAAATGTGATCAGGTCATTGGGTTTCACATGTGTCAGAAGTCTGTACACAAGATTTTCACACTCCTAAACATCCCTAAGTCTACTGAAGTGGAAACATGAAAGGGCACATACAGTACGAAATCGTATGGCCCAACCTCTTCTGTTGACTGACAGAGACTACTGACAGTTGAAAAGGGTCATACAGTGTAATAAGTAGGTATCTGCCCCGATCATCACACAGGAATTCCAAACTGCATTGGATCCATTACAAGTATTATGACAGGCAGGAGGTGAGAAAGCTTGGATTTCATGGTCAAGCGGCTGCTCATTAGCCACACATCACATAGTCAGTGCCAAATGCTGCCTCTCTTGGTGTAAGGAGCATAAACATTGGATAACTGAACAGTGGAAAAACAATTTGTGGACTGACTGATCACTGTGCACAATGTGGCGATCTGATGGCAGAGTGTGGGTATGGTGAATGCCCAGTGAACGTCATCTGCCAACAATAAAATTAAGTGGTGGCAGTGGTGATGTTATGGTGTGGTTGTGTTTTCCATGGATGGGGCTTCCACCCCTTGTTGTTTTGTGTGGCAAAGCACATCATAAATTGATGTTTTAAGTAGGGATGTGTCGAACCCCAATTTTACCAAATCGAATCCGAATACTGAATCTTAAATAAAACATGTGCTGAATTCCGAACCTGAATCGAATCTTCCGAATCTTGAACCCAAATAATCTGTCAACTCAAGTACATGTATTTAAAAAGAATTACTACTCTATCACAGCCATTGATGAAGTTAAAGCCTTCTGGGGTGAATCCCAAATGACAATTTAAGAAATGAAAATTTCATTTAGATTTTTATTTTAAATCTTAAGTATTTTTTAACACCCCTACCCTTGAATGAAATTTGTATGAAACATTTCGATATATATGTTGTTTAGATGGTTTAAAAGATAATAAGAAACTTTCTTTACTCTAATACGAAATGTTTCATTTTGATGAAATAAAAAATAATGAAAGGAAAGGATTACATATTTTCTTCTTTTTTTCAAAGGGCAAGACTCACAAATAAAACCTGAAAAGAGTAGTAGATATTTTGGAAGTAAAAAAATTGATTCTTAAAAAATAGGAAGTGTAAACATTAAATAATTTTATAGTGACGTATCAGGCATTCCATGAGTGACGGACAGGACATTCAGATTCAGAGAAATCGGCTTTTATTCGATGTGTGTGCACTTGTTAGTGCCACGAAGACATATCAGAACTGTGAAAAGTACTTACCGCACAGATTGCACATTCCGGAGGGTTAAGCAAAGGTATTTTGTAGATTTATTTATTCTTTTAAACATTTAAGATCACATAACTTGTCTGCACAGAATTTTTATTCATAGAAGGTATAAAAATCAGTACTAGAAGTCAGTTGCCGTGCTTCATTTCTGTATGCTTCCATTCATCATAAGAATAATACAAATGTAAACATTAACAAGATATGTATATTCTTCCGCGTTCGCTGTTGCCTTTAGAGTTTGGTTAGGGTGACAGGATTTAAATGTGGTAACACCTAACACGGAAGATTACATGGCGTAATGTTTACATTTGTATTATTCTTATGCAAAAAAAGTGTGGAATTTATAAATCACGATTCATAGGAACAATCCCTTGCCCCTAATAGAAAAACGCGTAAGTTGTAGCACAAAGGAAGTGGTTGTAGCGTCAGTCATATTGATGCAACACAGACATGCCAGTCAGCTTTACGTAGTAGCTTTTAGATAAGGCTTTAAATGTATGGCTATTGTATGAAACTAAATGCAGAAATATAGAACAATTTTGTTAGACTTATAACACAAATCTGACAAAATGTTTATCATAGCAATTACATATTGGAACAGTAATCCTGAATCACTACCATCTGATTCCTTCTTGCACAGTTCCTTCATACTACAGAACATGATCCCTCATACAGTCTAGTTCTCTCACTTTTCAAAAAGCCGTCAGTGTAATGTGTTTAAGCTTGAACTTAAACAATTAATTGAAACAGTCGTCAAGTGGTTGCTGAATTGACGTCATCCCACTTGGATGGTGCACAATTAGAACTTTGTTTCCACATAATAAATTACTTTCTTCTTGAAACCCTAGTACTTCATTACAGTTCACATACCCCAGTACTTCACAAAATTCAATGAAACAATACATGAAATCGGAATGATGTAACTCGTACAAGAATCCTACAGCCTTAAGTATTGTTGATATTTACATGAAGAAATTTATTTTTGTTGCTACTTATATTTGAAAGGCTTTTTGTTATGAGCGCGAAAGGTTTAGTCAGTATTTATATTTGCACCTGCTAAGCAAGCTTGTGTAGTACTGCTTATATTAGATGGGAAACGTTACTTGTGGTGGCTCCTAGTGCCATTTATCAGAACTATTCAAAGTGAGGTGGTTTCGTTTTATGACATTGCGTATTTCAGCGGATCTATGGAAAATAAAGTAAATAAATCAAACGAAGTGCACTGTTATGCAAAGTAAACTACAACATCCATAACTGAAGGTTTACTTATAACACTTTGGATTTGGGATTCGGTAGTATTCGGCCATTATGTGCCAAATCTCTAATCCGAAGCCAGTGTGCTATATTCAGCAAATAATGGATTCGGCCAAACCACTTTGACACAACCCTAGTTTTAAACACCTTTGTGCTTCCCAGTGTTGAAGAGCAATTAGGGGATAGCAGTTGCATCCTTCAACATAATCGAGCACCTGTTTATATTGCAAGGCCCATGGTGGAGTGGTTGCACAATTACATCACTGTAATGGACTGGCATGCATGGAGTCCTGACTTGACTGCTATAGAACACCTTTGAGATGTTCTGGGACACTGATTTCTTGACAGGCCTCACCAACCTACATCAATACCTCTCCTCAGTGCAGCACTCTGTGAAGAGCACGTGACTGAATGTATCCTTACAAGAGTGGAAGCTGTCATCAAGGGTAAGGGTGGGCCAACACCATATGATGATGACTCTGGTAAACAGAGTACTGTAAGCTAAAGCAATGAAAAATGAGGTGAATTGGAGGAGTAACTGTGTTTACACGAGTCAGACATCATTAATAACCCTGACAACTGTATCATAGTACTACATTGGGTACATAATGTGTACCATCAATTGCATCACAACTAAGAGCAGTGTGCTGTTCATGCATGAGCCTCAGGACTTACACTGCTGGGCATATGTATTTCATGCATCACTTTCACTTCTCAGATTTTTGGGATGTAAATGCCATTTTGTGATGCAACTCGGCATTGTTTTACTGATTTATCATGCTGTTGCTTGCATATGAAATAATACGGGGTGCCCATTAAAAAAAAAAAATCAGAAAAATGTTTGTGGTAAAAATACTGTTTGATTGCAATTTATAATGTTTTATAGTATGTACGTTCATAGGCCCCTGCCAAACATCCGTACCTGTGAAAGTGATTTTGCGATAACTATTATCATTCCAGAGTTATTTATGATGAATGAGATAAATGGGACACCCTGTACAGGTCCAATCACATGCTGACATAGTGGATGTTGCATGGAAAGGCATTATAACAGAATCTCATAGCAACAAGTGGATACTATGTGAATATTGCAGTCAAAACTGACCCACATCATGTGTGGTGTCCTCATATCCATTTTGGAGGTAGTGCTTGTTGTAACAGTATAATTTATTTCTTTCAAAGGACGGTACTACACATAGCTTAAATGAATGGTACACTCCAATTTCCAGTCAGGGAATACAGCTAATGTTTACACATGAGGCTTAGGCGAGAGCTACATCATTAATGTGGCAACACCTCGCACACTGCGTGCTCGCCCGCTTGTGACGGACTGCAAGCCCTCGGAGATGGCGCCATCGTGCAGCAGACTCAGCCATGGTGCGTCTTTCATATGCCGCAGACAGACAGAACGTGGCTTGTGGTGGTGCGCTCCAACATCCCTCCCCTCTTCTGTTAAGCTGACACTGCACCACCACAAACCACATTGACTGACAGAAAGGGCCGGCGAAGTCCACATGAATGCGGTCCCAGAGATGCTCTGGAGTAGGCCACGGGGAAAAAGTGCACCGGGGACAGCTTGCTGGTTAGCACACTGAGTGCACATATGAACCAACTGCTCAATGGCAGCATCGATTCGTGGCCAATAGACAAAACGGCGTGCGAGCACCTTCATGTGTGTTATACCCCTGTGTCCCCGATGTAACAGAGCTAACATAAGAGCCCATAGGTCAGACAGAACAATGACATGAGGCTTGTCGGAATTGGTACTTAGGAGGAGGACACCGTCGATGACTAACAGCCAGTGTCGAAGCTGAAAATAGATACGCAGAGGGCCAGCCTCTTTGGCAGACAATCGCTCAGGCCACGCGGCAGTGACATGCTTAAGCACTGCACAGAGCACAGGGTCCCGATGGGTGGCTTGTGCGACTCGATTGGTCATAATCGGAAGTCTCTCAACAGAGTCGTGCAAATGCTCTTCATTTTGTCTTTGTCAAAGGAAGGGTCAGGGCCCATGGGCAGACGGGACAAGGTGTTAGAATTGGCATGGTGTAATGATAGGCATTCAAAAACAGAGCCCAACATTGAAGACGTTCGAAAGTCCGGTCTGGAAGATGAGAATGCGGACCAAACTGTGCCACCAGGGGTTTGTGATCCATAATAAGGTGGAATTTAATGCTGTAGACAAACACATTAAACTTTTGAACAGTGTAAACAATCGCCAAAGCCTCTTTTTCAATCTGAGAATAATTACATTGGGCATCTGACAATGTCTTAGACATGTAGGCTATGGGCTGTTAGGAACCATCATCCAGTCTGTGGGCCAACATTGCTCCAATCCATGCTGAGAAGCATCCATAGCTAGCCTGTCAGCCTGGTGTAAATGTGCTGAGGCAATATTGATTTGATGCTGGTGAATGCTGCCTCTCAAGCAGCAGACCACACAAATGGAACACCTTTCTTTCGCAGTGCGTTCAATGGATGAGTGACCTTCGCCACATAATGAAGACATTTGGAATAGTAACTGACCTTGCCCAAAACTAACTGGAGTTCCTGCAAATTGGTAGGGCGAGGAAGATGATCAATCACTGTAAATAATTCCGACTGAGGGCAGACGCCATCTCGTGACATCAGGTGTCCCAAATACTCAATTTCAGGTTGAAAGAACTGTGATTTTTGAATATTGCACTTGAGGCCTGTCGCATGCAATTACATGAACAAGAGGCACAGGTTGTTTAAGTGATCTGTGCAGGAGGAACTGGTGACGATGATATCATCCAGATAGTTTACACAACACGGCATGTCGTCCAACTGTTGGAAGAAACACTGAAATATTGTGGGCACACTCGCCACACCAAACACCAGACGTTTGTATTAGTACAGCCTGAAAGGGGTGTTGAGAACCATGAATTGCTGGGAATCAGAATCTAAGGGAAACTGGAGATACGCTTCCAACAAATCAATTTTTGAAAAACACTCACCTCTCACCAATTTTGCATAAATGTCGTCCGGTCAGGGAATGGGAAAACAATCTATCATTACTGACTGCGAGTTAACCCTGGACTTGAAATCACCGCACAACCGAAGGGCTCCTGTGGGTTTCTTTATTATCACCAGAGGTGTTGCCCACAGACTAGAGGAAACTGGTTAGATTATACCCAATCTGTGCAACCGATCCAACTAGTCCTTAATCACTGTGTGTAATGCAAAATGAATAGGCCGGGCATGACAAAATTTTGGAACCACTGTGGGTTTGAGAGTGATGTGCGCCTCATAACCAATGGCCATTCCCAAATCCACCAAGAAAAGTGCTCCAAACTTGCGGCAAATTGAACCCAATTCATTAAAAGGGATGAAGTCTGACACAAGATGAACAGCATCATGAACGTTGAACACAAACGCCGTGAACACATCCAGGCCAAAAATGTGACGGCGCGCACTATGTGCTGTTACTCCACCTCAATCGTAAACTGACTGAGCATGGGAATCGGCTGTTCACCACAGCACAACCAAATGAGAAGTTTTAACAAGAGGTGGCTTCCCTAGTGCCAAATACGTATCCAAATTTACGAGAGAGACATCAATTTACTTCCATTTGGGACTCGTCAGAATACAGTGGCTGACCGCTTGTAGAAGTCCGACAAACAGCTGCCACGTGGCCTTGTTTATGGCAGGACGCGCACCGCGCATGGTGGAAGGGGCAGTGCAGGCAATCGTGTGCACAAAAACAATCCTGACTAGAGGAAAAGTCGCATCATCAGAATGGAACGGCTGAAGGTAATCATGAAGGAAAGAAGACAATGAAGAGGAGGGCGAAGAATGACACCTGTGGGGGTGTGAGGACTGTACCGCCGCCACCTCTACCATTTCCTCAAACTGATCCACTGCCACCTCAGACACCTCAAAAGCCTGTGTAATAAACAGAACCTCATCAAAGGTGGGATCCTGTAACCACAAAGCATCGTGACGCACAGCCCTATCAAGAGCCGAATGGACAATGACGTTGTGAGTTAAGGAATCTTCATACGACTGTTGACAATTTGCACACACGAAACTACAATTACAACTCAAACCACAGAGGTCTGCCACCCATGACTGATACAACTGACCAGGTTTCTTTATGCTCTGATGAAAATCCACTCGGTAAAGCACCATGTGTGTTTGTTGCCGATAATAAGAAGCAAGCAATTCCGACATACGGGAAAAAGACAACTCGGCAGGCTCTGACAGTGGAGCTAGTTTTTGCAGTAAACGAAAAATATCGAGTTCGATCCATGACAAGAAGAAAGACTTTTGTAAGTCAGGGTCCGTTACATTAAAAGCCGCAAAATGCTTCTGTAGACGCCACACTTAGGAGTCCCTGTCTTCCTTAGACTCTTGGAAAGCCGGAAAAGCTGGAGGGGTGGTGGGAGGGGGGAGGCCTGCGGCGACGGCAAAGGGGGCGCAGTGGTAAAAGGAAAACATAATCAACTCCGTAAGCAAAACAAGTTGTTGCTGCTGTTGATCTAACTGCTGCTGCTGCTTTTGCAGTAACTGAATCAATGCCGAATCCATAAATACTGCAAATAGAAAACACGCGGAAGCACGAAACTTAACACCAATTATACTGTTGTAACAGTATAATTTACTTCTTACAAATGACGGTACTACACATAGATAAAATGAACGGTACACTCCAATTGCGAGTCACGGAATACAGCTAATGTTTACACATGAGGCTCAGGCAAGAGCTACATCATTACTGAGGCAACGCCTTGCACACCACGTGCTCGTCCGGTTGTGACGGTGTTGCAAGCTCTCAGAGGCGGTGCCATCATTCGCGTCTTTCATATGCCGTGGACGGACATAACGCGGCTTGCGGTGGCGCACTCCAACAGTGTTGGTTGTGGCATTGATAAGGGTGAGTCTTGCAGGTGGCAGCCAGTTAGTATAGTCATCACATGGTATGTTGTAAACTTCTGGACATGGGTGTGAGTGGCATGGTACTGATAGTGAAGGATATCACACTGGCCACCGCCAAACTGTGGCCAAAACCAAGGTAGATCACCCTGTGGCACAACATTCACCTGAGCATGTGCTCGATTTTAATAGTTGCTTCACAACCCAGGCCATTTGGGAAGAGGGGGCGGGGGGAGGCTCTACAATCCTTTCTGAACTGCACAGATGGTATTTATCTTTACAGTACATTCTTAAATCCCAAATGCTGTAAAGATGATCACTGAGCCACAGACAGACATGTAGAATAGACAATCAGTTTCACACAACTTATATGTTTGGCTGCAGCCTTCATTATAAAAAGATGCACTATAAACATACCATCACTCAGACAACTCATTCATACATGACCATCTGTGGCCACTCCAGTGTAACAAACATCTTGACAATGAGTTCCACGCTACATGGCAGAATGTAAAGGCTCTGATAGCTGGAACTGAGAGCTGCATTAAAAGGAAGGGATGGGGGTGGGGTGTTGAAAATGGGGAGATGTAGGAGTGAGTGTTGTATGAGTAGGGGTGTGTTTGTAAAAAGATAAAATTAAAATTAGAAAACTAGTAAAGAAACTATTTTTGCTAAGCTTCTGCACAAGTGAGTCTTGTTGTGACTAGCATAGATAATTAACACATAGTGGATGGCACCCAGGCAAGGCCTTTCAGCAGTAGTCAGGCAGGCAGTGCCCGAATCAGACTGATGCAATGCCAAAAAATTGTAGCTGCCATTGCACAACCTGTCCTCTGTTGGTAACCAAGTAAAATGAAAAGGAAGATTCTCTGCATTGTAATGCTACATAGTGAATCGAGTTCTAATAATATGTATGCAACAGAAGCGCTTTGTATTTCCCAATCTCTTTTGAGCCCAACATGGCTTTTGTAAGCAAGCTGTGTGACTGTTTGATGAGTGCTCACACTCAGCATATACTCAACACAACAAATTTAGATGAGAGTGATGTTTTCAATCCCATACAAGGGAAAATAAATAATTCCAGTTTAGATGGAGAAGTTTACTATCTAATCACATATAAAAGTTTTTTCGAAATAAAAACGTGATTTAATAAAAAAAATTGTGTATTTTCTTATTTTACTATTCAATAATAATTTTTTTGGAACAGATTCAAGGGTTTCATAGTTTTAAGTGAGACAGCAAACTCAATTACTGGATTCATAGTTAGAAACCTTTAATTTTCGAAATACTTGTTAGAAACAGCAGTCCGGCTGCCCAGTCCAGGCTGACTTATGTCAGTTGCGAATGTGTTAATCATGGTCTGTGGAATTACTGTTGCCTTGAAGTCTCCACACTGGTGTAATGTAATCATGAAATTTGCTTGCTTCTGTAATGAAAACCACATCATTGTCCTGCCAAGATAAGAGTTCTTGTACCACCAGCTCTCCAGTAGCTTGAGATAGTGGCCATGCCGGCAAAACTGTGGGTGAGCTTTATCTTTCATGGTAATGTGAGCCTCAGCATTATTAACTTTGCCTATGCCATCTTGAAAAGTGTCATTAAATTCAGCATAAAGTGAGCTACTCTCTCTGTAGCCATAGAAGAGTTCACAGAGAAAATATTGTTTTGGATTTTTATACCAAACAGATCCTGGGAAAAATATTTTCACTTTCACTTTGATACAGAACTGTGAATGGAACTGCTTATGCTATGTTGTGAAATGAGGGAGGTAGGCTGATATTACCTAGCACAGGACCATGACATTCATTTTAAGCAGAAAGTGCTGTGTGTGACTTACAAAGATTGGGCTTGCCTTACACTTTGTATGTGCTTTTATTCTACAGTGTCATGTGTGCACCATTGTCTAATTTCAAATGATTCAGTTGTGTGAACATACAAAGTTGAGTATACTGAGCATAGTAGAACAGTTGCTTCAGTTGCACACTTATTTTATGATGTTACATATGACTGGTTTTGGGCATGTTAAAGCAAATCGTCATTAGAGCACATTATTAAGCTTTCCCACAAAGTAGCTGCAAGAAGCAACATATTGTATAAGCTCAGTGGTACATCCTGGAGAGTCTCTGTTGCCTGTTTATGTCTATCTGCCATCAGTCTTGTCTATTTGGCTGCTGAGTACTGTGCACCCGTCTGGTTGGAAAGTGCACATGTGAAATAGTTACACACAAAATAGAATGATGCAATGTGTTGCATTACTGGTACTATCAAATCAACTCCATGTCACTGGTTATTGATGTCGAGTAACATCCTTCCACCTCACCTGAGAAGGAAGCAAGCTCTACTAAGGGAAGCTAAGAAAATCTTTGCATCACCCTCTCTGCCATTGCACCAAGAATTCTGCGATCCATCACAGCAGCAACTACAATCATGAAGACCAGTAAGTGTCACTGCGGGGCAACTCATTGCTGATGGATTTGACCTAAATGAAATCTGGAGGCATGAGTGGGCAACAAAAACATTGGTAACAAGTGCCACCATCTTGATCGTACAAAAAAGCCAAACAGTTTTGACCAACCAAGGAAATTCTGGTGTCGCATCAACAGGTTGAGGACTGGACATTGTTGCTGCAATTATTTCAGGCACAATTGGGGTTGGATCAGTTCACCGGTGTGTGAGTATAACCTGGAAGAACAGACGATCAAATATCTGGACCAACACTGTCCTCTTCATTCATACTGTGGCATTTCTGCTGTGGCATTTTATATTGTATAAAATTACCATAAGACTAAATAAATAAATACATCAGAAGTATAACAAAGTCAACAGCTCCAAGGCTGTCACAGGCTTCCAGTGGAAGGCATTGGACTCTACTCATAGTATAGACTCCTTTTCACTCCCACGGAGAAGAATCTGCTATCACTGCCCTCTGAACACTGTGAATATCCTGCACAGTGCACTTGATATCACGATCTGTGTAGTAGGAATAGAAAAGAATTAAATGTGTTGGCTTTGAAATCACTGACACTGTTTTATTAACATTCTGTGGGGAATGGTTGCTAGAATTGTTTTACTTGGAAAGGGGGCGCATATTCAAAAAGATAGAGAAACACTGCTGTAGATCAAATTGTAGGACTGTGACAGAGGAAGACCTGAGTTGTATACAAGCAAGAGAGATGTAGTTTATATGGGGATCTGGTGTAAGGTGGGAGGGGATACAACAAAAATGAAACAATTTGAAAACACTCCAGATCAATCTCCTAAAAGAAACTGTGGAGGGAAATAGACTGAAATAGTTTGGCCATATTAAAATACTAGAAATAGAAAGACTTTGAGAAAGAGCTCTCAAGCGGACAAAATGGAAGAATGCCTGTTGGAAGATCACAAACAAGATTAAAAGACTAGGTAAAGGTTTCTGTGAATTGAAAAGAACTGTAGTGGAATAAAATGTTACACTGGGGGGGAGGGGGGGGGGGGAGAGACTTGAATGGACTTTGTGAATGACCTGCCTAAGTAAAAATGTTGCATAAGTGTAGTTTATTTCCTTCCTTCCTTCCTTTGCCTTTGCTCCTTTCATAGAATAAGTTAATATATGTTTACTACAGTTATATCTGTTATTATGTGTCTAATGTGGCCACTTACAGTCATGGATGAAGTGAGTGCATTTTTTTCTTTTGATACAGTGAAATTTTATACTATGGAAAACACTTATCTAAAATGTTGTCATTGAGCCTGTAGATTATTGTAAGAATTCTGTGATTTGCTACTGTTACCTTCTTATTAATTCATATTCTATATCTTTAAGGAATAATTCTTACAATACAGTAATATTATTGAGAAGAATAGGTTGCTACACACCACAGAGATGTCTGATGAGCTGTGGAAAGGCACAAAAACAGAATACAACTTCATAGGTTTCAGCAGTTACGGCCTTTGTCGGGGGGGGGGGGGGGGAGGAACACACAAACACACACACACACACACACACACACACACACACACACACTGGTGCCATCTCTGGCAGCTGTGGCCAGTCTGCAGGACTGAGCAAGACCAATGCAAGAGTAACCAATGGTGGGGTAAGAAAGCTGCAAGGAGAGGGAAACAGGAAAGGAGGGAAGACATGCATGGTGGGGGGTGGGGGAATACACCAATGCTGTCTGACGGACATGGCAGAAGGAAAGGGGGGGGGGGGACTGGATTGTGTGGCGGATGAGACATGGACGTGAGGCTAGAGTGTTGGCAGGGAAGGGGAAGGGAAGATGGTAGGTGTAGGATCTAGTGAAGGTTTAGGCAGAATTGTAGGATATATTCTAGGGAGAGTTCCCACCTGCACAATTCAGAAAAGCTGGTGTTTGTAGCGAGGATCTATATGACACAGGCTGTGTAACAATTATTTAAGTGATGCAGGGATGCATGCTCTGCAACAGGATGGCCTAGCTGTCTCCTGGCCACAGTATGTCAATGGCCATTCATCCAGACAGTCAGCTTGTTGCTGGTCATGCCCATGTAGAAAGCTGCATAGTGGTTGCAGCTCAGTCTGTACATAAAATGACTGCTATCACTGGTTACCCTGCCTTTTTTGGGTTAGGAATTGCATGTGACGGGACTGGATTAGGTGGTGGTGGGATGGTGGATAGGAAAGGTTTTGCATCTGGGTCTATTGCAGAGATTATGTAGGTTTGGTGGGTGGCAGAACATCACTGTAGGGTGTGGGCAGGATATTGGTTAGGATATTTCTCATTTCAGGATAGGATAAAAGGTAGTCAGAACCATGGCAGAGAACGAGTTTTAACTGCTCCAGTCCTGGGTGGTACTGGGTCACAAGAGGGGTACTCGTTTGTGGCCAGATGGTGGGTTTGCAGGAGGTGGTGGATGACTGGACATACAAGGACAAGGTTTGAAGGGTAACTGCTCTCAGTGAATGCCTCAGTGAGTAGTTTGGTAGTTTGACATATTTGGAGGTGGATTGTTCATCACTGCAAATGTGACAACAACGGGTGGCTAGACTGTATGGAAGGGATTTTTTTGACGTGAAATGGGTGGAAGCTGTTGAAATGGAGGTATTGTTGATGCTTGGTAGGTTTTATGTGAATGGAGTTACCAATTAGGCCACATTTAAGGCAGAGGTCAACATTGATAAAAATGGCTCGTTGGGTTGAGTATGACCAGGTGAAGTGAATGGAGGAGAAGGTGTTGAGGTTTTGAAGGAATGTGGATAGTGTGTCCTTACTTCCAGTCTCCTCCTTTCCTGCTTCCCTCTGCTTGCTGCTTCTTTCTCCCCCCCCCCCCTCCTCCCTCCCCATCACTGGTTACTCTCTCCTCAGCTGTGTTGAGTCCGAAATATGGCCACAGCAGCTTGAGACAGTGGCCATGTTTGTGTGAGTGTATGTGCATGTGTTTCTTTAACTGTCAAAGGCCATAATGGCCAAAAGCCAATAAGTTTATGGGGTTTAGAGAGGTTGTTGTCCTAGTGAAACCATCAACTAAAAATAGACACACCTTATTGCTACTCAGAGAATGGACATACAGAAACTAGTTTACAAGTGATCATGGTGGCCGAGAGGTGGTACACCCAAAGACATTGGTGCAGATGTGACACTTTGAAGGAGATGGTCGACAGTTAGTTGGAGCTGCTGTATTGCCTCCACACAGCCACCCCTCTCCCACTCACAGTATGGTGTACCCCTCCTGATCCAGAGAGAGGTGGCGAGGTGACAGCAGCAGCCGATGTTGAAGACCTTGGTGCTCGAACAATGGTGAGCTCCACTGTGTCATCAGATAGGCTCAATGGAGCATGTAGGAACCGCCGAAGATTGAGAAGTCTGCCAAATGTCGAGGGCGTGAACACGATGATCTAGTAGACGTGTAGCTGTGGGCTGATGACCAAAGTGGGATGACAATGCACATCACACATGATGTGAGGAGAAATGCATATGAGGCATCCACATCCACTGAGGAGGGGGCGGGGGCCAAAAAAACTTTAGCAGTTCACACTTTGTTTGCTGAGAAGGGAGGAGCAGCTTGTGGCCATGCAAATTATGTACAGTGAGCCTTCCAGTAAAAAGATTGCTATGTCGGTCAGAAGGGGGGTGGAACAGGGAACTCGTACTCAACTATAGGAGTAGAGGGGAGGGGAGGGTGATGGAACCTTTGAAAGAAAAAAGTTGGGAAAGTCAGTGAGCCCTCGAAAGCAGGGGAAAGAGGGAGAATTGCTCGAGACGTGAGCGGAGAAGCGGATGTAGAAGGGGGAGGAGGACCTTGTCCTGAGGAGGAGAAGCAGGCTCGACATGAGCCAGCTTGACTCAATTAATTGATATGGTGGTGGGTTAATCATTGATTGAGATTATGGAAGTATTCGGGAATTTCTTAAGGACCCGATGTGGGCCAGAATATGGGGGCTGAGAGGGGGACACACACCATGTCATCACATAGCATGATGAAGTTACAGGAGTTTAGCTCCTGTGGGTTGCAGACAGGAAGAGGACAGTGACTGGATGGGGGTGGAGGATTTATCCTGGCACAATGGAGATGAACCTTGTTGACTAGGGTGGGAAGATCACTTGGGTTTGGAGGGGGGAAGGATTAATGAGCTCCCCTGGTAAGACAGTAGGTTGTCTGTAGATGAACTCTGTGATAGAACCACAGAGGTCCTGCTTGTAGGCACCATGGAGGCCTAATAGGACCAGGGGAAGAGCCTCCGTCCAAAGAGAGTCATGGCATTGGAGGCAGGATTTAAGTGCCCTGTGCCACTGCTCTGGAAATCCATTACTTTGGGGATGGTAGATGGTGGTGTGGATGCATTTGATGCCACAGAGGTGGTAGAGGTTCGAAAAGATGCTCGATTCAAACTGCCAGGCTTGCTCTGTGATTAAGACTGAGGGGCAGTCGAAGTGGACAATCCATGAATGAATAAAAGCCCTCGCAACTATTTCAGATGTGATGTTGGTGAGGGGGGTGGCCTCCACGCTACGAGTGCTGCTGTCAGTGGCAGAGAGAATGTAACAGAACCTGTCAGCAGGAGGAAGGGGGCTGACAAGGTTGATTGAACATGTTGAAATCTGCCTCCAGGAACAGGAAAGGGTCCCAAAGGAGGGGAAGTGTGTGAAAAGATTTTATTGTGTTGACAGGGTAGGCAGGTGCACCCAAGCTTGGCAGTCATATTTCATATCCCACCTGACAAAACATTCAGTTACTAGCCTGGCAGATGTGCAAATGCCAGAATGTGCCAGGTCATGTAGGTTTGAAAGATATCTTGTTGCAGTGGCCGAGAGATTAGAAGGCAAAGTTTGCCTGTAAAATCATCACAACAAATTTCGTCAATGTCACTCAGGAAGGAGGTGTGGATGGGGTGGAGAGAGGAAGCTTGGTCAGAAACGAGTTGCATGAGGTCATTATTAGCAGATTGTAAGGAGTCGGAATTGGAGAGGTCAATGAGGGAGGATATGGCACCAACTGGAAACAGAAATATCAGCCACAACATTGTCAACATCCTCGATGTACCTGACGTTGGTTGTGAACTGTGAGATGAAGTCAAGGTAGCGAAAGTGGCGAGGAGGGGGGTCAGCTGGGGGATTCTAAATTGCTGCCGCAAGAGGCTTGTGGCTGTGAGGACATAAAAAGGATGTGCCTTGATGTCAGAACGAATATGTTTGATTGCCTCCTAAATAGCCAACAGTTCATGGTAAAAGGCCGAATACTTTCTTTGAGCTTTGTTTAGCTTTATGGAGAAAAATTGAAGTGACACCAGCAAAAGACTGACTAATAACTGCACTGATTGCAGTGTCACTGGCGTCAGTTTTGATAATAATGTCCACATCCAGGTGAGGGTGAGCAATGGTGACAGCACAGGCCGAAAGTTCTTTAGGTGTTGAGAATGCGCCAGTCATTTCTCTGGGGTCCAGGACACAGGATGAGTGCCAGAGGGGTGTTTGCACATGAATGCATTCTTAAGTGGAGTCTAAATGTCAGCAGCACTCAGCAAATGACGTTGATAATAGTTTATTGTGCCCAGGAAACATATAAGTTCCTTGAAATTTTAGGCGAGTTAGCTCCTTAACAAAGTTCATTTTCACAACTGGAGGGGAGATACCATCTACAGAGACTGTGTAGCCTAGAAAGCTGACAGAGGTTTGATGCAGTTGCTCCTTGTTGTGGTGTAACTCATTGCCTGCCCCAGCTAGTGTGTCATATAGGATCTGCGATCTGCAGGTGTTGTTTGTTTTCTTTGATAGAAGCACTAACATTAGGATGTTGTCCAGGTAAACAAAACAGAATATAAGTGGAAAGAGAACCTCGGTTGTAAAGTTTTGCCAAGTTTGTGTGGCGTTCTTTAGTCTGAAAGGGCATGAAGTAGTAATGATATAAACTGATCAGAGTTGTGATTGTGGTTTTCTTCAACATCCTTCACAGCCATCAGGATTTGATGATAAGCTCGTTTACTACAGTCCATGACAGAAAAAACCTTCATGCTCATAAGTGCAATGGTAAAGTCTGTGACATTCAGAATTGGATACCTGTCTATGATTTTCTTGGCATTTAGCTCCCGATAGCCCCACAGATTCACCAAGAATCATCACCATTTTTAGCTAAGTGGGTGGAAGAAGACCAATTGGTCAATGAAGGTTCGACAATGCTAGAATCCAGCAGCTTGGAAATCTGCACCTCTACTGCCGAAAACTTTTCTGCACATAGACGACGCCGTTTGCTAATGACAGGAGTGTCATCTGTACCCATAGTTTGTGTAAGTACCTTTAGTGACAACTGAAACCCACTGTTGTGAAAGTGTAGTAGAGGAGGAAGTGGCAGAGTCTAAAGGGTTCACATAAGTCCTCAGGGGGTGTGGCGAAAAGAATGTTCGCACACACTGTTGTAAACAGAGGTGATGTGAGTGATGGAGACAGCTGGGCCATAGCCTGATCAGTGACCCCATCAGTTGTGGCTGCCGGCAGGAGGCAAAGTGGTGGTAAGGTTCAGTCAGCTGCTGCTGGAGGTGCCATTGGTTTGTGTGAGCAATAATGCTGCTGAGCCGTGGCAGACAACAGGTTGGCAGGCTGGGTAGTAACAAGTGTGGCCTCCAGGTGCCATCTGTGTGCAAGGGCGCTTTTTGATGCTTATTTCCTCTGTTCATGACTGCACTGCAATCAACTAAATGCTTAAAACAAACACTAAGTTTTTTAGCATAATTCACCATTGAGACATGACATGAGGCTGACTAGAGGCTGGGGAAGTTAAAGTTCCAGTTTCAAGTTGGCTGCAGGCTGCGAAGTGTGCGGGTCAGGCATGAGGGGCAGGATGTGCACAATCTGTTGACAGAATATGAGGTCATCATGGCAACCAATATTTGTTGTCACACTTCCACATAGGAGCGGGGAGGGGGTATCGAACTGTCAGAAACACAGTTACCCTTGTGCGCTGGTGTGATGTCATTGTTTGCACTGAGAGAATAAGTACTAACCTTGAAATTAGTGTCATTTGAAGCCACTCAAAGAGACGCGAGGTGCTGCTTGGTGGATGACAGTTGGGATTCAGCATAGGTGAGGTGGTGAACAATGTCCTCTCACTGCACCAAAGACACAACACTTGTTCATGTTTGTAGCCCACTTTGACATAAGCAAATCGAATTGTTTGATAGTATCAGAGCACTCGTGGACAATGTTTTCCCTTTCACGGCACAGTTTAATCATTTTGTCATGTTCACTAGACCAAGTTGACAGAAGTTTGTCAAACTCATTAATCTTTGTCAAACAATCACGAACTGTTTTTACACTATGTGAGGGGAAGAGCTCGAGAAATTACAGAGGAAGTGTCCATTTCAGTTATGGTGGAAGACAGCACAATGAACAACATCGGGAGAAAGTTTGTGGTGAGCTAGAAAATCAGTGTTTAGTATAGGTTCAAGAATGCCAGCCACAACAATGCTCCATTTAAACACACACTCAAGAGACAAGCGACTAGAGCACGATATAGAACCAGCACATGGAAGCTGAGAGCCATTGACAACTTGATGAACTGCTCAGTGAGGTTGTACAGTGTCAGTCACAATGGATGATGGAAGCAGAGAGCCGTCGACACCCGTCTCGATCAGGAAGGGAGTGCCAAAAATGCAGGTGACGTGAGGAGGAATGCCGGGTGACTCGATGAGTTTGTCAAGTATGTGGGAACGTCCTCATGTGAAGGTGCAAGACTGAGCTGTTGATTGATGAGCCTGTGAGTCCAGCTTGTGGTGGGCCTCTTGAAGGTATGTATCCTGCATTCGGTCCACAATGCGAATGCGTTTGCTAGGTGACTGAGTATGTTGTAGGTGAGTGGCAGCTTGCTGGCCCAGACTGCCATGAGTGTCGAGTTCTGCCCAGGGCACCCACAGCTCTTTTATGGGTACATGTGTGGCGTGCACGGGGCCCCGAGCCATTGCAACCTTCCTTCCTATTCTCCCAGGCTGCATAACCCGTCCCCCAGCTCCCCTCCCCACCCCGTTCCCATTCCCACCTCTCCCCACTAACCCTCTCCAACCCTGTCTCTGGGTGTTTTTGTGTTGGCGGCATGGCTATTTCCACGATACTGATGGTTCTGCTATTCTGTTTTTGTTTGCCATTTCCACCAGTTTTGGCCCAGTTTGGTCACCCTTAGGGTTTGAACTCCATTCAAATTTCCGTTTAGTGTGAGCCATTTGGGAAAGTACTCCCAACTTAGCCTCTAAGGTGTGGATTCCCATCCTTTCCTTCCCATTTTTTCCTCGCCATAGCCCTCTCCCCCCGCTAGGTCACCAGCATGTGTAGCCAGTCCATGTGGTGGGTCTGTTATGTACCCTTATGCTTGAGCCCCTTGAAATGCACAGGGATCACACTGCCATTGTCTGAGGTGCAACCTTCTCATGAATGCCAAGGAGTAGATGCTTGTCTTGGTGGGGCATCAGGACTTCCAGCAATGGTCATCTCTCCAGTTGACGTTGCTGTGGCTGGGTGGCAAGCCCCTGTTTCAGAGTGGGTGGCATCGGGGCAGACTTCTTCCAATGAAAAGGAATA
Organism: Locusta migratoria; assembly: GCA_026315105.1. Taxonomy (NCBI): domain Eukaryota; kingdom Metazoa; phylum Arthropoda; class Insecta; order Orthoptera; family Acrididae; genus Locusta; species Locusta migratoria. The sequence goes on from CM048744.1 coordinate 383,985,270, forward strand.
AAACTCAGAAAATCCTGGCGGTAAGTCAGGTGTCTCTAAGCGTGCAAGTTTAACTTTAATGCTCAGAAATATGACCCCAAATTGTTTCGTTCCCTAACTCCATCATGGGGGGAATGCAGGGCCACAAAACAGACTGAGCCATACTCACCACGGTATCTAGTCTGTACATGAATGGCTGGGGAATCTTCCCAGGCAACTAAGCCTTCATTCTTTGTTGACCACCTCGAGGACAAGTTTGGAGAAGTTGCTGGCATGTCAAATATGCTTGATGCTTCCGTCCTGATACTGGCGGAGTCCCCTGCTCAGTCACGGAACCTGCTAACATGTGACCACTTAGGAGACAGTCCTGTATTGATAACACCTCACAAATCCTTGAATAAGGTGCAGGGGTCATTTATCACAGAGATCTGTTGCTATAGACTGATGAGGAGTTGAGTGAGAATTTATGACAAAGTGGCATCCATTTTGTCTTCCAGGGACAGAAAGATAATAGGGTGCCCACCGATGCCTTCATCTTGACACTCTATTCAATAAGGTCAAGGTGATGATGTATTGCTGTGACATTCAACCATGCACCCCCCTCCAATGCGCTTTTTCAAATGGCATTTTAGGCACATGTCCTCTAGTTGTGGTGCTGCCACAACCTGTCAGGATTGTGCCCGTCCCTCACATCTGGACGCTGCCTGGGCCCTTCCCCATTACTGCATAAACTGTAGGGGTCACAGGACTGTCCTGTTCTACATAAAGAGTGAAAGGTAGTCAAATATAAGAATCTGGTCTGCCTGACGTACTCTGAAGCTAGTAGGAAATATGAGAAACTACACCCAGTCTCTCTCCTAACATCATATGCTGCAGCTATGATGATGATGCCGCCACTGGTGGCTACTTTCTGACCCTCTCTACCATCCCCTGTCGGCCCTTTGGGCCGCCCGTCTACCTCGGCCTCCCAGATATCTCCGGACAAACCGCCTTCCACCACGAAGCCCAAGGAATGGGGGAGGACAAGAAAGAAAAGACTGGAAAGAGCAAGGAGACACTGAGAGCCCTGGGCCCCCAGCCCTTGTGCCTGCTTCACCTGAGGATGAGGGTCATTCTTCTAGTGACACCTGAGGACTTGGCCTTCACTGATCTCAGCGATGCCATAGAAACAGCCAGAGACAAGTGCTGATACCATTCCTCTCCCATCTTCCTCCTCTTCATGCACCCTCAATCAGAAGATAGCTTGATCCTGCAATGAAATAGCGGAGGTTTTTTCTGTGACTGTTGTTGAGCTCCTTTCCAGTTCTTTGTCTTGCTCTCTCGCCATTCAGGGCTACCGGGGGTACTACAATAACTGCACTGTTTACAACAGGATGCTCGGTTGGGTATGTCTCTACGTACGTACTTCGGTCTACAGTTCACCAGTGCCACTTCAAACAGCCCTCGAGGGTATTGCTGTCAGGGTCTGGGTACCACGGGACATTACCATCTATTTCCTTTATCTCCCCCCGACACAGATTTGGCACCTGCTGACCTTGCAGTCCTGATTGCTCAACTCCCTTCAACCTTTATTATTTTGGGAGATTTTAATGCTCATCACCCCTGTGTGAGGGGGGGAGGGGACAATGTGACTACAAGAGATGGTTTAGACATCAAGCTGCTTTTTACCCAGCTTGATCGTTGCATCCTTAATACTGGGGCCCCCACCCATTTTAATGTGGCCCATGGTACCTTTTCAGCCATAGACCTTTCTGTGTGTAGTCTAGGCTTATGTCCGCTCCTTAACTGGTGGGTACATGATGACTTTTTTGGAAGCGATTAGTTTCCCATCTTCCTTTCGCTTCTACACCACCAACCCCAAGCACACCTACCCCACTGGTCCTTCCACAAAGCCAACTGGGCAGCATACACTTCAGAAGCAATGCTGGATACCCCTCTCCCTGCTGACACAACAATGGCAGCTCACCATATTATTTCTGTTGTCATCTCTGAGTCCATTATACTGTCCTCTTCTGGCTTGCTCCAGCGAAGGCCAGTACCCTGGTGATCACCGGAGATAGCTGCAGCCATTTGCAATTGCCGCAGAGCTCTGCAGCAGTACTGGAGCCACTCCTCGGTAGACCACCTGGTTGCCTTCAAACATCTTCAGACCCAGGCGCGGCGACTCATCTGGTAGCGAAAGCAGGCATGCTGGGAAGAATATGTTTTCACCATTGGATCCCATGTTCCTTCTACTCAGATATGGACGAAGATTTGCCGCATATCAGGCTACCACCCTCTGATGGAGGTCGCAGGTCTCTCTGTCTACGGTACTCTCCATACTGAACCAACTATTATCGCCGAGAATTTTGCAGTGCACTTTGTTCTCAATTCTGGATCCACCGTCTACCCCCTAGGCTTTTGTACCTTGAAGGAGTGGGCTGACCAAAAGCGGTTGGTGTTTCAAACAAACCACCGAGAGCCATACAACGCACCATTTAGTGAGTGGGAGTTTCAAAGTGTTCCTGCCAGTTGCTGCAATACATCTCCAGGACCAGACCAGATCTACTACAAAATGATATGACATCTTTCCGTAAACTCCCACTGCCATCTTTTCGATTTCTTCAATTGTCTTTGGATTGAGGGATCATACCTCTCCCGATGGCGGGAGAGCATCAATATCACTCTGTTGAAGCCAGGTGCAGAACCATTGAATGTTGATAGTTACCGCCCCATAAGTCTCACCAATGTACTATGTAAGTTCTTTGAATGCTTGGTGAGTTGGCATCTGCTGTGGGTTCTCGAGTCTCGGGGTTTACTCGTCCCACAACAAGGTGCTTTCCGGCAGGGTTGCTTTGCCATTGACAACCTTCTCTCTTTGGATCAGCAATCTGCACAGCTTTCACCCAACTAACACCTAGTCACCATCTTTTTCGAACTCTGGAAAGCATATGACACTGTATGGTGCCATCACATCCTTGCAACACTACATGGATGGGGTATCTATGGCTCCCTCCCACTTTTTATCCAGAACTTTTTACTTTCATGCTGTTTCCAAGTTGGCACCTCCTTCAGTTCCCCACATATCCAAGAGAACGAGGTACCAAAAGGGTCAGTTCTAAGAATTCCCCTCTGTTCTATAACACAGCTAGCACAAGCATTGCTGAATGACACTGCAGGCAGCCATTCGTCAGGCACATAATTGGGCTTCTGCCCATGGTTTTCAATTTTCCCCTGTGAAAACTAGGGTGATGCATTTTTGTAGCTGTTGGACGGTTCATCTGCATCAGGAGCTCTACCTTGAGATGGCGAGCCCCTTCAGCTTGTGGACACTCACTGCTTCCTAGGTCTCCTTTTTGATTCTCATTTGACCTGGCTCGCTCATCTGTACCAGCTTAAGCAATGGCGCTCACGACATCTTGACATCCTTTGTTGCCTAAGCCGTACAGTCTGGGAGGCAGCACACCCTGTCCTCCTCCGGCTGTATAACACTCTGGTGCAGTCATGTCTGGACTATTGGAGCCTGGTCTATGGCTCAGCCTCCTCCTCTGTACTGAGAGTTCTCCACCCAGTCCATGATACCAGCATCTGTCTGGCCATGGGAGTCTTTCGCACGAGCCCTGTCAGTAGTCTTCTCGCAGAGGCTGGAGTTCACTCGATTGTGATTCTGGCATCAACAACTGCTTGCCCTTTATGCTGCCAGAGTCCACTGTTCCCCTCAACATCCAACTCGCAGGCTACTCTTTCCAGTAGAAGTCATCCATTTGCCACAGAGGCGATCCCGGTCAGAACTCCCAATAGAGATATGGGCCCAATCACTCCTTTCAACCCTCGATTCCTTTCTTCTTAATCCCTCTTTCCATTCCACTTCCCATACCCCTCCCTGAACCATTCCTTGACTGCAGATCTGGCTGGATCTCTCCTGCGACCTGAAGACTCCTCATGTCATCTGGTACTCCAGTTTCTTGCCCTGTTAAGTGAGTTCTGAGACTCCAAAGTCATTTACACTGATAGTTCTTTGGATGACCGTCGCACTGGATATGCCTATATGCATGTCTTTGCCTTCTGGCAGCAGTATCTTCACCGCTGAACTGGTAGCTATATATTGCACCCTTGAACACATCCTCACCTGCTCTGGGAAATATTTCCTGATATGCAGTGACTCACTGAGTGGCTTGCAGGCTCTTGATCAGTGTTACCCCCGTCATCCATTGGTCAGATCCATCCAGGAGTCGCTACTGGCTCTTGATGACTCTGGTCGTTCGGTGATGTTCATGTGGATTTTGGGCCATGTCGACATTCCAGGTAATGAATGCATTGACCAGCTAGCCAAACAGGCTACCACTCGCCGTCCTCTAGTGATTGGTCTCCCAGAACCAGACTTCCGCCCACTGCTGTGCTGTAACATAAGAGAACTGTGGAATGCCGATGTGCCCAATAAGCTGCAAACAATCGAGGAGATGACATGTGTTTGGAAGTCCTCACAGCTGGCCCTCTGCCATCTTCGCATTGGCTACACTTGGCTGACGCACAGTCACCTCCTCCGCCGAGACAATCCGCCCGTAGGCCAATATGGTGCTCCATTGACAGTGACTCATCTTCTGCTTGACTATCCTATTTTATCTCCTCTATGGCGTTCTTGCAACCTCCAAAAATGCTCCCTTTGGCGTTAGGTGATGGTGCCTCTGTGATCGATTCCGCATTATTATTTCTTCATTCCGGAGGCTTTTACCGGTTTCTATGATTTTTATGGTTGGCCTTTTAGTCATCATCTGTATTTCTCTTGTTGTGTCTTCTGACTAGAGGTTTTCTTGTTTAAGCCATGTGGTTGGCTTTTACCCTTTTATCCTCATGGTTGGTCAACCACATTCATTGGCCGTGTTGTTTTATCCCCTTTTCCCTGACATATGTTCCCGTGTGTTTGGCATCTCTTGTATTGTCTCTTGTTGACTATGTCAATGCTTTATTGACAATGGGTTCCTTTTATTCCATGCTATTTTAAATCATTTTAGATGCTTTTATCAATGACTCTAGTTTTCTGTGTGGTCCCTAGTGAGTCAATGGGGGACTGATGGCCATAGTAGTTTAGTACCCCAAAACCCTCAAACCAACCAACCAACCAGCCGAGGTGTTCCTCTGTGCAGGATGTGGAGGATGGTTTCATCAGGTGTGTGGGGTGCCCACTTGAGAATCATCTGTTTGGCAGAGTGGTAGCAGTGAGAGGTGGGGGAGGGGGGGGGTTGAAGTGACCAAGTCGCAGATGAGGTCTATGTGCTCATGTAGGTGCATTATTAAATAGAGAGCCATGTCATTGAGTGAATAGTGGTCGAAGATTTGTTCGGACACTGAGGCGAACCATTTCGTTGGAGAGTCAAATGAGAAATGAGGCAGCTTCGGTAGATGACCAGGTGGTGGGAAAGGAGCTGATCATAGCGCCCGAGTGTCGGTTCCTGTGGCTGTGGTGTTTGCTTGCTGTTGTAGAGGCAAAACCATGCCGTCAAGCGATACGGCATAAGTCCCTGATGGGACCAAGAAAGTGAGCGAATATGTGGCGACACGGTATTGCGGAGTGACCCGGTAGGCTGACCTTGCAGCAGCACCAAAACGTGCTGGAGAAATAGGCAGTTGGTTGCAGGTGCACATGAAAGAGTTCCGAAAAGTGTCAGTCATGCGAGTGGAAGAGGCTGCAACTTGTAGTTGTGGCACAGCAAGTGCTGAGTATGACTGCACATTCTGAAAATTTTCACTGTTCAAAAACTTCATGTGCAGAAAAGCACTGTCACAAATGAGAAACTGCACTGGCAGTTGCACAATGGAAGCTGGAGTGGTGCCACTCATCACAGACACTGCACGTGAAGAAAAAACTTGTGAGCAGGAAATCGAATCATAAACCGAATTTGACGAAGAGTGTAAAAAGCGGTCACTAGCAGTAGCACAAGGTGGGGCAGATCGAACAAGATCTTTCTGGAAGAAAGTATTGTGCAACCATTGGCCAGGGACGTGGGCCATGGAGTGATACACTGAAGCACATGGCAGCACAGTGATGGGCTGAGAAGTCAAATCTGAAGCACTGAAATTTGCACTATTAGTGTATGACATAGGCAGATGTGGAGCACACATGAAATAAAGGGTGGGAATTCTTCAGATTCTGGGCACTGTGTGCAAGGTTCAGCCTGACAAAGCCCAAGTTCATTGTGAGGGCAAGTCGACTGTTGTGAAGATATGAAAGAAAACTGCTAGGCTGGTTGAAGAGGTGTTGAAGAGAAGGATTTTGATACGCCCTGCAGTTGAGGCGAGGTTGTGAATGCTTGCAGGGCCAGAAAGTAGCTGCATGGGCTGCATAAAACACACTATAACGTACCTTTTGATGCAGAATATAGCAGTTGGGGTTACCACTATGGGATTTAGAAGGGTTGTAGCCCCAGTGAAACTACCAAATACAAATAGCTACATGTTATTGCTACTTGGAGCATGAACATACAGAGACTAGTTTACGAGTGATCATAGTGGCTGAGAAGAGGCTCTCCCAAAGACATTGGTGCAGATATCACACTTCGAAGGAGGTGGTAGCTTGTTGGAGCTATCGCCACCAAAAGTTGTATTCTGTTATGTATGCCTTTCTGCAGCTCATCGGACATCTCTGTGGTGAGTAGCGACCTATCCTTCTCAAAAATTTGTTGAATTCTACCTGGAAACATAAAAGTGATGTTATATTAATTTCCCGTGTTGGGCATTTAGTTTGCTGCCTAATTCAGCTTTAAAATATATTTTTCTTCTTCTTCTTCTTCTTCTTCTATCAAACATTTCATTAAGCTAAAATTATACCACATTTATGACAATATGCTCTGGAAACATGAGAGGTTCAAGGAAAATTGAGATAATAAAATCATATTTATCAAAATTACTGGTATTTTTCATTTAAAAATGTTATCACATTATCTAGTTAGGAAAGTTCTGGCAGAATGTAAATAATTTAGGACTAAAGGAGACAACTCACCAACCTAATCACAGATTTGTTCAGTCATCAACGCCACAAAAAAATAAATAACTCATAAATGAAATACATCTCTGATGTGGTAGTGCGCACACACATGCTCTCTCTCTCTCTCTCTCTCTCTCTCTCTCTCTCTCTCTCTCTCTCTCTCTCTCTCTCTCTCTCTCTCTCTCTCTCTCTCTCTCTCTCACACACACACACACACACACACACACACACACACACACACTCTCTGTGTACATATGTGCTCCAGCTGGATGTAGTGCACATGGTGTGTGTATATGTGTGTGTGTGTGTGTGTGTGTGTGTGTGTGTGTGTGTGTGTGTTGTAGTATAGTTCTAACAGTTTCTTCCAAAATATAAGCATAGGTAGCAATGTTTCTGTAAGGATGTTTACTAAGTTGCAGACAGGAACATAGAAGAGACCATCATGTTCGCACAATTTTTAATTTTCAGCTACAACATTCATCAGAAAATGATACATTTACACAATCACTCAGGAAAAACTCACATACACATGAACATCATCTCTGGTCGCTCTAGCGCAACTTGAGATGGAGTGGCCAGAGATGACAGTTATGGGTGCATGAGTTACTTCTGAATGATTGCGTGAATTTATCTTTTTCTAATGAGACCTGTGTCCAAAATTTAAAAGTTGTATAATTGTGATTGCATCTGTCTGTGGCTCGGTGATCATCTTTACAACGAGATTCTATCCATCCTCATATTACTGACATTCTAACCTGGACTTTCCATTGTTAAATTTCTTCTTTATTATGCACCTTTCAATGTTTCAGTTCTTCCACTGCTCATTGAGTGATCTTTTTAATTTCTAAGTTATTTATCACATAATATTATGAAAAATATAGACTGCTGTTCATTAGTGTAGGGAGTATCAGGTATGATGAGAAGATGGCAAAACATTTGAGCTTACAGAAAAAAAGGACTTAATATGAAATATAAAACACACATACATTGGCAAATAATAGTTAAAGGAAGGGAAGGAAGAAGTATAGGAAAGAAAGGATTGACAGTGGCCGCATTTGGGCATTGAAATTAAGCAATGGCGACAAATGAAAATGTGAACTGGGCCGGGAATCGAACCCGGGTCTCCCGCCCAAATGCGACCACTGTCAATCCTTTCTTTCCTATCCTTCCTTCCCTTCCTTTAACTATCATTTGCAAATGCAATTTGTCTGCAAAGCAGGTGTGGTGTTTGTTCTTTTGGATGTCTGAAAGAACAGACACCACACCAATACAATACACATACATTTACCCGAGAGCAACCCATTCATATGTAACCACTGTCACCAGCCATCATGACTAAGACTGTGGCTGGTTCAACTGTCATTTGTGCATGAGTTGTGTGTGTGTGTGTGTGTGTGTGTGTGTGTGTGCATTTATTCTATTTTTAACAAAACCTTTCAGCCATAAACTTAAATGTTTAGAAGTTTTTTTCTCAAGCCTTTTTGCAATTTTGTCAAGCCAGTCTGTAACTCAACATTTCCTCTATATAGTGAGTAATAATTCTACTGTTCAACTTCATGTTACCTGTATTTTTGTAAGTTTATCCAGATTGCCTTCTCTGTTTAATGTTTCATCATATCATTTCTTTGAATACCAATGGGGAGTGCTGGTGTTTTTAGAAGTAGAGGATTAGTTTTGGTTGCTGGTGAGTCTTTCAGCTCGTATGGCTGTGGTCCAATAAACATTTATGCACCTGCCACTATATCCAGAGCTTTCCTGGACATCTTCATTGTTGTTCCTGGTGACACTAAGTCGTAACAGGACGACTGAGCATTGCCATGAGCACCTCTGAAGACATACTGCGCAGTCCTGCACAGAATTTCAGGAGCAGAAATGTTTTCTGGACCACCACTATACAACCCAGAAGATTCATCAACAACTATGACATGTGCTCATGAAAGCCTTCATTGTATGATTAGTTTGCCAGTTGAAAATTAAATATGCTATTCATGAGGCAACCTTAACAAATTATGGAGATGATAATTCATAGTAGAAAATTAATGATTCTTCACTTTCCCTTCCTAAAATGTAGCATGATGCCAAGAGAGGTGCTGCTGGAATCAAGTATAAAGCGAATATTGGGTATTGGCTCTGCTCTAACGCGCAATAAAGTTCTTCAGGCAGAAGTTCAGCATTGGTATCAGCTGCCAATTGATTTTGTATCTGGAGGAGATGCTGCTATGGGAGCAGCATTATCAGCCTTGCCTATATCTTAGCTGTAACTGGTCAGACTATCTTGTTAAAAATAATATGTTTTGGGAGAAGATGAATTTTATCACCATTTGTCATATGGCTGTCTTATTTATGCAAACATGGAGGTGAGTAAGCAAAGAAAGTAAACTGTAGGTAGTGTTAGTTAGAGTTACATTAACTACATTGTGAGCAGTACTATTATTTCCTGAAAGGTGGAGGGTGATATAGTTTATTATGTAAATAGGTTATGTAATTTATCAGTCAAAAGAAATCAAGATGGAGGCCAGATAATTGATGATGCATGTGAAAATATATTTGTAGAAAAATATATTTCACTGTTGGTACATAGTAAAGAAATCATCCCCAATCTGAAACTTCATACGAAGATTGAATATCAAGCTATTGTTAGCATATCTGAAATATCAGAGCACAAGACAATAACAGGGTACACAGAAAATACAAATTTGATTTGAGTGTGAAGGAGGAAAGGGAGACAGGGAATTTGATAAATGGGGGAGGCAGTTTCCAGTTGCAACAATTGCCATAGTGTCATATAATTCAGGATTTAACAATGATTATAGCCATTATTTTCTGCAGGTTATTTGTACTTTTGCTAATACTGAACAATTATGAATATTGGAGGATACAAGTTATTCTAAATGTGTTTCCACAGATCTTCACATTGCTACTAGTGGTGCTTTCCCAACTCACAAGCCACAGCAATAGCTACTGGGAAATAATCTTGTTCCTTGCTTGTTGTCAGTTTCTGTCTTCCATCTGAAACAGATTTCTTACTGTGATAATTATAAGAATACTATTACTAAAGACGATAATTCCACATAATACATGTTTTCATATGATAATTGGACATAACTTGAACTTAATAATCATCAGTTTCTTTACATTGAGATTACAAATATGTATACTTTTTCATACATATAGGTATATTTTGACATTTTTTCAGGGGTAAAAACATGCATAATGTATGTATAAGGTACTTTCAGTTTAATTATGCATTTAACATGCATTAAATTTTAATGTGTAGTTTAATGGTTTTGAGAAAGTCTCAGGTTGTTGTTATTTTTTGTTATCCCTGTTTTTGCTTCAGGAATCAGGATTGAAGAAAGGAAAAGGGGAGGGAGAATAACAGATAAAGAAAGTCAAGATTGTCATAGTAGGATGACGTTTCCAGCATTTTAATGACAGCCTCTCTCAGAGTGCTTGTAAGGATGATTTATTTATCCACAAGTACCACCAGAGGCCTTTGATTTCATAGCAATAGAAATATAGCCCAAAAAGTTAAGTTTAGCAGCTGCTGTGAGAATGACATAGCTGCAGAGTATAGTGTGACAGTATTGAAACATGACTAGCAGTTTTAATTTGTTGTAAAAGTGCAAAGGGGGAAGGGCATTAATAAATTGTAAACAAAAATAATTGTTCATATTTTGATGTATTTTACTTTTGATTGTTCATATTTTATAGTTTGATAGAGTTTGAATGCATACGTGTTGTCGGATTTTACAGTGTATGGAATTCTCGTCTTTAACTTTTACTTAAGTATAAACCATCCAAATGTTGCAGTAATCAATGATTTAGGGTGCAAAAAAATACATAAAAATGAAGAAAGACAACTTCTCACTGCACTGGTTGTTACATAACAGCACAGAAATTTTTATCAGTTCCCTTTCTTATTCTAATTTAAGTACATACAAAACCATGCAGGTACACACAGCATTTCGGTTGTGTGTCTTTATGATTAGGTATATGAGAATATTTTCTAGAAAAAAAGATCTGTAGCTTGAAAACTAGCAAAGTATGTGCTGTTGTGTGTGTTTGTGAGCACATACAATGTGCATTCCTAATTTCTTTGTGATTCATCTAAATATCGTAAAGTTTTATTGAGTTTATTTACTTCAGATTGCGATGTCAGTTATGCTACTAAGTACTATTATTGTAATCAGTTGAATCTGAACTATTTGAAGGTTCAAAACAGATGCTGAAACTTCAATCATGTTCCATTTGTTCAGTATATCTTGTGCTTTTCCCAAGTGGTGATAGATTTTACACAGTTTTTCTTTCTGTGTCGCCATTGTAGATTTGAGGAAAGCCTTACCCTATATAAACCCACCCTTTCTTGGAGCTTGATCTATGTTAGAACAACAAATGAAATGGTGTAGCATTGTCTTTACTAGACAGGACATCGATCTTAGCAGCTATGAAGTCAACATTTTGATTAGTTATTTATGTCAATTCCCCATCTATACCTTGCAGTGTATGAGTAAGTTAACTCTGCACTAATGCTATGATTCTATATCTTACTGATAAAGGTATTAGTATTTATTACATGGGACAAACATAATTCATAGTTCTATGTAAAGTTTATTGGACATATGATAGTAAATGAATCTTTTCGCATCTTGGAGTGCTTTGGATTTTATAACAGAAAATTTTTGAAGCATATAATAAGTATAAAAATTTGTTACCTAAGAAGCTTTAAAATAGTTTTGTAGTTCTTTTGTAAAGCAGTAAAAATATAAAGTGAATCGCCAGTATCTTGCCAGCCAACATACAGACTGGTCTTTATATTAATCATGTGTTAAATATTTATCATTAGTTCTGACATAATAGTTAGTTTTGATATTTGTTTTAAGGAATATGCATTAAACATAAGAAAAGTTTACGTAATGGAATGACTGTACCTGCCTTAAGTTATTTTGATTAGCTTTGAAAGACAACTACCATATTCATATACAAAGTATTGACTTCCAATTTTCTTTCCTGTGAATATTTTTCCATTATAATAAGTGTAGTAAGTCACTTGTAATACTTAGTTCTCTACACTTTGTAAGATCTAATAGTAATCTTTGATGGTTGGCAGTTTTGACTACACAGTAGAAAAAAGTATTTCAGTTGTGTTTTCAGCGCATAAAGCTGTGAAATTATTCTATTCTTGAAATGAGATAGAATGGCTGGCCAGTACTTACCATTGTGCTGTACCGCCGATAGTAACACAAAATGAAAAAACAGAAAAAAAGGGACAATGGAACAAGCTTTCGGAACAGAGTTCCTTCGTCAGGTGGGAGAGAAGGGAAGAATAAAGGATGGGAATAGAAGGGAAAGGTGGTTCACGACCTAGGTCATGAAGGTGGTGTTTCGGAATTCTATTCACTCTTTTTATCTCAGCTTCTGATAATTGGCAGAACTTAGAATAGTGATTCTGTACAAGTTATTTGAATCAGATAAAACAATCATTTCTGGACAGTTACTAGCTGCAATAAATTCACATTTCAACATAAAGGATTCATCAGTCATTGTTTTGTAGAACAATTTCAAGCTTCTCACACTTAAACTGAAAAAGCTATGAATGTTCCTTGGTTTTAAAATTATATCACATTTACATTTCAGAAATCTAAAGGCTGTTTTTCATATGATACACCTTGTGTTTCACATAAAACTACTCATTTTTCTTAAAACTAATACACATATTCTATGTCTTTTATTAATGTTGTCAATTTTTCCTTCCTTGGATATATGAAATCTTCACAATCATTTAATCAGTATTTCTATCATGTAGTTACTTCTCTGGCTACCTCTCATCATTTATCAATCTTTTCTATAAAAATAGAAGTGTGTATGTATGTTCCCTGTAGACTCCAAGACAGTTGGAGGAATTTTGATGGAACCTTCAGGAAATATTCAGAGTAGCCCAGCAGGTAATACTGCATAGTTTGGTAGTGATTGGATCAAGATATTTATTAACATATATGTAAAAGCTAACATCTAGATTATGGAATGATAGTAGCCCCCTAGCGGAGGAGTTCGCAATAGGTGGATGTGATGGTGGCTAAGTGGTTGCATCGTAGGTTCTGATATAAAAGTTTTTGGGTTCGAATCTACTTACTTGCTGCATTTTTTCTCCCTTATTAAGAGTTGTCTCTATTGCATCAGTCATAAAAGATAATTACAAGAACACTACCACACCATAACACACCATTGCATTACTTGAGCATGCACTTTTCAGAGCATTCTAGGCTACTGTTTAGCAACAGAACTATTTCACATTATTGTTTTTAAATGTGCAGGGCTTACTGAAAGATAAAATGTACTGTAATAATTATAAAGAGAGTCAAAAAAATAATACATGTTCATGGTCCTTTTCTTAATATTTTCATAACACAGTTTCAAACTCTGTTTATTATGATATTGTGCAAATTAAATTTGACAGAAGCTTTTTTCCATGCCTGTACCCTGTAGGCTGCTGTATCGTTATCAGTTTTTCCTTTCTGTTGTGTCCTTCTATTGCCCCAAAACTATTTTTAGAAGTAAACCTAATTTTTTCACGGAGAAGTTTCAATATAGCTCTTTCTACTATTTACTTCCGTCTACCTTCACAACATGAAAGCTTTGTAACAAATACTGTGTATTGATTAAAATCTGCAGTCGAGGTGCAGTAATCATGTTGATTGCTGACTTTAATGGCGTTACCAGCATCTTCCATGTTGACTCAGATCAACATTCAACCAGCTTTGGCAGATTTAGGTTTACCATTACATAGTAGAGTGGAGCCATGAACAGAGTTAAGTTTCTGAACTAACATCATTTATGATCTCTGATAAGTGTTGTTTATAGAATCAGCCCATAAACTTTTAAATATATGTTACACTGTTATATTTGTATGTAAATATGGATTAAACACACTGAACATTGTATTAGCACAGCATGCATTGCATTTAATCATGTTACATAGAACAAAGTAACAAATAAAATACATTCACACATTGATTTTTATGGATATACAACATAAATTCCATCCGTGTGAAGGCAGGCAGCTCACTAGTTTACCAAAAATTGGATATTTTTCTTGTACACTGTACACTTTACCTTTTTTAAATCCCTTATCTTCTCAAGTAAATAAACCTTTGCAAGAAGACTGAAGTATACAGGAATTTTATAGTGCTCAATCATGTTAAGGGTTTACAATATAAATGCTGTGTGCCAAATAATCTTCTTCAGCACGTCTCAAACATATCAGTAGAATGTCTACTATTATTTTAGTGAAGTATAATAATCTTCAATGTACATAATTTTTCATTGTAATAAAAAAGGGATAAGTTCCCATTATACCATTTTCACATAGGTGTGTTACATGAAATGAACCTGACAAAATTAAGCTGATACTAAAATTTATTTCCTACAATTTCACAAATATCACACATTATTATAGCAAGTGCTATATTGTTCCTATATTCAAAGCACTTCTCACTGTGATATTTCAAAATCAACTTTTTCTCATAAGCGAAGAGGTATCTTAGTTATAAGTTTGGTTAAAGATATTATGTGATTCTGTCTGTATCCAAGTGTTACACATATTTCATTTCCTGCATGCCTAATTTTTTCCTCTCAGAGCCTTATGTCTGTTTTATTTCACTAACCTGAAAAGTAAGTTCCTATAGATTTAAAACCATATTCATCATTTTTAAAGAATGTATGAACACCAAATAGTGAAAGACATTTAACAGTCTCAAAATTCACTTTCTAACTTCAGACCAGCAATGCAGCAACATTTAAACAACCTCCATTTTCTTATTGTCCACCTCCATATCTTCATAGTAAACATAGCAGACTGCCATGTAGAGAACCTCAGTTATACCAGGTATTGCATGGAATTGGTTCTTGTGGGAGGACTGGAATGGGGTCATCTGGCCTCATGATGCCGGTTGAGAAGCTACTCGAATGAGAAGCTGTAACTCCAAGGTCTGCAAAGCTGATACCAACTAGGAGAGTGGTGTGCTGACCCCATGTTTCTCCATATTGCATCTGATTTGACTGAGGATGACACAATGTTTAGTCAGCCTTAATTAGCCTGTCTGAGGCAAGAGTGGCAGCACTGTGATTATTTATATATACTATTCTGATTCCAAAATAGTGTGTGTTACACATTTAATACCCATTTTTATGTAAAAAGTTAAAGATTATAACTGAAGTTAGTTTATTTGAATTTAAACTGAGAAAATAGATATCTTTCCATCACGATTTTAATTACAAAAATAGATGTTTCAGTGGTGAACAATATTTCCCATTACTTATAAACTTGGAAAACATGTTTTTCATTGTTGCTGTCATTATATGCATATTCTTTTCTCCTCAAGATGATGAGTTAGAGGTGTGTAGAACTTTCATGAATACTGACCATAAATTTTTAAGATTAAACCAAACTGTAACTAGTTTAAGTCGGTATAGTTTCACTCTGCATCAGTGTGTACACTGAAATGAGACTTTCTCAGGAGGAAAAAAAGGATTGAAAGTGTGTGTGTGTGGCTGATACTCAAACTCAAAATCTCTGCCTTTCACAGGCTGGTGCCTTATCACACTTGTCTACTAAGAGCAAAAATCCTGAATTTGGAAATTTGTCTGGCACACTCTTTTAATCTGCCTGGAAGATTAATTTGTATAATCTGTTTATCCTCACTGATATGTTAAAAGCACAATCACTGATTATAGTCTTCCAGATTCTGTATTAGGAATTGCATGCATGCATATTTCCATGTTCTAATAAATAGGCTTATAAAATTGTGGATAATTATTTACTTATAAAATTACTGATACACATTTAAATACCTGTATTGAATTTTATTATTACTAGTTTTCATTGCAGATACAACTGAGAATTAGACCATTTGTTATAATGTGTGTACTGTTGTATAATTTATTTTGTTATTGTATGTTATACAATCAGACCTCCAAGAATCCCCAACAGATTCTGTGTGTCAGAAAGTGTACCACTGTAAATTAGTTCCTCTAAAATTTACAAAACAAAACAAAAATTGTAATAATAATTACCCATAAGAGTCGAAGGTTATATGCAATGAGTAGCCTTGAAATAAAGGTAAATGAAATTAGTTTATCAGTGCAACACAACATTAAATTAAAATAAATTATATTCTGTGCCTGAAGTTGTTTGTATTGAAATTTGAAGGAGTTCAAACTTCTTTTATGAAAAGTTTAATGTTGTTGCTGTATTCTTCTTCTTCCACTTCATATACAATTGTTAAATAATACTCTTTTTTGAGATATTTGTACATAAAAATAATGTTTATTATCTAAGTTCCTATTGTTTCCATGTAAAGCACAAACAATAACTGAATGTACAAAATGCACAGGCCAGATGTTAAATGAGTAATGCACAATATTTATTAGATTGTTAGAAATTGAGTATATAAAACAGAGGACTGATATGCATCTGCTGGAAATTATAACAATAATAATCATTTTATTATTCTTGTGTGCCATCAGATGTCAATAAATGAGGCTTACTGCAGTAAATTCCCAATTTACTAACATCTTGTATCATTCCATGTCGTCAATTAAATTCAGAATGCAAAAGCTTGTTAAAATTTACATTAAATACTTTTTAAAACAACTTGATTTTGAAATTTGGCTGTAGTGGTAATTAGGATAATCTAATTAAGGATTTGAAAATATGCTATATTTCTGTCTCTCTGCTTTGAAATAGTCAAATAATGTATGTATTATCCATCAGATCCATCCATGATTTAAATATCACAGTGCCTTTGATAACACACATTAGTAGCTGCAAAAATGTAATTTGTGAATGGGCATATTACACAAAAGGGAAAATATGGCTTTGATTTGATGCTTTAAGAATGTTTAAATCTCAGGTCTAAATCATTCCGAAGGTTTTATGTGCAGTTTTTATATATTCAGCAAATGTGTTATATATTTTATTCAAAATGAAATCAATCAGTAGCTACATATTTGTGCAGCTGATGACTAAATTTTATTTTGGGGATAAACATTCCCAAGGTTTGATATTTTATACGCTGCTGAATTTGTTTGTAACCTGTAATATGTCATTGTTATTGGCTACAGTCATTTCCAATAAAAAAAATTCTCTGTGGAAAAGTCTGTCTGATATGTCTCCTGCAATGTTCTCAAGGAATATTTTGATGTCTTATTAATATTTTATAATTGTGATATTCCTTCATATTTATTCTTGTTCTACATCTACTTGGATACTCTGCAAGTCACATTGAAGTGCATGATATTTTGCTATAGGCGTAGTTCTGTTATGTAATAGCTCATGGAGTTGTTAGGGTGACAAGGTTTTCTTGAATATAACCTAAACAGTACATACTGCTGGATTGATGTTAGCAGCACATACATACTGGAAAGAGAGATTTATAAGTAAGAAATTATGTATTGCGCCTCTGCTCAGCATGTCATCCTCATAACCATTGGCTATTTAATGTTCTTGATAATTTCTAGTATGACATCCTAATATACACAATATTAGCAACTTATGCTATTTTTTTAATTCCTTATGGCAGCTGTTCCCACCTTTTTATCTGTGTGGACCACCTATTTTGGAAATTATTAGAGACCTAGTAAATGAATATTAAAGTAAAAATCATAAGCGCACACAAAAGGACACCCGTATACAAATGATATATATGTAACATGATGGGTAGTTGGGTCTACTCTGCACAATATTTCAGCTATGTAACTCATAACCTTTATCAGGTGTGACCTGAGACTGCTTTCTAATTGGGCCGGGTCCAGTATTTATGTCTGCGGCCTTTCCCCTCCACTGGCGGTTGTAGGTGCTCCCTCTGTGGTCCGCGCCCGTCAGACCCGCCTCTTATCGTTCCATCTGCGGTCTGGTGCTCTGTTTGAGGTCCATGCCCACTCACTGAGTTGTTATGGAGCACTGATGTACTGTTTTCCATCTGCTGTGCCCTTGGGTGCTCTCTCTGAGGTCCACGCCCACCGAATGTGCCTCCGATCATGCCATCTGTGGTCTGGTGTTCCATTTGCGGTCCGCGCCTGCTCGCTGAGGTGTTCTGGGTTCTGGGGTGCTGATGTTAGTAATGATCCTAGGTGCTCCCTCTGTGGTCCGCACCCGCCATACCCGCCTCCGATCATGTCATCCATGGTCTCGCAACCCGTTTGCAGTCCGCACCCACTCGCTGAGGTGTTCCGGGGTGCTGATGTAAACCTCCACTTTTTGGCTTTTGAGGAAGAGTTGGCTGCCATTCCACCTCCACAGACATTTAGGCATATCACTAAAAGTGTCCCCACTTGAGTTCAGGCAATCATAAAAGTGAAGTGTGGACACACACACACACACACACACACACACACCGTATTAAAGTCAGGTAATATATTATCAGATACTTTTGCTCAGAAAGAGTGTGTATTTTGGGGTATCATGTAATGAATTGATCTTTTGGTGTATCCACAGCAGCCTTAGTTATTAAAAACACTTATGGTTTTTCAGAATCTCTTCAGAAGGAAGGTAGAACAGTACATTATTTAAAGTCATACTAATATTTAACTAATACTGTTTATTTCAAATAAGCATTTGAGTTATGGCACACTTCTTGTAATTAAAGTACCACTTGCTAATAACATATTTTCTTTTTAAATTGTGAACAGTTCTTGCATAGATGTACAACTGAAACTGTCAAATTATATTAATGCTGATGAGAAGCTCTCAGGTTCCAGCTAGGTGGCAGTGTTAAAAGAGCTTTACATCAGTAGTATATGCCAGGAAAGTCAACATTCACACACATTAACAATAATAAACAACAACACCAAATAAAGTGAAAAGAAAGACATGATAATGTCACATTAAATGAAATATAGAAGTTATAAAGCAACAGTTATATACAAATTTAGAATAAAATATGGCAATGTAATAAGCAGAGTTAACAACTCACTGTGTAGTAGAGCAGTTGATCAGACACACAAACTAGAATACCACAGTGAAACTCGCATTCATCTTCAGAGCGCATGCGCGCGCACACACACACACACACACACACACACACACACACACACACAGAGAGAGAGAGAGAGAGAGAGAGAGAGAGAGAGAGAGAGAGAGAGAGAGAGAGAATGTTGGGGGAGGGGGGGGGTAGAGAAGACAGGTTTAGGAGGAGGCAGAAAATAAGAAGGTTTAAGAATACATGTCTGTTAATTTAGTGTGTTGTGTATTGTGATGTAAAGGATGATGCATCAGAGGACCAGATAAAAAAAAAGGCTCCTCACTGAATGGTGTGTACAAGGGTTCCCTACTGAAGTAAGATCACAATGGAGGATGGGATAACAAGAAGTAGGTGGAAATAGAGGAGGAGCTGGTACAGGACAGGGACTAGTGAAGATGATGATTCAGGCAGCTGCAATGGCAAAGGCTGTTCCGGGGGTACAGTTGCCACTTTTAATCATTCACTAATGTGGTGTGGAGAGGAAACATACTTCTTCCAGTGCTTCTCCATGATCCCTTCGCCATTACTACCAGGATACTTAATTGTGACTGTTGATGTTACACTGTCTATGGAAATATCCCTCATTACAATGGCCGTAGCATCAGTGAACAGTACATTAACTAACTTCCTGCCAGTTTAAATTAAGCTGATGAAAAATTGTCTCCTCAGTAAGGACTACTTCTCCTTTAGGGGAAATGTATAAATCAATTAAATTTGTTCACACATTTTCTGGGTGTTGAATTGTACCATATTGTAAAGGTGGTTATTATGAATACAATCAAGGCATATTCAGTGGCTTTAATTTGGGTATATTGATGTCTTGTTTTCTGTTGTCATTGTGTCATAATTTTAAAAATCATTGATATTATTGGTTAATTTTGGCAGAAGTAATGGGAATTTTATTAAAGTAGGTTATTGTGGTGGAAGGAGTAAGGCCTGTTGTTGTCTATTGCTTTTGTTAGAGTCAGTGTGCCATAATTGGTGGTCATTGTTGAATGAGGTGTGGACTGTTGTTTTCTTCCTGTTGGTCATAGGCCACACAGTGGTAGTTATTAGTAATTAATGCTCTTGTCTCATGTCTTTAGTGCATCCTATTTTTCCGTGATGGCTGGCAGCCAGGATGGGTCAAGCTTGAGTCCATCTTCTCTGTTCATGTTAATGGAACATTCAGTATTTTCGTAGCTTCTCTGACTTCATAAAAATGTTTTTCTTGCCACAGTCTTGCTGGTATTTGGCCACTGCTGTTGTGTTGTTGTTATCCTAGTTGAGTGTAGCAGTACTACTGGCCTGCCAGTCTCACCTATATATACTTCCGCATATTCACATTGTACCTTGTTTACAGCTACAACATGTAGGACATGTACCTTGTCCTTTGAGGTGGCCAGAAAATCCTAGATTTTGTGGCTATTACAAAGGACAGGCTGCACGCCAACACTGTAGGTATACAAGGTGGAATGTGAGTGTGGGGAAGTATACATAGGTGAGACCGACAGGCCAGTGGCAATGCACACATTTGAATATGAGCATTTCATTCAGTTAAGGCAATACAACAAAAGTTGCAGAGGCCAAACACCAGTAATACTGTGGCAAGGAAATAAAGTTTTAAAAAGCCACAAGTACCAACCAAACAGCTGGGATGGCAAAATGGAGCATTACAGAAGTCATCAGAATATTAAAACATCCAAACAGGAAGAACAGAGAATATTAATTCAGGCTTGCCTCAACCTGGCTGCTAGACATCACAACAAAAAAGGCCAGACTAACTACATGAGACACAAGTGATACCAGCAAGTAAATGCCATCACATTGATTGCAGCCAACAGAGGAAAACGACAATTCTCATCTTCTTCACCGACAATGACCAATTGTGGCACACTATACAAGAAGTACCAGAATAATTTATTATAAAAGTGTCCACTCCTGCCAAAAGTCATCTATATTATCGCAGTTTTTAAAATTACGACATACTGTATACTTAGTGCACTGTCATGTTGAAAGAAAAGTGACCTAGCAACAAAACAAAACAAAACATCAGTATATCCAGAAGGAGGCCACTATAACCATGGTTGAAACAGTGGTTCTTTTAGTAATAGCCATCTTTACAATATGACACTGATTTCATACATGACTCACCAAAATGTTCATATTCTGGACGTAGAAGCCCATACAATTAAATTGTCTACCTTTACTAACTAAGGCTACCAATATATTATACATAATGCCATGAGCCTGAAGTTATTTTAGGAAATGGGCATTTTGTTTAGCAGATTGTTAATGCTGAAAACCTAGAAACTACATTCTGATAGTGATGAGTACACCACATTTATCCGTAGAAGCTAAGGCTAAGGGCCACCAACATACAGTTATCATGACAGTTGACAGAGAAGCATAAAGGATCATGTGGAGAAGTCAAGAGTTGGCTACAAAGAAAGGCTGGGCTATTGCACCCACTTGCCCGTGCATATAGCAGTCCTGTCATGGCCGTTCTTGGTCCCCTGATTGGTTGGTGGCTGCTGTGTTGCCATGATACTGTCACAAACAGTAGATCTGATGGCATTACTTCCTAAGCCCTTCAAGGTGGTGAAAACAGAGGTACATGAACTAGATTTTGGTTAAAAAGTGACAAGGTGATTCTCCCCCCCCCCCCCCCCCCTGCTTTGTATTTTTCAGGTTTTTGCGTCTTGTGATGCCAAAAGACAATCTTGGCACTGCAAATGTTCTGACAAACTGGAATTTTTTCATTGTTTAAACTACACCAAGGGTAAGCAAAGTAAACTTAAGCATCTACTTGGAGACTACAGGACTTTTGTGTTTTGAGCTCAATGATTATCAGTACTTATAACACACAGTGTGTGTGGAGCTGTTCTGTGTGTATTAGCCACCACCCAATGTACAACATTCAAAGAGTATCTCCATGCTCAGATCATGACTTTACAACAGCTGATGTTGAACACAAAAATAATCTCTTAAGTTTGTAATTCCGTGTTGCATTAATCTGTTCTTGACACCCTGAAAATTAAGTATAGTCACTTTAATACATACAAGTTGCTGCCTGTAGAAACTATGGGTGCACATTTATTGTCATAACAGTCGTTGCTCGGAGAGTCTCTGAGTGTGGCTTTCCTTACTGTTTACTTCAGTACTGGCAAATGAGTGAGAAGTGAGGCCAGGTGATGGAGGACTGTGCCAGACTGTTTCATGATGTACCACACAAGGGCAAATGTTGCTTAATGAAAAAGAGTTATATAAATCCAATGTACTAGTTCTGTACTTTTATTTTTTGATGACTTATGATTTATTCCACTTCCAAGCTTTTTTCTACTTCCGAATCTCATAGTTTTTAAAATATACTAATTCTGTAAATATGTGCTTAATTTAACATATGTAGAGGTTGAGGATGATGGTACCTATATCTGTTAAAAGGATTTGCTTCCTACATTATCCTCTACACAGGATTGCAGCAGTCTCTGTGGCCTGAATGAATGTGTGAACCATGTTGCAAAACAGTTATATTTTATAAGAAATGTATTAGCAATTGTGAATGTGAATCAGCATAAGCTGATTATTAGTGATGTATGAATATTTGTGTCAGAGTTGGATTCCTATCTGCATTTTCCACTTTTCATGAGCAATCACGTTAAACATTATGCTATCCAGGTATGTCTCTCATTCTGACTCAAACTTCCATACACCACAATCATCTCTACTCTTGACTATTCGTACATTCCATTCTTTAATTCCACACAGTAAGGGACATTTATAACAAATGTAGCATGTCTTAATTTGGCTTATATACAATGTGTAATGTTTGTGTTTGATGATGTAAGCAATGCCAATGTCCTTCCATGGATGCATATCTGAAAGACATTTGCATTATTTACATTGTCAAACATGAAAACTGCCCATTGCAATTATATTGTAGCATTTTGTCCGTCTCAACAACTGTGGATCATATAAACTCAAATAAGGCAGTAAGGTCAAAGATTTTATTGTCGGCCAGTTTCAGACAATTATTGCCCTTGTTCAGGTCCTGTTTGAAACAATATGCCTGTGTCAATCCATGTTCAGATTGAACATATAGGACACAATTAAATACCTGAAGAAGGGCAATAATTGCCCAAAACCGGTCAACAATAAAATGTGTGAACTTACAACTAGTTGATGCCTTATTTGAATTAATTATATTATACTTACATTACATTCCTGCATCTGGTAAAACCAATCAATGTCAAAATAGAATTTTATGTACTTACAAAATCTGAGTGGCCTATATGAACTTCACACATTGTGGCTTACATAATTGCTCACCATGAAGTAGTTAGAAATCTGATACTACTGTGAAATTAGTGTTGCTAAATTACAGTTTTAGTTGCAATGGTCTGATTATTTCTCATAAGCACTCAATTACACTTCCTCCAGCATTTATCTGGCAATCACAGCCATTAAACAGAATTTCTTTTTTTGTGAGAAATTATGCATTATAACTTTAAATATAATTATTATGTAACTGAAAACCTGGACGGTAGATTATCTCAGGCCTGTAGCTCAAATATGTATGAGTTTTATGTAGGGTTGGAGCCACAATAATAACCATATGTACTTTAGATAACTTTTATTACTTGATTCAAACACAGACAATCTAATTAAAAGAATGTATGAAAACTAAAGTCAGTCGGCCAGACCAAACTACCCGGCCAACTGCCTTCATTTTTGTTTTAAATGAACAGTATTCATTCACAGATTTGTCCTCAAGTATCAGAATTAACTTAAGTCTCTCCATCCTTTATTTCTATTCAAATGCAGTATCCTTCTGTCCTTGCATTGAGTATTTTAATCAGTTTGTTTTACAATATCTTTGGTTCTAAATAATGTACACAGTTCTTTTTGACCTAACAGCACTCCGGATCAAGCTCTTTCCTTTGCGCTTTTTAAACACTTGCATTGCTTGATTATGAAGAAAGCTAAGTATGAACATTCAACTTTACTTCCATTTTTCCCAACTTCTTTGTCATTCCACTAATGGTGTGAAGCATATGCACAGGTTCTCTAATACAGAACTTAGGAAAATTGGCTGGCAGACTCAGGACAGCTGAGCTACAAAGCTCTCCTTACCAAGACATTGGGTGATGGACAAGTTGGGAACTGAATAACTAATAGCTCAACTGACGCCATTGGCAGGATACTGCATTGGTGGCGATGAATTGAGGGAGTGCTGACGACAATGTCATCGAGATTCTGAGGTCGTCTGGTGGTGCGTGCAGGGCATGTCAGCAGACTTGTTTGTTGTTGTTGTTGTTGTGGTCTTCAGTCCGGAGACTGGTTTGATGCAGCTCTCCACAATACCCTATCCTGAGCAAGCCTCTTCATCTCCACATAAGAACGGCAACCCACATCTGTCTGAATCTGTCCCCACACACTTCCCTCCAACACTAAATTCACAATCCTTTGATGTCTAAGAATGTGCCCTACCAATCTATCCCTTCTTTTAGTCAAGGTATGCCAGAAATTTCTTTTCTCCCTAATTCTGTTCAGTACCTCGTCATTAGTTACGCGATCCACCCACCTAATCTTCAGCATTCTTCTGTAGCACCATATTTCAAAAGCCTCAATCCTCTTCCTGTCCGCACTGTTTATCATCCATGTTTCACTCCCATACAAGGCAACACTCCATACAAATGCCTTCAGAAAGGACTTTCTTAAGCTTAAATCAATATTCGATGTTAACAAATTTCTCTTTTTCAAGAACGCTTTTCTACCCATTGCCATTCTGCATTTTATATCCTCTGTACTGCGACCATCATTTGTTATTTTATTGCCCAAGTAAAACAACTCATCTACCTACTTTATTGCTTCGTTACCTAATCTAATTCCTTCAGCATCGCCTGATTTTCTTAGACTGCACTCCATTACCCTAGTTTTGCTCTTGTTAATGTTCATCTTATCTGCACCTTTCAGCACACTGTCCATTCCGTTCAACTGCTCTTCCAGATTCTTTGCTGTCTCTGCCAGAATTACTATGTCGTCGGCAAAACGTAATGTTTTTAATTCTTCCCCCTGAACTTTAATTCCTTCACCAAATTTCTCCTTGCTTTCCTTTATAGCTTGCTCATTGTACAAATTGAATAACATTGGCGAAAGGCTACAACCCTGTCTTACTCCCTTTCCAGCCACTGCATCCCTTTCATGCCCTTCAACTCTGACTACCGCTGTCTGGTTTTTGTACAAGTTGTAAATAACCTTACGCTCCCTATATTTTACGCCTGCATGCTTCAGAACTTTAAAGAGTTTATTCCAATCAACATTGTCAAAAGCCTTCTCCAAATCTACAGAAGCTAGAAATGTAGGCTTGCCTTTTCTTAGTCTATCTTCTAGGATAAGCCGTAAAGTGAGTATTGCCTCCCGTGTTCCTACATTTCTTCAGAACCCAAACTGATCTTCCCCGAGGTCAGCTTCTACCAACTTTTCCATCCTTCTGTAAATAATTCGTGTTAATATTTTGCAACCATGACTTATTAAACTGATGGTTCTGTAGTTTTCACACCTGTCTGCACCTGCTTTCTTTGGTTTGGGGATTATAACATTTTTCTTAAAGTCTGTCTCATACATCTTACACACCAGGTGAAACAATTTTGTCATGGCTGGCTCTCCCAGAGACTTCAGTAGCTCTGAGGGTATGTCATCTACTCCAGGGCCTTGTTTCGACTTAGGTCTTTCAGGGCTCTGTCAAATTCTTCTCTCAGTACAGTATCTCCTATTTCATCTTCATCTACATCCTCTTCCCTCCCTACAATATTGTCTCGAAGTTCATTTCCTTTGTAAAGCTGCTCTATGTACTCTTTCCACCTTCTTTGCTGAGAACTGGTTTCCCATCTGAGTTCTTGATATTCATAGAGTTGCTTTTATTGTCCCCAAATGTCTCTTTTATTTTCCTGTAGGCGGTATCTACTTTTCCCCTATTTATACATTCTTCTACATCCTTGCATTTGCCTTCTAGCCACTCCTGCTTAGCCATTTTGCACTTCCTGTGAATCTCATTTCTTTGTCGTCTGTACTCCATTTTGCCTGTTTCATTTACTGCATTTTTATATTTTCTCCTTTCATCGATTAAATTTAGTATCTCCTGTGATGTCCAAGGATTTTTTTTTAGGTCTTGCCTTCCTACCTATTTTGTCCTCTGCTGCCTTCACTATTTCATCTCTCAATGCTACCTATTCCTCCTCTACTGTTTTATTTCCCCCCGTTTCTGTCAATTGTTGCTTAAAGCTCCCTCTGAAATTCTTAAGAACTGCAGGTTCCTTCAATTTATCCAGGTTCCATCTCCTTATTTTCCTACCTTTTTGTAGTTTCTTCAGTTTCAGCCTACAGTTCATAACCAACAAGTTATGGTCAGAGTCTATATCTGTCCCTGGGTATGTCTTACACTGTAATACCTGGTTCCGAAATCTATGTCTTACCATTATAAAATCTATCTGGTATCTCCCGGTGTCTCCTGGTCTCTTCCACGTATACAACCTTCTTTTGTGATTCTTAAACCAGGTGTTTGTTATTACCAAATTATGTTCCGCGCAAAATTCTACCAGGTGGCTTCCTCTTTCATTCCTTTTGCCCAGACCATATTCACCTACTATCTTCCCTTCCCTTCCTTGTCCTACTACCGAATTCCAGTCTCCCATCACAATTAAGTTTTCCTCCCCCTTAATTGCTCCTCACATATTTCTTTGATTTCCTCATCATCTGCAGAAGTAGTCCTGTACTACTGTACTACTGTTGTCGGTGTTGGCTTCGTATCTATCTTGACAATGATAATGCGATCACTGTGTTGCTCATAGTAGTTTACCCGCATTCCTATTTTCTTATTCATTATCAGACCTACTCCTGTAATGCCCCCAACTGATTTTGTATTTATAATCCTGTACTCGCCTGACCAGAAATCCTGTTCCTCCTCCACCGAACTTCACTAATCCCCACTATATCTAACTTCAACCTATCCATCTCCCTTTTTAAATTTTCTAGTTTCCCTACCCGATTAAGGGATCTAACATTCCATGCTCCGATCCGTAGAATGCCAGTGTTGTCTTTACTGATGATCACATCCTCCTGAGTTGTCCCCGCCTGGAGATCCGAATGGGGGACTATTTTACCTCCGGAATATTTTACCCGAGAGGATGCCATCATCATATGTTCATACAGTAGAGCTGCATGTCCTCGGGAAAATTAACGGCTGTAGTTTCCCCTTGCTTTCAGCCGTTCTCAGTAGCTGTGTGGCAAAGCCACATTAGCTGATGTTATAAGGCCAGCTCAGTCAATCATCCAGACTGTTGGCCCTGTAACTACTGAAAAGGCTGCTGCCCCTCTTCAGGAACCACACGTTTGTCTGGCATCTCCACAGATACCCCTCCGCTGTGGTTGCACCTACGGTATGGCTATCTGTATCGTTGAGGCACGCAAGCCACCCCACCTCGGCAATGTCTGTGGTTCATGGGAGTGGGTCAGCAGACTACAGCCCTGCATCTGTGTGGCAGAAGAGCGAGTGCCATTCACAGCCCACCACGTATTCGCACGCGCGCAAAGAAGTTGACAAGCACATGGTCATCCCACGCGGTTCCTGCCCCATGTAATTGCCACATGCACTGCAGTGAGCCAATACTTGGCTACGCGGTTGACAGCCACTGTGGCGCACACAGCAGAGACCAGAGCATGCAACGCAGCAGGTGCACAACATTGACATCTCATGCCTGATCCCTCGCTGTGAATACAAGTGATGGCAATACAACACTGACTCGCTTTCGTGTCTCATGTGTATCGGAGAGTATTTGTTCTCCTCTGTATGGTACAGTCTTAGATAAAAAAATTGATCGCTGGCCGGCCGACGCAGAGGCAAAGTCCAAGTCGGTTGCGCAGTGTGGACAATAAATTCGATCGCCCCTCAGAATTCTACGTCCAGTGATATGCACGATCTGGCAACACTGTAGAATGTGGTACTATCAGGAGGAAGTGTTATTCCCTTCTCAAGGCACTTCGGTACTATATGTGTGCATGGTCTCATGGTAAAAGTCGCATTTACAAGCGTATATGTAAACAGTCACGAGATCGACTCCAACAACATTCCATTTTTTTAAAACTGCATATTGGCTGTCTTTGTTACCAATGTGGAAGAACCTCAGATGTAACAGCAAAAACTCCCAGAAATAATTATACAAAAGAGCTCGCTGCTGCATCAAAACTGAAATGTTTACTCACGGGAGTAGTGGGCACCGGCTACGGCGATGCGCCAGCGGCCGCATCGTGGCAGCCACTTGCAGACTCAGTGACAGCGGCGTGCTGATGTGAGTCTATTTACTGGCTGTTATCTCCTTACTTCAAGTTCTAGTACTTATATTACAGACACATATTGAATTTTTCTGACTGATATATAAACATAATCTAAACGTCGTGAAGTAGAATCAGGAAAAAGGGTCATAGGGGTGACTATTACCACATTTTTCTTGAACGTCATCAGGCCGCTCATTCAGGATTCCTACTCACGATTGTTACTAGTGATGAGTTATGATGCTCTCATGCTGACATCTTGAGAAGAAATTAATGACTGAGTACTGAAAGATTTTTATACTCAGCAAAGTGTGCCCATATTTTTCAAACAACTGAGGCACAATTTAGTCACACTGTAAGGACAAATGACCAAAAGAAATTACCTCATGTGTTAGTACTACACCACAGCCAGCCGTGGTGGCCGAAGGGACTGCGGCGCACCAGTCACGGTCTGCACGGCCACTACGGTCGGGGGTTCGAATCCCCCCTTGAGCATGGATATTTGTATCCTCCTTAGTGTTCTTACAAATTACTTATGAACTAATACTAAGGACGGCACAAATATCCATGCCCGAGGGGGGATTCGAACCCCCGACCGTAGTGGCCGTGCAGACCGTGACTGGAGTGCCTCAGTCCCCTCGGCCACCACAGCCGGCGTTGGAATTTCGCCGTGTACCTGGACCTAAAAGCAGGAACTAATAGCCTTCTGTCTCCTTTCGACTGAGGTAACCAGTCAGATTATTCAATGGAAATTACAGGAAACATCAAGTGAATTTATGAGCATAGTTCTGTGCCAACGCGAAAGTAAGACCTCGGTACCAGCATTGACAGACTTACACTGTGATTTTGCCAAGCTTCAGTCATTCTATCAACAGGAAGAATAACAGCCGAGGTGATTGCCAAGCGAGTTGGGCAGACTTACCTCGCGCCTCGCGCGTCTGCTGGGCGGTCCGAACACCTAAAGTATATGACAATGAGCCCTGCTTGCAATTCCTTAACTAGCTTTAATGAGTCGATCGTTGTCACTAATAAAAATATACAGATGAACCGACTGCTAACATAGTAATAAGTGTCTCAATTATTTGCGTATTCTGTCTTAAGCGCAATGACAACAAAAGTCATTAACCAGTTCTTTTTCACATTTCGTCGAGCATTTCCATTGATTATACTCAAAACATTAGATGTAAGCGTCAGTTTTCTTTACAATTATAGCCTCAGAAAATATCTTTCTTGATATCGCTGTCAGTGGCACAAACGAACTAAGAGAAGCAAACAAACGAAGAGAAATCAATGCAGCATTGTTTTCAAGATGTAAACGTTTCTGGGAAGGCTTCATAACATGGAGTTCAAAATAAGAAGAG
The DNA here is from genome assembly GCA_026315105.1 of Locusta migratoria. NCBI lineage: Eukaryota > Metazoa > Arthropoda > Insecta > Orthoptera > Acrididae > Locusta > Locusta migratoria. The sequence goes on from CM048744.1 coordinate 384,014,900, forward strand.
CTTCTGTTATCCAAACATAGAATTAAGGACAGTTATGTACAGATTAATTTATCCGCCATAATCTTCCATTATATATATATATATATATATATATATATATATATCCCCCCCCCTAGGTTCTACCAATTTCTTATTTCGTCTTCGTTCAGTAGCTTATAACTTTATTACATTCTTTATTTTGGTAATTTCAGATTATTTGATGTTGTTTCTTTCTAAGTATTTATTTACTTCTTTGCTCATGCTATTGTTGATTTATTCTTCCATAAATATATGAATAATTGTTTCTGTAGCTTCTTATCATTCATTTAATAGATTTGTCTAAAACAAATTAACCATCACTTAACCACTGCCGGCCGCGGTGGCCGAGGAGACTGAGGCGCTCCAGTCACGGTCTGCACGGCCACTACGGTCGGGGGTTCGAATCCCCCCTCGGGCATGGATATTTGTGCCCTCCTAGTTCGTAAGTAGTTCATAAGTAGTTTGTAAGTTTAGGGACTGATGACCCCGTAGTTAAGTCCCATAGACTATACAAACATTTGAAACATTTGAACTTAACCACTAGCTCCGACTGATATGTAAAAAAATATTTCTGCAGGTCTCATTACTATGGATTTTCCAAACGTCTGTACTTTCTCTTGGACCCATTTTCTTTCTTATAATCCATCTATTATTCTTTTTGTGTCGTCTGCACGTCAGATAAGGTGTAGATTTGCAACACTTAAATTAATATTTACTATTCATTCTAGTATTAGCGTCACATAATTATAATGTATATTAATTTATATTTTTCAAGGTCCCTTGTGCGGTCGTTATCTGTCACCCCCGTTTACATGGGCTCCCAAAACCGGATTTCGTAAACCGATTTCCCAATTCCGCTTTTGGTTGGTCATGTAAACACTCCAAAATCGATTCTGGAAATCCACTTCTCTAAAGCGGTTTTCCAGTTCCACAATCGATTTTCGTGTCCATGTAAACACAACCGTTTTTGAAGCGTTCTTGGCTTGTCAGATTGTGTTTTTTTGGTAAGAATTTTCGGCACATATGGACCGAGTGATATTTTCTAATATGAAATAAAAGTATTAATGTTAGAGAGAGCATGAATCTGTGTATTTAAGTAAAGAAAAATAGCGATTATGCTGACTAAATCAGGGACTGAATCAGCTGTTTTTCAGCCGCCATCTTAAGTGGATTTGGAAATCCGATTCAGGCTGTGCCATGTAAACATGACAGCGAAAAACGGTTTACGAAAATCGGTTTTCGTCTTCCGGAAGATGTGTTCCATGTAAACGTAGTGTGTAACGACATCGATGGGAGTTATGTGCTCAATATTCACTACGTTTACATGGAACACATCTTCCGGAAGACGAAAACCGATTTTCGTAAACCGTTTTTTCGCTGTCGTGTTTACATGGCACAGCCTGAATCGGATTTCCAAATCCACTTAAGATGGCGGCTGAAAAACAGCTGATTCAGTCCCTGATTTAGTCAGCATAATCGCTATTTTTCTTTACTTAAATACACAGATTCATGCTCTCTCTAATATTAATACTTTTATTTCATATTAGAAAATATCACTCGGTCCATATGTGCCGAAAATTGTTACCAAAAAAACACAATCTGACAAGCCAAGAACGCTTCAAAAACGGTTGCGTTTACATGGACACGAAAATCTATTGTGGAACTGGAAAACCGCTTTACAGAAGTGGATTTCCAGAATCGATTTTGGAGTGTTTACATGACCAACCAAAAGCGGGATTGGGAAATCGGTTTAGAAATCCGGTTTTGGGAGCCCATGTAAACGGGGGTGATTGTTGCAAACACAGAATATCAAACTGTTCAGTGTTTTATATATATATATATATATATATATATATATATATATATATATATATATATATTATCCAAAGGAGACATTTAGGCCTCTAAATCAGTTCGTCGCTACCGGCTTTTTCGACGAAATAGATATTGTTTTTGCGCATCTCCTATAGCGTTTTTCTGGTGCTAGAGTACCACGGGTTAGAAGAGAGTCCTACGGCAACAAAGCGAAGTCTTCAAGCATGATTTAATGTTCCAAAAGGACCCGATGCGAAAACCATTCGTACACTCTTCGCAAAATTTCAACGAACAGGCAGCTTAACTGTTCTGCGATAGAGGGAGTGGTGTTGTGGCTATGGTTTACGGTTATCATGCGGACGTGTACAGAAAATCGTTGTAATATGCCATGGAAAATTATTGAAAAAAGTGCTTCTGTCTTAGTATTTGCATTAATAAACAAACTTTCTTCAAACGTTAATTATATTTCTGGTAAGCAGTTACAATCTCATGTGTGTGGATAACGTTGGCTTGAGTCCAGACTGATCAGGCACTTTTCCATCAAAACTTTGTAGAAGGAAGAAACGTACGCCCTTGCAGTGTAAAATTATACTGCTAATAGGTACTCTACTGAACCTGTGATGTTACTTTTTGCAGGCAGGTTGAAGGTTTCATTAAAAATGTATAAAGCAGGCAACTTGCATCAGCCTAATAGAGAAAATATTTTGAGGGAAGTTTCTATAAAAATACAACATTCTGTTTTGCATCTGTCTAACGTGCCTGCTTTCACACTAATGATTAGATATGTGTGGTTAACGTGAAAATTGATCGCAGTAATAATAATTTTTGGAATTTAGATAAACTACAGGGTGTCCAGAATAGGACTGATTTCAAAATTAAATATCTCGAAAACAGAGATCGATAGAGGAATGCAGTAAACGGTATGTTTATTGTGAAAGCTGTAAGAAGTTTTTACAGCAGTTTGAAATAATAGTTACAAAAGCTGCTAACAGATGGCGCTGTAATCGTCATACGTAATAGCTAGTATAAATAGTGATCCGAAGCCCAGAGCGATCAGTTCCACTATTGAAACGTGAAAGGAGGTTAGCCTACCGAAGGAAGAGATTAAATCTATGTACTCCATTGAACAACGCGTTTTTCAGGTGCCAGAGTACCACAGGTTAGAAGAGAGTCCTACGGCAACATGGCGAAGTTTTCAAGCATGATTTAATGTTCCAAAAGGACTCGATGCGAAAACCATTCATACGCTCTTCGCAAAATTTCAACGAACAGGCAGCGTAACTGATGATCTAGTGAGGCATGTTGGCCGCAAGCAAACCGCAGTTACGCCTGAAAATATCACCACAGTTTCTGGAATTATTCATCGAAATCCAATGTCATCCGTATGTAGAATTGCATCTGAGACTGGTTTGAAGCGTTCCAACATGCAGAAAATACTGAGAAAGAGCCTACACATGTTTCCATTCAAAATTCAAACGCACCAGGCCATACCCGTACGAGCTATGCAACAAAGGGTTGCCTTTGCTAATCAGATGATCACAATGATTGATAGTAAAGGATTTGATCTTGGCTGCATCTGGTTTACAGATGAAGCACACTTCCACCTGAATGTATACGTGAAGAAGCAGGACTGTCAATTTTGGGGTTCCGAAAAGCCATATTGGTGTGAAGCGAAACCTCTGTATCTCCCAAAGTCACTGTGTGGGCTGCAGTATGCAGCAGAGGCAGTATTGGCCCTCTTTTCATTCGAGAAACGGTCACTGGTGCACTTTACGTTGCAATTTTGGAACAATTTGTCGCCACACAGCAAGCGTTAGAGGATCGACCAGGTACTGAATGGTTTATGCAAGATGGAGCCCGACAACATCGGACCGAACAAGTGTTTCGCTTTCTTGGGGAATACTTTGGGAATCTAGTCATTGCTTTGGAATATCCCAAATTTACTGGGGGAGCCATGGATTGGCCTCCATATTCGCCGGATTTGACTCCCTGTGATTTTTTTTTTTTTTTTTTTTTTTTTTTTTTTTTTTGTGTGTGTGGCACAGTGAAAGATATGGTCTACCCGAAGCATCTCGCCACGCTGGACGAGCTTGAATCGGCGATCTCTGTGGCATGTGAATCCATTTCGGTTGAAACACTACGAAATGTGATGGCGAATTTCATTCTTCGTTTGCGCCAACTCTGTAGTGCCAATGGTGAACATTTTGAAAACATTGTGATGTGATTGTTTGCAAAGAGTGTTTTCATACGATTATTTCACTTATGATGCTGATATGAGCTGTTCAGTGTACAGCGCCATCTGTTAGCAGCTTTTGTGTCTATTATTTCAAACTGCTGTATAACTTCTTACAGCTTTCACAATAAACATACCGTTTACTGCATTCCTCTATCAATCTTTGTTTTCGAGATATTTAATTTTGAAATCAGGAAGCCCTTTTATGGACACCCTGTATGTTTTTAGGTATCACCTGCATATTCCATGAAATGTGGACAGTACTCCAAGAACTGGTGTTTCAGTTACCTGTGCGACAAATGCTATTCCTAATTCTTTTCTGGTGCAGCAAACGATAATGCCTAAGAAGATACTGCAATTCATTCCGTAACAAACTGACTACACATTTGAAGAAAGTCTTCTGTAATGATGGCGCTTTATTAATGAAATTACTGTGTCTAAAATGACTATTTTTGAATAATCTTACACGACATACATTACTTAATGATGTGGTCTGTTGTTGTTGTGGTTGTAGTCTTCAGTCCGTAGACTGGTTTGATGCAGTACTCCACCTCCACGCTACCCCATCTTACGCAAAACTCAGAATGTGCCCTACCAATCGATCTTGTCTCTTAGACAAGATATGCCAGAAATGTCTTTTCTCTCCAATTCTGTTCAGTATGTCCTCATTATTCACATGATCTACCCATCTACTCTTCAGCATTCTCCTGTTGCAAGAAATTTTGAGAGCTATCCTCTTCTTGTCTGAACTGCTTTATCGTCCACGCTTTATTGCCATAGAAGGCTACACTTCGGACAAATGCCTTCAGAAAAGACTCCATATCCCTTAAATTACTAATGTCTCTTCTTCAGAAATATTTTTCCTCCTGTTGCATTCTACATTTTATGTCTTCACTACTCCGGGCATCATAAGTTATTTTACAACCCAAATAACAAAACCCAGTGGAGCGAGGTAACACAGTGACTAGCACACTGGACCCGCATTTGGGAGGACGGTGGTTCAAATCCACCTGCGGCCATTCTGATTTAGGTTTTCCGTGATTTCCCTTAATCACTCCAGGCAAAAGTCGGGATGCTTTTTTTCAAAGAGCACGCCCGATTTACTTTCCCATTCTTATCCGAAATAGGGATTGATGACCTGAGTAGTCTAGTGCCTCCAGACGACAACCCAACCCCCCCATCTTCCCGCCCCCCCCCCCCCCCACACACACTACCAACAAAACTCATCTACCACTTTTAATGTCTCGTTTTCCAATCTATTACATTCCACATCACTTGATTTTCTTAAATTTCATTACACTTGTTTTGCTCTTGTTAATGTTTATTTGATACCCTCTTTTCAAGACACTGACCATTCAATACAATTGCTCTTCTAGGTCCATTGCAGTCTCTGCCAGAATTACTATGTCATCAGGAAATCTCAAAGTCTTTAATTCTTGTCCCTGAACCTTAATCGTTTCTCAAAATTTATCATTTCTCTTCTTCACAGCCTACTCAGTGAACAGATGGACAACATTGGGGAAAAAGCTACAAGCCTCTGTTACTCCCTTCCTAACTATTGTGTCCCTTTCATGCTCTTTGGCTCTCACAAAAGCTGACTGGCGTTTGCACAAATTGTATACTACCCTGCTTTCATACTGTACGATGATATGAGTAGCTTGTTATCAAAGGCGAACATCTGTCATTTGCAAATAACTGGGATAAACGCCATTTTTATTACGAAACGCATATTAGTTTGGTCATCACTTAGTTGCAAATGATCACCAAAGCAGCATGGAAATACACGTTTCGTAATAAAATGGCGTTTATCTCAGTTATTTGTAAACGCCAGATTAGAAGCTACTTATATTTATGCAAATTCTGACCTGTACTGTCGGCATGATAACATTGGACTACAGCCGTTGCACTTCTGTTAGTTGCTTAATATAGGGATCATGTTAGTGGTATAGATGGTACGCATTTTACTTCCGTTAGAAGCCTGGTGTTCAGTAGAGGTTCCTCCTGGTTGGGTAACTGGCCCAATGCTCTTCGTATCAGCACTAAACAGCATCGTTCGGTATAATTCAAAGAGTCATGCTAAATCTGACATGATGGACACGGAAATGTTTAACTGACAAAGGCCTCTTAGCGAAATTTGTACCCGACTTGTTAGACACCGTATACAAAACATTAATACAGTGCGTAAATAACAAATACATTCTTCAAATATAAATAGATGAAATAATTTGATACCTATTTATTTACAGGACCACAGCCCCATCCATTAAAGTTGGGTCGTTCAAGAATGGTTTCGCAGCCAAGATCACATAAAGCTGATTGAGTTCATTCCACGGTCACGGGACCTTAATCCTATTGGGAGTATGTGGGCGGAAGTAACGAGGTCGTTGCCACTTGGATCAAGAAACGCAAGCGGCTGTTGGGAAAATATAGAACATACATGGTGGCAAATAAACCACTATGAAACATTATCAAGGCAGTTCGTAGAGTCAGTTCCAAAACGCCTTAGAGAGATATTAGGAAATGATGCTGTATGTGTAGGGTATAGGAATAGTCCCTTCTCAAAAAGTCAAGCCGTTTGTGTGTGTGTGTGTGTGTGTGTGTGTGTGTGTGTGTGTGTGTGTGTGTGCGCGCGCGTGCGCTCGCTTGTGTGCATGTGTGCGAGTATGTAAAACGCAAACAACAATAAAAATGCATAAAATATCAATGTGGAATGTTTTAATTACTTTTAAAGCTACAAAATTCAAGATTACCCAAACAATTTCCTGTAAATTACATAAATTGAAATAATGGAGAATGTATTACATTTGTAAAACAGTTGGCAAAGGCAGTGCGTTCCAGGTGTAGAGACTCACAACAAGTGCATCTGTAAACAGTACCCCACTCCAGCACATGCCAAGCCACAAACAGAAAGACATTGTCTTTGCTCTGAACGCAGTGTGCCGACTCTATCTGCACAGGTTTCTCGTAACCAAAATCAGACTCTATTCTGATGACTCGTTTCTTACCCCGCACAGGAAGGCAACCTAGATGAGACCAAATCTCATGCAACGCACACGAAAATAAATGAGGAACTTTACTGCACTCGAAAGTGGTAGATAAGTAATAACCTTTTGTGAGTAGCATATAATAAATTTCCTTCTCTCATACCACAGCCCTTGTGTCAGTGTGAACTGATAAAATCAACATGCTAGGGTTGCGAAGTTTGATATGATGCCTTTCCGCAATAGTAGTCCAGATCGTAAACATCATAAACTCTAAGACTTTCCTTCCTACATAACTTTTCCTCACAACCCTTTATTTATGAAATTGTAGACATCGACTTTTTCTTGTGACTAAATGATGTGTTACTTTACTTACTATGGCACTAGCTGTACCCATCCACGAGTTGCTGTGGCTTGTTACATATTAAATGAAAAAGAAAAAGAAAAGTAACCACACATTTCTTATATACGTAATTTCCTACTGCCTTGTGGATGGGAATTGGATATACGTCCTACATTCTCTGCTCCCCTTATCTCTGTCCGCTCTCTCTGCACCTCTCCTCGTCCCCCCTTTCTTTGTCCATAACTTCCTCCTGCCTCTTTTTGTCCATGTCCTCCTCCCCCATTCTTTGTCGATCTTCTTCTCCCCATCACCTCCCCTCTCTCTTTGTCTATCCCATCCTCCTCCCCACCTCTTCCTGTCCATCTGCCCCTCCTCCCTCTCCTGCTACATATCATCATTACGCTCTCCGTGTTCATCTCCTCCTCACTTATATCTCCTCTTGGAACTCATTCTAACCTAGAGCCATCTTTAGTGTTATGCTCAAAATCGTATATTTCCGAAAGTTCTTGATCTAAAGCTTTGAATTGTTGACACAACGTTCTAATAAAATATGTGCATGTTTTGATATACAAAATTGTTCAATATGTGCTGCGACAGTTCTTTCGCATATACACACGTGAGGTCCGCCGGTAAACTGTACGCATGTGCTCAATTATGGAGGCAGTTGCCCTTGTTACTCTTAAAAATATAGATTGTGGTGGATGGTGTGGGGCAGGGGCGAACCTCCCACAAGTGCACAGTCGTTGGAGGTGGTCATGACCCAAACATTGTTTGTTCTGTCCTTCTGGGAAGGACTCTTAAAAATATAGATTGTGGTGGATGGTGTGGGGCAGGGGCAGACCTCGCACAAGTGCACAGTCGTTGGAGGTGGTCATGACCCAAACATTGTTTGTTCTGTCCTTCTGGGAAGAGTGGGTGGCAACGTTCTTTGATTAGAAGTCAGGCAAGCAGTCGAGGGAGGAGGTGTCGTCAGTCTGGCGGCGGCGGCATACAGGTTGGTGTTTACATGTCCTGCAAGTGTGCCAGTGTTAAATGCAGTTTAATGAAACCTGTCAATCATCTTTTCCTTCCAGGAAGGATGGGTGGTGACATCCTTTGGTCAGAGGTCAGGCATTTGGCTGAGGAGGAGGGGTGGGGGTACCGGTACTCGCGCAATGCACCATGGGTAGAATCTCAGTGGGCACGAACTGTCATTGTCCCACTACTGCCATCCCGAGCTAACATTGACTGTGGAAGATCTGAGCTGCAAATTGATGAATTCGTTCCGACAGGTATACATAATACAGAATTTTCTGGGGAGTTATTTGCAATTGAATATGTAACACTCCCGCCACTGACAAAGCAAAGAGTTCCAGTCACAAACACAAATGACTGGTTAAACTGTGAAGTGCTTGTCGATAGTAAAAAGTTTATAGCCTAATAATCTTTTTACTATCGACAAGCACTTCACAAAAGAAATTTACATACCAGCGGCTGTCATAAACATTACCGGTGGTCGAGGAGAGATTTGGATTACAAATTGTCATGACCAGTCACAACTTAACCCCAAAGAAATGTGTATCGGGACAGCTGAACCAGTCCAGGACGGTGAGCTCAACGTCATGAACGAAGACACATGCTCTGCTGTTAGTACAGACAATACACTGGAAGAATAAATTATGGAACTGCCAACAGGGCCTGGACTGACCAAGGAACAATGCCAGCGGGTGTTAGCTATACTACGCCAATTTTCGGGTGCATTCACACCCCAGCAGGAGAAAAAGCAGACGAAACGGCCCACAATAAGGCGCCATATCAATACTGGGGTTCATCCACCAATTAGCCAGCGTTCGTATAGTGTGTCGCCAGCTGACAGATAGATAATGTGAGAGGAAGTTGCACGATGACATTATTCAAACTTCGGAGAGCCTGTGGTCCTGTCCAGTGATCCTCTTAAAGAAGAAGGATGGCACATGGCGATTCTGTGTCTACTATCATGGCAATTCTGTGTCTGCTATCGCAGCTGAACAAAATCACAAAGAAAGATATCTACCCACTGCCACACATTGACAACGCCTTAGATTGTTTGAAAGGAGCTTGTAGAAGACATTATTTTGAAGCATAGAGCGCTATGTGTGATGATATCTGATCGTGGAAAAGTATTCCAGTCAAAACTAGTATGAGAGGTAATGTCACGTTGCAACATTGTCTACAGAATAACAGTTGCATACCATCCTCACACAAATGGTCTTACACTGTCTACAGAATGACAACTGTATACCATCCTCAGACAAATAGTCTTACAGAACGTTTTAACAAGACATCAGAAATTCTGTCAATGTTGAGCAGAAGGTTTGGGATACAATATTGCCAGTCGTGACATTCGCATATAATACTGCAAGACAAGACACCACAGACTTCACCCCGTTTTTCCTGCTCCATGGCCTTGAAGCTGAGACGACAATGGATATGCTGTTCCCATTCCAGCCAGACGACACTGAGAAATACTAAGTGAAACACCTCATGACCAGGGTAGAAGAAGCAAGAAAGCTGGCTCGCATACGGACTGTGGACGAACAGGAGAAGGACTGTCAGCAGTATAACGGCAAGCACCGACCTGTGGATTTTTACCCTGTGCAGAAAGTTGGGCTATCAGAAAAGTTATTGAAGTGATACTTTGGGTCGTATCGTGTGATATGCCGCCTGTCAGACGTCACATAGGAAGTCGAGGATTATGAGCCCTCATCGAAACGACAAAAACGAAGGGCGTTGTTCATGTCATCCGCATGAAGCCTTACTACGATCCTGAAGAGCAGATAGGCGAAAATGACTTCTTGTTCATGGTGTCTAAGGACGGTAATGAGACTAATGAAGCCACGACAGGGACGTCTGTCATCGGTTATCGTGCAGAAGGGAAGGATTCTCCAGAACTGCCATACAGAGGACCCATGACAAGATCAAAATACAGGACGTTGCAGCCGGCTACAAAGGGAACATAACAGCAGGTCCCTGATTTTTCAGGAGAAGGAGCAATGCCGCTAGGTCCCAAATTATCCAACTTCCGGCGTCGCATAATGGATGGCGTCACCGATGCAGTGCTGAGGGTCGCCGGTTCAATCCTGTCCAACGGCAAAAATTGATTTATTTGTATTTATCATTTCCAGAATGTTCTACATATTTCTTATGTTCACTTGTAATTACTACATATTTCTTATGTTAACTGTTCTTCTAATTTCTGGTATATTCTGCCTATGTATAAATAGCAGAGCACTCTGCCTGAGAGGCAGTCAGTGCTGCATGTATATTTCAGTTCGCAATAAACCTGCTTTCAGTACAAGTGCTATGTTCAGTTGACAACCCTGCCTTCAAAGTCACTTCTACTTCCATTTCACAGTGTCTGTCTATTTATGTGTCTGTGTATACATGTTGCAGGCAGATCTATAGTTTTGTTTCAATCTTTATGAAATTATGCACATTTAAGCACATTTTAAGTACAAGAATTACGCACAACAAATGCCGGGTGATCAAAAAGTCAGTATAACCCTGTGGTGCATAGTGTCCACTGTAGTGGATGGCTGTTATTGGACGTATTTCATTGCATCTGCGATCCTCTTAGAACTCATAATGCATGAAGCCCATTCCAGGGTATCCTTAGTCTCGGTGCTGCATTATAAGTGTCGCCAATTACACTGACAAACGCCAGTTTTTCACCTGAATGCAGTACATCTCAAGATGGAGAGCGTGAAGTGGTAATGAGTGGTTTCGAAATGCATTTCACCAGTTGCACAAAGAAGATGCAAAGGAATTTTGCTCTAAATGCAAGGATTCTCTTCATCTAAATTTCTTCGAAAGTTTCCATAGGAAAAGGAAAAAACTCACAGAAAGAACTCTTAACGTTTCAAGTAGGCAGTGTCCACTTCAGTGGATAAAGCTGAATTTTTTCATGTAGATGTTAAATTGCTACACATTTTTATATTTTATGATAATAGACACTATTCTTTACTAGATAAACACCATTTCAAAATTTTCTCCTCGTTTGTTGCTAATTCATGCATCACAGGGATAAATTTTAAAACTTAATCAATCACAGAATAATGTAGAGAGGTAAAAATTGACACACATGCTTGGAATGACATGTGGTTTTATTAGAAAAAAAAGAAAAAAAAACGAAGTTCAAAATGTCCAACAGATGGCACTTCAACTGATCAGAAAAGCAATAATTAGCATAACAAATTAAGACAATGTCCGGAGTCATTATTATGAGGCATTGGCGTCGGATGTTGTCTTTCAGCATCCTTAGAGATGTCGGTCAATCACCATATACTTTCGATTTCAGGTAACCCCAAACCCAATAATCGCACAGACTGAGATCTAGGGACCTGGGAAGCCAGCATGACGAAAGTGGCGGCTGAGCACACGATCATCACCGAGCGACGCGCGCAACAGAGATTTCACGTGTCTAGAAATATGGGGTGGAGTGCCATCCTGCATAAAAATCGTGTGTTCCAGTAGGTGTTTATCAGCCAGGCTGGGGATGATGCGATTCTGTAAAATATCAGCGTACCTCTCACCTGTCACGGTAGCAGTTACAAAACCAGAATCACGCGCCATCTGTTGGACAATTTTTGGTACTTGTTTTATTTATTTATTTATTGTTATTATAAGACCCTATGTCATTTCAAGCATGTGTGTCAATTTTTACCTCTCTATCTACATTATTACATGATTTATTAAGTTTTCAAATTGATACTGACTTTTTGATCACCCGGTAGTTCACAAGATATGACGACATAAACAATGGGATACGCAGAAAGCTGCTGCATTAAGCGACAAGGCTGCTCATTTTCTCCTAAACCCATGAACCGATTTCACCCGAATTTGGTACACACATTCCTTACATGAGAAAACAATTGCTGTAGGAGTACGAACCACATACGACTCATGATTCAGGAGATGTAACAATGAGAATTGTAAGAAACTGCCACATAATGCGACGAAAATTTATAAGTATACTAGACGAGAATGATAGTACTTAGCGACTGGCAACCAACTTTAAACATAATTTCAAACCTTTATTAAACTTTTTCTCGCTGACAACCACATCAAAATAATGCAAGGAAAAAAGTTTCCCACTTACTACTTTTCCACTGTTCATGGACTAAAACTACTGCATTCGGTATGATGTTACAATTTATAATTTCTAGTTTGTACTTCGAAATTGTATCACAGTATGACATGTAGTTCATGCAATATCAGCAGATAAACAGTAATGTTTATGGAAAATCACCCCATCATGCACCAAGTTTTAACCTATTACGTCTTTACTGCTAATTGTATTCACACCAGATTTTACAGACATACAGAACGTATACAAATGAATACATACCTGAAAAATTATACCATTGTACAACATATAACTCAATAAATATGAGATCATAGGCATTTTAAATGCCATTTGTATTTTGATTGTTATCTTTCTTTGATTGGATTTTGCACTTATAATTTTGTACATTATGCAAGACAGCCTTATTTCTTATTTATTCTCAGATAAATATAGCTTGTTTTTACGCAGAAAAAAGGAGATGGACAGAGAGAGAGAAGGGCTAGGAGAAGTACTAACTCAAGGCAGAAATAAATACCCCAGCAAAGCCAAGTTTTCAGCTAGTTGGTTTATAAAAACACTCGTATTTATCTGATGGCCCACTATAATTGTGGTGATGTTCAGACAACAATGTCCACACGGAAAAATACTGATGTTAAAAAATGTCGATTTGTAAAACATACATGGATTTCTTTCAATGTTTTCAAATGTTTTAGAAATATTAGGAAAACACACTGAAACCGATTTATTTTTCATTATCATAATAATTGAAAGTAAGTTATGTTTCAAATGTTAATTTAATTATTTTTCATGTTGAATCCAGATTTTTTTAAATTTCTCTTCTGCTTTGTATCGTTTTCTACTCTTTCCTACATGTTTAATGTTTATTGATTTTTGAAATATAATAGTATTATAAAACTTTTCAAAGAAATAGGGCATTAGACACCAAATGCCTGCAAACTTAGCTGCTTAGGTGACTGTAAGCAGATAGCCCTGTTGAAACTTGTAACACTCACTTGACATGCCTTTTTAATTATAGTTTTTTATGTATTTTGACTGTAAAAATAGTTATAATGCGGTGTACATGAATCCTCAGGATTCGAAACTGGTCCGTAATTTCTTCACACAGCTGTAATATTCTTGGTGTGCTTTTCTAATGCTTGACTCATGTTGCTTGTTTCTACACCACTGGTGATGTATAATCATTGAACGAAATCTATATGTGATATTTTAAAATAAATATTTGATATCATAACACCAAGCTGAACATTTGTACTGGTTGAGCACACAACCCATATTGAGTCATCATACAATAAAAGGTAAAGCAGTCAACAATTCGAAGATTGGTTTGAACACCACAGTGATTTACTAGGCATGGTCCTGTTTGGAGGTGGTATGCCGTTGCCTTCCTCCGACCTTCGAACTGACTTACCCAGCCAGTTATAGGGGACCTACAGTTTAATGTGGGTTCCGAACCAAATATCAAGGTTTTAACCGATTTTCGTCAACCGTTTGTCGCTATTGTGTATACATGGCATAGTCTGAATCGGATTTCCTAGTCCACTTAACATGGCGGCTGAAAAACAGCTGTTTCAGTTCCTGATTTAGTCAGCAGACTCGCTACTTTTCTTTATTTAACACTTTCACTGCCGCTGACGCTATCCTATATTGATCGCCAACGCTTATAAGCGTCAGCCTCACCGGTCAAGTGTTAAGTACACAGATTTACTTTCACTCTAATACTTGTACTTTTATTTCACATTAGAAAATATCACTCTTTCCATATGTGCTGAAAATACTTAACAAGAAAAGACAATTGACAAGACAAGAACGCTTCCAAAACTGTAGTGTTTACATGGACACGAAAATCGATTGTGGAACTGGAAAAACGCTTTAGAGAAGCGGATTTCAAGAATTGATTTTGGAGGGTTACATGACCAACCAGAAGCGGAACTGGGAAATGGGTTTACGAAATCCGGTTTTGGGAGCCCATCTAAACGGGCTGATTAGCAACACCAGCCTTAGTTGTGGAAAATGGAAATAGTACCTTCGGACCTCGCTAGATAGCGTCGTGATCGAAAGTTCGAACATATTCCTAGATCTCCCGAACTGTGGCGCAATTTGAACGAACAGTTCGAGTCGTGTTCGAACCCAGATCTATTAACAATCTATTGTGAACGATGTCGCTAGTTTTGTCGTTGATAGGTTCGTTTAAAGAGCTGCATTCATAGGATAGGATGTTTTGGGCGCACAACAGCAAGGTTTTTAGCGCCTGCATTCATGCTGTAGCGTATGCACAGTACGAAGAGTCGTGTTTGAAGAGCTGCAGGCGCCGCTCCTGCAGCCTGCTTGCAGTCTGCTGGCTGTTCGAAGAGCTGCAGGTCTGCAGCGCATGTAGGCAGGAGCTGCAGGAGGAAATTTTCCCTGCAGCTCATGCAATCAGACTCATGCGTGCACATAACTCTCAGGCTTGTAGTGGGGGTATAAGAAGCGCTCTTGTTCAAAGTTTTCGGAAGTCCACAGCGTTGTAGTATATAAGTGTACTATAATAATAATAATAATAATAATAATACTTTTATTGTTATTCAGCCATAACAGCAATAGACAAAGTCATACATATATTACATACAATTGAAATCCAAAAGAAACAGTTTTGCTAACAGGAGACAAAGACATACATATATAACATACAATTGATGAATGAAAAAAAAAAAACAGTTTTGCTAATAGGACACAAAGTCATACATAAATTAAGTACAATTGATAATTCAAAAGAAACAATTTTGCTAATAGGATTACAGAGTCATATTACAGTTGAAATATTCATTTACTTCATAAAATGAATGGGCAACTAGTCAGTCATACAGTGTTTGTTCGTATGCCTGTTCAGGTAATTCTTGTACCGATCGTGGAAGTTTGTTAAATAATTTGTGTCCCATGAGTTCATAACTATTAATAGTTTTCGACAGTCTGTGGTATGGGCTATAAATACATCTGGTCCTTCTGGTGTTGTAACCATGAACATTTTCTCTATATTTTGTCTCCGGAAACTTCTTTTTTGTGTAAAGTAAAACATAGCATATATAGAGATTTATTATGGTCATGATTTTTAGTTCACGGAACAGAGGTTTACAGTGTGCCTTATATGTAGCACCAGAAATTACCTTAATAGCTTTTTTCTGCCGTATGAGGATGTAATGCACAGAACTTGAGTTTCCCATAAAATGATGCCATATGTTAGTATGCTTTGGAAGAAAGAAAAATAGGATGTTCTAACATACTTTTCAGGTACACAATTCATAAGTTTCCTTAACAAATAAATCACTCTTGACAACTTAACACATATATATTCTATATGTTGAGCCCAAGACAATTTATTATCCAAATATACACCCAAAAACTTAATTTAAGTTGGATCATCTGGGGGAAGCTTGTCTTTTAAACTAACAACCATTTGTTGTGTTTTTTCATTATTAAGTAGGAAGCCATTTGCCTTAAACTAATAGGGTGCTTGTTCCATTGTCTGTGCAACACAGGTTTTGAGGTTACTGAACTCATAGCTACAGTGGAGAAAAGTTGTATCGTCTGTGTATAAAATGGTAGGAGACTTGATAAATGATGGCAGATCATTGATCATGATTAGGAACAGAAATGGATCTAATACAGATCCTTGCGGAACACCCATCTTTACTTGTTGCATACTGGACATTTCTTTTCCGTCACAAACTACCTGCTTTCGGTTCTGTAGATATGATTTTAATAATTTAAGGCTGTTACCTCTCATGCCATATAATTCCATTGTTTCTAAGAGTGCTTTATGCTCTACACAGTCGAATGCTTTACTTAAGTCACAGAAGGTGACCTGAGCAAAGCCCTTATTCTCAAGAACTTGGCCAGCTGCGGTGGCCGAGGTGACTAAGGCGCTCCAGTCACGGTCTGCATGGGCACTACGGTCGGGGGTTCGAATTCCCCCTCGGGCATGGATATTTGTGCCGTCCTCGTTCGTAAGTAGTTTGTAAGTTTAGGGACTGATGACCCCGTAGTTACTTCCCATAGAGTATACAAACATTTGAATCAAGAACTTGATGAAGGTATTTGACTACTGAGTCTATAGTGTCAAGGGGTGACAGGTTTTTTCTAAAACTGTACTGTGACTAGGTAATTATTTCTGCATTTTCAAAATAAGCACATAATTGTTGATAGATTACACATTCAAATGCTTTAGAAAGAGCTGGGACTATGGAAATTGACCTATAACTAGGAGGTGGAGTCAACATCACCTTTTTTATATATCAGATCTACTCTGGATACTTTCAGCTCATTCGGAAAATATCCTTCAGTTATACACTTGTTTACATAGTATGTTAAAGGGTACACAATACTATCTATTAATTTCCTTAAAATAGTGCAAGAAATATCATATCACTGTCAGATGATTTCAGCTGTTTTACTATTCTTAGGACATGACTAGGACACACCTCAGAGAAGAAAAAATGAATTTGCTGGTGGTTTAGAGATATTTTCTGAAAGGATCTGTGATGAGTTAATTTCAGGTTTGATGATTGCATTTCCTACTTCTTGTACAGATTTAATAACAAAATCATTGAATTTCTGGGGACTTACATTAATTCTCTTGTTTCATTCATGTTTAGCTACACTGTTAATTAGTTTCCAAGCAGCTTTACACTTATTGGTGGAATTCTCAATGGTACTGAAATTGTGTGCTTTCTTGGCTTCTGCAATGGTTTTTTATACTCATTTCTAGTTTTAACATAGGCTGATCTGGCATGGTCAGTCTTCAGATTTTATATATATTGTGAAAGAGCATAACTTGGTTTTTAAGATTTGTTAATTGTATGGTGTACCATGGATTTTGCTTATTTTTACCCTTACTGCTATGGTCTTTGTTAGTTATTTCACATTTCATGGTGGGAATACAGTCATTAAATTGTGGTATAAATGCTTTAAAAAACCTTTCAAATGTTACTTCTGTCGTTCTGCGTTTCTTCTACTGTTTGTAAAGGAAGTTCGTTATTTGTTTGTGTATATTGATGTATTAGTATTTTATTTTATAAGTATTATATTTGTTTGTATGAAATCACCTCTAAAAATTAGAAGATCAAAATTGTCTATAATAGGTAATTCGTCTTTTGTTGTTTGTTATGGTCTTCAGTCCGGAGACTGGTTTGATGCAGCTCGCCACCCTACTCTATCCTGAGCAAGCCTTTTCATCTCCTCATAAGAACAGCAACCCACATCCACTTGAATCTGCTTACTATACGCGTCTCTTGGTCTCCCTCTGCGATTTTTACCCCACACACTTCCCTCCAATGCTAAATTTACGATTCCTCGATGTCTAATTCGTCTTATGCAGACTGAAATTAAAGACATTTGTTTTACACCAGATGCGTTTCGCTTTTTATTTTAGAAGCTTCTTCAGTGGATTGTAAATGATATAAAAGTTGTACAGTTTGTTTTGTATACATAGATTAAAAACAGTTTTAAAAAACAACTTTGTGCACGTTAGTCCTATGCGTTTTTAAATTGATATTCGATCTACTCAAGGTGTTGTCTCTTCTTTACATCTCACTACTGTTTTCCGTCTTGTTGTCTGATGTTGTTTGGTTCCTGAAGTGCATTTTCCGGTAGTGTACGGAACTTTTCGCCTGTTTGAACTGAAGTGGTAATAAATGAAACGGAAGAAACGCCAGAAAAACAGGCGAAAAGTGACATACAAACCGAAAAACACATGTCAGGAACCAACCAACCCAGCCAACAAGTCGGAAAAACAGCAGTGAGACGTCAAGATGAGACAACACCGTGAGTAGACCGTATATAAATTTAAAAACACATAGGCCTAATGTGCATAAAGTTTTTTAAAAACTGTTTTCAATCTATGAAAATAAAACAAACCTTTACATCATTTACAGGCCACAGAAGATGCTTTTAAAATAAAAAGCGAAACGCGTCTAGTGTAAAACAAATGTCTTTTATTGCAGTCAGAATAAGCTGGATTACGTAATATATTCGATTTTAATAGCTGCTGTGGAAGATGGCCACACAACCAAATATAGTTACAAGAGCATTTTCCAAATCCATTTGTTCCAAATGTTGAGCGATTCAGATTTTGTGTCCAGTGATGGCGATTTCGATTAAATTTTGCGTCAAAATAAAACGCAGAAAAGTGAATACGTGGTTCCGCAATATTCGGAAGATGAATTTGTAGAACATTTTCAGGTATTTCTGTATTATTCTCGTAAAACTGTATTAATGCAAATGTGGCCTCTGTGCTCCACACCGATTCCTGTGTAGGTGGTTCCTATTCTTGTGCAGGTAACTGTACAGGTACAAGAGTAGGTGCGGATGCGGGAGGTTGGAACTTTAAAAATTCCGCGCCTGCAAATAAAGGAAGACTTAATATGGAAATTTTCAAACTGGATTACACAGAAATACACAAACTATTACACGAACACTTCAATTCCTTAAACGTAAGAAAGCTATTTACTTTTAGACGCCGGTACAATAAATCACTCTCTTATGCTACACAGAACAAGTGAGCACACACATGATACGCAAACTGCAGGCTGCAGGTTAGTGTTCCAAGACCCTGGCAGCAGGCACGGCACTTGATGTCATCTTCACAGCGCATGTGCAGTAGTGCCTGCATTGCTGCTGCAGGATCTGCATCCATGCAGCTCTTCGAATGAACCTGATGTTGCATTCATGGACGATTTGTGCATGCGCAAGGTGAGGTGCGCAGTAGCTTCATTGTCTTGCTTCGGGACAATTCGTGCGTAATCGCCAGAGCTCGAGTAGCCAGGAGCTGGTCATCTACCAGCTCCAAAGCCAAAGTGGTGTTTCCCGTCGCCCCTTCCTGTCGCGGGAGCGCCAATATACTGTATCCAGGGGGTTCAGAAGAGAATTCGAACCTCAGCTTTGCATATGCAATGCTAAGCCTATATTAAGCAGCTGCGCTATGACTCGTATACATGCTGCCTCTGTGACATAAAACGTTTCTCATGCAATAAAAATACTTTGAACATGCATATAAAATGATCTGATAGAAGAGCGAAGAATGATAGTTTATAAAAACTTTTTTTTCCACAAAGACCTTTTTTCTGGTGTTTCACTGAACCAGTGAACTCATAGGATGCGCCGCCATCAGATGTGACAAAAGTTGTATCTCAATGTTCACTACAAATTCATAAGGCAGTAAGTTAGGGAGGTTATTCATATAGACAATAATAAAGGCCCAAATACAGAGCCTTGTGGCCTCTATAGTTTCCTTTCATACACCCAGAGTTACTATTTAAATTAAATTTCTGTTTGCTAAATATGATTTCAGTAATTCCAGTTCTGTTTTCATTATTCCACATTCCTCCAGTTTCTTAATCTGTATGCCATGTGAGACAGTACTGAATACTGTCGTCAGATCTACTACAGTGGCATAGGTGTGCTGCCTATTTTCAAATCCATTTAGTACAGATAGAACTACTTCTTGTTGATAGCCCCTTTGGAACCCATACTAGGCCTTCAGTAAATTGTTACACTCAGAAAATCATTTAATTGACCTTTCATTAATGTTTCAATAATTTTCGATATTATTGGTATTATTGCTATTGGTAGGTAATTCTGGAATGAAGTTCTGTCTCCTTCCTTGTATATGGGTAGGACAATTGTTAGATTCAGACAATCAGGAAATTTTGCCCCTCTAAACATCTAATTTATAAGTTGAGACAGTAGAATACATATATTATCTATTATTATTTTTATGATAAAATTAGAAAGGCCATACATGTCTTCAGTTCTGGAATTGTTCAGTGATCTGGCAAGATTGAATATGTCCAGAAGATAGATTGTCTACCACCTAAATTTTGGAATGTCTACCTTAAACTCTGCTTCTTGTGTACTGGGAAATCTATCTACATTCTAATGCAAATTACTTTCATTTATCATTGCTAATTGACCAGAATTTATAAAATTTTCATTTTGCTCATCTGCACTCAGCAGTACTGGTAGATTTTCTTCACGGAGTCTTGATCCGCTTTAATTATTTTCTACGCTGCTTCATTTGTTACTGGACTTAGAAATGTAGCTGCCGTTGACTTCTTTCTTAGCACAAATGATACCTTTTTTGTGAATCTTTATTCGTTTTGTCATATGAAAGACTATCTTTATCATTAGTACAATATTTTACACAATAGATTTTTTAACAGAATCCTTAATTTGTGTGAATTTGTGTACCAGTTCGTTATATTTTCATTTACATCTTGGATACTCTGCAGGTCACATGGAAGTGCATGGCAGAAGGTCATCAAGCTACTTTTACAATATTTCTCTATAGTTCCATTCTCTAATAGCTTGTGAAAAAAAGTAAAACCTAAATCTATTTGTTGTCAATTGATTTCTTTTACTTTATTATGATAATCATGTCTCCCAAAATAGGTGATTGCTAACAATATATGTTCGCATTCTGAAGAGAAAGTTGGTGAAAGAAATTTCGCAAATAGATCTTGCCACAACAAAAAAACGCTTTCGTGCATCATTTCTGTGACATTCTCTCCCCTATTTCGCGATAATAAAAAACGACCTGCCCTTCTCTGAATTTTCTCGAAATCGCCTGTCAGTCACACTTGGAGTGGATCCCACAATGCACAGCAATAGTCCAAAATAGGATACACAAGTGTAGTGTAGGAAGTTTCTTTAGTAGAATTTTGCATCTTCTAAGTGTTCTGCCAATGAAACGTAGTCTTTGGTTCACCTTTCCTACAATATTTTCTATTTGTTCTTTCCAGTTTCAGTTGTTCTTGATTGTTACTCCGAGGTATTTAGTAGAATTGATGGTCCTAGGTCTGACTGATTGATCATGTAACTGAAGTTTAACGGATTTCTTTTAGTGGTCATATGGATGATCTCACACTTATCATTATTAAGGGTCAATTGCGAATTTTTGCACCATGCAGATATCTTATCTAAATCATTTTACAGTTGCTTTTGATCTTCTGATGACTTTACTAACCGATAAACGACAGCATCATCCGCAAACAGTCTAAAATAGACGTTACAGCCTGCAGGATATTGCCAAAATTATCATTCAATGTAGCAGTCTTCATGATAGTGGTACCCAAGTCATTTGTCAAATGTGTTTGTGTGCGATTTGATACATTTAATGGGCATTAACTATCTTATTGGTCTGGAGTCTATTGGTTCAATATGTCCTTTGTTGGGTACAATTAATTTTAGAAATACTCTATCAATTTCAGACACCATAGGTTTAACAACATTTAAAATCACACAATTTCTGCACAGGTTCAATAAAACATTATCCAGGCAGGCATTCTGCTTGGTAGGCTTATCATTAAGGCAAGAGAAATTGTATGACATCAGGGTATCCAGCAACTTACTTTTAGCATTTTTTACTGTCATGTGTGTATTGGTGTCACCAAATATAAAATTTTATGACTCCAAGCTTACCTAGTAGGTAGGTAGGTACATAAGGAGATTATTTTCAAGCTGGACAAAAATGTTAGTACAAGCTGGGCGCACTTTAGACAGATACTGCCACAATCTTGCTGTCAGGATAGCAGATATTACAGTTTCTCCTTCATATACTAAATGCTGGAGATCTACTATATTAATTTTAGATTTACAGTAATTTTTCATTAGTAGTGATACCCCCCACTCCCATGAACCACAGACATTGCCGAGGTGGGGTGGCTTGCGTGCCTCAACGATACAGATAGCCGTACCATAGGTGCAACCACAGCGGAGGGGTATCTGTGGAGAGGCCAGACAAACGTGTGGTTCCTGAAGAGGGGCAGCAGCCTTTTCAGTAGTTACAGGGGCAACAGTCTAGATGATTGACTGAGCTGGCCTTGTAACATCAGCTAATGTGGCTTTGCCACACAGCTACTGAGAACGGCTGAAAGCAAGGGGAAACTACAGCCGTTACTTTTCCTGAGGACATGCAGCTCTACTGTATGAACATATGATGATGGCATTCTCTCGGGTAAAATATTCTGAAGGTAAAATAGTCCCCCATTCGGATCTCCGGGCGGGGACTACTCAGGAGGATGTGATCATCAGGAAAGACAATACTGGCATTCTACGGGTCGGAGCGTGGAATGTTAGATCCCTTAATCGAGTAGGAAAATTAGAAAATTTAAAAAGGGAAATGGGTAGGTTGAAGTTAGATATAGTGGGGATTAGTGAAGTTCGGTGGAGGAGGAACAGGATTTCTGGTCAGGTGAGTACAGGATTATAAATACAAAATCAGTTGGGGGCATTACAGGAGTAGGTCTGATAATGAATAAGAAAATAGGAATGCGGGTAAACTACTATGAGCAACACAGTGATCGCATTATCATTGTCAAGATAGGTACAAAGCCAACACCGACAACAGTAGTACAGGTTTATATGCCAACTAGTTCTGCCGATGATGAGGAGATCGAAGAAATATATGAGGAGCTAAAGGAAAATATTCAGACAATTAAGGGAGAGGTAAACTTAATTGTTATGGGAGACTGGAATTCGGTAGTAGGACAAGGAAGGGAAGGGAAGATAGTAGGTGAATATGGTCTGGGCAAAAGGAATGAAAGAGGAAGCCACCTGGTAGAATTTTGCGCGGAACATAATTTGGTAATAACAAACACCTGGTTTAAGAATCACAAAAGAAGGTTGTATACGTGGAAGAGACCAGGAGACACCGGGAGATACCAGATAGATTTTATAATGGTAAGACATAGATTTCGGAACCAGGTATTACAGTGTAAGACATACCCAGGGGCAGATATAGACTCTGACCATAACTTGTTGGTTATGAACTGTAGGCTGAAACTGAAGAAACTACAAAAAGGTAGGAAAATACGGAGATGGGACCTGGATAAATTGAAGGAACCTGAAGTTCTTAAGAATTTCAGAGGGAGCTTTAGGCAACAATTGAAAGAAACAAGGGAAAATAAAACAGTAGAGGAGGAATGGGTAGCATTGAGAGATGAAATAGTGAAAGTAGCAGAGGACAAAATAGGTAGGAAGGCAAGACGTACAAAAAATCCTTGGATATCACAGGAGATACTAAATTTAATCGATGAAAGGAGAAAATATAAAAATGCACTAAATGAAACAGGCAAAATGGAGTACAGACAACTAAGAAATGAGATTGACATGAAGTGCAAAGTGGCTAAGCAGGAGTGGCTAGAAGGCAAATGCAAGGATGTAGAAGAATGTATGAATAGGGGAAAAATAGATACAGCCTACAGGAAAATAAAAGAAACATTTGGAGATAAGAAAAACAGCTCTATGAATATCAAGGACACGGAGGGAAAACCAGTTCTCAGCAAAGAAGGGAAAGCTGAAAGGTGGAAAGAGTATATAGAGGGACTCTACAAAGGAAATGATCTTAGAGACGATGTTGTAGGAAGGGAAGAGGAAGTAGATCAAGATGAAATAGGAGATATTATACTGAGAGATGAATTTGACAGAGCCCTGAAAGACCTAAGTCGAAACAAGGCCCCTGGAGTAGATGATATTCCCTCAGAGCTACTGAAGTCTCTGGGAGAACCACCATGACAAACCTGTTTCACCTGGTGTGTAAGATGTATGAGACAGGCGAAGTACCCT
This sequence comes from Locusta migratoria, assembly GCA_026315105.1. Taxonomy (NCBI): domain Eukaryota; kingdom Metazoa; phylum Arthropoda; class Insecta; order Orthoptera; family Acrididae; genus Locusta; species Locusta migratoria. Next base: position 384,038,989 of record CM048744.1, read on the forward strand.
CAGACTTTAAGAAAAATGTTATAATCCCCATTCCAAAGAAAGCAGGTGCAGACAGGTGTGAAATCTACAGAACCATCAGTTTAGTAAGTCATAGTTTCAAAATATTAACACGAATTATTTACAGAAGGATGGAAAAACTGGTAGAAGCTGACCTCGGGGAAGATCAGTTTGGGTTCAGGAGAAATGGAGGAACACGGGAGGCAATACTCACTTTACGGCTTATCCTAGAAGATAGATTAAGAAAAGGCAAACCTACATTTCTAGCTTTTGTAGATTTGGAGAAGGCTTTTGACAATGTTGATTGGAATAAACTCTTTCAAGTTCTGAAGCAAGCAGGAGTAAAATATAGGGAGCGTAACATTATTTACAACTTGTACAAAAACCAGACAGCGGTAGTCAGAGTTGAAGGGCATGAAAGGCATGCAGTGGTTGGGAAGGAAGTAAGACAGGGTTGCAGCCTTTCTCCAATGTTATTCAATTTGTACATTGAACAAGCTATAAGGGAAAGCAAGGAGAAATTTGGTGAAGGAATGAAAGTTCAGGGGGAAGAATTAAAAACATTGCGTTTTGCTGACGACATAGTAATTCTGTCAGATACAGCAAAGGACCTGAAAGAGCAATTGAACGGAATGGACAGTGTGCTGAAAGGTGCATATAAGATGAACATTAACAAGAGCAAAACTAGGGTAATGGAGTGCAGTGTAAGAAAATCAGGTGATGCTGAAGGAATTAGATTGGGAAACGAAGCAATAAAGGAGGTAGATGAGTTTTGTTACTTGGGCAGTAAAATAACAAATGATGGTCGCAGTACAGAGGATATAAAATGCAGAATGGCAATGGGTAGAAAAGCGTTTTTGAAAAAGAGAAATTTGTTAACATCGAATATTGATTTAACCCTAAGGAAGACCTTTCTGAGGGCATTTGTATGGAGTGTTGCCTTGTATGGGAGTGAGACATGGACGATAAACAGTTCGGACAGGAAGAGGATTGAGGCTTTTGAAATATGGTGCTACAGAAGAATGCTGAAGATTAGGTGGGTGGATCGCGTAACTAATGAGGAGGTACTGAACAGAATTGGGGAGAAAAGAAATTTCTGGCATACCTTGACTAAAAGAAGGGATAGATTGGTGGGACACATTCTTAGACATGAAGGAATTGTGAATTTAGCTTTAGAGGGAAGTGTGTGGGGTAAAAATCGCAGAGGAAGACCAAGAGATGGATACAGTAAGCAGATTCAGACAGATGTAGGTTGCCATTCTTATGTGGAGATGAAGAGGCTTGCTCAGGATAGGGTATTGTGGAGAGCTGCATCAAACCAGTCTCCGGACTGAAGACCACAACAACAGTGATACCCCACTTTTTCTGCTTTTCTTTGGAACTACCCTATTACAATGATCACTAAAACACACACCACACTGGTGTAATATTCTAAAATATTTATTGATTTACACAAACTAGTTTTCAGCTCTTATGTCAACATCAGATGATGGCATAACTGCCAAAAACTGGTTTGTATGAAACAGTTCAAATGTTCAAATGTTTGTTAAGCTTAAGGGACTTAACTACGGGGTCATCAGTCCCTAAACTTACAAACTACTTATGAACTACTTACGGACTAGGATGGCACTAATATCCATACCCAAGGGGGGATTCGAACCCCCGACTGTAGTGGCCGTGCAGACCGTGACTGAAGCGCCTCAGTCTCCTCGGCCACCGCGGCCGGCTATGAAACAGTAAATATTGTAGAATACTACATCGGTGTTGTGTGTGTTTAGTGATTATGTATCAAATATTCTTCCAAGCACCAATAGTACATTCAGTCAATGAAAATACTCAGTTGAAAATTTATAACCTACTGGAATATAAATATTTTGTTCATGTACCTTCAACCAATGTTCATTTAGGAACAATATGACACACCGAAATTCTAAAAATAGTGCAAGTTCTGAAAGTTCATTTATCACTGACTATGTTCAGATGGAAGAAGCACAGAGATCCACTGTTTTTTGCTTGTAAAGATTTATGACTACATAGTTAATTATATCAGTTGTAATTTTACTGGCCTAAAGTTGTATTTCCAAGGCTTAGTCATCACTGCAAGTTTTCCTGGAGTAGACACTTATGGTAAATACTATGCTAGGTGTGCAAGGATTCTAATTTGTCTATTAAAACTCTTATAATTTCCTTGCATAAAACCAATTCCCCTTGTTAGTTAAAAGTGCTCTCCATGTCTCGTGTACTGGACCCTCTCAGAAGAGCTTGTATTGATCAGTGTCACATTATTGGAATGTCACAGATTCGTTTATATTTACTATTAGTTTTCCAAACTTCTTTGTTCATTCATGAGGTTTCTATCAAGTCATGTTAATGTGATAAGTTCACTATTAAGATATTACTAAGTCTGAGCCTCGCCAATATTCTCTAGAAGGCAGAATTCGCATCAGAACCTTGATTTTTACTGACATCATTTGATCCTCCTATTATCATGACAAAATCTTTAGTTCACTGCTCACTGAAATCACGTTTACCCACAACATGCTTCTGGTTCCATAAGACACCAGATTTCGTAAATCCATCAACTTCAAATGTAGGAGAGTCATACAGCATTGAAAGTAATATAAAAGACATACCGTGACCATGGCTATCTGAAAGAATCGTTATTTTGTGTTTTATAACAGACTTTGATACATAGATTTTCAATTTTCAACTATTAAATCATTCCCTTTTGTCTGGTAAGTTCCTTTCATTGTACTTTGAAACTTTTGATACTTTATTTGTGGATTTAGATAACGCTTCAAATCTGTTTTTTAGATGAGGAAAGTTGATTACGTAGTTTTCTAGTTTGTTTGTGACTGATCTTTCTCTTGGCACAGATTCCCATCACCTACCATCGTCGCGTATTTCAACAACTGTTTCAAAACTGTTTTACAAATACTAGTACATTTTTTAAATATGTTACTATAGCCCATTACACTAAACTTTTCCTTTAGTTTTATATTCTGTAGCTGGTCCTGTCACCACGGTGATCTCCCAGCTATGTAAGCTACCAAGACAATCCAGAATGGCTCTTGTCAGGGCCAACAAAATTGTCAACAAAACGATCTGAACAGAGCAATAGGTCCAGTCCTAAACGTGTGCGATTTGAATATTGAGGGGATAAGTAGGTCAAAATGTGACTTCCTCAGTAAAAATCTTCTGAGTAACAATATTGACGTCCTTGCTCTACAAGAAACCCATGCAGAAGATCTTAAAAGTTGTTCAAGAGGCAATATCCATGGCTACAGACTTGTGGGAGAGATAGGCCATAGAACATATGGCGTGGCTACATATGCTAGACAGGACTTGGATGATGTATCTATAATTCATGAAAGCTGTGACGATGACATATTTGTTTTGGCAGTGAAAGTGTCTGGAACTACCATAGTTAATGTCTACAAGCCTCCCAACATCCAGCGGCAAGATACGGTTCTCCCAGTTTTCGAACACCCTTCCCTATATATCGGTGATTTCAACAGCCACAGTAGCCATTGGGGGTACTCGTCTGATAATGAAAATGGAATAGCCTTAGCTGAATGGGCTGAAAATAATAACCTTTCCTTGGTTTTTGACGCAAAAGACTCCAGCACATTTTTCTCAGCCCGCTGGAAGCGTGGATATTCACCTGATGTGTGTTTTTGTTCCTGTGATCAGACATTAAGATCTCTATCAGTTACGAGAAAGGTACTTGGCACATTCCCACGGTCGCAGCACAGGCCAGTGCTGATATCAGTTGGGATTAAGATTCCCCTAATAAGATCTTTTCCGAGACCCAGGTGGAATTTTAATAAAGCAGACTGGGAGGCATTTACTTCCAAATTAGAGGACAACATTAGATTCATTCCTCCTACAATAGAAAATTATGACAGATTCGCTGGACTCCTTAAAGCTATAGCTAAAGCCTGTATACCTCAAGACTACAGAAAGACATATATCCCGGGATGGAGCCAAGAGTTTGAAGACCTATATAACGAATTTATCAGCACTGAAGATTCAAACACTGCCGACATCCTACTGAACTCCCTTGATAATGCCAGAAGAGAGAAATGGGTGAAAAAAGTTCAGAGTTTAGACTTCACTCACAGCAGCAGAAAGGCTTGGTCACTTCTGAGGAAATTGTCTACCAGTGTATCCGAGAAAAAACTGCCTCCCACACACCCTGATCCTTCCGACATAGCCAAACGAATCGTAGCACTATCCAAGTCAAAACGGCAACAGTCTGACAGATTAATATCCTATAAACTAAATGAAATTAAGAAATGCCAGCAGGCTCCCCTGGAAGTATCAAAACCTTTTTGCTTAGACGAACTGCATGTGGCTATCTCTGATATGAAGACTGGGAAAGCTGCCGGTATAGATGATATTTTCCCAGAATTTATTAAACATGCTGGACTCAAGACCCGATTGTGGCTTCTAAATTTATTCAATAACATTCTTAAAGACAGCTCTCTACCAAAAGCTTTTAATAGATCTAAAGTAATAGCTGTTCTGAAGCCTGGTAAAGCAGCCGAACGTGCAGATAGCTACCGCCCAATTGCACTTCTCAGTGTATGTTACAAGCTGCTCGAGAGACTCTTCTACAATCGTATTGTTCCCATTCTCACTGCTAGTATCCCTGTTGAACAAGCTGGTTTCAAACAAGGCCGTAATTGCTGTGACCAGGTCCTAGCACTTACATCTTTCATTGAGACTGGTTTCGAAAAGAAGTGTACCACTTCCGTTGCTTTTCTGGATCTCTCGGCAGCTTATGATACCGTGTGGAAGTAGGGCCTCCTAGTGAAGCTTTACAATCTCATTCCTTGTACTATTTTATTGCGACTTGTGAACTCAATGCTAAGTGGTCGCCTGATCAAGATCTATCTCGGCAACACAGAAAGTCGGTTTAGACAGCTTCAGATGGCCTCCCCCAGGGTTCAGTTCTTGCTCCCATTCTTTTTAATGTTTACACCGCTGATATTCCAGCTACGCAATCTAGAAAATTCATTTATGCCGATGATATTGCCATAGCGTCACAACACAGAGACATCCATGTGACGGAAACTACTTTAACATCTGACCTAACTCTCCTCAGAAATTACTTCGCAATGTGGAAACTAAAGCCAAACCCAAATAAAACGGAAGTATCTTGTTTCCATCTCAATAATAGGATGGCCAACTATAAACTTAATATCTCGTTTGATGGTGTTCCACTTGAACATAATGAACATCCACAATACCTGGGAGTCATCTTGGATAGATCTCTTACTTTTAAGTACCACCTTCATAAAACAGCAGACAAAGTTAAAACTAGGAATAACATACTGCAGCACTTAGCAGGATCATCTTGGGGAGCCAGTGCTAAGGTTTTGCGTACAACAGCTTTGTCCCTAGTTTACTCTGCAGCTGAATACTGTTCTCCTGTCTGGCTCAACAGTGCTCATGTGAGAGACATTGATGTACAATTAAATAGAGCAATGAGATTGATCAGTGGCACTCTGATGGCTACACCACTTCAATGGCTCCCAATATTATGCAACATCGTTCCCCCAGATCTAAGACGGAAGGAAGCCTTAATGAGAGAGTATTATAAGATCTTGTCCACTCCTGAGCTTCCTATCCTGCAAGACCTTCCACCACCGGTCAGCCGGCTGAAATCACGTAAACCACCTCTTAAAACAGCTGTGCAACTACATGAGAGTGGCTTCTCACCTAAATCAAACTGGGCAAGAATTTGGGATTCGTTTAATGGAAAAAACAGCATCTGGATAGACGATCCCTCTAAGCAGCTCCAAGGAATGGACCTTCCCAGGAGAGAATGGTCTTTGATCAACCGTTTCCGAACTGGTGTTGGTCGCTGTAACTATTGGAAATTCAAATGGGGACAGACAGACGACCAGTCATGTGACTGTGGAGCAGACAAACAAACGATGACCCATATAATTACTAATTGCCCATTACGATCATTCTCAGGAGGGATGACCGAACTCCATATAGTCAGTCAGGAAGCTGTCCAGTGGTTAAAGGAGTTGGACTTGGCTCTGTGACAGAGATATATTTTATCTTATTAACTAGACACTAGTATATCTTACTAAAGTATTATATGTAGCTGACATTATACCATACGATGTATATATATATATATATATATATATATATATATATATATATATATATATATATATATATATATATATATATGACACTAATCTATGTCTTTAGTTTCGCATTCTCTAAATGAAGAGCTTCATTGTCTTTTTGTAACAGTGATGTACATTAACGTTTGTGAAGTTTCCTCTCTTCATAGGCATCTTGGTGTGCAGCAAGATGACAAGCAATCTCATCATCCATATTGATCGAGTGTTTTTGTTTGCCTTGATTTAAACAGCGACTTCACTTCCAGTCACCATTTTCATGTGGTAATTTATTTTCTGACAATTCAGAACAGTGAAAATGACTCAGTTTATTGCAAGAGTCAAACTGAATACCGGTACACACTATTTTGTTGTGTTTAATGTATTTTATGTCAATGCAAGTAAAACGAGGATTTTTTTTCGAACTGCCACACATGCTATCTCACTAAAAAGTGCGATTTTTCTAACTTGAGCGAATAACATGTTAAGAATACATCTAATTTTTTCTACTCCAAACCAGAACTCTGTCTCACTTTTGTGACATTAGATAATTCCAGTTAAATATTGCTGGGGCCGAGTGGTGTGTACCCAGCTTTAGGTCAGGATGAGGTGTGGAACCTAGTGGAGCGCCAAGGGACACCATTGAAACAGAATTATAGTTGACACATTTTATTCCTTAACATACATAAGTTTTATGAAGGCGCTAGCTTGACAGGAGCTGGAGCAGTAGGTGACGACACCTTCGAGCTGTGACCTTGGTGTTTTGTATGATGGTAGTGCCCGCGCCGCACTGCGATGCCGGGAAGCAATGCAAAGACTGTTATTGTGAAGTGCTCTATCCCTTAACCAGGCTATGAGGCGGCCAGTGGATCCACGCAAGGACCCCTCGGAAGTCAGATGTTGTGCTGGTTCTCAACTCGGGACACCAGCTGGCTAGATTAGCACCAGAGTGCTAACTCGACGACAGGAACATTGGCCTTTAGTAACCAACCACTGAAGACTGCACTGGCCTCAGGCAGCCACCATAAAGGTGTGAAGACGTCAGCACAGCAGATCACCATCTTCCCAGATGAAGTTTAGTGTCAAGTATGGCCTCAACCGGACTCCATCTCTTAGCTGCCTCTAGCAGCTACCCGTATGTACTGCTATCTGTGAGAAAGACTGAGCACAACGATTAGGCCAGTGAATTGACGACTACCTCCTGGGCATCGTCGATTCAGAAGACCAAGTCACTGCTACTTCTAAATGTGGGAGTATTTATACATAAAATTGGCTTAAGCTATGACGTATGAAACAGTTTGAATGTGTTCCCTTTGAAAATGCAGTGTTCGCCCGATGTGTCTTTACCACTGATGCATCTGCTGTCTTATTCACTCTTGTGACAGAGTTACGTGTAGTTATGAAATGTTTACTAGCTGTGTCTCTGACAGCCATTTCACTCACACACAGTTCGCTGACGGTAGGCTTTCCAACTTGCCGACGCAGCGGCTGCCATCATCACACAAGGCGGGTGAGCATTTTCTGCTACCGGCTGCTGACCTTACTCCATCTTGCTAAAGTGAGCAAACCAAGATCTTAACATATTTCCCTGTCACAATGTTTGCGGCAAAACAATATGATCACTTTGGTCCGATCACACATTTAGTACTGAATGGTCAGTCACCCGTATGGTTTAGTTACAAGAAAAAGATCCCAATGTTTGTAATCAACTTGTTTTTTTTATTTTTCTGCCCTTCCTTGTTTATAAAATAACAAATTTAAAATTTATGTGTCTTTTTTGCAGTAAGAAAACATCTTAACTGTACTACTCAGTAATGAATGAGGGAATAAAAGTGATTCAATATTACAGAAATCATATTGTAAAGAGAAATATTTATTTTATGTGATTGAGAGTAAATTCTTGATATGAACTTTATTTGGAGTTTGTTGCTGCTAAGACTTTCTTATTAACGTATCAAAAATTTTTATAAATGTTATTTGTTGGTGTCTATTTACCACTGTAAATTACACACATCAACATGTAGATGAATCCCTTTGTATTTCATTTATATGGTTGTAATTGAATGTTACAAGCTCTTATTTGAAATAATAATCTCTAACATCCATAGTGAAATACTCGCTTGTGTGTGTTACAGTCTTATAAAAGACCTGAGTTTTAATAAATGGATTTTACTTTCTGCAATAAAATCACAAAAACAACGATGACTAGCATCTTCAGCAAAAGAAACGACATTGGTAATTCATTTTTCCAAGTGTTTTCTCACAAGATTTTCAACTTTCTATGTCGTGTTTCTGGAATATTGACAATTATGTTCTTCTTAATGTTCAGAGCCATAGGATTTATATCAAATACAAAGTTAATGGAAAGAAGTGGGCCAAGTAGTCACAGGGCCAATTTTGAATGTTTCTTGGTTCTTCTAACCACAAACCAATCAACCAAGCAGGCATACTAACTATAACAAACATGTCTTTATCCCTCTTTAGGTTTATTCAGCAAACTTCAATGTGACAATGATCAGTACTACACAAAAAAAAAAAAAAACAGCAAAAACAAATGAAATAATGGCTTCTGCAACTATAAGAGCGATGAAAGTCAAAATCATAAGGTGGCATGAAAATGCGGGACAGCAAGATGTTTGACACTTAAACATAGTTCAAGTGGTCAGTGCTATGGTGTTACAAGAAGCTTTGGTAACTACAGGTGATCGCTTAATCTGTAGATATCATGGGATTGGCAGACTGCAGTTCGGCCTGCTTAATCAACTCCCATCCTACTACTTTCCATGTAGCTGTCAAAAGTAGATTAATTTTGAAGACTATAGCTGCTGTACACACTTGGCTGCAATGACGGCTAACTGCTGACTTAGAAGTACGCTCCTGAATAGAATATAGTAGTGTATTCATATTTATAAAATGTGCCTACATTTTGACATCTAGTTGGCGATATCCAGTTACTGAATTACTTTTGTGCAAGCCTATGTTGACACATCAACAAGTGCACTACAACTAGTCATGTGTGTGAGACTATGAATCAAAATGACTGATCACAGCACATGGTGGCCACACTTGGAATTGGAGGGTTGCACTGTGATGTATGAAAATCAAGCACTACATTCTCTGGACATTAATGCTACCAAGTTTGGTTCTTGTAGAGTAGTTTGTCTTACAATGTATACAGATATGTTGAAGGATATAAGGAATCTAATCTTTGCAGATCCACAATACAACTGCATTTGGTAGGACAGAGTGTTCAAATCTGCACATGAGAAATCTGGCGTGTGATGCAGTCTGATGCAATTGCGTGCAAAAGTAAAGTACCTGGGTGCATTGACGTTTTTGGACTGGAAATGGTCATCATGTGACCATACCCACCAGAATCCTCAAAGTAAATAACTTTGTGGACATTAAAGTTATAAGATGGTATCAAATGTTAAATAGGGCCAGTTGTACAATCTCTTGATAAATCCAGGGATAGATAACAAAGGAATAGGCTAACCACGTTATAACTTTGAGTGTGCGAAGTACGACGCCATTTTATTCCCTGGTTTGTAATTTCAGGCCTCAGGGTGCCATCCAGTTACATTGGCAACAGACGAAGTGTATTGTGGGTATTTTCGCGAATGGGATTCAGTTTGTTTAGGTCTCGAGTTATCGTATATGCAAAAGACTTTTGATGAAAATGAGCGATAAACAAGCACTAGCGCAAATTTATTCCCCTGAGGAAGTTGTAAAGCTTATATATATTGTACACGAGTTTAGAAGCGTTGTAGAAAATAAAGAAAACAGACACAATAACATCAAAGTCTTCATAATATAAACAGTTATTCAAAATTAACATCTGCAAGTCCACATAATACAGAGAAACTAAAGGACTGATTGAGTTATTCTCTTAATTAGGTTCTGGATATCTGACTATTTTCAACTTTTTATACAGGGTAATGTTGTACACTTTCGCTAATGCTAAAAGATATATCCATGTTCTGAACCCTTCTTATATATCAATACCCGATTAAATACTTCCTTGTTAATTAAAGTAAACAACAGTTAACTAAATGTTTTCTTTTGTAAAAGAAGTGAAAGAAATGTGGTGCGTATAACGTACCCCCCCTACCACCCCCTTGTTAGTACAAATTATGGAATAAGCAATGGTATTGCGAGGGTTAATGGGTCTGTGATCCTAATGTTTTCATTAAAAGGCGGAAAGTTATTCGTACTCCGTTATAGTGTTTACAAAAAGAATCATTCCAAACAGAAAACATACTGGAACAATGTTGCTACTGTATTGGCGTAATGTGGCAGAAATTAGGGGCACTGATGTTCTATAAAACTATATGCACTTGAGAAATCGTAATGCTTTTAACTAATATTGTCAAATATTGAAACTGTTGTCAACAGAAATACAACCCGTATCAGGTGTTTTTTCGATTTCGTTACGTCTGTTATGGCACTATCAGCGGAAACACGAAACAGTTTTTCCACTAATCCAGGAATATTTTTTCGGGTGGCAGAGAAATAGTCTCACCTGGCCATACTATTCTCCAGTTTCTCAGCACAAGACTGAAAAGACGAAATACTGCTTTCTTTGAAACGCGAAATCTGTGTATAAATTCTGAATCATCGAAATAATTGGGGGGAGTCTCACTTTTTTCTCTTCATTCTAACAAAATATCATCTTCGCTATTTGAATCAATAACTATTCGTGCCATCTTGAAAACTTATTCCATGATTAACCTCGCCAACCGGCCAAAATTGCCGTTTACGTTTTTCCAAGTCTATTCTCTGGTTGGGCTTTATTCCGGTTTTGTACAACGCGATTCTTACGTTGTTCTGGGATTAGAGCGTAACCAGCTGCTAACCAGAGATCGTACAACCAGCCCATAGAGAAACTTTAATTATAACTACCTGTTATATATACAGATTGGGTAGGAAACTGACTTGTCCAAAAGAACAGACGCCACTTGTGATCCTGCAGTTATTATCTATTCATATGCGTGGAATATATGACATTAACTGTGAATGAATAAAGCTGAAAATGTGTAGCCAGACAGGATTCAAACATGGGTCTTCTGCTTTCTAGGCAGTTGTGCTGACCTCTACACCACTAGGGACACAGCAATCACCACACTTGCATGGAATTACTCAAGTACACCTACATTCAGATACAAATTAACTTTCCCAGCCCACTAGAACTCAAACTCATAGTTTTTGTAAACTGATTTCCATAAGAGAGAGGGCCTAAAAAGTGCCTTCACACTGAAGAAAGGATCATTGCCCGTCACTGGCATATTGTATAAGTTATATATAAATGTTGTGTATAAACCATATAATGACCATCATAGATCACACATACTTTTCAAAAAGCAACCGATTTGCTTAATTTGGGTTGACTGCATAAAGTGTATATTATTAAATTTTGACATTTTGTGCGCCATTACTTCTGTTATGTATACAAATTATCACTCATCCAATGGTTATACAAAACATTTCAAACCTTCATATCTGTGATCAGTAGAACCTGAGATATGTGCCTCTGAAAAATCTCAGTTTCACAACCAGTGGCGTTTCCAAATGGACTAAATAGCATGCGATCAACCGAAAACTCCTCTTTAGTTTTGGTTAAAGAGTGAGTCAATGTTTCCTGTTCTGTGTAGTGTTGCTCTGAAGCATCTGTGTGTAGTGGAATCCTGTCATTCTTTCTGAATTTTTATTCAGAGGCAGGAAACGCAGCAAAAGATTTCACACTCTAGGCTTAGTGAGAATATACTGCATAAATTAGTTCCTCAGAACACTTCAGCAAAATTTTTGGTGCTTATTATATTCATTAGTTTTACTAATTAATGTAGATGCATTGTTTTGTAAAAAATCAAAATTCCTAAATGTATGTTCAACATGACTGAAAAATTTATTGGTTGCAAACAAAACATGTAAATGAATTATTATTTTCAAAGTAATTTTAGACAAATGATTTATAGACCTAAAGTATTAATGTAATATATGTAAGAATTTTTGCGAGTAAAATGGACTGTGTAGACTTCATCAAGAGTCAGCTCATCAGCTATGTCTGAGAGTGGGGCAAGATTTGAGACAGTCACACCTGTGAGCTTTGACCTCTTACGTAAATGACAACTTCTGTCTCTTAAGAGCTGCTCGCTATAGCTCTCAGAGAAGAAAAACTATATGGCATTATGGTTAAAGCTGAAAGTGCTTGTAGAGTGCTGAGTGGCCATATTGTGTCCAGAAGTCGTATTTCATAGGTTTTACTTTACCACATCTTGCTTATATATTTTATTATACAAATGCACACACAAAATGAAAGTACTCATGGAATTGCATGTTTTGATACATGAAAAATATTTGTGTGTGTGTGTGTGTGTGTGTGTGTGTGTGTGTGTTCATTTCGACTGAAGGCATTCCAACATCATGGAAACTACTCATCAGATCAAAACTTGTTTGAATCAGAGGGAGGATATCCAATGACAGAACACTCGCCCCTCTAAACAACAACAACCTAACCCATCCATGTGGGTTATGAGGAGCAAGTTTGAAATTTTCAATGGGAAACCCCACTTTCTTCACAGATTATGATTGTATGGAAAAACTACATATGTTTCATGTTGAACATTTTCCCATTTCAACACAGATGGCACTTTAATCAGCTGAATTGAAAAGTGTCCACAACTGTAATTTACAATATGCAGCTCAATGTCCGTTTCATATTCAGTGCTACAGGAAACCACACCTCCATGCTTCAAAAAGTAGGACAGATCACTATTTTCAATTGTACACTCCACTCACAACTTGGTATACCTCCAACATACCTGATGTGTGTCTGTGTCAGTAGCTCGAAGTGAACATTCTCTTGCTTTTCCAATTAAAGTAAACATTCAAATATAACACCTTCAACTACAGTACACACAATGACCCATACTGCAAATGTCTGCAATCAGGATATAAGCATATCTGTGCAACTGCCAGTACAAGTTTTATGTATGCAGTCGATTATGTCTTCACGAGGTGCAGGCACTTTTTGGTACACCTTACCATTTAAATATCTGCGGATGCCCAAAATTCAAGACAACATGCTTAAGATTCCCTAGCACGATGAAACGGGCGTTTTTCTGATTTCTAAACCTGAAGAAAAGTATTATAAAGATTTGCGCCAATATTCAGTTCAACAAACAGTGTTTATCAGAAAAAATTATTCGTAATTATGTGAAGCAACTGTTCCATAAAGATAGGAGCTGTAAAATAAATGAGCACCTGATGATGCATGTACAAGATCTGAAACCTGTAATGCTTTTTTAAATAAAGTTAATAGCAGTCGAAGCGGATTTGGTCTCAAAATGAAAACATTTGGCTGTGGATACCCTAAATTCTAGATAACACATTTAAATATCGCCACAGAAAGAAATCTAGTGGTGTCAAACTGAGTGACCTAGCAGGTCAGTTAATCTGTTGATCCAGTGACCAATGTAAACATGGTCTAATACTTTTGTAATACGCTGGTTACCTATAGTAATGGAACCATGTATAATGTCGAACGTTCAGGGCAACACTGTGGAGTATTATCGGTAATTCCTGTTGCAAAAACGTTCCACATTTGCGTCCATCCGAAGTGCCATCAATAAAATATGGGCCATTGATTTTGACAGGTAGTCACTTTTTACCATCTTTTGGAGAGCGTCTGTGAGTTGCACTGTAGACACAGTGACCAACCATATCGCTAGCGTCCATAGTAGTTCCCTTACCGGCCGCTTCGAAGGGTAAGAGTTGGTAGTATGCCACAGACCATGCGACATACATGCATTTGTGTTGGCAGTTTGAGTGCATCTAGTGGTTGACTCGCTGTGAGATGTGTTATAGTGTTCCATGGTCCAGTTTTGGCTTCTTCTCGGGTTTCTACATTGTTCTTTAAGATGGTTGAGGGAGCCTGTCAGAACAAATGTGTCTCGCCGTGGTTCGGACTAGATAAGCACTATTTTTAGGGTATCAATGGCTACTCCAAATTTTTTGGCCACACTACCACACTTTCCGATTTGACACACTGTCCAACCACTTTAAGGCACTCCTAAGCTTTATTCTCACTCTCATAGTCATTACTTATAAATTTTATTTTTCTATTTTCTCATCACCCACTTCACATTTGATCTATAATGTTCACTTCAATGTACTTTTTGCCGTATACATTATGCACACATTTCTGTTATTGTTGACTATAGCCCTGTGATGGAACCACTTACACAAATAAAATTGAAATGCTGTCACTGGGAGACTACATCATTACATTCTCATAAAATAGCACAAAACATCGAAAAATACGACATCTGAACATCAGATGAGAAAATTTATATTAAAAAAGAATAACAAACACATAATTTTTAGAGTCTCGCTACACAGGTAACAATACATCAAGTTTAAAAGTGTGTCTGTCGATGGACATTTACAAGTTTTTTAAATTATATATATGACAATCACTTTTACTAATTATTCTTCTTTCTTCTCCATACCTTAGTTACACATTCACTGATAAATATTAACCCTTCACTTATGATTACTGTGGTGATTTAGAAACTTACCTATTCTACTTTAGCATGTTTTCTTAACAATTAATTTTTTATTATTGAGAAAAATTCAAAATTTCTATTCTCCTTTTTTCATTTTATTCTTATATTCTCAAGAGTGACATAATTCATGCCACTTCAGCTGAGATCATGAGGAAATTTGATTTGAATTATCACATCAGATACCTCTTGGGAGTGAGACTATCGTTCGATGGCGGCTAGACGACCAACCAGAGAGGTTGATGAAGGAAAAGGGGATCTCTGGTGAGGTACGAGTAAGTACACCACACTGAAAAAATGGGGAGTGTGACGCTGGTGACGAATGTGGCCAGATGCACGACAGGATGATTGGCGCGATTTGCTGTGGTATGATGCCGTTGGGAAATGGCGTGAGCTGTAGTGGTCCAGTGACAATCTGGTGATTCGTGATTATTAGAATGAAAAGCTAAGGACTGGATAATTTCTGAAGAAAGTTGATTGCTGAATTTAAGGCGCGCTAGGCTGTTGCTGCCTCACCGTATGTGATATGCTACTAAATCATCATTGACATTGTCTGCTACCAGACTGTTCACTAATAAGGGCCTTATAAAGTTTTAGATGTGATTGGCACATGTAGCCTTGTACATGTAATGTGCTGTTGTAGTCTGATAACTAGTACTGATTATTCTTGCTAGTAGCGATGACATTGTGGATTGAATAATTTCAGAAATAAGTCGCTGCTAAATTTAAGACAAGGTAGTCTTGTGTTGCTGCACTGTATGTGATAATATGTAAACTATTAAGCTGTGGTCAACATTTTCTGTTATCAGAGTGTTCACTATTGTATTATGAAGTTTAAGACGTTATTGTCACGTGTTGCTGCTCTGTAGTAAGCGTTTGTAAATGTAATATGCTGTCGTAGTCTGGTTCCTGGTACTGATTATTCTTGCTAGTAGCGAGTGACATTGTGGATTGAATAATTTCAAAAGGAATTCAGTGTTAAATTTAAGACAAGCTGTAAATGATTAAGATATTGTCGTGATTTGCTGTTAAGTTACCACATTATTCACTGTTAAGTGTATGATGAAATTAGTTAACAAAGTCATTGATCAGTAGCATTAATGTTAAAAGATAATAAACATAGTGCCCAGCTCTGAAGTATTTTGTTGTGATGTGTCCTCATCAACCTTGAGGCCCGCCCTTCCACTCCTGGAACTGGGTTTCCAACTTCTACCGCCTACTCTAAACTCGATCCCCTAGGTTTTACGGGGTTATCACAATCCATACATCCTCTGACTAACATTTTACAGAAAATAGGCTACTAGGAAAAGATTAAGGCTAGAGAAGTGTTTGGATGTACGAGGAAATATGGCCTCACCACCTACGAAGAAATGTTATGCAATGTGTCTCCCTCAAATGGCCGCATGGGAGTCACCGAGCGCTCTGCAGTGCCATGTTACGTATCACGTGTCCTCCTGCGTCTGAGGTTCGAATCCTCCCTTGGGCATGTATTGTGTGTGTTGACCTTAAGCTGGTATTACACGGTCATATATCTAGTCAAAAATTTACACCATATATTTATATCATAAAAATTGATACTGTAATAGGGAACTTTGACATATCTCTGCTTTCATCAAAAAAATATGATCATATATAGTGCCTCACAGTAGATTTGATCATAAAAGTCGTTTGTCTTCTGTTCACTGCAATGCAAAATGTAACCGCTTGGATCGCTAGCATCGCTGTAGCTATTGGACTGCGCTTATTTGAAAACTAACGTCCTTAGGTTCGTTTAAGCAGCTGCCAGCGAGCTACTCGCATATGTGCAGATTTGAAATTAAGTTCAAGCAGCGCCTTCTTCCGCTTCTACTTACTTGCCAAGTGGCTGTTTGTTGTTTAAGCAGTATACGCAAGCTACAAGATTCTACCCAGAAAATATTTCTGGTGCACTCAAGCAACCAGATTCGCACATGTGTAAAACTGTCCAAGTTGTAGTAGGAGTAAATTTCGTATCATATTTCATTTGTTTGTCTTCCAGTACGACTTTCTCATCATATCAAAACAAAACAGATTTCTGCGACTGGGAGCTGTTAGGCGAATTTATTCACAAAATCGTGGAAGGCTAATAAAATAATATGATATTATTTCAGTTTTCTGATTTTACTTCTAAGACATTAGTAGAAATCAAATATTGAGTTTAACATATAATGCACAACTGAAATGTCATTTTATATTTGTTGGCTGTTAAAAAATTGTGCAGTGTACATGAGTTCCCTGGACTTTAATCTATACTGAGGATGTTGATTCATTGAACGAAATCGACATGCTATATTAAAATACATAAAGGGTGGTTCATTGATACAGTCTGGGCCAAATCTCAAACGAAATAAGTATCAAATGAAAAAACTACAAAGCACAAAACTTTTCTAGCTTGAAGGGGGAAAATAGATGGCGCCATGGTTGGCCCACTAGATGATGCCACCATAGAGCAAACGGATATCAATTGCATTTTTTTAAAGTAGATACCCCTTTTTTATTACATATTCGTCTAGTACAAAAATAAATATGAATGTTTTCTTTGAAACACTTTTTTCGCTTTGTGACAGATGGTGCTTGTAATATATTTAGCCAGGAGGGTCCCGTTTGTTTTAATAACTGAAGTATACGATACCATAGTTGGTGGTGGAATTTTAACCTAATATTCCATATTTATATTGTATAAGCATCTTATGGCGCTTCTGTCAAGTCTCATTATTATTTGCATTACTAGGGTTTTCTAAGAAACGAAATTAATTAATTATTGAAGCTTAATGTCAAACAATAATGGAAACATATATTAACACTGTGCTATTTGTTGTATACTTACGACCTTTTCTATTGTTTATTTTGATGTAAAAAAACTTATTATTACATTTGTCATAATATTGTGTATCTCCACGTAAAGCAAGATATGTATATGTTTCATGAACAAAATGTTAAATGTAAAACTTTGTAACTTCCGTGTACTAGAATGTTCTAGAAAAACTATAACAGATATTAATACGCGCAAATTGGCCTAAACTCGAGTAGCAGTATGAGGTTAGTAATGAAGTAGTAACAACTTAGTCTTGAGTTAGTATGGAAGTGTTCTGAACCAGTCTTACTTTTGCATTACTTTTGTGCTTTACCAAGAATGGATAAATAAATATACTTACAAAATATGAAGCGTGTCACATTGATGGTTAATTCCATGACTTGGAAGAACCCGACGTCTTATTATTTTGTGATGTACTATTGGCAGGCGAGCAACAAGATCTTTGAGACCACTGAACATCTACAATAGGTGATGTATAGAAAAATGTGGCTTTAATGAATGTCAAGTAAAAAAAAGAAATGCGCCACATGCTCTAATAGTCACAATTGTATAAGTATGTGCTATCACGTAACATTTCGCCAATGCAGACGGTTTTGCTTCGTAATACATTACTAGTGTTGTTTACCAATTGCAGAAAAGGTCGATATGGTATTTATTATGGCTATTGTGATCAAATTGCCCAAAGGGCCTGTCCTATGCATGTTGATCGTCCAAGTGTCTGGACCTTCCGTCAAATAGTTACGTTAATTAAAGAGACAGGAAGCGTTCAGCCACAAGTGAAAGGTCAACCAAGACCTGCAGCGAATGATGATGCCTAAGTAAGTGTTTCAGCTGCAGTTGCGCCTAATCCGCACATTAGTAGCAGACAAACTGGCCGTGAATCGGGAATCTTAAAAACGTCGTTGTCGAGAGTTCTACATTAACGTAAATTTCACCTGTACCCTATTTCTATGCACCAGGATTTGCATGGCAAAGACTTTGAACGTCGTGTACAGTTTTGCCACTGTGCACAAAATAAATTACAGGACGATAACAGATTTTTTCATGTGTTCTGTTTAGTGACAAAGCGTCATTCACAGAGGTAACGTAAACCAGTATAATATGCACTATTGGGCAACAGAAAATTCATGATAGCTGTGACAAGTGGAAAATAAGCGACCTTGGCGGATTAATGTATGGTGCGGCATTATGGGAGGAGGGAAAATTGGCCCCTATTTTATCGATGGCAATCTAAATGGTGCAATGTATGCTGATTTCTTATGTAATGTTCTACCATTTTTACTACAAGATGTTATTCTGCATGACATAATGGCGATGTACTTTCAACATGAGGGATGTGTGGCGCATGGCTCACATGCAGTTGAAGCGGTCTTAAATGGAATATTTAATGACAGGTGGATTCATCGTAGAAGCACCATACCATGGTCCGCACGTTCACCAGATCTTACATCGCCGAATTTCTTTCTGTGGGGAAAAATGAAGGATATCTGTTATCGTGATTCACAGACAACGCCTAAAAACATGCATCAGCCCATTGTCAATGCATGTGAGAACATTACTGAAGGCAAACTACTCGTTGTTGAGAGGAATTTCGTTACGCTTGTTGCCAAATCTACTGAAGTTGAAGGGCATCATTTTGACCATTTATTAATTCATGAGGTAATTCCAGGTAATCACCCAGTAACAGCATGCGTTCTCATAGTGTATAATTTCACAAAAGTACATGTATCACATTGGAACAACCGAAATAAATTTCAAACGTACCTACGTTCTGTGTTTTAGTTTAAAAAACCTACATGTTACCCACTGTTCGTCTAAAATTATGAGCAATATGTTTGTGAATATTACAGCGCCATCTACCACAAAACCAAAAAAGTGTTTCAAAGAAAACATTCATATTTATTTACGTACTAGACGAATATGTAATAAAAATGGAGGTACCTATTTAAAAAAATTGCTGTTGATATCTATTTGACCTATAGCAGCTCCATCTGGCAGGCCAACCATACTACCATTTGTTTCCCCCTTCAAGCTAGAAAAGTTTTGTTCTTTGTAGTTCTTTCGTTTGGTGATTATTTCATGAGATGTTTCGCTTAGTCACTATCAATGGACCACCCTTTATATAATAACCATCTAGCAGAAATGTCTATTATTGTTATAATGTTGTAGTGATTTGGGCACATGATTCATTATCGAGTGTATATACAAGATCAAGAATTATTCAATTTAATGAACATTAAAGTTATTTTTGGCGGTTTGCTAAAAACTTTGGCTTTTAACAATCATTTGCAGTACACTGTTCTTTTCCACAAAGGAAGTCAATTAATTTCAAACAATTTGCAAACTGTTACCTTTTTTAAACTGTTCATTCGTTTTAAAGAGCTCGCATTTTATTTTATAAGAAAGGAAGTATGTAACATTTTTCATATTCTGCTATAATAAAGAAATAAACATGAGGGTATACTTCAAGGAAATTGGTGTTCTGAAAACCACAAAGAAAAGCTTAATATCAGGTACATCTACATGAACATGGGCACTTTGATGTACTCTTAAAGCTGAATAGTACTTTGAGTAATATTTCAAAATTGTGATAATCTTAGATTTTCCTCAGATGAGTTGTTTGTTTTATGAGACTATGTAGGATCTGTTAATGCTGCACATACAAATATTAGTAAATGTTTACTTGAAGGTTAGTACATGCCGTTTGGACAGCAGGCTGCAGAAGTTTCTTTCACAATTGCTTTGACCTAGATGTCTTTCAGCATATATTTGATTATCTTTGACAATGATATGGGCAACGTTTAATTTTAATGGCAGTAGAGAGATTGAAATGATGCAGTGTTTGTTGTTTTAAGCGTAATACGTTGAGTCGAAGGAAAAGTTGTTTGTGGTCAGCAGCAAATTAAAGATTCATTAAAAATATCTCGTTCATACCATGTTTTGTAAAAACGAATTACTGTTTGGCCACAATAATTTAACGATTATCGCGGTGGCTACTGGGAGCTGCAGGAGGCGAGTCTTGCACGAACGGAAGGCAGTATTGACTGCTTGCTGCAGTGCTGGAACCGTTACCCTAACAATGTGTACAGTAATTTTTCATGTCAAGGAGCTTTAACGTTGGCAATGCATGTATATAAATGAATATCTTTCAACTGGTGCCGATTTTCTCCGCTTGCAGCAGCACCAACAAATTCGTCAAGTTATCATGACCAAATAATACTAAGAAAATAGCTGATAGATGATAAACGTCGTTCATACAATGTTCTGTAAAAACTAATTATCGATAAAAATACAACGTACAGGACGATAATTCACTGACCCTCCTTTTTCTTGAAAATTTCTTTATGTTATTGTTAAAAAATAACATAAAAAAGACTGCTTTTATTAGCAGTACATGGTTAATTGTGTGCCTCTTTCCAGGTGGATCGTGCAACAAAATTCCTGTATCACACCTCAGTTTTACTAATCAATTTTTTTTTACAGTTTGTTACCTTGCACTTCTCGGCAGGAAATCGTAATTGCCAGTACTGTGCTAATGTACCAAACTGTGATTGCTTACTCAATCTCTTTTAACATTAGTAAAACCTATAAAACAACATATATGTAGGAGTACTTGCAATGTAATAGATTTTCCACACATCACTGTAACTTTGATAATGTAGTAGAAACATTTGATAATACAAAACAAAGAATCGTTAATGTATATGTTACGTTCATTTATAAGACTAAAGGCCTACAATTAAATACATAAAGAAGTAGGCTACAGAAAGTAGGGTATTTGGAGTAATTTTCAAACGTTTACCTACTGTTGGTCTAATGCCATGCTAGTAATGATGTTTCAATTTAAAAAAATGTTCTTCCTGTTTACATTGCAGTGTGTTCATTCGTTTATTGTATGTGGTGACTTTAATATTGATTTTCTCACTCAAAATAGAAACATGGAGACATTTATCAATCTTGCAAAATCATATAACCTACAGGGTCTTGAAAATGAACCCACAAGAGTAACACCCTCATACAACACTACCTTAGACCTCGTTTACAGAAATAAACTTAGATCAACAGTTTCAGAATTTAATGCAGGATTCAGCGATCACTACACTATTATACTAAATGTCAGTCTTAATGGAGATATTTCAATCCCAGTTCCGCCAAAAACCCCTCAAAGGTATATCTTCTACAAACTTAATATTCTCCTAATAATGAAAAATGGACAGAATTGTATGCTGCAAACGATCTCAATGCAAACGTCGTTAGTTTATTTTTTGTCCTTTCGTCCCACAGTTGCTTTTACTAATATCAAGTAGACATTTTTGGTGCAACTGAATAATACAAGCTTATTTTCCCATATGCATTTCGACTTGATATGAAAGGTATCTTCAATGAAAATATTTGGCTAATGGAATAAAAAACAGAAACAAAACAACCAAAAGCCACCAAATAGTACCGTATGTAAACCAGCATCCATTAAAAATTCCTTACAAATATAGGCGAAATGCATACAGTAAAATAAATTAGTATTATTCAATTGCATAGACGGCTAACATCAATAAATATCTACATTATGTAATTTACTAAAATGCCTGGGAATCGAAGTAGCTCCGCCTGAAATATATGAAACGTACAACTGTAAATTGATTGAGTGTTTCTGAAAGGAGATTCCGTCACTACACGCCCTCACATACTAAAAAAAAAAATTCTTGTTTCAGCTATACCTAACCTATAGGTGATACAAGAAGTTTTTTATTTATTTTAGTTTTTTTTTAATTTAATTTTTTTTTGGTATGTGAGGGCGTGTAGCGCCCGAATCTCCTGTTCAGACACATTCAATCGATTTACAGTTGTACGATCGATATATATCATTTCAGGGCAAGCTACTTCAATTCCCAGGCGTTCTAATAAATTACCCTACATTATAATATATATGTCGATGCAAAATTTAAAATATTTCTAGGCGCTGCCAAACACGACTGAAACACGCTTCGTATAAAATTTCAAAACAAGCGAATCATAGGTGCTCGTGAAAACATATCTCAAAGAAATCGCGGAAGACACTTCCACAACCAGCTGTCTCGAATGCCATGTAAGGCCGGGTTTCCACAGGAATGAATTTTTTACACATGCATTCCCCCAGCACTTCTACTAGTCAACATACATATGGAAACAGCAAACTTGCATACCGTCATGCCATCTTACGCTTAAGTTACGAAAGTTCAAACGCATTTCTTGCACGATGTCGCGTCCCCCACCATAGCTTAAGGTACGTTTAGATGGGCAACATTTAACCTAAATATTTAGCTGAAAAGGTGTTGCTGTCAACACTGCTGCAATATGACTGCAATATTTCGGTATGGATGGTCAATATTGCTGCTGATGTAGGTAGTTGCCAAGGGATTGCCAAGGGATTGCCATGTTGTCCGGGAACGGTGGAGAATATTTCGTATTGCAGGGCAATACCTATCTTGATCCTTGTCTGTAAATGCTTTCCTCTCGCTCTCAAGACTGTTTGTGCTTCTCTCACCCACAGCGCTGCAGTCACGAAAACAGCGTATCGTTTCGCTTTTGTTGCTTCGAAAGTTTGCGTGCGCTGGTTTGTTTTGAAAGTAGTATTGCTGTTTATAGTTACTATATTGGTGCATTGTTTTCGAGCTTACCGTAACTGTTTGAAGGAAGGAAGACTTCTTACAGTAATTGTCGTCTTGAGGTTTTGTTCTGTCAGATATGGAAAAGGTGTTGAAAGAGAAAACAATCTCATTTATTAATTCTATTCATCTACGTCCTGAGTTGTGGGACATAGAATACAATACATATAAAGATGGGAATGTGAAAAAAAGATAGTTGGCAAGCAGTTGTTGACGAATTTGGCATTGCAGTTCAGGACGCATACAAGAAATTTAGAAGTCTTGGAACCTACGCTAAAAACGAGGCAAAGAAACATCAAAAGAAAAGTGGAAGTGCATGCGGCTCTCCTTCTTCCACGTGGTTCGCCTACAGTAGCATCAGTTTCATACTGTCTAGGGATGTGCCCAAAGCGGGTTTTGACAGCATAAACACAAATGAAGAGGTAAGCAAAAACGTTTATTCAATATAAACATAAATTTGCTTGTAGATTAATTTAGTAATACATCTTGCCAGGCTACCTGCCCCTGATCATTTACAAAATAATTCATAAATTCTTCTCGTACTTCTTTGGCTCTTGTACTTGGGTTTCGTGGAACTTGTTGGAGGCCTTGTATATTGACGTCGTTGTTTCGCCAAGAACCTGGTACTACTCTCTCTGTATCCGCATCTTCACTGTCAGAAACCCCTTGAGGTGAATAAAGCATTTGGCTCTGTGCATTTCGTCGCAAAAAAATGTGTAGAAATGCACAAGTTAACACAATTTTTGCAGTATTTTCACTTTCAAATATGTGGTTTTGTGAAGGATACGGAAAACTGCCACCAGTAATCCAAAAGTGTTTTCTACAGTTATTCTGGACCTTGATATCCGATAATTGGACACACGTTTTATTCAATGGGGAGCAACATCTGAAGAAAACGGCTTCAGAATGTTCTCCATTAATGGAAACGCATCATCTGCTGTAAATACAAACGGAGTTGGCATTTCCCTCCCTGGAAGAGGGACAGGTTCTGGTAAATTCAGTGACTGGTTAAGAAGTGCTTCACCAAATGCGATCCTGCCTTGCCATCTGGTGTACACGTATATAAATTGGTAATTTGCATTCACTACTGCAAACAACCCTATGCTGAGAAAATGTTTTTAGTTAAAGTATTTACTACCACTATTTGGTGGGCACGTAATAGCAACGTGCTTCCCATCCATAGTGCCGACACAGTTAGGAAAATGCCATTTATCCTCGAATTATTGAGAAATTGTTTTCCATTCTTCAGGAGATGATGGCATCTAGAAGATTAATGAATAACTGCAATAAATACAAAATCTCTACTAGATATGTAATGATTAAAAAGTTAATTTTGTATTTCAAATGTAACATAACACTGCTTTATGCTTAGTAATTTCTAATTTTTATACTGTTTGTTTTCAGGCCGAGTTTGAAACTGAAGAGGAAGGGGAGGTGGATTTGTCACTTGGTACACCAGTAGCACAGACACAGACACAGACACGAAAAAGCCGGAGATGTGTTCCACAGCAATATGAGGAGCACAGTAAAGCTGTGCAAAAGATTATTGACATTGTCAACAATACTTCGCGAAAATGGAAGAATCCGTTTTCGGGTTTTGGAGATAATGTAGCAGAGAAGTTATTGGGCTATAACAAAGTAATCTGAGCAGATGCTGAGTTCAACATTAGTAAATTATTAAACGAAGCGGATTTGAGGATGATACAGTACGAAAGTGGGCAACAGTCGACGTCATACAGCTGGGCAAATGTTATTTATGAAGAAAGTGTAGAACAAAACAATGAGGATAATGCATATGCAGACATCATTGCTGAAACAGTCGTTATAGACGATGACGAACATGTTTATCAGTAATTGCATTTTGTGTGTGGGTGTCTATCAGAAATAAAATGTAAATAACATATAAATAACAATCGTACTTCATATCAAAATTACGTCAATGACGTATTTCAGTCCTACTACTAAAGAATTGCATACTTCTGGCACCAAGATGCTGATGGAAGAATAGTGGACTTTAAACAGGTACATCAGACTTCTATACGAGTCTCCAGTAGCTAAAAATCGAAGTGTGATCGCAAGTCGTGTTGTTACTGGAATCTCTCATGTTTGCATTGGATTTAGCTATCTTCGGACCAATTAATTGGGTGAGACATTCGAAATCGTTTTTAGACATATGAGTAAAGTTCTGGAACAGGTGTATATCTAGCATTAACTCACATGTTAAATTTTCTGAATTACTCTGCCTACTCAAGAAAGGACGCATCCACAGAGTCCGATTTCTCTTCTTTTTGTTTCGAATAGCATTAAAACTTGTTTCATGTAAAATTAGGAGAGCCGCACTCATTCATTTTGTATGTAATTGTGTAGCAGATGTTCAAATGTTTGTATAGCTTATGGGACTTAACTACGGGGTCATCAGTCCCTAAACTTACAAACTACTTATGAACTAGCTAAAACTAAGGACGGCACAAATATCCATGCCTGACGGGGGATTTGAACCCCCGACTGTAGTGGCCGTGCAGACCATGACTAGCGCGCCGCAGTCCCCTCGGCAACCGTGACCGGCAATTGTGTAGCCTTTGCTCGGAAATTAGTTGCCGCAAACATTGCTGGGCAATAGATGCCAGTGTGTTGTCACTTTTGTTGTTGCAATACATGTGGCTGTAATGTTGCCTGACAACATTTCCAGGATATATTGTCGACAATATGCAATTTTTATTGCCCATCTAAATGTACCTTACAAGCTTCAGCAACTACCAATAGGTGGATCTGCACACACTCCGGTCTTGCTCGTTCGACAGAACGGAACATGGCTCTAGAACTAATGTTTATGTACTTGAAGAGTTTGTGTCATACAAAAATAATGACTTTTGTGTTTAGCTAAGTAAATGAATACTTCATAATGTGACAAACGTTCCATAAACAATGTGATGTGAACATGAATTTAGAATTGAGCTGCTCCTTATAAACATTTATACATAGAGTATGATGTGAGGAAACGAATTTGAAAACATTGAATTAATGTTAACTTGCTAACATTCATAGTATTGCATTACTGTTAATATTGTAAACGTATCACTATGGATATACACCATGGTGATTAGTCCCAGAGTCACCTATGGGGCGGTCGTGTGGTGGAAGAAGGTAGAACAGCAGGTTGCTGCTAAGGAGCTTGGTAAGGTGCAGAGATTAGCCAGCTTAGCCATAACAGGCGGAATTAGCAGCACACCAACTGGTGGGATGGAAACCATGTTGGATATGCCCCCATTACACCTTTGGGTCAAGATGGAGGTAGCGGCGGGTGCATACAGACTGAAAACTGGCAAAAACTGGAACTCTTTGGGCTATCCAGAATCACACACTAAAATAGTGAGTGAGGTAAGTATAGGAAAGGTTGGGGAAATGCCAGCCGACTATATTATAACCCCATACTGCTTCATCAAGCCTTTCAATATAACAATTGGAAGTTGGGAACAGTGGGAGAAAATGGTTCGACACCGTACGGGGGATATTGCCTGGTTCACTGACGGGTCAAAATCAGACCAAGGCGTTAGGTCCGGGTATACGGGGTGCAGCCAACACTGGAAGGCGTCATCTCTCTAGGGTAACTGGCCTCAATATTCCAGGCCGAAATCACTGCCATCAGGGCGTGTGTGAAGTAGAATTTGCGTAGGTACTACGAAAATCGTAGCATATATATCTATTCAGACAACCAGGCAGCCCTGAGATCACTGGCAGCACCTGCAACAAGGTCTAAAATTGTTGCAGAATGTCACAGGGTTCTGGTGGAGCTAGGGGAAAGCAATAGAGTAAACCTATTGTGGGTCTCTGGCCACTCGGAGATCAGTGGCAACGAACATGCCGACAGATTAGCCAGGATGGGGGCAGAGACTCCATTTATTGGACCGGAACCTGTCCTGACAATCACCAAGGCAATGATCAAATTGGAACTACGTAACTGGCTCAGAAGATAGCACGTAGAATATTGGACCAAAGTCCATCAACAAAAACATGGCAAGGTAATGATGCCAAAGCCATGTTTTAAAAGAAGATCTGCAATCCTGGGCCTGAACAGGAGAGAGATTAGACTCATGGTTGGATTGCTGACAGACCATGGGAATTTAAAAAAACACCTACATACAATGGGAATAACAGAAGAGGACCCTAAATGTAGGATCTGTGATGACGGTGATGAAACTGCATCACATCTGATCTTAGAATGCATTGCATTGGAGAGTAAAAGGCACAGAACATTTGGGACAACCAGACCCGAAGAAATTGTGTCTAATAAAGAACTTGTAAAGGGACTCCTTGCACTGTTCAAGGGCATTGGTTGGCTTTACTAGATATACAGGGAGAGATACCGCACAATAAACTTAGTTTCGGTGCAAGCAGTGGCGAGTTGGACCAAGACTGTTTTGGCTTCCCTGAGAAAATCAAATCAAATCAAACGTATACTCTGTTTTGTTATAGGTCTACTAATAATTCATCATTGACTGTACACATTTCGATCAAATGAAAACTTATTTGTGGCACTGGAGACTTAAAAGTAGGCTTACTGTGATCATCATAAAAAATCTTATGTCAATATAATAAAGTTCAAATCGGCATTAACATTGTGTAAAGACTATTCTAGAGTAGATCCAAGATGGCTTTATCGATTACTCCAGGTGAATCCAAGACCCTACGTACCATAGAGCATTATTTATTTCATAGTCAAAACGAAAGACTTTTTGCATTTATTCTGATTGTGGCAGTTTTCAAACAGGAATTTCCGAGGTCATGGCTAACATTAACACGTTACAGTGACACTACCAACCTACTGATTCGCAATTTATTTTACCGCCCTCAAACACTTCCTACAAAATTCCCACCTCTATATTCAGCAGTAGTGCATCTGGTTCTGTATGAACTCTACAGCTAAAAGGAGTACAACTTTCGCACGAAAAATTTCACCTGAGATCATCTTGAAAGTCGTGTAAATAGCATTTCCTACATCAGAGTGTGGAAATGCTACTTGTATGTAGGGAATGGTGGTGAGGGAATGCAAGTGTAAGAAATTCACACCTGTGGAAATCCGGCCTAAGGTTAATATGCTGGCGGTTTAATCAGTATTTGGGGAAAAAAATACCTCTAATGACAGCTTTATTAGAAATAATGTTTTCTTTCAGACACATGCCATCGATGAAACAATGTATTTCATACAACTGTGGTACATTCTCTAGCTTCTATTTATGTCTTAATTTGTGATTTTTACGTTTTAAATTCACAAACTGACATTCCTTGGCACATTACCGGACCCCACTGCCAGCATTTCGTTCAGTGTTTTATCACTGTACACATTTTAATGTAATTGCTTGCCTGACTATTTAGGTTTCAAAAATTGGCCGTACAGAAGTTGTTGAAGCATTTTAAAATAATAATCAGTGACTAAGCCTTCCATTTAGACGAACTGTTAATTAGAAAATGAAATGAAGTGAAATGGCCAATCATTTAATAGTTTAAAACATCTTGCAGAGCAAGCAACCTACAGAATTCGACGAATAGTTACCTTAAACAGCGGTGTAGTTGATCTCATTGATAAGCTGTAGTGAAATTGGTTGTAATCCACGTAACTATCTGCCGACATTGGATGGAGGTTCGGAATATTAAGATTCAATCCACGTGTAGCTTAATTTTGAATGAAGGTAATTTAATGAATGAAAATTAATAATTGATACACATTAATGGCTAATCAGACTTCGAACTGTTCATTACATAAAAGTGATTGCGGGTTCTCAGCCAATAAATATTGCAAAATGCTTAATTACAGTCAAAGATACTATGGCAAGCTACACAAGATATGTAAGTTTATCATGTTTAATTACCAAACCATCCAAAGTCGTAATAGTTAGTTATACCTGCTAACAGCATGATCACTAAATGGAGGGACTGGAAAAATAAATAACTGAACAACTGACTGAAGTTAACTTTAAATAAGGGGATTTATTAATTTGAACAGAAAGCATATAATTCATACCTGAGTATCCATTTTATATCTGAAGATTTTGTACAATCAGTTAAGAACAATAATCAAAAGTTAATAATGGTCGTTTCAGCATATTGTAGTGGCAGATCTTATCAGTACAATTCAGACAACAGAACAATCAGAACAGAGCAGACAATAGAACAGAGAGCGAGTATGATGGGATTATTACTTTTATAGTAAAAGTCAGAGAATGTAATTAGTTACAGTGATATTATGATTAGAGTTTCTTAGTATTACCATTAGTCAGGAAGTTTGTTTGTGTATAGACAGACTGAGATCAAACAAGGCAAAACATTTCGTGTTCTAGCATGAATTACTTGTCGTTTTATCACTTCGATTTGCACATTTAAATGCTTGAACACACTTTAGGCGTATTCAGCAGGTAAAATTGTACAGACAGTACACCCTACAAGCTCAACAACAGCATACGATAGACAGACTCCTCTCAAGTGTGTTGACCACCGAAAACATGGCGGCCGAGTTTACACAAGATGCCGCAAAGAGCGCTGTAGATCGTGTGTTAGTCACAAGTAAATTGATTCGTACTACAGTTCTGCCACATCCTCTCCACAAGAGCAGAAGGAGGCGGGGCATGCTGTGCACGTGACTATTCTGCAGTAGCGCGTCCAAGCGGTAGAAAGCAAAAGCTTAACGTTGTCAGCTGTTGCTGCCTTATATTCTAAGTTCATTTTTATACTTTTGACGTCTGTAGCTCATGAATGAACGTTCCTATTTTAGTGAAATTTCATAGTAGGTACTATCAAGGTTATGTTTGTCCCTACTATCCCTACAATAGGCTACATAAATTGCAAGCCTGATGAAATGGGGCAGTTCTGAGGTACAAACAAAAATGATAGAATTGGGAAAGTGTAAACATTAACTCAGGCCTACCGGTACCGTAAATTTTCTCTCATATATTATTTGATTTATGTTCTAATTACCATAGTCTCCACTACAGGAATAAAAAATTATGATCTTTATCTATCTGTGCTGACTGACTGCCACTGGTGTTTTTACTAATAAACAGTAAACTTAAAATCACACCTATGCTACTGGCAACGAGTTTAAAGAGAAAAATAAAGGCATGTGACAACACACATTCTTTTACGCAACTCGCCGAAGTGCCGTCCAGTTTAAAGGCTTGCACCTGGACAACGAGCCACACGAAATTATTATTATAGGGAGATGACTTTAGCCCACGTGTCTTTGATATGTATAAATTATAAATATTGCATAAATTGTGTATTTAAACGCACTTACAGCAAATGAGACATTCTATATCAGATGGTGAGAAATATATATTTTTTATTTCATCAATTTGGCATAAATTAAACATGTCGGCTCTAATACTCAGATATCGGTATAAGAATGTTGTCAGCATCATCTTTACATTTTCTAGGATGGAAGACGTGAGAGGTGCTTCCACACTCAATTGACATTCATTACAAAACTAATGATTTTTTGACGGATAGTTACATCACGAATAGAAGAATAAAGTATTGAAGCTTCCCGTTTCGTTTGAGGCTACTAATATCACATAAGGAAGGTAGCAATTCAATCTTGTGTTCAGTTTGATGTACAATATTTTCATGTTACTTTGCCGAGTCTGCTCTGGGAATGGAATTCACACAACCTAACCTACACGTAAAATCACGCAATAACGCACGTAAACTGTAAACAAAAGTGACCAAAGCTTTTGCTGTCTACCGCTTGGAAGCGCTACTGAAGACCAGTCACGTGCTCAAGAGACTCCGCCTTCTTCTACCTGTCTGGAGGGGGTTTGGCAGAACTTTAGTACGATTCAATTTACGCCGTTAGCCATTCTATGGCATTTAAGCCCGTTGCATCTCCCTGTATTCCTACCTCCATGCAAAGCACAGACGACTCAAACAGACCTAATATCTTTGACAGATTATCGCGCTATGTTGTATTGTTTACTTATCGTTGGCCAACGAGCTTAAATTTCATAGAGTGGCTAACACACGAGCTACAGCGCTCTTTGCTGCAACCTGTGTAAACCCGACCGCCATGTTTTCGGTGGTCAACACACTTGAGAGGAGCCTGTCTATCGTATGTTGTTGTTGAGCTTGAAGCGCTATATTGTATGTAGGATGTACTGTCAGTACAATTTTTCCTGCTGAAATATTCCTAAAGTGTGTTCAGCATTTAAATGCGCAAATCAAAGTGATAAAACGACAAGTAATTCATGCAAGAACACCAAATGTTTTGCCTTGTTTGATCTCAGTCTGTCTATACTCAAACAAAATTCCTAAATAATGCTACTTATCTGCCTGAAGAGTGACTCTTCAGATGACCTATCCTGCAATTCCTATGAAGTACACACACTAAAAAAAATGTTCAGTTTTCTACCTAGTGTTGGTGTGTTTTTTAGATATTTCTTCTTCTGTCGCTCCTGAGGTTAATGAAACAATACTTTTGAGTGTCTACACCTTCCTTCAAAAGATTTTCACTTGTTGTTGAGAATACTTGATCGAGCATGTTGACATGCAACCAGTGCAAAGTGTGGAAGCAGTAGTGACAGCCAGAAATTTTTTACTTGTATATGTCTGTGTCCTTTGGAACAAATATGTACTTATTTAAGTTGGCAATAACGAAAGTTATTAATGATATGTTATTTTGGTGTGGAATGCTTTTGTGACAGCTGACCCAGGCGCATTTTTATTGCTATGTATTCAAATTTCATGTACCAAATGATACGTGTTTCAGCATACCAACAAGCAAAGTTATCAACAACACCTTATTTCGATGTGGATTGCATTTGTGGCAGATGACCTATGCGCATTTCTAACTGCAGTATTTTGTTGTCACTTTCGTCTTTGTACTCAAATTTCGTCCACTAAAGTTTACAACCAAACTCTTTAACAGCAATTTTACAAGTTTGTAGACTTAATAGGTCCAGTAAACACAAGGTAAATGTATACTAGGCTTCATGATAGCAGTTGTTGCAACACATTAACAGCAGATACAAATCTATGGTCACGATTGTTCGTCATAGCAATTATTGTTCACTGTATGTTTCGCAGCTCGTTTCCACCATGTACTTGCATTAAAATCAACACAAATATTTTCGCAACGGCACTTTCGTTGTTATTGCAAAACATACCTAACTGTTACACTTCGAACTGTAACTGTATTACTGACAGGTTCGCAATAATTAATTACCGGATTTTTAGGAAATTTACTACCAGGCTCGCCAATTCGCAGCTCCGAAAAAATGTGACGGGACTTGATGCACATCCATATTCAATAGTCAATCTTTATTTAAAACGTGGAACTGCAAATAGGTAAAATTCTCGAGTGGGTGTGTCATACCAGCTATGAGCCGATACCCCAAATAACATGGCGGACGCCAGTTCAGTTTGCCTCAAACATGGCGGACCTATCGCCACTCTATGAAATTCAAGCTCGTTGTCGTTGGCACACGGACGGAACGAGGCAGTTAACGTTAACGTGCGCAGGATCGGGGAATACGACGCTACGAGGCACAGCTTCGTCGGGACACAGGACAAGCTGCTTGACGTAATCTGAGCTTTCAGAGCTCTCTAGCGACAGTTTTCAGCACTCAATCGTCGTCTGCTACAGCTCATTTGGAGCGCGGCTCACACAAATCGAAGAGTACGTGTTTAAAATGGATCCTACAGATTAGCTGTTTTGGCGTTATTAGCCATTGTCGAAGATGGGAGGACAATTAAACGGGACTATCGCGGAAATTAAGAGGTTTTGGGTGGAGAAATTCTAAATAGAAAAACCAATGTTGATGTAATATGAAACGTGAAGATTTTCGGCCCACTTTTTATGGAAGCTTTTCTTTTTCTCTCTCTCTCTGAACAGACTCCATTCCCTCGGTTTCATTGGTTAAGAAAAGAACATCGCACAACGTAACTTCACTGTTACACTTCGCTAGTCTCTCGTGCCGTATCATCGTATTCAAGAACTTCAATGAACGAGCCGTTTTCAGGGCGATTTTGTGTTCTACATTGTCTGGAAGTGCTATTTACATAAAGTGTAACGTTATCATTGCACGTTTTTTTCGATTTTTCAGCTGTATATCAATATTGCAATTTGTATTTATTACATTAGGACTCTTCTTCCTTCGGGGCTTCAATTAAAACACACATTTGTTACTC
Source organism: Locusta migratoria (assembly GCA_026315105.1). Taxonomy (NCBI): domain Eukaryota; kingdom Metazoa; phylum Arthropoda; class Insecta; order Orthoptera; family Acrididae; genus Locusta; species Locusta migratoria. The sequence continues at coordinate 384,072,347 of CM048744.1, forward strand.
CACACAGTAGACATGTTTCTAGAAGTAAACAATAAACAGAACTGAAGTAGGAAAGGTCGGAACATGACGTAGACAGTGTTCTTGCTTCCTATTGGTCCAACTTAACATGGCACGTTACTGAAATATTGCCGACCGCGGTGGCCGAGCAGCCTTTGGCGTGCCAGTCACGTTCTGCTCGGACACTACGGTTGGGGGTTCGAATCCCTCCTCGGGCATGGATATTTGTGCCGTCCTTGGTATTAGCTAGTTTATAAGTATTTTGTAAGTTTAGGGACTGATAACCCCGTAGTTAAGTCCCAAAAGCTCTACAAACATTTGAACCGAAATATCGCAGAATATATTTTGCGTTTCACAGGAGAAAATGGCTCCTCAATGGGGAAAAGCAGGATGTGACGTCAGATATCTCGGAGAGCGGCACGTCCAAGTCAGCTACCCCATTCCGTGTGCCGTGTCGTAAGTGAATCGTTGAGAGTGCCCCTGTTTGCACAAGGTTTCGTGCAATCGTGACGTCACACGCAAGCTCATGCATATTATCAAAGAGCACCGGTATTGCTATCGACTTTTATACATGTGTAACATCGAACATTAGGCACTACATAAGACATGTCAGTCAGTGACGTAGCCAGGGTGGTCCAACTTGTTACAGAGAAATTTACAAAGGCTCATGTTTTTCATCTATTCTAAAAACAAATTTAACAATTTTTTATATTTTATTGCATAGTTTGCATCTGTAAGACCTTCTTACAAATACTGCAGTATTTTATATATAAAATTGAGGAAAGCATTTCTTAAAAATGAATAACATAAAAATGCCACAGAATATAGTAAAAGTCTTCTTTTTCCCTTCCCTTGCCATGACATTTAAGACATGTTCTGTTGTAAAAGGAAGAGGATAATGTATTGACATCAATGCTAGTCCAGTTAATCTTTCATTGCCCATTGTGTTGCGCAAGTATTTCTTCGCTCGGTTCATTGTGGAAAATGAGATCTCACATTCGCATGTTGATACTGGCAGAGACGCAAATATACGCAAAAGGTATCGTGTGTTTGGGTAGTAGTTCTTGTCACAAGCATCAATAACCAATGTAAGTCTTGTAGGGAAGAGAGATTTTGCCTGACAGCGCCATTTCTCACACCGTAGTGTGTACTCTGCTTCAAGTTCGGTTTGAGATACCCTATTCTTAAAGTAAACTTTCAGTTGGGATAGCTTATCTACATTCCCATGATGGCAGTTAATGTGTAACACAATTTCGATTGAAGATAAGAAATACTTGTTTCGATGAAAGCTCTTCTCTGATTTACAATGAGTCTATCTATTGCTGGCAAAAATACTGCTCTTTTATAATACACTTCAGGAAAATCGTATGGATGGTTGTCTCTTTCTGTTTCCTTTTTTACTTGTCCATGTACATCGATAACAGATTCAAATACCTCTTTAGCTGCGGTCGATGATTTTTCAAATATCTTGTGAAATTCTCTCTCAAATTTATCTTGAGAACAAAGGTCTTTCAATTTCCGAGGAATTTCATCACTAAATTTAAGAGGACAAAGTGTGTTGCGGATTTTGAAGATAAGTGGAAAGCTTTAATGTAAAGCTGAAAACGTATGCAGTAACTAGCTATTGCACATATCAATAATTTTGGCAGAAACATTCTACGCACACAGATCGGTTAGTGGAAAAAAAAGGTAATAAGATCTTCCCCTTAGTACAGGAAGGTCGAATTCTTCTTCTTTTACATATCTTATACATAATGAAAACTGCAGCTGTGTAGACACATCAAGTGTTTCATGTCCAATAACCTAAAAACACTCAGCACTGTTGACATCTTTTACTATTTTCTCTTGAATCAATTTACCACATGTATTTATAATATCGTTCTGGATTTCAGGACTTACGTAAGTGGCATTTCTTGAGCTGTTTAAAAGGTAGTTTTTTAATACTTCATCATATTTTGCACGATATCTTATTAAGGCTCGAAGTTTTCCGTCTATCTTGTTGGGAATTCCAGGGGTAATCGGTCCACTGTTGTTATCTCCTCGGAGGGGTAGTTCTTTCCACAAAACATAACTGCCTCTATGATAGGCAGTAAGGCAGCCCTGTTTTGTTCTTTCTCTTTTTTTTCTTTTGTTGTCCAAACAAGTAGCAATGTCCTCTATTTTACCAGAAACTACTTTCTGCAAATTATCAGCTGAAACTACAGCAGAAATATGGTAACCTTTCTTATAATGTTCTTTGAATTTATTGACAGCATCTTTCCAATTTCTGAAGGGCTGACCTATTAATGAAGAGTTTCTCACTGAATAGTCACCTTTACCAATACATCCTTGTGCAAAAAGGATGCAATACTAACAAAAAGCTCCATCACATATCTTCGAATAAGCCAGACATTCCCATCTTTCAAGCCACGAATATTGGAATTTAAGATTCTTTTTATGACACTGAGTTGCAAGAAACATAAATGATCTAGGTGGTAAGTAAAGTTCTTTCAGTATGTGGGACTTATCTTGATCACTGGTGTAGAAGATTCGAAGATCTTCTTTGCAATTGTTCCTATATCTACTTGTGTAAGACTTACGTTTGCTTGAGGGGCACAGCCTGGTTCATTTTGTGACTCTGGATGGAGGAACACTTCTCTTGGTTGCTGCTACACAGAGCAAGTGTTTAAAAGAAGCTGAAGTTCAGTTTGATAGCTGGTAGATACTTCACATTCCACATAAGAACTCTGAAACAAAATTGTTAAGACTTATAAGTTAAAAGTATAACGAATTGTTGATTTACAAACTTATGAAACAAGTTCTGTTTAAGTTCATCTATTCGAATGCGAAAAAAACTGAACTACTATCGGATTTTTTATTATGGAGACTCGAGTTTAAGCTTTACTTACAACCGAACCAATAGGTCTATCGCTAAATGAGTTATACCAATCTCTTCCTTGCTTTATTTTGCTTTAGGATATATGGACGAAGTTGGTTTTGAAATGCAATATATATATTTTTATTAGAGTACGGATTGTGTGATTTTCGGCGTATTTGATAGAAACGTCCAACTTTAAAACAATGTGGCTTACAACGTATTTTTCCGATTTCAATTAAATTTTAATAGGTTATAGCTACATCTAATGGCAGTGTAAATGTCAACTTACAGAATTTTTTGAACACACGAAAAAAAGTTCTCATGACTTTTCTAAAGTAACTTTTTCTCAGCCCAGGACAAATGCGCAACAGCAAGCATGGGCTTGATTTCAAGCTCTTTTTTGTGGCTGTAAGAAGCTGCAACCACTGTCACCGTATAGAGTGCTGCGGATTTGACAGGGAGTGATACTAAAGAATAGTTTTATACGTGTCCCATCCCGCTGTTGGCATTGGACACGCCTCTGAATTTCAGAGCAGGGTTGCCACGTACGGTTCCTCCTGCGGGTGGGCGGGAGAAACCCGGGTGTTGTGAAAAGAATGTCCTGGCCTTCATGGATTTTTAGTTTGTTTCTTGGTTTTTCAGTGTTTCTTTTTTTACCTTTTGCTTGAGTTAATGTATAATATAATACTGAATACATGAATCATATATAATGAATCATACAATACATGAATCATATCAATACTTGGGATATTGAGGCAGTTAAATGAAGCACATAGCTATTAATTAATGAGAGCTGGACTTGTCACTCTGCCATAACTGCATGCATTGCAAAGGTATGGGAAAACAAAAAAATTTCTTACATACAAAACATCCTATAGTACTGGAAAAAAAATATTAGGAAAAAAATTGAATTTTAGAAGTGTTGTGCTTGTAATCTGTAAGCAGATCTTGCTGGTTTTATACATCATTAAAAATAAATAGAAAACACGCACATCCCAATGAACAATATTAGACACAAAGAACAATGTGTTTCTAAGTGAAAGTGTTGATTTGAATCAAGCAACAGTGGTAGCTGGATGTGTCATTCTGCGACCGAATGTGTGAAGCATTGTACCAAAAAACAGATAGGGCACAAACATACAGATAAATATTAATTTTTATTTTTAGAGATAAGGTACCACATTCATGCTGAAGTTTTACTAGCAGTTGTAGCCAGTAACAGATCTTCGATATTTGTGGACTGAGGTAGATTCTTGATACTGCACCACTCGCACCTCACCTAGGTCTGGAGCTGATTGTAACATTAAAGTACTGCATTATATGAGAATTGGGTTGTGTGTTCACAGAAGTAATATTACTAAAATATTATTAAGGGTAAAGAATGTCAGTGGTGGTTTTTTGGGATTTTTTTTGGTTGTTGTTTTTTTTATGAGATTTATGTCGATGTCGGTGGTTTTTGGTGGGTCTTTACTGTGACTTTAGTGGTTTTTGGAATGAGGTGATTGGTAATCTTGGCAGCCATAATAAGGCTGCAAGACGCCTCCTGCAGCTCCCAACAGCCCATGAGATAGATTATTACAGATTTTATAAAAAATGATATTTCTACTTAATTAAAGAAATACTCATTATACTTTTGCTTTTCAAGCTTCAATTCATTGTCAGGTGATATTATCATGAAAGCGATGTAAAAAGGAAAGTACTAGGTATTCATGAAGATGTACTATTTGCAACAGGTTTTTCGAAACGTATTATAAAATAAAGAATGAAATGATCTGAAACGACAGGCGTATTTCAATGCAACATTGTGTGAAAATTTCAATTCAATCGGTCATGAACTTCCTGAGATTTGCCATAATGCACATTTACATTTTCCATTGCATTTTTCTTAACATAAAAGCTCGAAATGTGCTTTACTGATTGATTTCAAATGTTGACATATGGTTGCATTCTAATACAGGCGTGTTTTCATGTAGATTTTTGCAGCAGTACAGCTGCATAATCAATTCTTTCAGGTCATATTTGATTAGAACATAGCAGAATACTTATGGGGAACGGTATGTGACTTACTCATGCATCAGGGAACCGTCTTATTTATTTGTGTATGCACTACTCAAAAAAGCACTTGAAAAAAACCATTGTCAAATCAACACTTTTTTAAAAAAAATTTTTTGTTTCCTGTGGCATTGTAACGCATACCAGATATTGAACCTTTTTTTCTTTCCATTGCATTGCAACGCATGTCAGATACAGCTAGTTTATTAATAAAAGTGAAATTTATTTTGCAAATCGAGATAAATATCTTCAACATTCTGTGAAACGATTAATGCTTGCTCTGCTAATAACGTGAAAATAAAATCAGAAAACTGAAACTACTGCAGATAATATTATTTTAGCCTTCTGCAATTATGTGAATAATAATATCTCCCAGTCAAAGAAACCAGTTTTGCTTTCATTTGATGTGACAGTTGTACACAAAAAGAAAACGTCAGAAATCACGAAATGTGTATACAATTTACGTGAAGACTAATGTTATTTTGTTAATAAATATATTAACAATGTGTAGTCTGTCTTAATGTCATGATTCTTATGACATCATTATCATGAAGGAATGCATTCACAAAATTAGCACGAAAATTGTAATGATACAAAAGGTTTAGTTAAATAATAACCCCCATCTAAGACAAATGTTGTCTCTTTTCTGTAATCTGATACACCGCATTTCATTTCAGCATGTATGGTGGTTTCTTTAGTATGTATATTGTTGTCTTACAACTTTAGCTGAAGTTAGGTAGACTGGTGACATAACGACTGAGCCTCACCCTTCTTCTCTAATTACTTGTTACGTACCCCCTCTATTTTGATTATCTTTGTATTTACTTTGATAATTCGCTGCGATGAATTTCTTCTGTCCTCACTACGATCCTTCACTGGTGCGGTTCTTAAAGGGACATGCACGCCGCGATGAGGGCAGTGGTGGATTGCAAGACAACGGAGGTACCTCAAAGCGGCTGTCGTGTTCAGTGTACGCAACTGCCATGAGGTGGAGCCACTTGAGTTCATGACTGCCGCGGGGCAGTATTGTGGCACTTTCTGAAGCCAGCGCATCTCTCCACCTTCAGCGTTGTTGCAGTACGAGGACTGCGGCCCAGCATTCTTCCTGGTGGACAAGACAGGCTTGTAAGACTTGATTGTAACTGCTCTGCAAATCTATCATCGTCTCTTTGTCACTGTTCGTAATAGTTTCTTGTGGAAAGTTGTGTGAGTGACTCCATTAAATATTGCTTCGCCATTGTGCTCCATTACCTAGTACTTACGACGTGTTGCCCGGTAGTTCCTCCGCCCAAACGTGTAGTTGTCAATCTGGCTCTTCCACCTATCTAGTTGCTGTTGGGGTACTTCCCGACAACCCCCCTCCCCCCGTTCCTTTCAGGTGCGTACCTTTAGTTAATTGCTAGGTGATTACATGTCTAGTTGTGCCACCCTGTGATTTACAACCCCTGTGTGTTTGTGTTAGTGTGTGTTTGTCGTTTTCATGGAATTGTAACCAGCCCCAAGAGGTTGCCTTCCATGTCTTTCGTTTGTCCATGTGCTGTATGTTTGGTGTCACCTCACCAGTGCAATTTTTGTTACTTAATTTCTTACCCTCGTGTTGTAGGATGCATTATCAATCAATTTACTGAATGTGAATGATTTCACAAATTGCTAAGTCTTACTGGGGGAATCCTTACTGTTTATTTTCTCACAGTCTTTTCCTTTCGTCATCCTCTGCTCCATTGACAAATATATTTTGGGCAAGTTAAATTTTAATTATTGTAGAGTTCCTACCTCCTGGACTGAAGTTTCTGAGTGGGGAATGGGCAACTCACACCCTGTGTCCTTGGCAGTTTCTACGTTAGTTGCAGGGATCTTAATCTGTTAACTATTTGTATTACTGTGAATACCCTTTCATTGGCACTCACAGAGGGTGGGTTTGTTGGTAGTTGGGAGCTCCAACGTTAGGCGGGTAATGGAGCCCCTTAGGAAAATGGCTACTAGGGAGGGGAAGAATTCCAATGTGCACTCCGTGTGCATACTGGGGGGAGTCATTCCAGATGTGGAACGGGTCCTTCCGGATGCCATGAAGAGCACAGGGTGCAGCCAGCTGCAGGTGGTGGCTCATGTCGGCACCAATGATGTGTGTCACTTTGGATCAGAAGAGAACCTCTCTGGTTTTGAGCGGCTATCAGAACTGGTAAAGACTGCCAGTCTTGCTTGCAAGATGAAAGCGGAGCTCACCATCTGCAGCATTGTCAACAGGACTGACTGCGGACCTTTGGTTCAGAGCCGAGTGGAGGGTCTGAATCAGAGGCTCAGGCGGTTCTGCGACCGGGTGGGCAGATTCCTCGACTTGCGCCAAAGGATGGTGGGTTTTCGGGTTCCGCTAAATAAGTTTTTTGGGTTAGAGGGCCTCGGGAATACACAAAATGGGTTTCAGTCTCAAAGGGGGCAGGTCAGACACAGGAAGAAAGCAGATCTAGAAACCATTGGTATAACAATTGTAAATTGTTGTAGTTGTATCGGGAAAGTTCCAGAGCTCCAAGCGCTGATAGAAAGTACTGAGGCACATATAGGTTCTGAAAGCTGGCTGACGCCTGAGATAAGTTCGGCCGAATTTTTTTCAAAGGGCCAAATGGTCTTCAGAAAGGATAGAATAAAGAAAAAAGGGGGGTGGTGTGTTTATTGCTGTTACAAACGGTTTATCCTGCAGCGAAATTGAGACAGATACTTCCTGTGAGTTGGTCTGGGTAGAGGTTATACCTTACAACCAGAATAAATTAATAATTGGATCTTTTTATCGGCGCCCTGACTCAGACGATGCGGTTGCCGAAATGTTCAAAGAAAACTTGAATCACATTTCAAATAGGTATCCGAAGCATACTGTTATAATTGGTGGCGACTTTAATTTACCCTCGATATGTTGGCATAATTACGTATTCAAAACCGGCGGCAAATATAAAACATCGTCCGAACTAGTTCTGAATGCTTTTTCTGAAAACTACGTCGAACAGTTAGTTCATGCCACTAGAATAGTAAGTGGTTGCGAAAATACCCTTCATCTCCTAGCAACAAATAATCCAGAGATAGTAAAGAGCATCATAACAAATACAGGGATTAGTGAACATCGAGTTGTAGTAGCGAGACTAAATGTCGAAATTCCCAAATGCACAAAAAATAAACGAAAAATATATCTATTCAATAAAGCAGATAAAAATTCGCTTCACGCTTTCCTGAGTGATAATCTCCAGTCTTTCAAAACTAAAAATGCGAGTGTAGATCAATTGTGGCTTACTTTCAAAGTCATAATATCAGTAGCAATCGAGAGATTTATACCAAATAAATTAATAAAAGAGGGGGCCGACCCCCGTGGTACACAAAACAGGTCAGATCACTGTTGCAGAAACAAAGAAAAAAGGCATGCAAACTTTAAAAAGACACAGAATCCACAAGACTGGCAATCTTTTACTGAAACACGAAACCTAGTGCGGACATCAATGCGAGAAGCCTATAGTAGTTACCACAACGAAATCCTGTCTCGTAATCTTGCAGAAAACCCAAAGAAATTCTGGTCATATGTGAAGTACACTAGCGGCAAAACACAAACAATACCTTCACTACGCGATAGCAATGGTAATACTACCGACGACAGGACTGCTAAGGCAGAATTACTGAACACAGCTTTCCGAAATTCGTTCACCAAAGAAGACGAAGTGAACACTCCAGTATTCAATCCAAGAACAGATGCCAGCATGCGAAACTTAGAAGTAGATGTTCCTGGAGTAGTAAAACAACTCAAGTCACTAAACAAAAATAAATCCTCCGGGCCAGATTGTATACCAACTAGATTCCTCTCAGAGTATGCTGATGCAATAGCTCCGTACTTAGCTATAATTTACAACCGATCACTCAGCGAAAGATCTGTACCCAAACTGGAAAGTTGCCCAAGTTACTCCAATATTCAAGAAAGGCAATATGAGTGATCCCCAAAATTACAGGCCTATCTCATTGACGTCAATTTGCAGTAGGATTTTGGAACATATACTTTGTTCGAATATTATGAACTACCTCGAAGAGAACGACCTATTAACCAATAGTCAACACGGATTCAGAAAGTATCGCTCTTGCGAAACACAGCTTGCCCTTTATTCACATGACGTGTTAAGTGCCATCGACAAGGGATCTCAAATCAATTCCGTATTTCTGGATTTCCGGAAGGCTTTTGATACTGTACCCCACAAGCAGCTTCTAATGAAATTGGGTGCTTATGGAATATCTTCCCAATTGTGCGATTGGATTCACGATTTCCTATCAGAAAGGACACAGTTCGTTGTAATTGACGGTAAGTCATCGCGTAAAACAGAAGTGATAACTGGCGTTCCACAGGGAAGCGTTATAGGTCCCCTACTCTTCCTCGTGTTTATAAACGATTTAAGAGACAATCTGAATAGCTCCCTTAGACTGTTCGCGGATGATGCTGTCGTTTATCAGTTAGTGAAGTCAACAGAGGATCAAAAGCAACTGCAAAGCGATTTAGACAAAATTTCTACTTGGTGCGAAAATTGGCAATTGACACTAAATAAAGAAAAATGTGAAGTAATACACATGACCACTAAAAGAAATCCACTGAACTTCAATTACGCGATAAATCAGTCAAACATTAAGGTCGTAAATTCTACCAAATACCTAGGAGTTACAATTACGAACAACTTTGACTGGAGAGAACACATAGAAAATATTGTGGGGAAGGCGAATCAAAGGTTACGTTTCATTGGCAGAACGCTTAGAAGATGCACCAGCTCCACCAAAGAGACTGCCTACATCACACTTGTGCGTCCTCTCTTGGAGTACTGTTGCCCCCTGTGGGACCCTCACCAAGTGGGACTGACGGAAGATATTGAAAAGTTTCAGAGAAGGGCAGCTCGTTTTGTTTTATCACGTTACGGGGTTACGGGGGGGGGGGGGAAGCGTCACGGAAATGTTGCATGAATTGGGGTGAAAATCATTAAAAGAGAGACTTTATTCATTGCGGCGTGATCTGTTTGCGAAGTTTCAATCACAGAGTTTTACTTCTGAATGTGAAAATATTTTGCTAGCACCCACCTACTTAGGGAGACATGACCATCCCAATAAAATAAGAGAAATCAGATCGAAAACAGAACGATTTAGGTGTTCTTTCTTCCCGTGCGCTATTAGAGAATGGAACGGTAGAGAAAAGCTTGGTCCGATAGATTTACAAACAATTGAACAATTGAGAAAAGTTATGAAAGTGGTTAATCAACCCTCTGCCAGGCACTTAAATGTGATTTGCAGAGTATCTATGTAGATGTAGATTAGCCAGTTCTGTGCCTTCTAGTAAATGATAATTTCCACCTACTGTTAATTTTATTAATTCTTTTGGCACCTTGTTCGAGCTAGTTTTGATTAAATGCCCATATCTCACGAAACCGATTGGTGCTTAATCTGCTTAACTGAACTTAATTGATTGCATTTTATTAAAAGGCATCAGTAATTTAGGCTTGAATTATGTTAGACCATCCATTAAGTTGCCAATATAGTTATTGTCTAAATTGGCATTTGGCTGTTCCATTACGTGTTGTTGATCAAGTTAAAGTCTTATGTGCACAGGTTCTTGTATTTGTTAATAATGTGTTACCTTGTGTAGTAAGGAGCCTTGTATTAAAGATTAAGATTGTAAAATCAAAGATACTTCAACATTACCTGGCACATTAAACTGTTTGCTGGTTTCACCTTTTAATTAAATGTTTTTAAGTAAGGTTTTATTCCAATATTACTAAACTAGTTAAGACCATTTTACCTGGCAATATAGTTATATGATGGTCTTAGTTGTCATTTGCCCGGTCCATTACGTGTTGTTCATCACGTTAGTCTCATTTGCACAGGTTCTTGTATTTGTTTATAACGTGTTACCTTGTGTAGTAAGGACCTTGGTGTTAAGGTTAAGATTGTGACCTGGTAATCCTAAGTGCACCAAATCCTTAAATTTAAAGCGATACGCTGGTGTTACCGTCCTTTTAAAGTCAAAGATATTTTAACTAGATTTCGTGAGGTACAAGAGTAAAGACCTTCAGCCCAGAAAACTGTTTAGTTATATGTTCTTAAGTAATGTTAGTCACATGGATGAGTTATTTGAAATGATTAGTATTATCCGTTCAGTTAAATGTCTTTAAGTGCGTCCAGCTACGCAAATAATTTACATGATACTGACATATGTTCATTGGCTGTATTTTTTTAAATGTGTTAATGAGTGAATAAATGGCCTTTCTTAAATTGTTATTTCTCTGTTGCTACGATCCACCCCTGGACCTCTCAACGACAGTGGTTTCAATAATCGCCAGCAGAACCTTCAGTTGTTATTCCAAACGAAGTCAGGTTATCAGAATAATAACTGTTCTTTGTATTTGAACACTGGCAACATCACAGTTGCATGTTACCAAGCTCGCTGCCTGTCAGTCACGACTGTTTCACAAAATTTACATTATTTTCTGCATCAGCATTAATACCTTGCATATAGATTTAGAGAGCATAATTCTATAACTGGTTAAAGCCCATTTATTTTATTTCCAAGATTATTGGTTCTTTTACTCTTGTTGGCATTGCAACGTATCCATCCTCTGGATAAAATATTACTCTCAAATCTAACTTTAAAAAGTATTACATGTACTGAGTGAGGTGCCTTATGATATACTGAAATATTGCCACTCCAAATAACGACTCCACTGCTAACATTAAACTGCTGTAAATAGATAAATAACCTATTATAGTAGTATGTATTTTAACTTACCATGACACTAGTGGACGAATGAAAGTCGTTTTTCTCTTTTTTCTTGGTATGAACTTAACCATAATTGGAAGCTATCTTAACAGCACAAAATAAATAAATGGCAGCAGTTACATTACCTTCCACCGCAAATAAAAACTGTACTGTAGTGATTAACATAGCAATAATGGAGTAAGGTCAACAATGGACAACGGTTAAAGGAGGACTGCAATTGCCGATGCTGTTATCGATGTATCGATAAGTCAAATCTATAGATGGCTTTGTTGACTGTCGATAGAGCATATCCCTTTTTCATTGTATTACTGATAACAATATCATTCAGTTTCACTACACGATAGCTAAGCCGTGTCTTATTTCGTTTAGTCCCTTTGGAGGTTCAAGTCCACCATCAGGCATGTATGTACGTGTGTGTGTGTGTGTGTGTGTGTTGTCCTTAGCATACGTTTGAGTACTATTCTATCGTTTAGGTGATAGGTGATGGGCGGGGATCTGGACAACACCGCCTAGAAGACAAAGCCTCACAACTGGCTGTGCCTAACTCACAACAAGAGCCGGCGGCTGTCAGTTGACTGGCTACTCGCTGGGGCACGCCCACCGCCGCATAGCGGTCGGCCAGTCAGATTGCGTTTGCCACCTTTTGGTGTGACATAGACATGGCCAGTTGTAAGGCCTTGTCTTCTAGGCGGTGTTGGTCCGGACCCCCAAGACCCCCCCCCCCTTTGGCTACGTCCTTACTTCAGTAAATTTAGTAATGAAGTCACAGAATCTTTTAGAATTGGAGGGGATTGTACATTCCAGGACGCGAACTAACACTTCACTTCATATGTAATTTGATCACTCATAAACGCTATGCTACAAAGAAATTCCATAATTGCAGACCTTTGTGCAGTAACTTAGAGTTCATGAAAGCTTAAACCGCTTTTAAATCATTTTGTGATGTTTGAGCATTACAATTAGTGTGAAGAACGAGTTTTTATGAATCATGAAACTTCCATTGAGGAAACCGAATTCTATGCACGTCTCAGCGAGCGCTTGTATCCCAGGCGAAAAAATATTTCCCATAGATACTCCCTGTTGGCATTAGGCAAAGATCTAAAACATTCATGCAGTACAGATGCAGAGCATAGACCTACTAAATAAATAAGTAGAGATGTTAGCAGATGACCTTGTTCTGAGTATTCTGTATACACTTGCTACAGAAATTAAATTTATCCTGTTAGGATCTTAGATAACCATACACACTGTAATTGTGACATATTCAGTAACAAACTACCAAATATTGGTGACAAGTAAGGAATATTGGCCTAAGCACACTCTTGGAAATCGCGATATATTAGAAACTATCAGAAAAATATTGGGGAGAAACAAGAAATATCATCCTTTCCATACCCTCGGTAATCACGAGATATTCGAAAATAAATAGCCAATTTTTTCTGACTAGCGAATAGTGTAGGCCTAAATGTCATTGATACTCATTTCACTTACTGCACCAGCAATTTAAACGTTCCCATAATTTTGTCTCCAACCATATTCTCGAAAACCGCAACATATTTGGAACAAAGACAAATATTTGTGAGAAGAAAGAACACAAATGTTATTGCAGATCGTACCACTTGCAGCAGTGATTTCACTCTCCATTCTTGAGTCACACATAAATGACCAAATCGATGTTACTAACTCCTGAGACAGTACGTAAGAGTACTGAATAACATAATACTATTATGTGAATAAGAAAATCCCACAAAGTGTTGTGAATAAATAACTCCTACAATGTGTTACTAATGATAAGATTATAAAAAAAATTTCTATTGTGACAATGTTTGAACACAGAACACATTGTTTGGTAATCGACCACTATACCACTGCCTTCGTGAAATCAAAGGCAGTGACTATACCCATTACGCTACAGCAACTCGACATGATTTTCCTCTTCATGATTTATATACCACTTCCTACATGTTTGTTTCTCAATGTTAATATGATTTTTATTACATTTAGTTATAATAAATTGATCCAGAGATGATCTTTTAATTCATCTTTAATTCGCTGTAGCCCTGAAACAGTTTACTGCAAGTTATAAATCCAAAACTGTGAGATACACGGCAAATCAAGATGTTCGTTTAAGCAGCTACCAGAAAGCAACTTTCAAGCGCGAGCAAGTAGGCGTTACTGCACATGCAGTATTTGGAGCTTGCACTGCTTGAACGCTTTTCGTCCCAATTCTGGTAGGATTCTCGTGTGTCCCGGTGGAGCAACAGCTGAGCTACGTATTCCGATCAGTTATGCAGAACAACTGTTTATTTTTTGGTTTTATTTCACACAATGCATCATACATACTAAGTAACGAAATGTGAACAATGATAAAACATTGAACGATATGTTGGCAGTGTGTCTGGTAATTTGCCAAAGAATGTCAGTCTGTAAATTTAAAACGTAAAAAACACTAATTAAAGCTAGAGGCTATATCACAGATGTATGAAACACTGTTCCGTGGATGGTATGTGACTAAAGGAAATCATTATTTTTTATAAAGTTGTCTATATAGGTATTTATTTTATTCCCAATTACAGATTAAATCTCCTGCACATCAACCTTCAAGTAAAAATTTATTAATATCCATACGTGCAGCACTTACAGATCCTTCATTGTCTCATAAAAGAAACAACACGCCCGAGGATTAGCCAAGAGTATCACAATTTCATAACCTTACTCAAAGCACTCATTTTTCAGGATATTAATTTCCTTGACGTATACCCTCATGTTTAGTTATTTATTATAGTCGAATATGAAATCTGTTAACACTATGCACATTATAAATTAATGAAATGCAGCAACCAGTTGCTTTTGGTTATGTATTTTTAACTTTAACGACCTGGTTTCGGGCGCTTGAGTGCTCTCCTTCTGGTCTATTTTTGTACTATAAAAAGCAAGCTCTTTAAAACATATAGAACAGTTTAAACAAGGCAACAGTCTGTAATATCGTTTGAAATAAATTAACTGCCTCTGTGACAAAGAACAGTTTACTGTAATTGATTGTTAAAAGCCACATTTTTAGCAAACCAGCAATAATAACTTTAATGTTCTTCAAATCGAATAATTCTTGATCTTGTATGTGCACTCGATTATGCATTGTGTGTCCAAATCACTACAATATTATAACAATAATAGACATTTCAGCTTGACGGTTACCATATAAGATACATATATTTTTAATATAGCATCTAGATTTCGTTCATTGAATCAACATGCTCAACATAGATTAAAGTCCAGAGAACTCATGTACACTGTACAAGTTTTTTAACAGCCAAAATATATAAAATGGGTTGTCAATGTGCATTACATGTTCAAGTTAATGCTTGATCTCTGTTAATGGCTTAGGAAAATCACTTCTAAGTAAAAAAATACTTGAGACTCTAAGTAATAGACTAGTCAATGCCAATAAAACAACACATAGGCTCCATTTCAAAGAATCAGTACAGGGAAACTTGCCGCAGCGACCAAATCTGACACAAGTTGGATTTGGTCACAAAAACCTCCATTGAGCAGAAAAGAAAATGCAGCAGAAATTCCCCCTAGTAACAAAAATGATTTAATGCTATTTCATGTCAATGTACAGTCACTAAGATATAAGATCAATGAAGTACAGTTCTGGGCAGACCAAATTAACTCCAGCATACTGAGTATTAATGAGCACTGGCTACCAAACACAGAAATTGATTTATGTGTACCCTATGGCTACATATTAACCACCTCCTATTGCAGAAAAAATATAGCACATGGTGGAGTGGCAATTTATATAAAAGGAAACCTCAATTTGCAGTATTCAGTAATAGACTTAAGTAGGCACTGCATAGAAGGCATTTTTGAAGCAACAGCAGTAATACTTCATGCACAAAAAATTATTATTGCTTCTGTTTACCGCACACCATCATCTGATGAAGAAGTATTTATAGATAAAATAACTGCATTAATCAAGCTATTAGCCAAAGACAAAAATCACAAAATTTTTATTGCAGGAGACATTAACATAGATATAAGAGAAACAAGAAAAAATGTAAATCACTTGATAAATTCTCTGAAAGCACTTAACTGTCACTGTATAAATGAAAAACATACTAGACTAGATGCTTGCCTTGACAATGTAATTAGTAATGTAAATCGTAATGAACTGAAGTATGATGTGATTAAGTTGGAGTTATCTGATCATGATGGGATATGAGTTAGGATAGAAAGTATGAATCCTGATAGCACCAAACAGCTAGTCACGTACAGATTAATAAATGAGAGCAATACTGAGCAATTAAAACACGAGTTGGAAATAGTAGATTGGTCAAATACACTGCAAAACATACAAAATTTTGATGAATGCTTCTCAACATTTTTAACTATAATTAAAAATGCACTAGACAAACACTGCCCACTCATCACCAAAAGATGCACTCCCAGCAACAAGCAAAAACCCCAACATGCTACGAAATGGTACACTCCAAAGCTCAGACAAATGAGAGTATTGCTGCTGTTGCTTAAAAATAAATGTGATAGGAGTCAGGAAGCCAGAAAACAGTATGTGTCCCTTAAGAAGTTATACAAATATGAAATAAAGTCAGCTAAACTTAAAGCAAATGATGAATATATAATTGGCTCAAAAAACAGCTCTAAAGCAACCTCGAACATCATAAAAAATGAAATTCATGTAGGTAAATGGCAAGCCACAGTCCCTATAGATTGCAATACCCTCAATGAATACTTTATAAACTGTGCCAGCTTTAATTCCCCGTACAGTGAAAACAGTTCTCAAAATTGCTCAGCTGCCCTCTCTTTACTCATGCAACAAGAACAAACAATAACAAAATTCTCTTGGTCAAAAATCACCTCAGTGAACATAATCAAATCCATAAATAAACTAAAAAATTCAAAAACAGAGGATTACTATGGGGTTAGCAATAGCATTATGAAAGGCATAGCCCCTGCAATCATTAGGCCACTAACATACCTAGCAAATCGCTTACTCGATGAAGGTATATTTCCAGATTGCCTGAAAATGACAGTTACTCTCCCGATCCATAAGAAAGGCGACAAAACATTGCCAAACAACTACAGACCCATATCAATAGACCCATTATATCTAAAGTTTTGGAAAATACCATCCATATGCAAATTTACCATTATTTCGAAAGCAACAAACTCCTGTGTAATAGCCAGTATGGCTTTAGATCTCAACTGTCAACAATAAAAGCAGTTGAGTGTCTCCTTAGTGACATATATTATGGGTACGAGAAGAGTAAACTCACTTGTGCAACTCTGTTAGATTTAAGTAAAGCCTTTGACTCTGTCACACATGATATAATGATAAAAAAGTTAGAACATTATGGTATAATAGATAAACCGTTACAGCTATTTAAATCATACCTAACCAACAGGGTACACTTAGTAAAAGTAAACAACTAAATGTCAGTAACTTTGAAAATAAAGAGAGGAATTCCACAAGGGCCCGTGCTAGGACCTTTCCTGTTCATTGTATATATTAATGACTTCTCAAATCACATGCCAAGTAACAAGATATTGTATGCTGATGACATGACACTGATTACAAATGGAGATAATCGACAAGATGTTGCAGAATATAATGAAGTAGTAACTGAAATGAGTAGTGACTGGTGCAAGGCAAACTTTCTAACTATAAACACAACAAAAAGTGAAAAAATTTTCTTCACCTTGAAAACTTTTAAGCAAGAAACAAAAAATGTCAGATTATTGGGACTGTATGTAGATCCAAAACTCACATGGGATAGGCATACAGATAACTTGTGCAGCAAGCTTGCCCGTACTCTCTTTCTGCTGCACAAGCTAAAATATGTAATCAGTAAAACCTTACTGATCTCAGTATACTTTGCTTTTTTCCACTCACAACTCCAATATGGAATATTATTATGGGGTAACTCTGTGGGCTCTAAAACCATCTTCAAATGGCAGAAAAAGGCAATTAGATGCATTTTAGGCCTAGCACCTAGACAAAGCTGTAGAAATCATTTCAAAGATCTGAAAATAATGACACTTCCCAGTATGTACAGCTGCCTGGTATATGCCAAAGAAAACATTAAAAAATTTCATTTTAGAGCTGAAGTGCATTCCCACAATACATGGCATAAGAGTAGCATAGACCTTCCATACTCAAGGCTCACATTGAAACATAAGAGTCATCAGTTGCTTAGTATGAAATTGTACAATAAACTCCCCAAGTCAGTAAGAGATCTGCCACTGAATATTTTTAAGCATACCATAGAAGAGTGGTTCAAATGTATGCCATATTACTCATATTACTCCTAAACAGCGGCATACATATTATTTGCAATAAGCCTTCATTAAGTTAATCATGAAGTATGCCTGTATGTGTGTGACAGCACTGTCCACATGAAAATATAAAAATAAATGAATAAATAAATAAAATAAGCATGTACTGTACTATTGTGAAAATTGTAATGTATTATTAATACTTGTATTACTGTATTAACATTGTATGATATATTAAGATGTATTTTTTTAATCATATCTTGTATTATGTGTTAAGCACACTGACAAAGCCAATTGTATGGAGAACATATTGAAAGGCTAATAAAGATTCTATTCTATTCTATTCTATTCTAATATCGTGGAAATAAAATTAGAAAACTGAAATATTATATTTTAATTAAAATGGTGTCTGTGACATAGGAGGAACAAGTTAATATCGTTTTCATGCCACTTTCCATAGTCGTCGTTCATTGGCTAATGTAACAGCGAATTTCATTGGAGGTAAAGAAATTTTCTCCTTAGGTTCGGTCCAGCAGCTGCCAGACAGCTACTTTCAAGCGCTAAGAAACAGCTGTTCCTGTGAGTGAGCAGCTACTATGACGTAAAACCCTCGTTTCATACTTGCACTGCTGGAACGCTTTCTGGCTGCAGGCGAAGGTGAGTTTAAAGGAATAATTAAAATACTTTCATTCCTAATAACGAAGAAGTGTAAACAAGAAATATCTGATCTCAAGCGGGTTGCAGTGACTTCGAAATAATCGAAAAACACGCTACATACACACACGTATGACGTGATGGCTGGGCCCCTCCTAGCCAGCCGAGGGGACTGCGGTGCGCCAGTCATGGTCTGCACGGCCACTACAGTTGGGGGTTCGAATTCCCCCTTGGGCATGGATATTTGTGCCGTCCTTGGTGTTAGCTAGTTCATAAGTAGTTTGTAAGTTTCAGGAGTGATGACCCCGTAGTTAAGTCCCATAAGCTATACAAACATTTGAAAATTTGAACGGCTCTCCGACTCTAACTCAGATCTTCCTGCGCATGCGCAAATTGGCAGCTTGACCACACCAGAAATATTTTTCCGGGTAGCGTCTGCCTGCTTGCGGCAACTGCTGGAACACCAAACGGCACTTACGCAGTTTAGGGGGTAAGGGATCGAAGTTTATCTCTGATTATGGCTTTTCGTCTCTTTTTTTCCGCCAGAATACAGCCAATGGGAACGGATATGGACATAGCCAATAGAAATGCGTGTCACAATTTTATATAGTGCAATATTGATTTTCATGCTGTCATCGGGATTGTAAGTATATAGTGAATTTTTTTGAATTTCATCA